>OY292513.1:14989320-16189320 GCA_958496365.1 Subacronicta megacephala
CAATTACAACTGCAAAATAATTTTTCGCGTCCACCTCCACCACCTCTATCGTTAAATGTCGTTCAACCACCACGATCAATAGCACCAACTCCACCGAAAACACTGATTCAGCAAACAATTAAACCACAATTTCCTCCACCCCTACCGTCCTATACACCACCACCACTGTCTCCACCCCTTCCATTTGTGATAAAATCGGATGACAGTTTCGAAGACGACGTTAAACCTCCAGTAATGATTATAAAAATTAAAGAGGAAAAGGACTTAGAAAATCACGAAGTTGTGGATACAGTGCAAAGTTGTGACACGCAGAAAAAGAGTCAAGAACAAAATAAAAACAAAGTCATTGATTTAACTGAGGAAGAAAATTCAATTCGGAAAAAAGTAATAAAACAAGCTACTCCCCATATGCTAACACAAGGTTTAGAGAAAACAAAACAAAAGGCGATAAACGATAAAATAGCGAGCTTAAGAGCTGTGCGCTTAATACGGGCAGCACTGTCCGAAAGTAATAAATCTACTGCACACTGCCAAACTCCTACGAAACTGGAAAGGCCAACCATTGAACAGGAAACTCTGCAATGTACAAAAAGTGCTGAAGAAGGAAAAAAAGAAACAGTAAAGTTCTCAAATTCAACTGAAGACTCGGAGTCACAACTCTTAACAAAAACCACCACGCTAGCTAAATCATTTTCTATTACTGATCAAGTTCAAAGCTTTGCAGGGGAAGACAAAACATGTTTGGAATCGAAAATATCTTTAGCTGTTCCAAAAGCTGATAATAGTAGCGCTCACCAAAAAAATAAAAAGAAAGCAACGCTTTCTAATGTAGTTTTACCTATAGGATCAAATAATCGCTTAGAAAATTCCAGTGTGGGTGATACTCATAAACTAGCATCCCCAGTAGAAGAAAAAGTGGTCGAGAATGATAAAGAAAAGATTGAAGTTGAAAATACGACACTTAAACCTAAGAAATCTTCATCTATAACTCAACACGATACTATTGTTCTTGAAAGATCTCATAATTCTAAGTCTTCTCAAAGTCATAAGTTCCGTACTAAAGTGCAACTATCATCTCAAGATGAAGAAAAAATACCTGAAACTGTAATGAATAACAATATTGCAGCTAAAAAAATCCCTCTAGATAAAATTCGTGTCGCTGACATTAAAAATACGATTATTATACCTTTAAAAAATAATAACAAATTAGAAGAAGACGATTCTGACGATGACGTGTCGTTAGCTATAATAGTGAAAAATCGAGATCAATTAAAAAATAGTGGACAAATGGAGCTAAAATTAGCTCAATTTAATTACCCTGACAATAAGACAACGAAAGATGTAGTATTTCAAGAAACGGCAAGTAGACTTAATGCAAGCAAGATTAATAAGCTGAATAAAGATGACGATAACGGTAAAACCGAATATAAAACTGCGCTATCTGAAGATACTGTAGAGGAATTTTTAGATCGAACTGAAGCTCACTTTGACGAAATATGCACAAAAACTGAACAAGAGAATCAAGAGACAATGAATACAGAAAATATTCCAGTAGAGACGAATGTTATAACTGTGGATAAAAAATCTGTAAATGATACTACTGAAGAAATTACTCCAAATTTATCTGAACAACAGATTACTAATAAACCACTAGATCAAACTTCTTCATTTAAAAATGTTGAAGACAAGTCTGTTCAATTAACTGTGACCTCAGTAGAACTCTCAGTTCCTGGAGATCTAAATTACAAAGACGTTGCTACACAGGAGAAATTCTTAACAAAACCTGATATTACAACTGCTAGATTGGATGATGATATATCCTGGTGTGAGACAGGTTATCACGAAAAATCTGGGGAAAAGCTGATCCAAAAACGTAACAGTGACAGCTTGGTCGACATTACTAGAAAGGAGTTAAATGATTCTCGAGACACTGACAAAAAGCGTAACGAAAACGGTAGTATAGAAAATTCAAAACAAAAATCAGACAGAAAAAGTAAGAAACTTGTTCATATTAAAACGTCGCAAGACGAAGAATTGCTTGAAGTAAGTTTAGATAGTGATTTCCAGCTATGTTCAAAAATAGATAATAACATAACCTCGTTACGTCGCAGCAGACGTGGAAAGTCCATGTTTGTTGACAGTGCCTCAAGAGAAATTGGTGATTTGGATTTACCTGAAGCTTCCGCAGAACAAAATACACCACTTATGAAGCAACAAATTATGTCTAAATTATTACATGATCATATCAATCCCACCGTACTACAAGCAAACTCAACGCCAGAAGAAGACTCAAACAAAGCTAATGTTCACACCAATAATAATAATTTAAAGAAAAATATAGGCAGTTGTACGTATGATGCAACTTTAAAACAATCTCAAGTAGGCAATCTGGAAAAATGTAAAGGCGTAAAACGAAAAAACTCACTTCAGTATAAACGTAGATTTAAGAAAAAGAGATTGCATGATGGTGTCGATGATGGAAAGACCGACAATTTGCAGGAGCACGAAAAAGGTTCTAAAACAAAAATACATTCCGAAAGTCCCATCATCATAGAAAAATCACATAATATATCTGATACTACCATGGAAGGTAAAGAACAATGTATTGAGAATAATCTTCAACGGATTAATAACAGTGTTAATAATGAAGTAGTTATTGAAGACCTTAAAGCAAATGGGGCTCCGACTAATGGAAAAAACATTATATCTGAAGAAAAGAGAAAACTAAGTGATTCCTTAATCGACGAAGGAAGCGAGATAACCAAAATTAAGAAGACAAAATTTTCTAACGTAAATCAAAACTCTGACGAGAAACACACTATTGATAAAAGTACTCAAGATATTTCCAGAGATAAAGGCAAGATATCCTTTATACCGGAAAGACGTACTGCATGTTATATGCCTGTTGCAGCAAGAAGGACGCGGTCTAAGTCTGTTATTGTAAAATCTTCGTCTGCTGACCGTTATGACCCTTACGATATTGATTTAGACGAGATGATAGAAAAAACTGAATCACTTCCATCTAAGAAAAACAATTCAGAAAAGAAAACACATCATCTGAAAATTCAAAACCATAGTAAGTCTAAAACAAATAATAAAGCATATAAATCCACAACTCACTCTTTTGGTAAAAAGGCTTTATCAAGACGTCCTGCAGTTGATGAAGATAAAAAGACACAATACTTCAAAGATAACATGAGTGATTCAGATGACTCTTCAAAAAGTGATGTTCCTTTAAAGAAATATATCGAAGAAAAACAAAAGAAAAATCTAAATTCACGTAAAACGACTACAAATAACCATGGGGTGATTGGTAAACATGTTAGACGAAATGCAAAGCTGAATTTAAAACCCAATAATAAAAAAAACAAACGATCCCTTGCTGCTCTTAATAAAGTCGATAAACCTAGTACCTCTTATGATGCCGAACTACGATCTGAAAAATTCATGGAAAGTTTCGGTTTCTTTTCGGAAAGGAAACCACGCAAATCTAATTTATTGGCGTCTAAAAAAATATCTGAAACATTCCACTTAATTGCAAATGAAAGTGATGATGCCTCTGTCGCTCCTAGGAACCGGACGTGTAAACGATCTCTTCAAAATGAAAATAGAAAATCTGTCGGAGTCAGAGAAACACGGTCAAGGCGACAACCGGTGAATAAAAAAATTATTAAGGTTATTCCCCAAGCAAAAAAAATTTTTGTTCAACCTATACCATGCTATTGCCGCCTTTGCAAAAAAGAATTTCGGCGGGCAGATAATTTTTTGCGTCACCAAATGACTGTACTTCACGTATCCAAGTTGTCTGAAATAGTATTGAAAATGAGGACGATACCAATTTATGAAAAACCGAATTACCTTATTGCCTATAAGCAACAACTGAATCGACTTAAAATACTTACAAACAAATTCACTAAAGACAAAAAGAATCCCAAATGTACAAAACATAAACGGCCTTCATTAGATAGAGTATTAGCTAAAGTAACCAAAAAAATAAGGGAACAGCAACTTGCCCAAAGGGCACTAAGCCATGATGAATCACTTTTCCTAGATTGTTGCCAGTTGCTGATATCAAATAAAAATGAGATAAAA
This sequence comes from Subacronicta megacephala, assembly GCA_958496365.1. NCBI lineage: Eukaryota > Metazoa > Arthropoda > Insecta > Lepidoptera > Noctuidae > Subacronicta > Subacronicta megacephala. Next base: position 14,993,413 of record OY292513.1, read on the forward strand.
ACCACTGAGACGACCACGGCGAATAATATGGTCACCAACACCGTGACTAGCACGGCAACAACAATAACCACTATAGTGGCCACTACTACAGCCACTGTCACGTGCACCACAATGGCGAACAATATGGCCACTACAACTGCCACTATAATGGTTACTACAACGGCGACTCTCACTGCCACTGCAACAGCTACTCACACGGCCACTATGGCGGTGGCTGAGGCAGCTACTGCAACAGTTACTAAAATGTCCACTATGACGGTGACTGACACGGCCATTGCAACAGCTCCTAACACGGCTACTATGATGGTGACTGACACAGCCTCCACATCGGCTGCCACCACGGCCATTATGACGGTGACCGACACAGCCACTGCAACAGCTGCTAACACGTGTACTACAAATGCCACTGTGATGGTGACTGACTCAGCTAGTATAACGGCAACTATCATTACTACTACAACACCAACTAGCACGTGCACCACAACGGCCGCATCAACAGCCACAATAACAGCTACTACCGCTGCATCTAACATGGAAGTTGAACCTGAAAATACTGTCATGGAATTTGATTCATTAGAAAGACCCGCCAGAGGTGACGGTGACGTGGATTCTATTACTGCCAAAAGCATATTAGAAAGCGAAGAAGTACGGAACTTAGAAAAAGATATAATCTCGGGGCTTAAGGAAGCAGCAAATGCGAATACGCTAAAACCAAAAATTACCTACCAGCGAAGTGTTAGTGATGTAGGACTTAATCAAATTGATGATGATCATATAAATGATTCTTGTTCGAACGTGGAAAAATCTGCATGCGACCAGGTTGAAGCTCTATCAGAATCTAACACTAGCAAAACGAAAAAACAACCCGTTAAAGATAAAATGTATCCAGATATAATCGATAGTATTGACATGTTTGAAGACAAATTTGACAAAATAAAGAGGAAATGCAGATCACAAGCAGCTGCTGCAAAACAAACGCAACCAGTTATTGTACCCAGCACAAGGTATGTATAGTTTCTCAAGTTATTTAAGGAATAATATGTCCAAAATTGTTTTCATACGTTTATTTTATTTTTCAGTCACAAAGGGCGAAAGAAGTTGGAAAAGAAAAAGACCAGGAAATATTCTAAAAAACGGTATCAAAGTTCACAGGTACTGACAAAAGGTGCCTTAAAAGGATTCGATGGAGTTAAAGTGTCTATGTCCTCATCCAACATTAACTTGTCCACTATTGTTCCATCGATTGAAACTTCTCCGAAAAAGAAAAAGAAGGTCAGCTCGAAGAAGAAAAGAGAAAATGTTACTGACTTAAGTGATAAGTATGACTATCAACGCCGTGGTGGAGATGGCTTGACAACACAGAAAGAAGTCGATGTTTATGAGTTTATGGACAATGAAGATGCAGTCTTTGAGTTTAGACCTTCAACACTCATGGAGAGATTTAAGAACATTACCTCTAAGGAAGCACCTAGTACTTCCAAATTCAATCCAGTCTTTGATGAATTTGATAATTCTAGTGAAAGTAGTTCTGACGAGGATGACTTCGTATACATGTCTGATAATTATGTATTAAGCGATGACGAAACCGAGAGCAGTCAGTTATCTTGTGAAACAACTGTCAGTAAAGTCGGCACTGAATTAAAGAAAAACTTATCTCCGTTAAAAAGAAAAGATGCAATTGAAAAAAATGCTGTTATGGGCAAGATTTTTAAACATAATGCGGTCCGAAGTGATAAGAAAATTACAAAGATGAAGGAGACTGAAAAACCAAAAGATGATTTGGATCAATTATTTGATAGGCTACTTGAAGAGGCACTGAGCTCTCCTACTATGGATAATGAAGATGTTTCACCTGGGAAAGATTTTGCTACACCACAGACAGACAAGTATAGTCACACTCTTTCTGGAAAATACGAATTTACTTCAACAAAATCAAAAAGTCCATCACCCAAGCAAAATTTATCATCACCAAAAACATATGACGGGTCATCCTTAATAGACTTTGGACCTTCAACATCAAAACAATACGATGAATTTTCTTCAGCAATAGATTATGAACCCAGTTCATCCAGGAAACGGGATTATAAAGCTTTATCACAGAAGAAATATGATTTTGCTTCAACAAGAAAAAGCAATGCACCACACACGATAACATCCATGCACCAGTCCTTACTTGCGAAATCTGATGACACGGCAATAAACATCCGTGATTCAAAAGACAAATTATCAAACGAGAAGTTATCTTCAAACAAAGCCGATGAAGATATTAAAACTAGTTATGACTATAATGCTAGTAAGTACGACCAACTTCAATATGACGACACAGGAGTAGCTAGACAAAGAGCGAGACGTAAATGTACGGTAGGAAAACAAAATGTATTAGCTGAAACTTGGAGTTCAGAATCGGAGCCTGACGCCATGCCGCCGCGGCCTAACAGCGCAGAATCCATAGTGCTAAGCTCTGCTCGTAAAAAGAAAGGAAAGAAAATACATGGACATACGTCCAGCGGAAAACGATCTAATAATCGATATATTCCATTCAAGAAGCACAATGCCGAGGCAAACTGTTATCGAAGTGCAGCTTCTGGCAGAGATGCTAAAGGGAATAGAGCAAACAGGTATAGCGACAATGCGGGCAGTGACTTTGTGGACCCTTATGCTGCGCCAGTAGCATCCACGTCGCAGGCGCCATCTACGCTGTACACGCCGCTCGCTTCGTCTGGATCGAAACCGCGCCCGCGTTCTACTGCCTACTACAATTGGTCATCTGACGGTGAAGAGGAGCAGGAACACCTTCAGCAACACGGGTGGATAGTTGGCGATAGCCACAAAAAATTAGTTACAATGTTAGCGCACGCGAAGGGAAGAAAACGTAACAATGATGACAAACGTCATTTAGTCGAGTAAGTTTAGATTATTAGATTATATTAATCTTGTAAATACATTGTACATAATAGTATAGAGTTCTATATCAAATGTCATTTTTCATGACATTTTGACCAGACTTTTAAAGCTAAAAATATTATTTTATTTTTTGTAAATACCTACCTACCTAGTTAAATTTGAAATAAAATTACAAGTCCAGTCAGAGTAGCAAAATTTTAATATTTCTAATTATCGTATATTGATTTGACTGCTTCTACATAACATTAATGACGTGGGCATTTTTAGTTCATACGTATTGTCTGTTGTAGATTTGTTGCCTAAGTAAACAATTTTATCTGCTAAGTACAGATCGCAATAGGTTTTGGTGTAATATTAAATGTCTAAATAGCCGTTTACTGTCCCGAAATTTCTTTTGGCGGTACGATATACCTTTTTCGCCGCACTTTAGTCCACACGACATAAGCACTTTATGTACATAGTAACAGATAGTAAATATAAATACTTATGAACTTAGTTTGTTAAATAGTAAGGCTCATTTATTATTCTCATTTAAATTGACATAATATTTGTACATATACACTATAAATTTTAGTATTATATAAATACATGTTTTAAATAAATGTAATGCTACGTATTTTATTGAATAAAATAATATTATTGGTGTCAAATTTAAATGATCTTCTAAATGTGTACATTAAAGTGTGACTAAAAATGCCTCGGTCTTTTATAAAAATATGTGTTTATTATTAGCCAGTCCATAATATTTACAATGCAGTTACAATACATTATAAAAGTTCCCTCGTCAGTAATATATAAGTTTAAATAAATGAATTTTATATTAGAAATTGTCTTGAAATTATAATTTTATCGGATTGACTGAATAGTCTTCATTGTGTACAGTTTACGCAGGGGCTGATAAGGTGTTTTGAATGTATTGTGTATCTTGAGTTGAGTAATTAATTTGTTAACTATTTTTATACATTAGATATTTTTTGCATAGTCGAATGTTTTACCTAACTGTGAAATCTCATGCTTAAGTTATTGTTTTAATCTAGTCCAATATGGCAAGACTAATTAATAACTCCATTATCAGCCTCGGAACAATGTGATTTTCCAATATAATTAAAAGAAGACTTATTATTTTCACTGTATTCACGTACATATAAATGGTTCGTTTTTGTTGTAATTCGATAAAATAAATAAATAATAATTTGTATTTAATGATCAAGTTATTTGAAATAAAGCTCAATGTTGGAAGTCCATTTATTTTATTTGCTCGCTACTTATTAGTGTAGCGAGAACCGATTCGTCCAAGGATGGGCGAACGCCTCCGTGGAAATAAATAATTATCTAAATAGTTTTAAATCATGATTTAGGAAAAAGTAAGGAATAACAGGCAGGATAAATAAATGGAATATTCAATAGGGAAAATTTTTCAATTTAATTGAATTATTTTGCTGACTGCGCGTGCGCAATCTCTTATGTCGCGCAATTTTAAGGTCATCTAAGCTAGGTAGTTTGCTAAAATTATCTTTATTCTAGGCCCATATAATATTCTGGACATAATCATACGTAAATAAAAAAACCTGGAAAATTGGATCTAGTTTTACTCTTTATTTTTTGTTTTGCTACCCGAGATAAATTATTTATTTTTAGGCGATTGGCACACCGTATGTCTTTGAGCACGCAGCCGGCCCAAAAATCTGCTGCTAATATGAACAATGTTATGGGTCGCTCAGCGCGTGTGCCAATCGCCTAAAATAATCAAGAGTAACTACAAAATAGCACTTGGGAATTCATAACCTAGAGGACTCCGTAGGGCCGATGGCAAACAGCATTCCTTTCAGTAGTATTATGAAACTACTTTCTACTATATCAAATCTCAAATTCTAGACGATGGAACTACACACGGCTTCAGATCAACCTATACAATTCTATCTCGCATTGTATAGGCTTCCATACAATAAAAGGTCGGCGTAAACTGGATTTGTATAGCTTAACGTTTAGCCGTGTGTACATGATTAAAACGACAAAACATCCATCAGTATCTCTACAGGTTACTTGGCCAATCTTAAAATTAGTAAGTATATTGTTCCGGATAGCCGATCTTATTGCGCAACGTAAAGTGTCAACGCTACGAAGAGGAGGTAAAAAATGTCGGAGCAGCCCCAATGGAGCAATGGAAATAGAATAAGTATGAAAATAAAAATTTTACCTAACTTGCTAACTACTGGACCCAAGGAATATTCTGAAAGAGGTAGATAGGTGTCTTAGATAGGTACCTACGTTAGATTTGATTGATCATTGAACAGAAGCGAAGTCTTTATTGGGTTATGCACAAGCATTGCTCTACACTCTACACTGCACAGCAGATATCATAGGTACCTATACAAATAGTACACATACAGATACCTAGTATAAAGTGTAGGTACACACGGCTCAAGTCAACCTATTCAAAACCAGTTTAAGCTGACCTCGCACTGTATGGGCTTTCTATGCAATAAGAGGCCAGCGTAAACTGGTTATGTATAGCTTGATGTGTAGGCGTGTGTACTCACCAACTGGAGCAGTTGAGCAGCCACTGAACAGTTCACTATCAACCTCTTGACTCCATCACCAGATCCTCGTTACCAAGCAAGCAATGTATTGGACTCGTCAAAACAAATGCTATGAGCCCAAAGTCGAGTGGTTTGCTAATTGTCACAGAAGAGTTATTTTATCCACCTCCTGAGGCGATCACCAGGCCCTCGTTACCAAGCCCAATCTATTGGACCCAAACAAATCATACGAGTACAAACTCATCGGGTTAACTAGTAGTCACTATCCACATCCTGGCTTCATCAGATCAGCTCCAAGATACCAAATTATAGTTTGTGTCATCTGAATTACATTGTTACGCATACAAAATTTCATTTCGATGTGATTCTTAGATTTAATTACATTGGTTGTTAACTAGTACCTAAGCACGGCTACACGTTAGGATAACTGGAAATGTATAGCTTTACCTGTAGCCGTGTATATGATCTCGAATTGTATAGGCTTTCCATACAATAAGAGTCCAGCGTAAACTGGATTTTTAGAGCTCGACGTGTCGGCGTGCGTACAAGTGAAGCCAAAGCCAATGAAAAAGCGTGTTAATAAAATCGTCACAATTTGTCTAATCGATCTGAATCCGCGTCACGGGTTGTAGATAATTTCTTAATCCTCTTCATCATCATCAACCCATTACATTGTCCCACTGCTGGGCACGGGTCTCTTCTCATTACGAGAGGGATTAGGCTATAGTCCGCCACGCTAGCCTACTGCGGGTTGGCACACTTCACACGCCCTCAAGAAAATCTCTCAGGCATGCAGGTTTCCTCACGATGTTTTTCCTTCAGCGTTTAAGCGCGTGATAATTAATTATTAATACGCACATAACTTCGAAAAGTCAGAGATGCGTGCCTTGGATTCGAAATCGAGACCTTTGACTTGGCAGTCCAATGGTCATATCACTAGGCTATCACTGCGCTAGCTATTGTAATTTATTAATACAATTATAAAATTGTACATAATATTAGGTACGCAAGTCAACATATCAAGCTATACAAATCTAGTCTCCATTCCAGAAGACTTAATATAATAGTTATGGTAAGTGGGTGAAATAAAAAATCCAATACAGTAATTTCTTAGTTTTAATTAGAGTTCTTCACGATGCCATTGCAGTTTTATTTAATTTAGGTTTTTTTCCTTTAGCCTTGATAGTAAGACCTATTCCCAATAACAATACGACACCGCAAACTGATATTAAAACTGGTATTAAAATATCCACTAATTTGAGACTGTTCAGGAGCCTAGTTGTCAGTTCTTCGACGAATTCTTCGGGTAGAGAAATGCTCTGAAATGATAATTATCTGTAGTTAACTGTGTCAATATAGTACCTTAGCAAGTTGCGAAATGATGATTCACGTAGACAGGAATATTTTTTTTATCACAGATAGGCCGGTTGGCCACAACTTGCCCGATATTAAGCAACGAAGTGGTATACGATGGAGCGCGCTTTCCTAAAATATACCTATTCACTCTCGTCTAGAAGACACCCAAATTGTATTGTATACATCATGCCATAATGTCAAGGGTTAGGCTTCGGGGAATATAGGGTTAGGAGTACTAATGTACACGCACAGTTCACTGGTATGTGAAGGTCCCATGTATGAATAGGGGGCGAGCCTATTGCCAAACTCCGAGCTACTACTGAGAATTTCATAGAAAACCCAGAAACACTGCTCAACCCGGGAATCGAACCCAGGACCACAAGACTAATGAGGCAGTCGCATTGTATCATCATTAACATTGTCTCACGGCTGGGCACGGGTTTGCTTTCAGAATATGTTTTCTTTTGTATCTAAGTATGAATCACGCAAATTGTTAAGGCATTGTTATTGAAAGACTCCTTTCGACGGAAAACTCGTTCCGACTCATGGGAAATTAACCCCGTCCCACTGTCACAGCTAAGTGAAGATCTGATGCAAATGAAGCAGGCGCTGTTGTTTATTTCTGCGTAAGAGTATACAGTTTTTATAAGGCGCTTAGTTTTACAAAGTAGCTTTGTGGTTGTACCTACCCCAATTACAAGCCGATTGTCATCGTGAATATTCCTTTTCGCTGAGAGTGAGCTGAAGTGAGTATTTTTTTTTAAGTGCTGTCTCATTTTTGACAGTAAACATGACAAAGGACGAGGTTACTTTCTTTAAAGTATTTATGAAAAAAATATGGTATAGACAGTTCTTACTTGAAATTTTATTTAAAAACGGGTATCGGTAATTAAAGAAATGATTGTTATAACCTAACCAACGGTTAGTAATCGAATTAAAGGATATATCTATAAATTTTCGGGGATTACCTATCATTGCATTGAAACAAATTTATGAGTACTTATTAAGTGATGATCTTTAAATTGGGGTAATTGATTACATACATTACGCCTGTATTCCCCGAAGGATTAGGCAGACTAGGTGTAGGTACTAATGCTCACATGGACGATATGATTTTTATTCAAAAAATATGTAGCATTAAAGCCTAAACTGATTTTATTTATTTTCTAATGAAAATATGTAGGTACGTAATGCAGACTACTGCGTACTTAAGTCGTTCTTTATCATTGAATGAAATAGCAAAGGTAACATTCATTTCATTTAATAATTCTTACCTCATCAACCCAAAGGAAAGGCACAAGAGAATTGCGAAGGTTCTGTGTGGGTGGAATTCCATTGACAGGCCTCATGAAGATGTTGAACTGAGCCCTTTTGGCGCCTCTGATCGGAGTCCCGGTGTTCTGGAAATAAAGATGCCCATTGTAATACGTAAGTATATCATAACTTGTACTTCTGGCATAGTTTTTGGGCTAGTGCTGACCTCTGGTGACAGATATCAGAACACGGCATAACTGCAAACAAACGTGATCATGATCAACTACTACTGTGGCTGCTAAAAAAATCACTAACATTTATTGCATCGTATCTTAGTGGGTAGGCTATAAACACTTGTGGCATCACGCGGGCACAGGGTTCTTCTAAAAGTGAGTGTGGTTAGAATAGTACTAGCCTTACCTACACATCTATAATTCTAAAGGATATATATATATATATATATTATTGCTGTACCATTAACGAAGTAGTAGTTTTTCTAAAAAAAGTCGTTCTTCTTCTTAAAAGGTAGATGTAGTGTAATGAGTATGAGAATATTATGGTATTTGTAACCTGTTAATACTTAGGTATAAATCATTGTAGGTCTTTTCCTTATCCGTAATAACTAACTATTGGTTTAACTACGTTTAGTCTGCATGCCGAAATGATTGTTTTTTAAGGCCTTATTCAAAAATTTTATTTCAATTAGACCACTAAAACTGGTTCTTTCATTTACCCCTCTCACTCCGAAAGTTGACCCGTGGGCCGTGTCCAGCAGTAGCAAATTAAACGAGTTGTTGATGATTAGGTATACCTATGATGCCATCGTGCCCAGTCATTTCAAACAGGCACAAAATACTTAATTATGTAAATACGTTATTGCTGATTGGCAGATTATTTGGCAAAGCGGTAAGTAGTAAAAAATAGCAAAAATATTGTTAAACATTTCCTACTAGAAAACGCGTATTTGAAAATAACTCTAAGGCAAACCTAAGTAAAAAAGGTATCTATTGCAAATTTGCAAAGCAACTTTTATTATAATGAAATTAACAAGTTTGAAGACTTAAATAAATAAAACTCGAATTCGCGACCGAGATTCGACGACATATTAGATCATTGAACGGAAAACGTGTCAAGGTCGAGGTATGTCTCCGAATGTTTTTAGAGGGTAGTGAAATTGCCAGAGGAGGGAGCCAAGGGGAGACACCCGCGTCTCGGCGACTGCCAAACGCATTCATCCCTTTTCCCCGCCGAAAATTTTCACGGTCAAGGTCTAACATTAAATTTAGGGTAATGTTAAAGCGATCTTGGGATCATTTCCTTGTAATATGAGTGACATTGATGCGGTTGATTAGATAGGTAGGTATCTATATTTTTATTTAATTTACTTAAGTTACATGGCAGTATGATTGTGATAAATTAATGAATACATAAATTATAAAATGTACAAGATTATACCGATAGTACCTACAGTTTGATCGAAATAACTCTGCTCGTCTGAAGTAAGCCGTTCCGAACTACCGCGCTGGTAAAATTGGTTGTTTTTATACATAAACATCGAAATAAGTAAAGAAAATAATCACAAATGCGAAACATAAATGACCCTAATTGTCTATAAGCAGACTCTTTGTATTAAAATTTACCACTGCCAAATCATTTGCGGAACTTCATTCAGATCGGCTGTGTTATTTTGAACAAACTGTTTATACCAATCTGATTTGACATATTCAAATATGTCCGTTTTTGTATATTATACACTCTAAAATTTCTGGTCTGCATTTAGCTTAACCTGTCCACATCGACGGGACCGAGCGACCAATGTGTCACAAAGATTTTCATTTTCATTCATGGGAAGAAACACGTATCGTTAAGGTCAACAAACCTGGAATGTTTAGCGGAAAGATCTAAAGCTTCGTCTACCCTTAATCGTAGGTACATACCACATAGGGCGCCCAGAAAAAATATTAAGTAAGAAGTTATTTATTTAGGTAGGTACTTGAATTGCCGTCAGTAAGTCAGAAGTATGTAATAATGGATTTTTATTATTATTATACATATTATACCATTGCTTGTGGATAGACGAGGTGTATGGAACTATGGACCAACCAAAGGGTCCTCCGACAAGTCGGGTGTTTTTACCTGGCTGGGCTGGCTGTCCGCGGCTCGACATTTTAATTCGGGTGTTTGTATACATATATGCACAGTTGCGCGGCAAATGTTACTACGCGACAGCGCAATACAAGTTTTTTTCCACGTAGTTCTGCATAAACGTTCACGCCTGTACTCGAAGGGTAATTGTGAGAGAGGTGTGCGGATGTAAATCAACAGTTTTGCGGTACCTTTTTTGATACCAGGACACTGGTATCAAAAATACTAGGAGCTACTGATAATTTCCAAATCCTGATAAAAATTTAACAACCTAAGTCAAGCATAACACTGCAAGTTAAGTTTCAGTGTTATGTTCTATTGCGACCTCAATGGCACCTCGAAGCGTTGGAGCGCAGCTGGCTGACACGGAATTAGGAAATAAGTAAGTTTAAATAATGTGAATATTTTACATACCGGTTCTATATCCATGAAAATTTTATGGTTTTCCTCATTCGGCCTCATCCCAATAACACCATCTCTGTACACTGGATCAGCAAACAGGAAGTGAGGGTAGGACAGCACTAGGGAAGCGCCTAAAACAAACAACGAAACATTATAATTTATTATTTAGCCATTGTCCCAAAATGTATCAAAGAGACCCCTCCTTTTTTCATGCCAGCTTGGTTGGAACGTATCCAAATCATCCCGCCACAGACTTCTTCGTCATCGCCTCGTAGTGGGATGCCATTAAGTTGCTAGACTGGCCTACTGGTTTTGTCATTCGACTGACATGCTTTGGAAAAGAAACGCAGAAAATAATTCAGAGAATCATGGTTTTATTCAAGTTCCAAACATAGGAAAAACAAAATTGAAGTGGCGCTAGCCTAATGGATAGGGCCCACCTATTGCACTACCGACGTGAACCCAATCGTAATACAAATATTTAGCTTAGCACACCACTAGGTAATGTGCGACTAACATAAAAATTTTTGCAAATTTTAACATTGAAATTGGAGAGCACGTTTTGTGGGTGACACATATGGTAATGCATGAAAAGGTATTTTAAGAGAAGTATCATAGCAGTCTCAACTGGCACGCACACAGGAACGCAACGGTTATTGTGGAGGTTGACTATCATAATTTAAGAAGCACTATAATAAAAAAGATAGGTCTAGGATCAAGGGTAGTCAGAACCAGGTGAACGTGATATGATGCATCGGGTCTTCTCTCAGAGGATTAGGCTATAATACCCCACGGTAGCCAACTGCGGGTTGGCAGACTTACTCCGTCGAGTTAATCGTGTCACCTTCACCGTTTTAATGGAGTCATTATATTAATAAAATGATTGCATAAGGTCCGATGGGCGTGCCTTGGTTTTGAACACGAGACCTATGACTAACTATCTAGTTCTTTGACATATATCAACAGCCTATCACTTTGTTTGACGTGATTGAAATCGGTTAACTGTAATAAATCCAGTATCCCAAAGATTAAAACATTATTTTTTACCATTACATATTTTCTGTACACTTGCAATTGTGTGATTGATCACGAAAAGAAGTGAGTTGAACAACGTGTGGCTCGGTCTGTGCTACAAGCTGCTAATTTGAAGAAAATTTTCAGGGAACTTGAAATGTTTTTAATGATTAAGTCGACAAAGAGCAGACGAGGTATCACCACCCTTGGATACCTGCAACACCAAAGGAGTTTCTGATGCATTGCGGTGCCGATTCATTGCGTAGCCGAACTCCTATGGATAGCAGATTATCAAAACGGCAGCACCTATTAGCAAACTCAAATACTCACCAAGTTGATAATGATAAATGAAAGATTAGAAAGACATCAGAGATCAGATTTATTACGATGCCTATCCAAACATCAGTGAGGAACCCGTCCCCACACGGGCCAAAGTTTAGAACCTAACTAATAGGTACAAGCTACGAACGTTAGAAGCTTTTTATCCATAGTACCTATATCGGTATTGTTTAGAAATTGGGTTGTAAAATTCTGATAGCGACGCGTCATGTAAAATATTGATATTTAGCCTCATCTGGTTAGACTGGAATCTTGCCCCAACAATACTACCTGATGGTAAGTAGTCGTGGCCCCCCATGGACATCTGCAATATCAAAGGAGCTTCAGATGCGTGACCATAGATATGCGTGACCGAGCCTATTTAAGGAAAAAGAAGGGGAAAGGAGAAGGAAGGGGACTCAGGGAGGAATTGAGCATCCGGCGCTCCACACTCACCGTACGAAATGCAACAATATGCATACTAGTAGCTTTACGTCGATATTCTGTGGGAGGATAGAACTACCCCGGTCATGCCGACCCATTCATGCTGGCATGTAGACATGAAAGCGAGGTACAACTACGGGCAAAGGCATGGCAAGGCTAGGCAGGTTAATTTTAAGCAGTTTAAAAGCCAAACGTAACGGATGGCTAGCCATTGACGGCTCCTTAATTGGTTAATTAACGTTGGCCAGGCCTATCACATTATAATATCGCTTCCTATCCGACGACTCTATAATACAGACATTAACACAAGCCATACGCATTAATCATTCGTTATAATTAATTTTAATGTTATGTTAATGGTGCCGCCGATATGTTTACTAAAGTAAAGGTAGTCTTTATAATATTGTGGCTAAGGTTAGGTGCATGGATTTAAATATACCTACTTATATAAATATCACCGTATTTCTTTTGTGAATAATGATGACGGAACAGGACGGAACCAATGTTTCGATTTTTATAATTCGAATTAAATGTTAAGGTCTTCTGTACTCTTCCTGGCTTCTTCGCAGCACCTTCCAATGCAGTTTGTTCTTGGTCTGTGACGGCGCGGCCTCACGACCCGTAAACTGACAGGCCGTGCCAGACATTGGTTCGCTTGTCAAGGCCTCACGCGGCCCACGCTGGGCATTCCCACGGCGTTTGCCGGCCCGATGTTTCTCTATTTTTGTATAATTTTAGACCTAGGAAAGTGTCCTGAACTGGTACTTACCGACTTCCGATAGATAGGTCAGGTCACGGCAGGCCTGCGGAGGAATGTCACAACGCTCCAGTATTCCCGGCACTAAAGTGGTGACGCGAAAGGCCGAGGTTGGTTTTAGTCGGTAGATCGCTCTTTTCAGAGCGGAGTCCGACACACCCCATCGCTCGCTCTCCCCAGGGCGGTGGATAGTGCATAAAGCATTTCCAACCCCGACAAAAAAAAAAGGTCACAGCAGGCCAGCGGAGGCCTCATCACACGTTTAGGTACCAAGGCCTGTCTACCTGGCTAGGCGCAGTCTGGCTTGTCTTAAGATATGCCGTGGGAACCCAGCTTAATAAAGGTCAGCTTAGGTACCCCTCCCTTTTCTTCTCTCTATCGGTGTTTTTAATTATCTGGACGTAGTGTATCAGGTTTAGACCATTTAAAATGACTTAATTCTTTGTTTTGTTTTTTAATAGAATACCAATAGACTCTTTAATCACATATTCAATTCCAGATTTCCAATACAACATGTGAACCGTCTGGTACGTAAACTATTGTTAATTCTTATTTCATATCATATTATACTTCATATATCATTATACGACGGTATTGTGTAATTCTTGGATCACACATAAGTTCTAAAAACAGACATTGAGACTCTAAGTACACAGAGAAATTATCAAAATGTAGTCACGACTGATCGTTAAGTCATCTAAGGGTTTCGTACATAATTATTATATTACTAGCGATAAATCGAGTCATTTATTGTATAATTAAGTCGAAACGTTGAAATTTCTAATTAATTTCCTTCGATTCGATTGCGTTAAATATTGAGAAAAACGAAAATTAAAAAAGTTGAAAGTGTTTCAAGAGATTAGTCAAATTATTGAGGAATCTTCCGACATACCTAATGATTTTCTTTTTATAATGGTTAATAAATTCTGTACTTGTTTACGTTCCTACAACTGGGCATAGGTCCCCAGGTCACCCTTTACAACGAGGGGTAAAAATAAACACTAGATACCCATAATAGGTGTCAATTTCTGATTGCCGATGTCTGTCACACAGTTTATACTAGCACAGACAGCGCCGTTAACTCTATCCAAGTATGTAGATACTTCAACAATTAAACTTTGTTACTTAAGTATAAGATAGATGAAAATGTACCTTTTTATAGAAACAATAAAGAATATTATTATATTTTGGATGGAATGTGCGGTTTTTAGTGCGAACGAGACCGGAATACTCAGTCGCCTGCGTTCATTGGTTATTTTCAATCAATTAGTTGAACGAGTGCATATTACCTATGTGATGGTTGAAAACTTCAAAAGGGATTAATTAATGCAGTCCAAAAACTTCATTTTGATTTTAATTAAATATTTTTGGATAGCTTTTAATTAAAACATCGCTCGATTATTCTGTATGCGAAAGTACAGGCAGATTCGCCTAGAATGTAATGAATGATACTTATGCGTATCTATGCGACGCAGTTGATCAATATCACATGGTACCTAATTGGTAATTTTTAACCGACTTAAAAAATAACAGACTGGTAAGAGAACATGAGGAATCATTTACTCTTTTTTAGCCTTATTAGTGGCTCTGCGCGGATCAACAGATCTGCATGGTTAAGCTATGTCTGCTGCTTTCAGTCTGTGGATGGGTGAAATTCTTAACATATCGAGACCCCTCCGTGCCTTGGAGAGCACGTAGGTACACGACGCACGTCAGTTCCGGTTGTTACCTATACGAGCACTTATGACAATCATAAGAGGTACAGTTAGCCGATCGGAAGTTGTCTGCAAGTGGTTTAGAAATAGTAAATTTTAATAGTAAGAGTCGGTGTAAAGATGATTAGAGTCGTATATGTTTCACATTTCTAATTATTTTGTTTACTAATTTCGATATTTATGTATTAAAACACGTTTTATCACCGCGGTAGTTCAGAACGGCTAACTTCCGATCGGCTTACTTATTTCGAACAAACTGTAGCCAGAACCCCCAAAATGCCTAACAACCAGCCTATCTTTGTCAAAATCAGTTGCGGAGGTCTGTTGGCAGTCGTTTCATGTAAAATACTGATATTCAGCCGGATCTAGTTTGACTGGAAGCCGCTGCCGACCATACCTAATAACATACCATCACGCCTGTATTCCCCGAAGGGTTAGGCAGAGGTGTACTTAATGTACACCCACAGTTCGCCGGTATATTTGGGTCCCATGTAATAGGGGGCGAGCCCATTGCCATTCACCGGGCACAAATCCAGACTCCGAGCTGCTACTGAGAATTTCATAGAAAAACTCAATAACACTTTGCTCGACCTGGGGATCGAACCCAAGACCTCTAGCGTAGCAGTCGCGATTGGGACCACTAGACCAACGAGGCAGTCATACCATACCTAATATACTTATATAACTTTATTCAATAAGTATTTGGTACATGGTATACAAAGTTGTTGTCCTATATAATTAGATGTTATAAATAAATAGAACCGGTACCTACAACATATATAAATTGGGTCATAGGACTCCCTTTCCTAAACTAGGCAGAAAATCTGTCTGTATCTTAGGAAAGAGTATCCATTCACAGTATAATAATATATAATAGGGAAAAAGCTAGTAGATGAGGTAGTAGGTAAAATTCTGTGCTCACTTAAAATCTTTATTCTGGCTTCCATGTACTAGTGACTGTATAAAAGGTTTGACGTCGGGGCTCAAATAAAAAAAAAGTTAAGATGGAACTTTGCGAACAAAGAAGTGAGGCCGGCTAAAACTACGCCTTGCCGTGTACAAACACAATTTCACGCACACACGTATACCGAAACTACGCCTTATCTTGTTAGTCGAGCAGAGTCGAGCTATCGCTGCACGTCTATCCAATCGTCATTAACGTATGACATGCGCGTGTGCATGTAATTGTGTTTGTACACGGCAAGGCGTAGTTTTAACCGGCCTCACTTCTATGTTCGCAAAGTTCAATCTTAACTTTTTATTTGATCTGAGAGTCGGGGTTTGCGTAGGCTGACGATCGATGCAGAGCCATCCTCATCGAAGTCAACGTTTATTTTTAGTGTTGTTACGTTATGCTGGAACTGAATGGCAAATGGATGTTATCCTAAATGCATTTTACATGTTGAAGAAAGGTGTACTAAATTTGAAAAACCCTTTTAGAATACTAAGATTGATCGAGGTGGTAAGTTCTATATTTAGATACGCCTAGCACACAGCCTCACAGTCGAACGAGGCCAAAAAGCAAATTTAAGTATACTTAAGTAAATTCAAAATGTAACCAGGTCTACTGAAGCCAATTTCATAAAAAAACCCAATGACACTTTAGTCCACACCACTTGACTAATGAGGCATTAGACACTGATGTCTTAGATGTAATATTTGCCAATTTACGCGTTTACGAGATTTTGATGGCCATTGTATTACTAGTACATTTAGAAAATTGCAATGGCCCCTGTCATTTTCGTTGGAGGTATATAATTTTGTCGATTATCGGAAAACGCAGATGGCTTGAATTTAATATTAGCATTTAGCAGCACTAAGGTTAGGGCGTTAAACTGGACAATTTATATGTCACCCAGACACGAGGGGGTGCAACCGTGCAGATCAATCAATTGCAGTTGTTTTTAGAAGCTTATTTGTTAATAAGTAGTTAACGTTTTTCAGACCAGAAATACAGAAGAATATTTCCACTTTAATAATGAGTAGGTAGGTACTTATAAAGTTCGAAACATCAATTCAATTTATTGGATAGCCCATTGTCAAAATAGTTTTGAGAGTTGATTGTGAGTGATTACAAAGAGTAGCACGCAGTTTCCACAATAGACGAGAAAAATACATAGAATAAAGTTCTTTGAGAACAAGAAACATGCACTTTACAAAAGGACTGTCCTATTTCTCTGCCTCCTGCAGTAAAAGATTAAATTTCGTTCTTGGATCAGAAAATGTTTTTAGATTAATCCGACTATTATTCAAAACTTTATTGGAGATTTCATTGACTAGTTATAGTTTTATGAGGTATCTCTTGTGCGGAAGAAGACGCAGATTCGAATCGCTACCGCAGTCAAATTTCTCCTTGCATGGGAAATGCATAAAAAAAGCAATCATATTTTACGGTAAACACAATAGGTAAGTACTTATATTAGAAATGCTTCCCGCTTCTTACAAAACTTTAAGAAGCCACGGTTGATTTAAGTTAATAGTGGTGTAACAGTTTTCCAGTAACATCAAAGTTAGCTCGTAATTAAGTGTCAGATGCAGACCTTTCAACTTAATCTTTCCCGACTTACATTGCTAGTTTATATTTTCTAGCTTTATGCATATTTCCAAGATTATTTTGATATCTACCTAGTTGTATCAGTATCTTCAGCTTGTATTGATGTTTGGTGAACGACACTTATATATTTAATGAAAAGACTGTCAAGTCACTGCCTCATTAGTCTTGTGGTCTCAAGCGTGACTGCTACGCTAGAGGTCCTGGATACAATTCCCAGGTCGAGCAAAGTGTTCTCAGTGGCAGCTCGGAGTATGGATTTCTCCCCGGTTAATGGAAATAGGCTCACCCTAAGGACCTGAAAATATATAATATATAAGATACAATTCCGCCTAACTGGTCGGGAAATAGAGGAGTGATATGTAAAGGTGTCAATTACTGTCGATCAAGAAATGTTAATTTAGATGTCAAATTGCTGTTATTTTCGGCTGGATTTTATTGTTTATATCGACTACTTAGAGTTGGTAAATGTAAAAATAGGCATTTAGTAATTTTGTGTAATTGACATTTTCGATACAAAAATAATCGTATAAAATTGGTAAAACAACGCCAAATAGTTACATGTAGGGTTGTCATTGGACCGGGTTTCCACGGTTTTGTCCTAGTTCAGAGCGTGGCCTTCTTTTAAAACAATTCTGGGTTCTAAGCCTAAAAAACCCGGGTAGTCACGTTTGTCCTAGTTGTCAGATTTTAAAGATCTTTATATGATAGGATTTGTTTAATTTATAAACGAATTCTAAAGCAAAAATATAAAATAAACAAAATGTACTCTTTGTCTATTACCCGATTTTATTTTTCTTCATACGAATTAAGCGGCGAGTGTCGACGTTATACGAGAAGAGGGTAGTCCTATTTATTATGCTACCCTACAAATGCATCACAGAACTCACAACTACCGCATGAGTTATCTAATAAAAGTTTTGGTCACGTCACATTTGCATAGTTATAGACCTCATTGCCCCGTGGAATGAGGAGGTTATTGAAACACTAAATTTTTTTACACATATTTAAAAAGGTAGATAATAATATTTAACGTTGAATATAGAAGGAAAGTTTGGTAAGAGGCGTTGCAATGAAAGAAAAGTACTATAGACTATTTCTTTGGTTTTCAATGTCAGTTTTTCCCAGGCCCTGTAGTGATCACTTCATTCGACACCACACCACCATTATAGAAACTGCAATGAAGACGATTTTCAATGCTCCCACAGTATTCATAATTTTTGGCACCAAATAAGTAGGTATCTGCGGATTCCGTATATAGGTAATCAAAATTCAAAATGTTCATTAGAACCGTTCCCAAGCCGAAACATTGTTTAATTCCGGACTATATCGCTAGAGTAAATGGATATCGATCGAGCCACGAGCGACGATCACAATGTCCCCGGTAACGCTTTAGGTCCCAATTATCACTCGATTCCAATATTCCGTATGCATAGTTATAGAGCATCCCTTTGTCGGTTTGTGACTGATTTTGAATTGAAATTTCACTGTGCATTTCAGTTTAAAGCTAACTATTCCATGTTAACGAGACTGGGAATAATATTGTAAAGCCAATCCGGCTGTACTGTCAAAGGACCTCTCTTGAAATACCAGCTTTTTAGGGTTAAATTTATATTCAATATTCACTGGAATTGGCAACCAACGTTAGCAATTTGTACACAAAGATCTTGTTAAGTGAAAATGTATGTATGAATGAATCAAAAACATATCTTTTGCTTCCTTCGCGAATATTCGACTTAGTTTAAACATTTTTTAAATATGATATCTCATCAAAAGCTTCCACTCTTATTCAAAATCCAACTATTTAAATGGAAGCCACGGCCGATGACCTAATTTGAATCAGGTCAGCCTACAGTGCGAACCAGAATTTATTTGATGTTTCATAAATTTGAAAAACGAAACAAAACACACCGGTGTAAATAATAAAGTTTTAAACAAAAATTACTAACGTGAATCAGAGAAACATTTTATTCTATTCGTATTGCAAATATACTTGCATATATAATGTAAAATATTACATAGGTACTATAGTACTTATTTTACTGCACTCTTGATTGTAATGAGTTAGAGTGAGAGAAAGAGAGGGTAAGAGATATTTGTCAATTTCATTTATAGTTCTTATTCAAAATAGAACTCTCATAGCTCCTGGGGGCCTACCATAAACTCTTATAGCAGGTCAATTTTAGACGGAAAGTGAACTGTCGTGTTATATTGTACCATGAGCACATCAAATAACCGGCCAGCCAGCGGTCACGTGACTTAAGCCGGCGAGCGGTCACGTGACAACATTTCAGCGGGCTGACCTGCAAAGAGCTTTACCATCAACTCATTTTTGACATTAGAGCACTTGAAATTGAACTGCCCTGCAGTCATATTTAGCAGCCGTATAAAAGTAGCTTTTATTGACCTGTTTTCTTTAATTTGTAAGAATAACCTAAAGTAAAAATGACTTAGTGCATTACATACTATTGTAGCATTATTTAAAATTTTAGACAGAATAAAAGTATTAGGTATATTTTCCGTTCATTGTCGATGTGTGATGAAGATGAACTACTCACTTGATTTCTTGAGTAAGATATCGATAATATCAGTGATAAACTCATCACTAAAATCCAAAAAATAGAGTTGGTACTTAATTAAGATGTACTTACCAGAAAATAAAGAACACATTATTTATTTTTAATTAATTGTTGTCTGCCCAGCCTTTATAATATTTGATAGCACCACCAACAATGGAATTAAAATTTTCCACCACCTCCGTCCGTATCACACATCTTCGAAACATTGACCGAGCACTTAAGTTGTAGCCCATTGCAATGTTCTTGTGATTATTTAAAATTCACACAACGTTTCCAATTGTTCATATGAAACTCTTTTTTAAATCATGATAACTTAATTTGATATTTCCTTTACCACTCACAACGACGAACACGATACAATTGTCTGCTATGAAGAAACTACCTTCTTACGAGTGTTCCAAAAATTAAAAAAAAATCCACCACACCACACCACACAAGAAGTTATTATGATCTCGTAAATTGTGCATAAGAAATTATTTGATTCGTATGTACTTAAAGCTTCGTTCGAAAACAGCCCTTATTTTAGTTGCTTGTATGCTAAGTGTTTTAAGTATTGACAAGGGTCTTTAACATTTAAATCATGATAACTAAAAATGTTTTGCAACAAAACTTAGTGTCTGTAGAAGTATTACTCTCATAAATTTATTTTTTTTAATTATTATTTTTTCAAGTTACTTTATAAGTTACTTGTAACTACCTGTAACTTGTTTTTTTTGTATAAGTCCTTGTGGCTAGTTCACATGGCGCAAGTATCCTTTAGTTATAATTAAATTCCTTATTATTAACTGTTTTCAACCAACCCTGATTATGTTTTATTTAAGATTCTTGTTTTTCCTCATAAAATTGACCAACGTACCATAATAATAATGCTGTGTTTACCTTTAATTTAAATATACTCGAGATCAATAATGTAAAGGATAATTATGTAATGCTGTGTGTGTATTTAGTTGGTAAGCCTATAAATAAATAAATAAATAAATAAATAAATAAAAACAGTATTTTGAAATAATTATCCTAAATTCCTTAAAACCGTAAAACCGATAATAATGCGAAAGCGTATTTCAGAACGTTTATTAAAGCGAACCGGACAGCTTTAGTGTAGCAGGTCTGAAGTCGATGCATTGCAGGGCAGTTCGAATTGTTCATGGTACAAATAGAAAACCTGTCAGGTTGACCTGCATAGTTGGCCTGTCCTGTACTTGGCAAATATTTTAAAAGTTCATGGTAGGCCCCCTGTTTCGTGGTTTAAAAAAATATTGCTTGCAAATGTTGCAAACTGTACCCAATGTATATGAGTTGATGACATTTAACAAGATTGACACGGATTGGAAGTTACCTCGGCGAGAGTGCTGCGGCCCTGTAAATATAATTACGAGTTAAAAAAAAACTAGCGCGGAAACGAGCCGTGCCGCCTGGCCACCGACGGAAAATATTACCTAGAAACTAAATTAAAAAGTAACGAGACATTTTTTACTTTTAAATTTAATACAATTTGTTTTTCCTGACGCGTTTGCTGTTATTTTAGGTAGGTTTAGGTACGCGTAAGTCTATAATAATCGTACTCGTAATTTGGGAACAAACATTATTATGGTTATGGGAATATCTATCATGTAAGTTTCTAGTAAGCATATAAGTCTTCAAATATTCATATTCAAATCGCTGCATATCAATTTGAATGTCACTTGATTGAATAGCCTTAGCATATTAAGTATTTTAGTTGTCATTTTAAATAAAATAACGTAATTTTTCTACTCATTAAGAAAATGTGAAAAAAAGTCTAAAATTTGGCACATTTTGTTTATAACCTAAGTATCCGCTAAGAAAGAATTTTGAGTAACTTCAACTTGAAGGGCGGAAGTGGAAAGGGGACTAAGTCGGTGAAAGTTTTTATTTTTTATTATTTTAAAACAGGTGGGATATTCCATACAAACGTCCCCATGTTTGTATGGGATATCGGTTTTTAGAGGTTGATTTTGAAAGGACTTGACAATTGGAATTGATCATCATTGATCATCAACCAATTATATTATTCTACTGCTGGGCACGGGGCTCCTCTCAGAACGAAAGGGATTGAACTAATGTTGACTTCATATTATTATGATAACTACACACAACTTGCGCACTTCAACTCGACAATCCATCAGGTCATCACTGGATTCTAGTTGCAGCTACTCATCGTTAGGTTTCCGCTTTTTGCTGGGGCGACGAACTTGAAAATGTGATTTTCGAATTCTTCTCTGTTTTTCTGTATCCTTGTTTGTTAGGGGTTAGCGTAAAAACTCAACAGATTTTCCTTTCTTTTTTATTTGTTATAAAGCATATTATACCTCAACATAAGAACTGCTGCACATCTTATCTCAATTAGTTGAACAGATCTGGAGTTACAGCTTGACCTCTCTGAAGTACGCAGACCCATAGAAAGAAGAGATCATCACTGTTTATTATTTCTATTCGTACATGACAGCGAAGCCGCTGGCAAAAGCTAGTTAAATATCTCATAATAACTTTAAAAACTTGTGTCTATTTATATAAATACGCAGAATTAATAAAATTGTAAAGACATCGTGGTTTGAATATTGATTGAGGCAATATTCTCGGTATGTTTCGTTTGGTTTTACCTCAGATCAAATAAAAAGTTAAGATGGAACTTTGCGAACAAAGAAGTGAGGCCGGCTAAAACTACGCCATGCCGTTTACAAACACAATTTTATACTATATAACAATACCGAAACTACGCCTTATCTTGTCAGTCGAGCTATCGAGCTATCGAAAGCTCGACCGACAAAATAAGGCGTAGTTTCGGTATACGTGTATGCCTGTAATTGTGTTTGTAAACGGCATGGCGTAGTGTTATCCGGCCTCACTTCTTTGTTCGTAAAGTTCCATCTTAACTTTTTATTTGATCTGAGGGTTTTAGAACCACCAACTCAAAGTTACTCATAGGCCAAATAAACATTCAGTTGTTTAAAATATTTACTTGTTACGTGTCAAACGACTTATTCAATAACAACTTGGCCTTCGTTTGCTGGAAATCGATAATATTATAAAATTGAATATTATAATAATTATATAGTGTGTTTTATAAAATATTGCAGGATAATAAATGGACGCAAATAAGTAGTCGTAGCCAACATTTTTTAGTTCACTGCTATAGAGAAAATTAAAAAAATATATATTTAATAAGCGCTGCTAAAGGTCCTCAGTTCGTTTTCAAAGTCTAGCAAAGTGTTATTGGTTTTTTTTTAACTCTCAGTAACCGCTCGGAGTTTGGACTTGTGCCCGGTTAATGGCAATGGGCTCGTTCTCTATTACATGGGGCGTAAAACATACCCGCGAAATATCCATTAGTAATTTGATAATAACTTGTTGTGAAGTTTGTTAAAATTTAATAAAAAAACCAAACTATAAAGCGGGCTACAAGTACTAGAAAATGTAATTTCAAGTCATCTTATAGTCCGCCATATTGAGGATCCGTCGCGCGTCGCGTTGAAAACAAAAACACTAGACTTGCATTAGGTACCTATGATTTTGACACATACGATAACAAACACATACTCGTACCTTTTTGAAGTTATATTCCATTATTTTTGATTTAGTAGATTGTATATGACTGTAGCTGTACCTAATTACAATAGATCACCTATTTTTAAGTCAGTCTCGAATTCCATCTTAGACAAAAGAAAATTGCTCGCTTTAATTCTATCCAGAGATTTCTAGTATTGCTTTTCCAAATAGGTACCTAATTTATTAATTACGTAAGGGTCCCGAGGGGTAGGGGATTGGTTTAATATCTCTACATGCCCTTATTTTGGAGGGAGAGGTGTAAAGCAAAAATTGGCAAAATTATACTAATGTTATTAATAGCCTTTAACTACTAAAATTTTCAGGTGCAAATTGCGAATACCGTGGCAGTAAACAGATGCCAAATGCCCGATAATTACCTAATTAGGGTGTTGGTGGCTGTGTATTAGGGTGGATGTGCCAAAATGTATGGATTGCCGTAGTGAACTTGCGAGCTAGATATTCGCTTTAGTAACAATAAAAGGTTTATTTATTTGAACCGATTGTGTGCGTCGGCAGACTTAAAATTTAATATTGCGTTTGAATTAAGTCTTACTTCTTTGTTATAAGGTTCAGTTTTTCATAAAAACAGAACCTTATAACAAAGAGAGCTCAGAGAGCATTATTTCAAATAGGTATTACAATTTACCTATTGCTTCAGGAAAAAATACCACTTAAAGTTTCTGCTTACACCTGTGGAAAAAAGGCGTGAGTATATGTGTAAGATTGTAGATTATTAATTGATCTATTCTTCTATCTGAACTTTGAAAATATATTTAAACAGGAATGTTGATAAATCCGAGATATCAATTTGAATAATGTTGTTTGTGATAGCTGGACACAACAGAACCGGCTGGACCACGACGTGTCGTCGGTCAATTCACTTTTCATGGATGTCACATAATATGAATATTAATAAGTACCGGTCAGATAATTTATTCACCATAATGTCAACTTAAAACTTGTTCATTATTAAATTTTGAACATATGATATAGGTAAGCGTGAATAAATTTGTAAAGGTTGTCTAATATTTGCTTAATGACTGTATCGGTGGTCTAAAGGTCACAGGTCTGGCTGAGGATCTCGGTTCGACTCCCATGGGCTAAGATATGATTCACAGATACACGGCTTCAAAGTCCAGTTTAAGCTGGGCTTGCATTGTATAGGTTTTTTGTATACTTAGAGGTCAGTCTGTAGTGGAAAGTTGGTGATTCGCAATAATTTCCAAGAGAATCGCAATAGGCTATAATAACTATAATTTTAAATAGGTACTTAGACTACTTACTTATAAATCTATGTTTGATATAACCGATGTAGCGTGTATCAATATTACCTACTTATATCCTTTAGTACATTCGCAGTTCGCACCTCAGTTTATTTCCGCGTAAAACTTGTTATTTTAAATGTTAATTATAAAAATACCACCATTGATGATCTTATGCATTATTTTTAGAGATTATTAAATTAATGTATGGTTTGATAAATTTATGTTTGTAGATGAGGTGAGCACTCGCAAAATTAAACGATAAAAATTAAAAGAAATCAATTTTTACTTAATATAAAATAGTAGATACTTAAAATTAAATGATTTTTGGTCTAATACTAGAATAAAAATTCGCTTATGACCGCAGTTTACATTAGGTATACAGTAAGAGCAATCTTTGTCGTATAGCAATTGACTTAGGCACGCTTGCACAATTGACATTTGAAAACAAAGCAGCAATTTTCCTACGCAGGATAATAATCCTATAATGGAAGGATTTAATCTCACGAGCAAGTAGTTTAGATAATAGTGATTAAAGAAACAGGAAATATTATCACCAGTTAACACAAAATATCAGGAACAAAATATCCAAGTTATACCCAAAGATATAGGATTTCTTAAGTAGAAATCTTATATATTTGAGTATAACTTACGTATTAAAAGACTATCCGCCATCATTTACATTACAGGTCGTTACTAAACTTTCAAACACAATTAAATGGACACGGAAAATGTTAGAGCAAAATTATACATAACATTTACTCTTATTCGTCCCATTCTATACCCTCGCCACAAACATGCCGCCCTAAATGGCATGTATGTTATAGACTGACAGTGATTCTTTGCAAAGTAAGAGTATCAGGATAGGTTTAAGTTCTAATCTTTTACATTCTTCTTACATTTATGTGTTACATAACCTCCAAATGTATCGTATATGTTTTGTTCAAAATGTGCATAAGAAAAAGTTAGAAAAAATAAAATATATGATTAAATATTTTTTTCTGGTTTTATTAACTATATTTCTATGTAGGTATTAGTTAGATTTTATAAAATGAAATCTATTTCCATGCTATTATACTAATACAATTATTATTAGGAGGAAAGTAAGTTGTTTTGTTTGTTTGTTTGGAAACAACTAAAAAGCAACACTACGGTGTGCTCGAAATAACTCTGCTCGTCGGAAGTTAGCCGTTCCGAACGAAAAATCGCTTAATTAAGCGTGTTTATATATAAATGCCAAAATTAGTAAAGACAATAATTAAAATAAATTCGAAACACTTTTTTACGCCGACTCTTTCTATCAAAATTTACCACTTCTAAACCACTTGCGGACAACTTCAGACAAGCTTAGTTATTTTGAACAAACTGTACAGCTAAAATATATTACATATTTGAGGTTATTTAAAAATCTTATTCTTACACTACCTATCATGAATTAATCAACAAAATTTACACTACTATGAACTTCCAATTACGTATATGAAACTATTATTACTACTACCTACTACTATTATGTATATGAAAATTATCTATTTATAAAAAGCAAAAGGTCACTCATTGACTGACTAAACACTAAAACTGGTACTACACTACACTACTACTACACCTTCGGGGATAAAGCGTAAAGCTACGTAAAAAACATAACCATGTAGACGTAACCATGTAGAATTTATGTAATTTTTATTTAAGTATATAAAACTGTTATAACCACACACTTTGATTAATCATGGGAGCTCAGAAAACTATTACGCCTGATACTCGAAATTTATCAGATTGTTCGGGGCAGAAGATAGAAGGGACCGGGATATGGGCATCCGCTAAGAAGGAATTTCGGGAAATCCGCAGGGGATTGACAAAAACCCCCAAACCCCAGAATATTTCGGCATAATACTGATACTGCCTTAGCCTATAAATGTAACTTCTATTGTATCAGCAAGAAAATAAAGAAACGTCAAATATCATATTGTTCTAACCAATCAGAAGCAAGTTCTCGTGTTCATTTAGGAATGTAGAAGGAGTTGTAGTCCCACCGGAGAATATCTTTAACGCGGACCCATCCGAACCCCAGTTGTACTTGTAAGTTGGTAATTTCGGCGGTTTTTTATAACCTAAGTAGATATCGAATATTGATAGTCGTACAGATTTCTCTGTGGTTGTTGGCGGTTTTTTCGTGGTTGTTGATAACGACACTGCCGGCGTTGAACTTGTTTGAGCCTTAGTTTGTGACACATATGATTGAGTTGTTGGTTTAATAGTAGTAGGTGTAGTGGTTGCCGTTCGAGATGTGAACGTGAACCAAGAAATGCTTGTTTTAGGTTTCTGTGTGACAACTTCATCAGTCGGCTTTGTAAGTTTTTTTGTGGTCTCTGAAATCAATGTCCTTGCGGTGGTTCTAACTGTTGTTGGCCTTCTTGTGGTCGTTGTGAAAATTGGTTTGCTTGAAGTTGTAGTCGTAGGTTTGGAAGTAGTAGTTGTAAACTTCCATGGATAAACAGTGGTAGCAGTTGTTGGCTGTGACGTTCTAAAAGTAGGTGGCCTGGAAGTTATTGTTGTAACAGTCGTTGATCGCATCGTCGTTGCTGCTGTATTTCTTATGCTTGGTACCAGCGTGAATGTAATAATTGGGCGACTTGTAGTTGACTGCGTGCTCTGTGTAAATTTCCCTAATTCAGTTATATTTTCTTTTCCAGTAGGCTTTTTCCTGAATTCGTTTGTTTCTATTCTTTTATAAGGCATTACTGGGGCCACATTTATTGTGGTCGTTGTGCTGGTTGGTGCTGTCGGTGGCATACTAATAGGTTGCAATGGTTGGTTAAACACGGGAAGTTTCAGTTCGTCAATATTGTCAATTTTAAATTTGTACAAATCAGTCCTGCCTTCATTATTGCCAAGCACTTTACTGTTATACCTGCTATTGGAACCGGTTGTTAGATACAGAGGCAATAATTCATCTATGTTCCGTATATTGTTCGTTACATTTGGCTGATTAAAAAAACTTTGGCTATTGTACGCACGGGATCTAGCGACGGGCACTGGATTCTTAACGGTGATATCGCAATCCACGAGATATTTCTTGGTGTTTTGTTTGCAATGTTGTGGGTACACGACCCACGCCAGGAACCCGTTTCCCTGGAGACGAGTGTGCTCCTCGTGAACTTTCAGCGCACATTCCATGTCGTTAGAGATGTCCTCGTCACGTAGAGCGGCGCAGGATACACCGCAAGCTTTGCCTGAACCACACCAATATAGTTCACTGATCTGGAAAATCCCATGATCTCCACTGTGAGGATTGTTGGCGGCGGTATCGAAGCGTGATTCGTGATACGCGATGCAGACCCAGGTGGAGATGTGATCAGGGTTAACACCGAGTGCGTGCAGCTCACGCCCTAGCTCGCAGCGCTCATAAATGCGCGCGTCGACGACCGCGAGAAGAGCACACGTTAGCCACGCGACGCGATTCATCGCTACGTGCGTTTGACCGTCCGGCGCACGCGCACTCTTTTTTACGTAGGTACCGGCCTCCCGCCGCCGCGCGAGGCGCTCTCAATGTGTGTCGCGCCCGTATTTAACTGTATTTTATCTAAATTACCTACTTCAGGTGGAGCTACAATGCATTTAGGAGCGTGGATGTAGGTCATTGTTTCCAGGCTATGGAGTATAGGTAACCATTGACGAGTAGACAGGACACGGGTGAGTTGAGCAAGGCCGGTGGTTCACCTTGGCAGGTCGCGTCATCGCCACATTGCACTGACCGTATGCGTACCTACCTTAGAACTTGCGATGGACTTTATTATATTCATTGAATATTTAACATATTTATTCTATTCACGTACAATCTGTGCTTGCGAAAGACGTGGATAAAATTTTCTTTTGTTTTTAATTAAATAAATACACGACTACGGGACTGTCTGGGTGTGACCGGTTTTTTAAAGATGATGTTCTTTTAATAGCAAAGTTTAGAGGTCAATAATTATTATTTAAAATGTTTCAACCTGTTCCATAAAAAAATAAAATTAATATTGTTACATCATTATAGAATACTGAGCTCCAGTTTTCTTTGTTTGAGTAGATACCGATATTGTGATAATCATGCGACATAGGTTTTTGTGAGAACGTAGTGCGACTGGCTACTATAAAATTTATACAAGGTTGAGCGCCTCTGGCGTTGTGTGTAAACATAAGGTTGATTTCCGTGGCGGCGGGTCAATAGGTGAGCCGCCGGCCTCTCTTGCCTAACATTAAGTTTGAACTTAAAAATGACCGTAGACTCGCATCCATCTACATAATGAATAATCATGTACATAAATTAACTCGAAAACTATTTGTTATTATGATATTGATATGTTACTACCGTTTGATTAGAATTACAACTATTTATAATACCTATTATAGTTTTTAGTAGGATTTTCTATGATTTTTAGATAACATAACATGACTGCCTCATTAGTCAAGTGGTCCTTAGCGCGACTGCTACGCTAAAGGTCCTAGTTTTGATCCCCAGGTCGAGCAAAGTGTGATTGAGTTTTTCTATGAAATTCTCAGTAGCAGCCCGGAGTCAGGATTTGTGCCATTAGTTACGTGCGACCTAAAACATACCGGCGAAGTGTGGGTGTACATTAGTACACCATTCCCTAACCCTTCGTGGAATACAGGCGTGATGGTATGTTATGTTTTTTAATAACACTATGTAATACTTAGTCACTACTTAAATGAAGTTTGTAGAGGGAACGATGACGCAACTGATGCTTTTAAATAGCAGGTTAGGTCATACATGTGATAAGCTTTACAATTGATTTACGCTCTTAAAGAACGTAGAAAAGTATTAATTACTTGTCAAAGAAACGATTAGCACACTAGATATATTATATTATAGTAGTAGTGCATTGCTGGCATGTCGACTTGCTAGCAGGAATGTGTCGGCACGACCGGGGAAGTACTACCCTCCCACAGAATATATTATATTAGAATATAATATATTCTATGAAATTCTCAGTAGCAACTCGGAGTTGGATTTGTGCCCCAGATAGGCAAAAGGCTCGCCGCTATTACATGGGACTTTACCATACGAACAGTGGGTACTTGGACTTGGTACACCTCTGTCTTATCCTTAGGGAAGTAGAGGCGTGATGGTATATTATGTTTTTTATATTAGAAATCGATAATAATAATAGTAAATTTACAAGGTTTTTTTTATTAATAATCAGCATTTATAAGTACTTACCTATTGTGTATTCAAAGCCTACCCTGGCTTTAACTATATCATGTGTATGTATATGCACTAGTGGCAAAAAAATAAATAATCAAGGTGTCTGTCCGTACCGAGATGCATATTGCAAGCGCAAGTTGATTTCCTCGAGTCAATTTCCGTCGATCAACGGATAAAATGCGATAAGGAAGTACGAACGGCCCGGAGGGATGGTACAAGTCATGAAAGAAAATGTACAGAACATCACGAATCTATAGAACTTATTAGTTTATCAACAAGTAGCTGTCACACGGATTTACCCGCTTGTTGGATGACATGTTTTAACGAAAACAATTCATTTGACATTTCGCGATGTCTTCTACGCACAAAGTGAATAACATGAATTAAGCATTTTCAAAAATGATTTCTTTAATTAAGCAATTAATTCCAGTTACAGTTCCTGTTTTTGTTTTTGTAGAGGTAAACCTCTACTTTACATTAATAAACAGAAATTATAAATTATGAGCGGAGAATGTAGGTATCCTCTAAGTTGATACCCAGTCATGTATTTTCATAAATAGTGTCGTTGAGCCTTTTTTATCGATTTCGATCTAACATGAACATTCCTTCTTTCATTTATCCAACCTTTAATGTCCATACATCCTGTTATTACAATATTGTACCAGTGAAGAATGTATCAAATCACATTTTAAAGAGTGTCGGAAAATAGCCCGCTATACCAATACCAATACCAAAGAGTGTCCATGGAGTTTCTTGTCGGATTCGTCTTAAGACAAATTAGACTCATATCCTCATGCTTGTAAAAGCTTATTTGAAATAATACATTTGAACTTGAGCTATCCTCAAAAAATAGGATATCGAATAGGTATAAAAAGATTTTTAATCACAATCCTACTTTGTTCCATAGATTTGCGCGCTCAAAGAAACTCTTCAACTTTATTATATTACTTAGTATAGATTAATTATATCACTCACATGCCTTACAGATTTTCTGTACGGCTAGCGTGAAATCTGCCAACCCATATTAGCCAGTGTAGACTACAAATTAACCCCTCTCATTCAGAGAGGAGATCCAAGGGGCCATCAGAGGGACTGGGAATGGGGTTGATTCGGCTTTATTATTGAGAATAAAAATTCGTCTAGGTTATTATCCAAAATTGACAATAAATGCAGTTATTTATTATTTAATTTGGCATTTCAATAAAACGCGTGTTGCTACAGTTTAATTACATATTATCTCGAAAATTAAATAAATAAAGAACTACGTAATTGTTCAAATCAAATCAAATCAAAATATTTATTTGCTAGAAATACAATATTATTACATAGGCAAGGTCTTATATCCTAGATGTCATTGTATTCTGCCTGCAAGCAAGCGTGCAAATTTTTATAGGTAAACACGGTTAGGCACATTATTTATTATTAAAATTTAGGTATTGTCATATTATTACATCATTATTCATAAATTACCATTCAAGATACGGTTTGAATACTAATTTCTATGTTCCAAAAATTCTTTAATACTGTAGAAACCACATTTGTGAAGCCATTCCGTTAGTTTTGTTTTAAACATATTACCATGTAATAGTTTTAACACATTGGGCAAGTTATTATAAATTAATACACACATATTATATACATTTTTCTTATATATATCTTTATGACAAGGTGGTTGATATAATAGGTTACGAAACTTAGTCCTTTTTTGTCTGGTTAAGATCTCACCGCGTTGTTTAAAGTAATGCATGTTGTTTTTTGTAAAAATGCAGATATCCCTTATATACATGCATGGTAGTGGAAGAATTTTACATTTCAGAAATAAAGGTTTATAACTATCTAAGAACCATGCCTTGTTAATGACCCGAATGCATCGTTTTTGAATTTTGAATGCTCTGTCTGAATCGATTGAATTGCCCCACATTATTAATCCATAGCTTAGCCCAGATGACACATAACCATGGTAAGCTGACAAAGCAGCTTCAACAGAAATATTTTGTCTAAATTTTTTTAAAGCGAAAACGAACCTATCAAGTTTTTTACATATAGACTCAATGTGGATTTTCCAATTAAGATGTTTATCTACATTAAGTCCTAGAAATTTTAATTGATCTACTTCTTGTACCTTTTCGCCTTTATAAGCAACATTCAAAGCTAGTTTTTTGGTATTATAGGAGTGAAATTCAATTAATTTAGTTTTGCTTATGTTTATGTTTAAATTATTATTTTGCATCCATTTGACTAATTCCAATAGGGTTTTTTCGGTGACGGTTTCATAAAAGATTTTATCCTGACATTTTATAATAACTGTAGTATCATCTGCAAAAAGGATACATTTATGCAAAGTGGCTTCCGGGAGATCATTTATATATAGCAAGAAAAGTAAAGGGCCAAGAATGCTACCCTGCGGAACGCCACTTTTTATAAACATTGCCTTTGACTTAAATTTTTGCTTCGAGTATTTTTTGCTATTCTTTATTACGACTTTAGTTATCTCTGTACACTGTTTCCTATTTTGTAGATAGCTAGATACCCATTCATACGCTTTTCCCCTTATACCATAGAAATCTAATTTATGAAAGAGTATTTTATGATTAACATAATCAAAAGCCTTAATCATGTCTAGAAATAGAGAAACCGCTGGAAAGCCATTATTTATGTTTTCTGTTACAATTTTTATCAAATTAAAGATCGCAAGAGCAGTAGAACTTCCCTTGCGGAAACCAAATTGTTCTTCCCGTAGTACGTTATTTTTAGCGAGGAAATGATTTAACCTGCTTTGCATTGCTTTTTCTAAATTTTTTAATATTATAGGAACTATAGTTATAGGCCGATAGTTGCTAGGGTCGCATTTATTTCCCTTTTTGAAAAGCGGTTTTACTATAGACATTTTCAATTGTTCAGGAAAGACTAAAGAATGATAAATTTATAACATTATTAACATTGTTATTATGACCTCTGACTTTTCCAAATTATGTGCATATTAAAATTATTATCACGTGATTATATGTTGAAGGAAACATTGTGGCCAAACTGCATACCTGAGAGATTTTCTCGACGATGTATGAAGTCCGCCAATCTACATTAAGCAAGCGTGGTGAACATGCTCTTTCATTCTCTCATTCTGAGAGGTGATCCGTACCCGGTAGTGGAGTATGAACAATGTTTATAGAAAGAAAGAAAATAAATTTATTCGGTACAAATAAAAATCCAAAACATAGAAATTGAAATTTATCTGGTGGTCCTTGGCGCGACCGCTACGTCCTGGATTTGATTTCCAGGTCGAGCCGTGTTATTTTTCTTTGAATTAATAATAACACCGATAATTCATGTTTACTTGAAGACAATAGCTTCGTTTGCACCGTCTCAGATGACAAATTAAATAAGAATAGCTTGGTAATATTTAGATTTTCGAAATTACATTTTAAAATGAATAAGCGATTACTAAACTTCCTATTTCGATTAGTCGTATATTTTCAATGACACCTGTATATAGATGACATGATGAAAGGGACATCGATGCACATTGTAACCGAATTTTTCGTACGTTATTAAAAAAAAACTGCTGTCCCATACATTTTGACCGTGTAGGTTAGTTTTTTAGGAAACCCTTTTGTAGGAAAAAGCAGTTTCTTTTTAATAACCGACGAAAAATATCAATGCAAGGGTTCCGGAATCATATACTCAATTTGTGGTTACCGGTTGTGCGTCAATGTTTTTAAAAAAATAATCTTACTAGCAATGTGGGTCGCACATTACTAGTAATCTTGTTCACCCCTCGTACTAAGCTAAAATGGTTGTATTACGAGTGGGTTCACGTCGATAGTGCAATGGGTGAGTTTCGAACCGGCAACCACATGATTGCAAGTCCGCCCTAGCCATTAGGCTAACGCCGCTTCTATAATGATTAAGAGATTCGATTTCTTTCATTTTACTCTTTCTTATATGGTAATTAATGTCTCTTACCAACACACGTGTACAGCTCCATAGCGCCTCGTAGCAGACAGCCATCCTCCCGGTTGATTCCAGTCGTCACGTTAAGGCAGAAGCACCCCTCATCGTTGTCCAAAAACCACTCGTTAGAGGCGAACCTAACTGTTGGGATGCCCTCGTATTCTGCATCGAATTGGTAGCGAAGTTCCACTGAACTGGAATAAAAAAAGTCATCTAAAATAGATATGCAGTCTTTTACTGGATAGACTCATTGCTGGGAATTGGTCTCCTCTCAGAATGAGAGGGATTAGGCTATTGTCCACCAAGCTAGCCTACTGTGCGTCGTAGACTTCTAACGCTCGCCGCTGAGAAATCTCTTTTTTTCTTTTACATACATACATACATACCGTTAAGCCTGTATTCCCGGAAGGGTTAGGCAGAGTTGTACTAATTTACACCCACATTTCGCCGGTACGTTTAGGTCCCATGTAATAGGGGGCGAGCCTATTGCCATTAATCGGGCACAAATCCAGACACCGATCTGCTACTGGGAATTTCATAGAAAAACACACTTTGCTCGACCTGAGGATCGAATCCAGGACCTCTAGGGCAGTAGTAGCGCTAAAAAAACTACCTCTTTAGCCTATACTCGCCGTGCGAAACGCAACAATATGTATAGTGCTACTTCACGTCGATATTGTGTGGGAGGGTACTCTCCCGGTCGTACCGACCCATTCATGATGGCATGTAGACTTGCCAGCGAGACACTACTACTACTTACTAAAGAAACTACAATAAGAAATCTCTAGACATTGGGCCTATTCAGAAGGTTACTGCGAAAATACCTTATTGACAAGTAAAAAGAACAGGGACACCCATTTGCAACAGCGGGACATAATAATCACGTAAAACTTTAAAACTTATTTATTTTGAGCTATGTATGTATCTGATCTACAAGTTATGATATGAAATAATATTAGGTGTCTAAAGAGCAATAGAAGCTAAAAACATGAGATTTTTTCTCTGTCTGTATGTTTGTAAGGGCATCACGAAAAAACGACTGCACGAAATTGGATGTAGCATAAAATGGTGCACAATTCATCTTGATACGCCACCGAGAAATCAACATTGTAAGTAAATCATTTTGGAAGCTAAGTAAAACCGCGAGCAACTGCTATCATCTACTAAAGGTACCTATCCTCATACCAAGGTTGAATTCATTAATTCAATAACTTCATACATACGTACATTCATATTGATTCATTTTAATTTTTTCAGATTCTACTAATTAGGTAAGAACCCTCTACATTATACAATAATAAAATAATTCTTTAATACAGAATGATACATTTTCTTCCCGACAAGAAAACATTGCCTTACTCGTATCATAATAATAAGAATAAAGTTATTCGACGCCAGGAAGTCCACTGCCGGAAGTCATCCAATTAGTATGATATTTCAATCGACAACTAATTATCCCATTTATTGGAGCTTATTAAATCCTATGACACGTGTATATGTTTGATTGGTAGTTATTTATGTTACTGAGAAAACAATGGAATATTGGATATTTTTGATTGGTCACAATTTTCGCCCTTCTTTTGGGCGGGTACGTACGCAAAAATTCGG
This sequence comes from Subacronicta megacephala, assembly GCA_958496365.1. Lineage (NCBI taxonomy): Eukaryota > Metazoa > Arthropoda > Insecta > Lepidoptera > Noctuidae > Subacronicta > Subacronicta megacephala. The sequence goes on from OY292513.1 coordinate 15,028,983, forward strand.
AATATTTTTTTAGAAAAATAATGAATAAAGGCTTTGCATGTGATGTGCGCTGAACTGACGGACGTGCGTTTTTTTTTAGTTTGATCCGGATGAGGTACCTACGCGCTACGCGCGTCAGAGGGGGGAGGAGTGGGTCAATAAAAAAGCTATGGCTGCCGGGTAGGATACCCCTTCCTACCAAAAACGTAGCGAGAACTGGCTGTATCCTATCTAGGAATTAAAATAACAAACCTTTTAAAAGAATATAATAGTACCTAAAAAACAAAGACCGCATTTAGTTACATACTTCTATATAACATAGCATCACCAAGCCTGTATTCCCCGAAGAGTTAGGCAGAAATGTACAAAAGTATACCCACAGTTCGCTGGTATGTTTAGGTCCCATGTAATCCCATGTAATAAGGGGCGAGCCTAACGCCATTATCGAGCACAAATCCAAACTCCAAGCTGCTATTGAGAGTCACAGAAAGACCCAATAACATTTTGCTCGACATGGAAATCGAACATAGAATCTGTCAAAATTTACAATTTAGACTGCTATCTGCTTGAATAGCGATTTTTAAGCAAAAGTTTTAAATACTTCGTTGTGAAAAATAGATACATTATACCTAGTTGATGTCGAATTTGTCGAAAAATGAATTTGCCGCCCAAGAGGAGACGATTTGATCTCACACAAATCTCACGATTTCTCACTAGGGTTACCAAATCGCCTCATTTACAGTTTGTTCGAAATAAGTAAGCCGATCGGAAATTAGCCGTTCCGAACTACCGCGGTGATTAAATCATTTAATTACATTAATATCGTAATAAGTAAACAAAATAATTAGAAATATGAAACATATACGCGTCTAATTATCTTTGCACCGACTCTTTCTATTAAAATTTACCACTTCTAAACCACTTGCAGACAACTTCCGATCGGCTTACTTATTTCGAAAAACTGTAATTAATGAACGCCCCTTTCATATGATTTTCCTAAGATACAGTCTTAGATTACTTGAAGTTTCACGATGGAAATCAGGCGGTGTTACAGTCATTTCGACACATTTTACTTCTTTTGAAAGTACACTGTTGCCACCGGGTTTATTTTTTCTAACAAAACTTTCCCGACGGAAGCCCACCGTGTTATTGCTTATAAAATAATAACAGTGTAAATTTTCCAAACTGCGTCACTAGCCACGATCAACTCCTTTCAAAGAAAGTTATTTTTATTTTAAGTTTGCTGTGATTCAATTTCCAGACGAAAGTTTTTTTTATAACAAATAAGCTATTGTTCAAATTTTCGAAACCTTACAACTTTTCAAAAGTTGGTTATACTGCGAAGTATCGGGTAGAAATTATAACTTTTTACCTCACGTTGCTTTAACTCACGTTTTTTAAACATAGCCCGTAAATATAATATTTTAATACGGGCTATGTTTAAAAAACACAATATTAACACACACACAAATATTAACAAACACAATATTAAGTATTATTATTTAATAATACTTAATATTGTGTTTTCATTCGCGTCAATATTAACACACACACAAATATTAACAAACACAATATTAAGTATTATTATTTAATAATACTTAATATTGTGTTTTCATTCGCGTCAAAATAGGATATTTCAATTGAGGTTCAATTACATTAGATTTATATTTATTTATCACTATAAGACAATTTTCATGTAGGTTATTAATCATCCATAATGAATGATGGATGTACACATACATACAATAAAGATTTATAAAAAAGGGTTCATGCATCAACTTGCCTAAAATAATGGACCATGGTAAGAATACAATAATTTCTATTCACCGCTTATAAACAGTACCAGTAAGTAGGTCATTCACAAGTGAGAATATAGCGTCCCGTCGAGGGCGAGACGGGAGGAAGATTAGGGAACCCGGTAACCCCAATTCGAGCAATGCAACGTGGTTGGGAACACACCGGTTGATGTAGAGTGGGAAAGCGAAGGTAATTTTCATTCAGCTTCGTGTTACAAGGGGGTATCATTAGTGTGCTTTTGTGCGCATATTTCTAGTCTCTTACGTATTCTTTTGTCTACTTCTAACACTAATAATTACTAAATAAAGTTATATCTAGTTATTTGCCAAAACATTTTTATTTTTTCATATTTCGAGTCAAGAAACGATGGATCACTTGAAAAAAGCCTGAGTCATTAAATTTTGTAGAAATATGAATAAATTTTAAAAAATAGAATTTTCCGTAGGTATCGTTTATGAGGTTATCATAATTATGAAGGAATAAAATAAAATCTCAAGTCTAAGGCATATGGAGCTTTCTCTATGCCTTAGACTTGAGATTTTATTAACAGCGCGGTGTGTGAACTCTGCCAACACACAGTAAGCGTGATGGTATATAGCCTTACCCCTCTTCATCTGAGTGGAGACCCGTGCCCAGCAGTGGGATAATGTAATGGGTTGATGATGACTGACTATGACGTCACGCGCGACAGTATGCCTAACTCTACTATTTACGTAGAAGATTGCATACCTACGATTTTTCACGTTGTCCCGTCTGTCTGTATAAATATTTAAATACCCTTTTTAAAGGCCAAATAATACCGAGATGGAAAAACAGAGGACGCGGCTTATAAATATAATCGTATTCCGCGACATTTTTACAACCAATTGATACCAATAACGCTTATAGCAGTAACAGACACTGACTGATGAGTTTGACCGATTCAAGTGTACTTAGGTACTTACTGTCTTGTGTAGACGTGATCACGAAGATCGCGTCTTATAACGCGGCGGTTATAACAAGTAGACTAAAGGGGGTGTTTTATTTTTGGTTTATTACTTTAAAATGTACTTTTGAAATTTCCCTTACAAAAGTAAATCTTAAAGTAATAGAATGACCCTGAGAAATTATCTCAACGGCAGGTGAAGTCTGCCAACCCGCAGTAAGCTAGCGTGTTGGACTTAAACTTAATCATTCCCATTACGAGAGAAGATCAGTGCCTCGCAGTGGGAAAATATATGGGTTGATGATGATTATGATGATTTTACTTTTGAATAAATAAACAAACTAACTCGTTTGCTTTTGTTTCTTTATATAAGTAGTGCTCTGTAACTCTGGGTTTGTTGTTATGTAGATTATCGCAAACCGTTACCAACGGTTCCTTGAACTTGCAAATACAGTACGCGGTCGCAAACAATTTATTCACGGTCATTGTATATTATCACCGTATGATATTTTTTTGTCAATTGATTAAAGATTACAAAGACATTTAAATACGTGGTAATATCACCTAACACTTAGCCTCTATTTGAACATAATGAATTCCGGGTTTACATCTTATACCTAAGTAGAATCACTCTAAGTATATTTTGCTGAAAACTGTATTTAAATCCGTTGAGTAGTTTAAAAGATGGCAGCGGAAGCGACTTCTTTTTTTAATATGTAAAGATAATGAGTACATTATCTACATACTTACACGGAATTTTATTTTTTATAAATTCACACGAAAAAATGCTGTTATGTTGTTTAAAAATATTTTCGCCAACGGTATATTATATACTGATTTTCTCTCTAACTTCGACGTACATAGCCGATAGCCATAATAACGATACCTCAATATTCTAAAAGATATTGACATTCCTTTTCCATGCTGGTGCAATGACAAACTATGATAAGACAACTATGTTATCTTTACCAAACATAATATTAATATAACCTATATTTTGTAATAACATTTTTTTTACTATAGGTACTCGTGAAATTTAGAAACTGAGCTATGATAAGATATTTAATATATTGTATAAGATTTGTCTTGTGTTGTGCCTTGTTACTCAGATTTTTTCTTATAATAATTATACCGTAATACCTACTACTCGTAATACTGTATTTACCATAATAATCCACAACCTACCTAAATAAAATTAAAAGCTTAATTTTAAGTTTGAATTGTAAGTCGTAACTTTATAAACTTACGATACGATACTATTCTATAAAAATCGTAAGGTTATTTTAGTGAAGGAATTTTGATTGCGGGTGGGATTCGAACGTGCGTCATCTGATAGACGTTATAACCAATTTGCCTTCACATTTTGAATTTACGTCTTTAAGGTGACATGAAAATCGTATGGTTAATTTTACTTACAATCAGTACGATAATAGGTACCGATTATACATATGTTTAAACTGGTTTCTAACACTTACGCGAATATTAGACATTGAAATAAAACTGTTTTTTACGGATTTTATCGCGTTATACTGATATTTTTAATTCCCGACGTTTCGGATCCTTTACAGCATCCATGGTCACGGGTGGACTGAGGTGTTGGTCATACTAATGTCAAAATCATCAACCCTTACCCTACATTTTGGTGATTATTATTTGTTCCGGTGACGCAGAATGAGTTCACTGTAACCTTAGGTCACGCAGTCTTGTGCTTGGATTTAGATTTAATGGAATCTATGATGGGGTTCCAAGCAGATGGTAAAACCATGTGTAATTGTGTATGTTTATGGTATACGATAAGCGACTTTTCGACTTGGTTGTCAAACGTTGCTTACATAGAACGAATTCACATGTCTTAACAACTATTATTCAAGGTCAAGTATATTTACTCTCGAAGTGATGTCTGTCGCCTGACTCATAATCGATATCGATTTGGTATTTTGCAGAATAGCTCTACCGATGCAATGTGCAATATTTTATTAAGTTATTTTAGTGAAAATAACATATAGGTATAATCATATATAGGTATGTGTTCTACCTTCACTAAAATAACGTAATATTCTTTGCATAGAAAATGTCTAAAAATGCAAAAAAAGATTAATTGATTATTAAGATATCGTCTCTTTGACCAGAGGGGTGGTCTGTTGGGGTTAAAAGAATTTGTATATAAAAAAGTTAACGTACCTTGTCCATTCCATTTGTCACGTCATAACTTGAGAAATCATCAATTTTTTTAAGTTTTCTTATACGTTGTGGGAGGTTCTTACGGATACAAAAAAATCTCAGAATGTTGATAAAAACGTGGGCCTGCCCACGTTTTTCGAGTAAGCTGAGTATATAATATTAGTAAGATTGTGATACATAACTTATAAATTAAGTGAACTTTTAAATTATATTATTATGAATAAGCGTCGGTAGCCTAATGGCTAGGGCGTCGGACTTGCGATCATATGGTTGCCGGTTCGAACCCCACCCATTGCACTACCGACGTGAACCCACTCGTAACACAAGCATTTAGCTTAGCACGAGGGGTTAACAAGAATACTAGTAATGTGTGACCCACATTGCTAGTAAGCTTTTTTTTTTTAAAAAAAAAAGAGCTCGAAAACTTTTCTATGTTGACAGGTACACAGAATTTCATATAAGGCTGTATTACTGTATGGTCGGTTATTGATCTAATAAACTACTTTTCAATTTATATTTTTAATCAACAATAACAAAGCCAAAAGGAAGGGCTCTGTTTGAGTAGTCGATGTGCCTATGCTTGTATTTACGTATGTTCCACCATAGTGGCTAAAGAAAACATAACATACGATCACGACTGTATTACTCGAAGGGTAACGCAGAGGTGTACTAATGTACACTTAGGTACACTTCTGTGCTACGCACGGCTATACATCAAGCTATATAAAACCTATTTAACGCTGGCCTCCTATTGTATCGGAAGCCTATACAATTCGAGATCAGCTTAAGCTGGATTTGTATAGGACCTGTAGTCGTGCGTGTGTACGCTGGCAAGGCTGGCTAGCTTTTACGTGCAAACAGAAAGATAATAAAATAAATAACCTTAAGTAGATACTCAATTACTATCAATTTTTTCTGTGATACCCAGGTGTATATTTGCAAATTGGCTAAATATAATTATATTTGTGAATGATTTTGAACTTTACAATCTATACTATTTATTACACTGGTAAAACTTGATATTTCACCTATGCACCTATATTCATTGTATAATAATCAATGACGTAATTTTAGTACTCGTAATAAAGCTAATAGGCTAAAATGAACATCGATTTTGATTGATGGCGCAATTCTAGGAGATCTCCGAATTCGGTAAATTGAGGGGTGGGGGGGGGAGTTATCATGTCAGCATTTAAAGGCTAGTCACACCATCGATAATTATAGGTGCTCTTGATGCGTATCAACATATACCGTAACTGTTTACATATACCATGACATTGCATAAGAGTGACAGAGATGAAATTACTGGTGCACTATTTGCTTGTAACGTTGAGGTTGTTTATGTGTGTGTGATGTATTTCCAAGAAATGCTGGAATAAGCCACGCCTACCTTAGCCTTACGCACACAGACAGTCAAGGGTAACCACTACATACAAATAGGTTATTATGCAATCCCTGGAACTTAACGCTCGGAAAATTATTATATTGTATAAAATGTAAACCATTCAAGTCCTACACTACAAATAAAATGTTGTTCTGTACAGGCGTTGTTGAATTAAATATATTATTTAATAACGCCTTATTGAGCAGTCATAGCCAATATTGGACTTGCAAGTCGTAGGTCTCGAGATGGAATCCAAGATGCATCTCTGACTTTACGTAATTATTTCTATTATCACTCGCTTAAAACTGTGAAGGAAAATGTCGTGTCGAACGAAAACCGCATGCCTGCAAGATTTTCTGTACGCGTGCGGCGTGTGAATTCTGCCAACCCGCAGCAGGCTAGCGTGGTGGACTATAGCCTAACTCAATCCCTTCTCACTTTGAGAAGAGACCTGGCCAGCATTGCGATCAACATCATCGTACATTCTTATCAACAAATTGTTTTACGGACCTAATTGCATCTTAGAACCAAAAAAAACTTAAAAAAATAAATATTTGGCAATGGCGTTAACTTGGCAATGAATAAATCTGTCTGTCTATTGAGTCTACTCAGACACAATAGAAAATTAAATTGTTACCCTCAACTTCTTTTAATACAAGAACACCTACGAATTTAAGTACATATATCATATAGTTTACAGACTGAAAATAATACTATGTTTTATACATTTTATAGCAATATTTTGATAAAACCTGATGTTTTAAAAATGTAAATTAATTAATAATGTGATGATAAAACACTGAAAACAATCTTTCCTTAATACCATGGATGCTGCAAAGAATCCGGAGAGATCATTATTAAACATTATCAATACAGGCCTACACCGCGTTAAATTCCTTGCGAAAGAATGACATTAAAAAACATATTTTTAATTAAAAAGATACTGCGTGAAGTTTGTCCCGTAAAAAATGTCAAAATCAGATGAAGTATTTACTTCAAAGGACGAAATGAAAAGCACCTCAGCTTGATATCAGATTTTTTTTTCTTAGAACTCTTTATTTACATGATCATTCTTGCTATGTGGCTGTATCGATCGTTATCATAAAGATGAACTCAAAAAGATTTTACTCAATAGCTTTATCATTTTTCGCAGAGGACGTCAGACACTAATATTTCCAGACAGATGCCTTTGATTCTGTGAAACCCAGCGCTGAATAGTATAAATAGATTCAGGTTACTAACAAACAAGTCTGCTACAAGGTTTCATAAAGGTCGTAGCTTCCTACACAGAAGTTTATTTTATAAATGCTTGATTTGAAATATTTTCATGGAATATTTTGATGGAAGTCTTTGTTTTAATTTATGTCGTACACACAATGTAAACATTTTTTTTTTAATCATGTGAGAATGTATTAGCGATTGATAATAATTTGAAATGTAATTGAATTTGACGGAACTCAATAATTTAAACAAAATGTGTAGGTACAGTTGAGTGTATGTAAATCAGAATTCATACAACCGTGGGAGAGCCATGCTTAGGCTAGTGTGGTAGACTATAGCCTTATTTCTCTCACTCTGAGAGGAGACCCCTTACTTACTTATTAAGAATTAATTTCGATGCCATACAATAAGCCCTTCACATAATAGTAATAAATTCTATTGTGAAGCTATTTACTTTTAAATTTAAGTTTCGTACATTTTGTGAATATCTTTTATTGATATAAACCCGTACATACCCCTTAATTTTATTACATATCAATGTTGATATCGATATACCTTAATGAATAAACAAATACATAAGTACCACTCGAAACAAAAATAAAATTCTTCGAACTCCACACTCAAGGAATGTGTTGCTGGGGATAAAGTAAGGCTCCTCTATAAAAAAAAATCACTTGGAGATAGAAAGGGGCGTTTGGAGGGCAGAATAAAATGTAAAAACGACTTTCAAACAATGATTCTCAGCAATTAAACTTGAAAAAATATTTCGACATATATTTTTTACTGTATTTTTTTACTTAATGTTGTTAAAAATTAATGTGGGAAGCACTACGCCTTGTATGTTGTATAATGTGTAAATTGGAAAAATAAAACAATATACGTAAACCCAGATCTTCTAATATCTATACGTCGCGTCATGGTTTTTGTGTTTGCACTCCTCTGAAACGGCTCGACCGATTTTAATGAATTTGTTTTTTTTTTATAATTGGTAGGTATAAGAATAGGTCATAAAGTATTTTTAACCCAGCCACCCCCATCCCCCATTTTTAATCGCGATTATAGTATGGCAGAACAACGTTTGCCGGGTCAGCTTGTCTAATTATAATTTCGTGTTGCTTTAGTGTGAGGAAAGCGATTAATTACTTCATATTGATTAGTAATTGGATTCATATGCAGTAATTCATTACTCGAAATATCGCATAAAGAGACTATGATGCCCACCCCTATGAGTTTAATCCCTTTGGTGCGTTATCACCCCATTGGGAGAGAGTGGGCCGGTCAATCCATTTTTTGTTTCATAATAAAATTATTTTCTTCGAAAGGTATTTTGCTTTTATACAATGTGTCGATTCCGGATCGATATGCATAATCCTTTTGAGTCTGTGTGCGTGTATTTTCATGGTAGCGATGGGCTGAGTACTTAAAAATATGTAGATAGGTACCTTCTTACAAATAATTGATGTTTTGTTAATTTTGTATAATTTTTAATTTTAATTTTGTATAATTTGTATTTTATTGAATGTTAATTTAATGACCCTTAGAACTAAGGGTCGTCAACGCGACTACTACTTACGCTTAGGCTAAAGGTATGATTCCCAGGTTGAGCAAAGTTTTATTGTGATTATACAAGGTCAGTTTTAGTATGTGCGAAACATGAAACACATTTCTACCTATGTACAAAATTTCAAAACGGTATCTTGAAAAATTTTAAAATTATGAGCTTGTTATATTATCTGGTTGGCTGTCGCATCAATCTGTGGCATCGACTTCGCGCGTCTGACAACAACCCCTGATTTACTCCCTACTTATTCTGAACAAACTATATTCTGGTTTCGCATATACTAAAAATAATGTTGTATATGAAATTCTCAGTAACAGGTCGGATTTTAGACCGTTTTCACCGTTGCAGTTGCAGAAGTCTAATATAGAATCTGGTGCATTTGTGTGGTTGTGTTCTTGTTGTGGTAGGGCCACGCTGCTCGCAGCATGAATGGGCCGGCTTGACCGGGGAAGTACCACACTCTCGCAGAAGACCGACGTCCGAGTAGTAGCGTTTCGTTACTGCGCTTCGTTCGGTGAGCGAGAGGGCTGGAGGCCCAATTCCTCCCCCAATCCCCTTCCTTCTCCTTTTCTCCTTCCCCTCCCTTTCCCTAAATAGGCTCGGCAACGCATCTGCAACGCCTTTGGTTTTGCAGATGTCCATGGGCGGCGATGACTACTTACCATCAGGTAGCTCGCCTGCTCGTTTGCCGAGTTATCCCATAAAAAAAAATATATAATGCGTGTGCCGTCTGAAAACCAACAGGCTTGCATAGTGGACTATAGCTTAGCATAATCGGAATATAATGTTCACACTACTGGGGCACAGGCCTCCTCTCGGTGAGAGAAAGTGGGCTGCAAGGGCGGGTTGCTAGATGTCATCGAATTTTTGGTTCTACTACATGGCCGGTTTCCTCACGATGTTTTCGTTTACCGTTTTGAGAGCAGTGGTGATGATGATTTAAACAAAGTAAAGCGCCTGTCTGGGCTCGAACCTACGACCCACAACTCGCAAGTCACGGCCGTTACCACTGTGCTACCTCCGCTCCTTATAGACTATAGCTTAAGCCCTATCAATCTGAGGGGAGACCAGTGCCTAGCCGTGGGATAGTAAATGGGTTGATGGTGATCTATAACTCACCGACAGATGTCTGTGTTTATCGCATAAATGCTTTTGGTCGTATCGACGAAAGGCGCGAAGATCCCAGAGTCGGTACCGTTGATTAAGTTGCACACACTGATGTAGCCATCAGCGTCATTGTTCCAATATGGGAAGATGTGGGAATTCCCATAGCTGACGATGCGGCCGAGGTCTGCCGGCTCGTTGATACCTCTGTACACTTCGAACTCTTCGCTTGGACTACTTTCTTTCTGAAACAATATGAACCTTTTTCATACATTTTTTGGAACGAAGTTCCTTATCGCGCGTTGCGAAAGTGGCCTAGACGGAAAAAATTAAGACGAAAGTTGTAACGACACTTTTTCTATGTAACGACACTTTTTGAAGCTATTGTAAGCCGTGCAGCGTGCGCATGTTTCTCTGTCTGTCTCTCTCTCTCTCTTTTATAGAAAGCAAGCCAGATATATATATATATATATATCGAAGTCGAAGTCGAAGTTGATATGGGTGTCAATTTCAAGGTTTATCGGGATGCTAATTACGAAAATGACATTAATTTTGAAATCCAAGATGGATGGATATATAACTTCGTTCCATCCGGGTGTCCCTTGACACCTCTCAGGTTTTTTTACATACATAAGCCTGTATTTCCCGAAGGGTTAGGCAGAGTTGTACTAATCTACACCCACACTTCGTCGGTATGTTTACGTCCCATATAATAGAGGGCGAGCCTATTGTCATTAACCGGGAATAAATCCAGACACCGAGCTGCTACTGAGAATTTCATAGAAAAACTCGATAACACTTTGCTTGCCCTGGGGATTGAACCCGGGATCTTTATCTTTAGCATAGCAGTCACGCTTAGGACCACTAGACTAATGAGGCAGTCATTTATTTTTATTTTTAATTCATTTTTTTGTTATTAGTTACTAATATTGAGAAGTTGTTCTGTGATGACGCCGCTCGGCAAATGTTGTAAATGTTAATAGTACGATCTTGTAAGTAAATTAATGTAATTTTATATGAGAATAAAGTTTCTTAATCCCTTAAAATTTCAAAAAACAATAGTTTATGCCTTGTTTAAATGATAACCTACTGATAGCCTAGTGATATAAACATTGGCCTACAAAGTCGTAGGTCTTCAAATCTAACCACATCTGATATTCCGCAATCAATAATGATCACGCATATGCTTTGGGCATGTCGAGAAATGGATGAAATGCGCCTAACGAAAGGGGTTCATACGCCCTAGAAAGACATACACCGCCCTTATAGGTGAGATCAGAAGGTCCGGTGTGTAGTACCCGCAACTGGCGCGTGTGTTTATCAAGATGTATGAATGTGGATAAAACAAAAGACGTATGCAAGAAACGTAGCAATGTATGGGAAAAAACTGTGAGTGTATGTAAGTATGTATTATCAATAATCACTCTTTAATACTTTCAAATAGGAACTTTCCACACAGATTTTATTGACCCAATTTTGTAAGAGGTGGGGCGACCGGGGAATATTATACATATGTCGCCACACGTGTACACCTACTTCAAATTAATGTGAAAGCTCTTACGTATGCTCCTCAGAGAGATTCTTAGGAGATTATATAGAAAACGTCTGGAACGTTGGACAAGTTTATCTTGTGGTAGGACACGTAGGTGTGGAAATTTGTTTACAAAGTTATACCTAGTGCAGAGCTGCAACCAGTAAATGTAAGTTTATTTCGCTTCATTCGGGAAGTTGTGTGTTCTGTGTTATGTCTGCAATGTCATCCGCAATATTAAAATTTAATAAAATTTTAACTGGCATAGCATGTATATAGGAGATATTTGAAAAAATATATATCTGTGTCCTAAGTCAATACAAATAATTTTTTATATACATATATTTATCCTCGCATCACGTTGTATTGCTAAAACTTTATAGTTCTAAACGAGAGGACCAGTAGCAGCTCGGAGCCCCCTATTACATGGGACCTAAACTTATCGGCCAAGTGTGGGTACATTAGTACACCTCTGCCTAACCATTCGGGGAATACAGGCGTGATGGTATGTTATGCTATGTTAAACGAGAGGGACTACTAGGAAAATATCCATACCTACTTTTAGAATGGTTTGACCGTGCGTCTGTCTGTCAATGTTAGATTTATGTAAGTAGTTTGAAAAGGATTTGACCGTATCAAATGCGTGATTTGGAGACCGAAACCTACATAAGTATGTATGTATATATCGTACAAGTAATAACATGTATAAGGGGCTGGTAAATATATATTGATCAAAGTACCGTTAATAAAAGTTGACTAGTCCACAATAAGAGCATTGTGCACGACCTTGCAAAGTAAAAAATATCAGTGCAGAGTGCAGTAATAGCCATAGTGGTATGACCGTTGGACTGCAAAATCAAAGGTCTTGAGTTCGAGTCCAAGTCACGTCCTCTAACTTTTCGAAGTCATGTGCGTATTAAATATCACCCGGTTATCCGGTGAGTGAAAACATTGTGAGCAAACCTGCATGCTAGAGAGATGTTTATGACAACGTGTGCATTCTGGCAAACTGCAATAGGCTAGCGTGGTTGACTATAGCCTAATCCCTCTCGTCCTGATAGGAGACCGGTGCCCAGCAGTGGGTCAATGTAATTTGAAGCGGCGGTAGCCTAATGGCTAGGGCGTCGGACTTGCGATCATGTGGTTGCCGGTTCGAACCCCACCCATTGCACTACCGATGTGAACCCACGCATCGTAACACAAGCATTTAGCTTAGTACGAGGGGTTAACAAGAATACTAGTAATGTGTGACCCACATTGCTAGTAAGCTTTTTTTAAGAAAAAAAAATGGATTGATGATGATGATGAAAAAATAATATCAGCTAAGAATGCAGATGAAAAAATACTTATGCTGTTTTCCTGAACGACGACCGCTAACGAACATGTTAGTAAAATGCAAAGGCAAGACATGCCATTTAAAACCTGTTAAGCCGCGGTTGGAAAGTATGTCATAAGTTATTCCATGACCTCATTACGACACTAACTCCTCTTTGAAAGTATATAATAGAACATTCCTTTCCGACCACATTCAAAGCTCGACGACATTTCAGAAGCATTGACACGTGTACGCTCAGCTTTTCAGTACCTACATCAAATAGGAAGTTAGCAAACTACCTACTTACGTTTTGAAATATCTTTATTGGATTGAGAGATTTTCTATCCAATTACGCAGTATCCGATCGGCGGCGGCGGCTAGTTAATATTACGAACTGTTGCCCCGTCGAGAGCTAGTTGCTATAGCAACGCATTCGCTCCACTGCCTCGTACAAATTGCAACTATATAGGTACAGATAATACAATAGAAATGCAGTTGGATATTCTATTCTCAGATAAGGGGATTATTTGACTAAATTAAACTACACTAACGAGGCAGGACTGAAAATTGGCTCTTAAGTTTAGTGGTCACAAGGACTACTGCGTCCTGAGTTCGATTCCCCGAACGAGCAAAGTGTTATTGAGTTTTTCTATGAAATTCTCTGTAGCAGCTCGGAGCCTGGATTTGTGCCCGACTGATGGCAATAGGCTCGCCCCCTTATTACATAGGACCTAAACATACCGGCGAAGCGTGGGTGTAGGTATACACCTCAGCCCAACCCTTCGGGGAATACAGGCGTGATGGTATGTTATGTTATGACTGAATTATTGGAATATAGCTTTCAGCCGCGTTCCAGTCATTCTCAGCTATTTACCGATCCCACTAGCTACACTACAGCGGCGGTAGCCTTATGGCTAGGGCTTCGGACATTCAATCATGTAATTGCCGGTTCGGAATCCATGAATTGCACTGCCGACGTTAACCCACTCGTAACAAAAGCATTTAGCTTAGCACGAGGGGTTAACAAGAATACTAGTAGTGTGCGACATTGTTAGTAAGATTAAAAAAATACGGATGGTCTTATTCTTAAGTATCGATAGTTACCAATTATATTGAGAATAGTATATCTAGATACCTAGATGGGCGTGGCTGAATGGTGGGTGGTGGCGGTCGCTTCCAGGAATCAAGATCAATATCGTGCAAAGTTGATCATGCAAACGGGGTGAAATATGCAGCTATATTAATAATACTGAATAACTAAATGGGGAGTTAGAAATTGTTGCTCGTTGCAACAAGTGTTTTAACTACTTCGCGGTATCAGAAGCACGCGTTGCGGGGATTGTTTGACTAGTAAAGTTTATCGTTTATGCCAACTTATAGAACCTTGCCGTTTGAGTCTGTTCGTTCGTATTTAAAGCGCCGTCATTAGTTATATTGATAAAATTTTGTAAAATTTTGTCATAGTTTGAAACGCGACCGAAATCTCAGCAATTTATAAAAAGATCAAGCTATCACTTAAACAAAATAAAATCAGTATTGACGTTCCTACATATTTTTATTTCATGTTTTGTCTTTTGCAAAATCTAATCGGCGGTTTAGGTCAAACAGTATTGCTGTATTTTTGTGTTACATCCTGTAAAATTTAATTTTAAAAACTCTCATACTTACATACTTCAAAATTGAGAATAACATGGATCCATCGTCGCGTTCATCAATATTTTGCGCGTTTGCCGCTATGTCTCTGATGATGCTGCACGCGATGCCGGACACCACCCCGCTGGTCTGGCAGATGGGGATACCATCAAAGAGCAGTTCTCTGACCCTGAACGTGGCGATGACATCATTGTGTTCACCAAACACACCGTTCATCGCTAAGTTGAGCAATGACATTAAAGTCGGGAAGAGCCGCTCTGCTACTTGGATAATAGCCTGAAATAAAAAAAACAGTTTTGTTAGACCCGATATTTTTAGATACCTACACAGCGAATTGAATAGGCCTTTATACCATAAATACTTTGTAGCTTCCACGTGTCTCATCAGTGGGTGTAGCCGAAGATTTCTTACAAAGGTCGACCTCAGCAACACTTAAATAAAATATTTTAGAAAATCGTAATGAATCCTGCACGTGTCTGTCTTACACGTGTTACCGATATACTTGACTTAAAGGAAATTCTTCAATTTCCTGAATTCCTAGGAATAATTTTATTATCATACCCTCACGCCTGTATTCCCCGAAGGGTTAGGCAGAGGTGTACTTAATGTACACCCACAGTTCGCGGGTATGTTTAGGTCCCATGTAATAGGGGGCGAGCCTATTGCCATTAACCGGGCACAAATCCAGACTCCGAGCTGCTATTGAGAATTTCATAGAAAAACCCAATAACACTTTGCTCGACCTGGGGATCGAACCCAATACCTCTAGCCTACCTCCGCGTAGCAATCGCAATTGGTACCACTAGACTAACGAGGCAGTCTCAATTTTATTATCACTCCTTTTATAACTTTTTCCTATTACGCAATAATTTAATTATTGATCAGCCTACTAAACAATGCTTTGTGTATGTATGTTTTCGTCTAGGTATCTATGTTTTGTGTATGTTTGCAACGCTGGCAGGTGCAGCTTCCAATTCACTATAATAGTATAACTTCGAATCTTAGCAATCATGCATTTGATAACTAAAATAAAAGATGTATTATATAAATATGAAGATGTTATGGATTCCCCCTTTTCAGTAGCTCAGAAAATCATGTTGGAGTGATACCAAAAAAAAAATTAATACATCATTCATGTATCGAGATTCTTGATTGAGAAGAGATGATGAAACTGAGTATACTAGCAAGGAAGAAGGTTAAGAAAGATTTCTTCAATAATGTCTTTTCGTCCATAGAGATTGAATATGGTTATATATTGTTGTAAATCAAAAATCCTGCTATATATTAATACGTTGAGAGAAAACTTTGTAGGTACCCCTTTTCAAGCATATTAAATTAATTAATTAATTTAACATCCGGCAAGTTGTGGTCAAGCCTGAGCCCATCAGTGAAAAAAAAAATATGTTTTTTTTGCAATAATGCTTAAAAGTACATTGAGAGAATAAAAAAGCATTACACTCACTACCATGCGTTTGTCATACACTCATCATACAAAAAGATTTTAGAGTAAAAACTAGAAAAATATATCTTATGGTCGAATTTGAACACAGGGCGACCACTATTATTACCTGCTGTAAAATTGTCTACGCCAACGACTACATTTTCTCATAATATCCGGTATGTATATTCATAATATGTTTCCGTTTAAAATCATATTACCTTCTAAGTGTAGGGGGTCTACCACGTGTCCGTCTAACGTGTTTAACATAATGTCATCACATAAAATCCATGCTCGGTTATTAAAATATAAACTCCAACACCTGTAGGGACTGTAGGAAGTTATCTGTTGTCGTTGTGGGAGTCTCAAAATAAAATTGAGTTAATAATAGAGTATCACTCTAGTATCGAGTTTGTTTTACCCGGCAATCGAAGAGGTATTTAGATACACATGATAAAGAAAAAGAAGAAGAAGATATGAATAATAGACACATTTGAAAAGTCTCATCAAATACTCATATCATTGCACCAATTGGTATAATTGCGTTTAATAAACACTAGCTGACCCGGCGAACTTCGTACCGCCTTACAGTCAATGAATGTCGTGTTACCTTTTAGCTGAACTAATTTAGGCTTTGATGAACGTAATACAATGATACAAAATAAAAATACAGATAGATATAAAAAGTATTTTATTATGATAAATAATACATACAGAAAGAGAATTAAAAAAAAAATTAAGTACTTCAAACACGTGTCAGCAAAAAATGACTGAATTCAGGCGCTCCATTTCGATTTTAACATACATGTCAACGCAATATTGTTGAAGCAGTCGACGAAATCGCAACAAATAATTGTCAGAATGTTCACGAATCATCAAACGATGTGCGTAATAATTCATCGAACTAACCTTCTTGGTAGTTTCCTCACTTGAAACAAATATAGTAAAATTTGTATTTTAGAAGAAAAATCCATGTCTGTATTCCTTGAAGGGGTAAACAGAGAATGTCATCACTAAGTTTTGTTCAATATTTTCTAAACCAACAACCCCTAATAGGGTTAACGACTCTTACAACTACTCTCTGCTAAATTAGGAGTGACAACATTTTTTGGTTACCAAAAGCATACAGAATAAAATGTATATCAAGTTAAAATGAAAACTATGACACTTACCATTCAATGGATTAATCATTTTGATATTGAAGTTGTTGATCGTTTCCTTGCCAAAACATCAGCGGGTATTGTAATGCGTCATATGAACGATGTGTTTCATATATTTTTTGTAGTTGCCCAGTATTGCGTCGTGTAAGTACAATATCACGTGTTTCTAAGTTTTCACCAACAATCAGGATTGCCACTTCATCAATTGTTGGAGCATTAAATGTGCGTTTGTGTGTTCCAGCTGGTCGTTTATCTGCTCTGATCACAACTTTATAATCATCACTTGGCATGCGCTCTAACGCAGTCTTGAACAGCCTGACCAATGCATGATGTTCATGAAGCAGTTGCTGCAGATCTTGGAGAGTTGCCCTTTTTGTAGCTGTGTTGATCCCTTGACGCCGGTCAAGTTGTTCTTCCATATTGCCCATGAAGTATATTTGCAAAAATTTATGCTGTGCATCTTCATGAGGTTGCAATGATTCAATGCGATGGTAAATCTGGCCTTGAATCTGTAAAGTCGAAGGCATAGTTAGATTTACAATTATTTTTTTTCAAATGGTAATATGCCATTTTTATTTTAGAGACAAATATAGAAATCGAACAAACTACATTCCAGCAATTACCTTAAATGTCGGATTATATCCGTGTTCTTCGATAATTTCCGCCCCAAATAAAGTCATTTGAAAACAGACATTGTATTTTTGAGTGTTCGCTAGAAAATGTCGTGATTCTGGAGTTTCGCCATTAAGCAAGGAACACAATGGCTCTGGTGGCGGAACCAATAATGACAATTTCACTTTACCACTAAGGCAGCACAAACCAGGCGTTTCACCAGCAAACTTCAATGAGCCATAATGCTGGCAAACAACGTCCATTGGCCCAATGCAAACTAAACGATGCAAGCTGTAGTCGATGGTGCAATCATATAGAAACGCTGCTCGATTCAAATCAACGCTTGAACCATTTCTTCTTGCACGTCGAAGATAATCGCTCTGTTGATCTGTACGATAAGCTCGACGATTTCTCGTTTCTAACCTAGCCGTTTCACAGGCTGCCTCTCTTTCCTCTTGTGTTTGAGAGGCACGAATTAAAGCCCTTCTTCGCTCCATACTAACGCGGCGCTCTTTTCGTGCAATGTCTCGTTCTTCATCAGATAATTGACTCGCGATGTTCCGTTGCCTAATTGCAGTACGGCTTCGCCGGGAAAGATTAGTTCTTCTAGGACGTGGCATTGTTACTAATACTAATACTGAATATGTACTCGCACAAAACCACACAAAACAAACAAATATAACAGTAGCTGAACTTTCGTGACATAGACATTGATTGACATTTGTCATTATTTCTGAACCCACGCATAAATATTTGAGGAACTTCTATTCAAATCTGCTTAATACACTTTTCAACCTTTTTAATTGATTAAAAAAAATACAGACAAAAGTTTATTCACCCTTTTTAAATAGTTTACACAATGTTTGACAGGTACGAAACAAAGGAACATAATTAAATGGAAAATGATGCATTTTCATAATTATGTATTCGTCAAGTTTTCATTGTTTTTAAAATGTATTCTGCTATTCAGGGCGGAGACAAATCCAACGAAACAAAAGCCATGAAAATTGATCCAGCCGATCT
The DNA here is from genome assembly GCA_958496365.1 of Subacronicta megacephala. Taxonomy (NCBI): domain Eukaryota; kingdom Metazoa; phylum Arthropoda; class Insecta; order Lepidoptera; family Noctuidae; genus Subacronicta; species Subacronicta megacephala. The sequence continues at coordinate 15,047,867 of OY292513.1, forward strand.
CGAGTTATAAGTGTTGGAACAAACTCGTCTTTGTTTTATATATATAGATTATAGTTTAAATTAGTTTTAGTTTAAATTGCGTAGTTAACTTTAAACTTAAATCATTCAGAGATTTATTTATGTTAGAATAACATTCTCTCCTATATGTTCATAACAACTTATACAAATGTCAATGTTAATTTAAAGGTTTAATATTAATTTAATATAAGGCTCATCCTGTTCAACGAGAGAGCTTTAACGAGGTGGATTGCTCGGTATGAACCGAGTAATTAAAATCGTATAAATACCAAGCGCTAAATCCCTGCTACATGCAGTTACTGTTGATTTCAAAACTGGAAATAAGCCTTTGAACATCGTGTTTGCCTAAACTCAAAGGACCGTGCCATATTTGTTTGTTCATGACGAATGCAGCAAAGCCAATATTGGAATCTGGATTTGTGATGTATGGGACCATGGTTCGTGTATGTGTTTATTAAAAAATACTTTTACCGCCAACTGACCATCTTCTTTTTTAAAGGATTTGTAAGTGGAGTTGGTCAATATTATGGCGAAGTATGTAATCATTATTATGTATAACACTCCTTACACACTCACATATATTGACATTCGGAACGGAACGAAGCAATTTTTTGGGAGATTCTTTTAAAACTTTGCGTTACTGAATTCAATAAAGTGGAGGGCTTCGGTAGTCCGAACCAATTACTTTATTTTTTATTAAGAAAGGAATAACGACAGTTTGCTTTCATATTAAGTAAATTAATTTTTCTTCAACTGGGTTTTCAAATCAACTTTAAATTTATTTAAACGATTTTTTTAAACAATTTCAAATTTCTTTTTGAAATTAACATGATACCTATAAATATCAAATTTTACACACCTAGCTTTTATAATTATAGCATATTTTAAAATTATGAGGATTACTGTTATATAAACCTAAGTTGCCTAACCCTTCTTGAAATACAGGCGGGATGGTATGTTATTAATTTGCACTCATGAAGCGCATTAAATTTTATTTTTTTCAACCACTCCGAACTTTACCCTACAGCATAGATTAATATGTATATTTTACAGGAAGTGTACCCCGCCTACGGCGTAGGCTGTAGTGCCGTAGGCCGTAGCACCGTAGCCGAGCCGTAGCGCACTTGTAAAAAATAGACACTTTGACACTGTTTTGAATATAATTATTATGATATAATTCTATTATCGAAACCATTTGGACCTTTTAAAATTATACCTTCCCCGAGACACAATTACTTTTGTGAAATTATTTAATTTAATTATTTATTTACCTTTCTTAATTATTGTTTCTATGAAATACACTTATACAATAATAAAATAAAAGTAATTCCAGTCTGTTGGTTCTTTTACTGAAATATTAAACAAACTTTGATGGAACAATGGTACTTTGAACAAATAGTCAAAGTTTCTGATTGAATGATTGAAGACTTCTATACATCTTGAGTTGAAAATTGCGAGTAAAAGCAATGATTTATACATACCATCACGCCAGTATTCCCCGAAGGGAAAGACAAAGGTGTACTAATGCACACCCACATTTCGCCGGTATGTTTATTGCCATTAATCGGGCACAAACCCAGACTCTGAGCTGCTACTGAGAATGTTCATAGAAAAATTCAATAACATTTTACTCAATCTGAGTATCGAATCCAAGGTCCCTAGCGTAGCAGTAACGGTTACGACTACTAGACTTATAGCGGATAGTAATAAAAAGAAGGAAGGAAGTATTATTCCTGACTAAGCATTTTCATATAACTCTCGCAACAAAGAGGTATTTGCGTAATGAACACTGCACCATAAACGATTAAGTCCTTGTTCAGAAACGTCTTCTGTAAGAGGTGGAAAATTATTTTTTATATTCTTATTTCTGGGTCGTAACTTGTAAAAGGAATAGGTAAATGAGCCTTTTTCTTTGTTGACGGGGTTGGAAATGCTTTAGGCAATATCCACCGCCCCGGGGAGAGCGGTGAGGTGTGTGTCGGGCTCCGCTCTGTGAAAAGCGATCTACCGACTTAAACCAACCTCGGCGTTTCGCGTCACCACTTTATCTTTCGTCCGCAGACCCGCAAAAATAGGAACACTAGCCTGTCCTATGCGGTCGATGAGCAGCCATCGAAAATCATATAATGATTTACAAAAAGTGGCCATCTTAGCCCCTTGATTACATTTTTGATTATCATAGCTGTCTTGGAAATTCATCTACAAATTTCACTTAACTTGAAAACTGTCTCAATGCCAATCGTAAATCCTGAGCGTGAGGTTCTAGCATTTTGATTCCCAGGTCGAGGTAAGGTAATGGGATTTTTTCTCGTAGTTTTGATTTGTGCCCGAATAATGTCAAGTAGCTCTAATTACATGGAAACAAAGCACATAAGCGGCTGAAGCCTAATGGATAGGGCGTCGGACTTTCGATCATGTGGTTGCCAGTTCGAAACCCACAAGAATACTAGTAACGTGTGACCCACATTGGTAGAAAGGCTTTTTTAAAAAAAACCCACTTTACTGTACTGATTAGTTCATATCTGCCCAACCGTTCAGGGACTACAGGCGTGATGATATGTTATGTTATTTCAATTAGTAACTATCTACACGAAGTACGGTGGCCAGCAAATCAAGCTACCACAATATGTCAAATTTTCTCAGTTGATTTTGAACTTAATCATCAACAAATTAGGGTGGTGGATGTGCTGGCGACTGTAGGCCTACTCTTGGTATGAGGGAGTGGGCCGTAATCCACCGCACGGGCCCAGTGCGGGTTGGTAGATGTCATATGTCTTCGTATTTTTGGTTCTAGGATAGGTTGCCTAAGCTACTTAATCCTTTACTAATTAAGGAAAGAGTACAGGTCATAATTGGCTTAAGCTGCAGAGAATTTTTCTTTGAGTTAAGAGTTAACAATCTTTTATCCGATCGTTTCTTTATAACATTTAAATACCTATATTCAATAAAACGTGCCAACAGATTTATAAAATTGAAAAGAAAAACATTGCTTACGTAAAAAACACAGATTGGCGTAAACAAGATTAAGAAAATAATTCTTTATCTAAGAAATGTAGTAATTAGGGCGATTATCTGCCGTGCAATGGGTGGTCGTTATCTCTGCCTTGTAGGCAGGTACCTACACACAGTAACTAGTATCATTGTATCAACAAGTGGCTCCGTATTCCTACAATTTGAAGCGGTGTTAACTTAATGGCTAGGGCGTCGGATTTGCGATCATCATTGCTGGTTTGAAACCCATCCATTGCACTACTGACGTGAACCCATTGTAACACAAGCAGCATTAAGCTCAGCAGGAGAAGTTAACAACAATACTAGCAATGTGCGATATTAAGTTGTATATTTTAATAAATTACTTAAATTATTTTTAGTTATTTTATTTAGATAGATTTTGTTTTATTAGGTATATAAGAATCATCATTGTTTTTTTTAGTAAATACATTTTCAAAGTATCACATTCATGTTTTAAATGTAAGAATGTGAAATATATAATTATAATACATACAGTTCTAAAAGCGGCTGTTATGTATATGTATGTATAAATTAGGTCAAGAGGATCAATAATTCTGGCATAATTAATGTTTAATTATACAAACAGATCGCGTCAAAATCAACACCGGTGTAGGCGACGCGTGAACATATTATATTATTTTCTAATAAATACAAAGGCGCGGGAGACGCACGCAAGCGGGACGGGGGGGGGGGGGCGCGCACGTCGCAGCGCAGCGATTTACAAAATAATAATTAGTACCCTTTGCCTATGGTCGCGAATGGACGTATCTTGTCGATGCGTCTCCCCACCCTTCATAATTACGTAAATCTGGAGTTTCACTGTCCCACTACATCGCTTACATTAATTGGTCTTCGAACCGGATCTCTGGATGTATCATACACCACCGCGAAGCATGGTGAACACCAGGAGTGCGAAACGAAAGGAAGAGGAGCAGAATGAAGCTCAAAAAAAGGATGCTCAACAATTGAAAGTCGAACACACCTCGAAGGAAGTTATAGAACCTATTGAACCCAGGAACAAGATGGAAGAAAATCAACCTGGACCCTCTATAGCCCAAAGTGTTCGAAAGTCAACCCGTTATAAAAAGTCATCGACGTCATCTATTACGGCGAGAAAGAAAAGGCTGGAACTGGAAGCCGCTCAAGCCAAGGCACAAATTAGAATGGAATTGATAGACAAACAACTCGATGCAGACCTAGCAGAACTGGAAGACGACTGCAGTAACTGCAGTCTACCCTCAGAAAAATATACAAATGACTATGTAGTAGAAAAGTGGCTCGAAAGTAGTCGGCAGGAAGTGAATACTCAGGGCGTCACCAACCGTGGCATCCGCGATGACAAGTTGTGTCCGGCACCGCAGGAACAGCACCCGCACCATGAAGGTCCCGCCGGCCCGCAACCCCCCGCTATAGAATACGCGCTCGAAGCACACCCGCCTCCACCAGCTGCTGGTGGCACTGATGAAACTGTGCGAGCCCTGGCGAGTGCTCTGAAGGACTTTGCCGCTATCTCTGCCACCGGTGCCAGCAGATCTAACGACAGAATGTTAAATCGCCTGTGTACACCGAGGGACTTACCTAACTACTCTGGTGACCCGCTCGAATGGCTTCAGTATAAGCAAGCATTTGAAGAATCCTCTCAAGTGTGCAACTTCAGTGACAAAGAGAACCTGTGGCGTCTGAGGCGGAGCCTGAAAGGTCCAGCAAAAGAAGCAGTGACGGCCTTACTCATTGGTGCTACCTCCGCAGTAGATGTGATGAGTGCACTGGAGCTACAGTTCGGAAATCCTGATGTAATTATATCTAGGATCCTGCAGGACATAAGCAAATTACGCCCCATGGCACAAGAATATCAGAAGGATATTATTCCTTTCTCCGTGAAAGTAAGAAATTGTGTCGCTGCTGTGACTGCCATCGGTCGTGAAGAATATCTAAAAGGAATGAATATTGTATCGGTCATCCTCTCGAAATTACCGATGATACTGGTCTCAAAGTGGACTGATTACTGTTATCCTCTCGTCAGTAACACCGAAAAACCAAAACTACTTATTATGTCCGAATTTCTAAGTGATGAGGCCACGAAAATAACAAAAACTTCTGTGAATTTATCGAGCATACAATACCATGGTAAACAAAGTTACAACGAAAACTCTAGATATCGTACTCTAATGGTGAATAGTGAACAAGTGAACAATGAACAAAAAAGTGATAAAAAGTGTCGGTACTGTCACATTTCCGAGCACTTATTACAAGACTGCAAAAAGTTCAAAAAATCGTTACGCAAAGACCGCTGGGCATTCGTTAAACGCCACGGTATTTGTTATAAGTGTCTGACGTCACAGCATAAACAAGACGCTTGTACCGCGCCGGCTTGTGACGTCAACAACTGCGGACTATCTCACCATCGGCTGTTGCATTATATTATAAACAAAAACTCAGTGCCGCGTAATAGTGTGAATATAACTGATGTCACTGAAACTGAAACCGAAACGGATTCGCGAGTGGAAACTGTCAATCATCTTCAAGTGAACTGCCATAAAGTTTTACTTAAAACTGTGCCTATTTACTTACACGGACCTAATGGGACTTTTCGTTGCGCCGCGCTTCTCGATGACGGTTCAACAGTGACGCTGATAAGCACTGCGCTCGCGTCGAAAGTGGGATTGAGCGGTGAAAAACAATCTATGCGTGTGTACGGTGCATGGGACAATAGTGAAGTGGTATGCCATAGTGAGGTACTCGACTTTGAACTATCCAACTGTGAAGGAAATAAGTTTACAATTCGTGCGTATAGTGTAACAAATATGAACTTACCAGTACAAAATGTTACTGCCGTGGACATGAGTGACCTTGAACTGATGAAACCTGAAATGAAAAATGTTATTTGTGATGGTGAAAGCAGACCGGAACTTTTAATAGGGCAGGACAATTACGACCTTATTTTACCATTGGAGATAATTAAGGGTAAACCTACGGACCCCTACTTCACTCGTACCCCTTTAGGATGGTGCATGCACGGGTGTATGCGCATTAAGCCCGCTGTCAATCACGATGTGAAGTTACAATCTACTCTTTTCCTGTCAAAAGGAGAAAATAATGAATGTGAGCATATTCTACGAGATATGCAAAACGAGATGCGCCAATCATTTGAAATGGAGTCTGTCGGAGTTACTAGTAAGCCCCGCCAAAACCTACTTGATGTAAAAGCTACGGAATGCCTACAACAAACGACCACTTTGAAAGATGGTAGATGGTACGTGGGTCTCCCGTGGAAAGGTACGTTTGGTGAGATGCCTAACTCATACGATAATGCACTCAAAAGACTGAGGAGCGTTGAAAGAAAAATGAAAGCCAATTCAAGCTTCGCAGAGCGATACAAAGAAAGAATAGATCATCTGTTCAGTAACGATTTTGCATCACGACTCACTTAAACTTTAAGTCCGAATAAAATATGGTACTTGCCGCACTTTGGAGTCGACAACCCTAATAAACAAAAACTACGACTAGTGTTTGATGCTGCGGCTAGAAACAAAGGAATGTGTTTAAATGACTACCTACTGCAAGGTCCCGACCTACTTACCTCTCTGTACGGGATAATGCTGAGATTTCGAGAAAACAAAGTGGCAATAACGGGCGATATAAAAGACATGTTTTTAAGAATCAAAATACGAGATGTTGATCGAGACGCCTTGCGCTTTTTATGGCGAGAATCACCTGATAAGCCCGTACAAACTTTTGTCATGACTAGCTTAATATTCGGCGCAAATTGTTCCCCATTTATCGCCCAGTTTATTAAAAACAAAAACGCCGAACGATTCGAACCCACAATGCCGGCCGCTGTGCAAGCTGTACTTACACAACATTACGCCGACGACTATATAGACTCTTTACCCGATGAAAAAACAGCTAATCAACTTGTGAATGACGTCACATTCGTTCACAAACAAGGTGGATTCGAAATTAGAAATTGGACGTCTAATATGCAAAATGTACTCAAGGATTTACCCAAAGAAAACCTGAAATCGACGTCTGTGATATTTAAAAATGGACAACTGTATGACGGAGAACGCACACTCGGCTTGATTTGGTTTCCCACTAATGATAACTTGGGATTCGATGTGTCATTTAAACGAATTCCCACGCCTATATTGCTCGGACAAAAGAAACCCACTAAACGGGAAATGCTTCGTGTACTAATGTCCATCTTTGATGTTTACGGCTTCCTTTCGCCTATCACAATCAAAGGCAAGATACTTTTACAAGATACCTGGAGGTCAGAAATCAGTTGGGACGACGAAATAACAGATCAAATATTTAAAAAATGGACAGAATGGCTAAGCATAATGACAAAAATTGATAAAATTCGCCTACCTCGTCATTACGAGTCGGCAACTAGAAGTACGTCCTGCTCGGTACCCACGCGCGAGAGCGAGATGCACAACCTCAGTGCAAACGCACCGAATAGCGCGTCGCCGGCTAAGGTCACCGAACGCTATACGAACCTACAGTTACATATGTTCTGTGACGCGTCCACACAAGCAATGTGCGCCGCCGCGTATTGGCGTTGGATTGACTGTAAACAAAATATTCAAGTTGCTTTTGTCTCTAGTAAATGTCGAGTTGCACCTGTAAAGTATGTATCTATGCCACGCTTAGAGCTACAAGCAGCCGTTATGGCGGGAAGATTAGCCGATACTATTATAAACGAGCATAGAATAAAGGCTGAACGAAAAATATTTTGGTGTGATTCATCTACTGTTTTACACTGGATACGTAATAATACACAGAGTTATAAAGCCTACATAGCTCACCGCCTCGGCGAATTAGACGAACTGACAAAAATTGAAGACTGGAGATACATACCTACGAAGTTGAATATCGCCGATATTGCCACACGAGAAACCTGTGAAATTAATACTTTGAAAAATGAGTGGTTATATGGACCGTCATTTTATATGAAGAGGAGCGATCGTGGCCGGGAGAAATAAATATAAAATTACCTGAAATTCGAGATATGGATTTAGAATGTATAAATAATATTACTCACGTTGTACCTGTGTGTTTACCTGTTCCTGAACCAGAAAGGTTTTCTTCGTGGCTTAGACTGGTGAGATCCATGAGTGTGGTTTTATCTTTTATAAACAAATGCAAGAAAATTTCTAGTTGTGTGGATGGTGCGATGATGGAACGCGCCGAGAACACGTTGTTGAAGTACTCCCAGATGAAAGCTTTCCCAGATGACCTGCACAACCTGAAACATAACAAAAAATTAGACAAAAAAAGTAAATTACTTACCTTGACGCCAGTTATTGACGATGATGGATTGCTAAGACTGTCTGGCCGCATTGATGCCGCTCCTGAGATACCTACCAACATAAAACGTCCTGTGATACTGCACGGCCGCTGTCATGTCGCCCACCTTATCGTGAAGTATTATCACATGAAAGCATGTCACGGAAACCAGGAAATGGTCGTTAACGAACTTAAACAACGATACTGGATTATACGGCTACGACCTACCGTGAAGTATATAAGTTCAAAATGCATGATATGCAGAATTAAGAGAGCTCGGCCCCATCCGCCCAGAATGGGTGACTTACCTGAGGCACGCCTCGCTCATCACCATCGTCCCTTCACATTCACCGGAGTTGACCTATTTGGACCCCTAGAAGTAACCATTGGCCGACGTCGAGAGAAGAGGTACGGTGTTATCTTCACCTGCCTTACCGTGAGAGCCATTCACATTGAGATAGTTAACCAGCTTACCACAGACGCACTTATAATGGCCCTCAGACGAATGGCAGCTAGAAGAGGTTGGCCACGGTATCTGTACTCGGACAATGGTACGAACTTGAGAGGATCTGACACGGAACTAAAGAAATGTGTTCTTGAGCTGGACACGGAAAAACTCAAGGAAGGAGTCACGACCTACAGTACGGCGACAACGTGGGTTTTTATTCCACCTGCCAGCCCTCACTGGGGAGGGGCTTGGGAACGGCTTATCAGAAGTATAAAAGGCGCACTTAAGGTTATACTGAAAGAACGAGCGCCACGTGATGAGACACTTCAAACATTACTAGCCGAAGTCGAACAAATGATAAACAGCCGTCCCCTCACCCACGTCGCAGTAGAACCGAATACTCATGAGACTTTAACACCGAACCATTTCCTGTTGGGATCGTCATCCAACCTACCTACTTTGGGTGTTTTTGATGAGTCTGATTCCTACCTCAGAAAGCAATGGCGGTTGTCACAAAGACTTGCCGATATGTTTTGGAAGCGCTGGATACGAGAAGTTCTGCCTGATATGCGCCCTAGAAAGAAGTGGCACAGTGAGCAGAGACCCTTACAAGTGGGAGATTTAGTTCTAATCGTGGACCCTAACTCCCCAAGAAATGTATGGCCCAAAGGATTGGTACAGGCCGTAATAGCTGGCAAGGATGGCCGCGTTCGAGTGGTCGATGTTAAGACGAAAATGGGCCTTCTGCGGCGGAATGCGACACGCGTCGCGCCTATCCCTATAGGTGATGAGTGCTGTAGCAGCACTAGGGAGGGGGATGTAGGCGACGCGTGAACATATTATATTATTTTCTAATAAATACAAAGGCGCGGGAGACGCACGCAAGCGGGACGGGGGGGGGGGGGGCGCGCACGTCGCAGCGCAGCGATTTACAAAATAATAATTAGTACCCTTTGCCTATGGTCGCGAATGGACGTATCTTGTCGATGCGTCTCCCCACCCTTCATAATTACGTAAATCTGGAGTTTCACTGTCCCACTACATCGCTTACAACCGGACTGATAATAATTATCATGTAATTAGTATTGCATTATGTCACAGGTGAACTGTAATTGAAGGATATTCAATTAAATCATGAATCAAAGTGGCAATCAGATGCGGTCAGAAACTAATTACTGGGAACTGTTCAATTAATTACCTATCAGCGGCAAACGGCGAACTTGCTGTTGATGGAAATTGAATCTGCTGAATTCATCATCAACGGAAGTACTTGAAAATACGTAGGTACGTATAATTGATAGGTATTCCTATATAGGTTTTCAGCGGGAACTATGGTTTCGTGGGTGCCTAGTGAGTCAACCTCTGACAACATACAGGACCTACTCGTTTCTAAGCAAGTAGATATGATAACGATATTTTGTCCAGCGTCTTTTTTATACTAAATGGCGAAGGCATTTGCATAAATACCGGAACAAAAAGAGAATTATGAGACATAGTAAAAACACATATAGAAACAAGAACAGAAAGATTTATTTAGCAACAGCACAGGAGACAGCACATAAAATTACATTTTTAATAAATACATGAGTTACAGATAATTTATAATAGTCGTTCGGAAAATGGCAATGTTTTAATGTCTCACGGCTAGACCAAAAAGTACTTTATATCCTTTTGCATAGGAACTTCATCGTTAACATAAGGCCGAAGTGTCAGTTGGACTCGAAATTCAATTATTTCTTTGTTTTTTGCAAATTATTCGGCTATAACAGATTCTAGGTACGGTGGCAAGCACATCAAGTAACCACAAAATGTAAAATTTTCTCAGTTGATTTTGAACTTTATCTTCAACTGTTTAAAATCATTTTGAGGAATTTGACAGTTTTGTATACCTTGACCTGCTGGCGATTGTACATTGTAGTTGAAAATGCGACATCAACAATCCAGCTTAAGCTGATTGCGTATTGTATAGGCTTCCACTACAATAAAAGGCCAGCGTAAACTGGATTTGTATAGCTTGGATGTGTAGCCGTGCGTACAATAATGTCTCTCGCTGAAAACCACTCATTATTTTTTTTCGCATGATTGTGTTTCACACTCTGTTCAATAACTCAAATTGTGATCAGAGAGAATTTCAATAATTAAAATTAAAATGAAACTTGAAATTAAAATTAATAAATGTGAAATCGGAGCTGTCTGGGTCCAACGAATGAACGGATTGATTGTAAAAATCTATACGACTTTATTTGGATAGCAAAGGAGTCCATATTTAGTTGCAGCTTCTGTTTGATGTAGGCCAAAACCTAGTTATGTACGAGCACAGTGCATTATTGATTTTCCTGCCCTTTACCTGGGAATTCGCGCTCGTTTTGGGGAGAAGCCAGGGGGGAGCCACCCACTGCACCGCGACCCCACGCACACTATAGTCACTAACTAGTAACAGGATTAATTTGAGAATTTTAGTATTGTATGTAGAATTTCAATTAAATATCCCATATATTTGGGTGGGTTTAAAATACTCAGTGTTTTGTTCCTGATTTGTAAATACAGCCTTTGAGTGCAACAGTAGCACTGGGTACTCGTATCTATCGATATATACGCAAATAAAATTTTAAAACAAGAAGGATCTTTGTGGTAAAAGAAATGAATGAGTTTGCACGTGTAACATAATAATGTTTTACTAAAGATTAACATTCTGATGCACGTGCAATGTAAAAAAATATAATAACAATAGCATGCGAGTAAGATGCTATAATTGTGTTAATTAACAGGGGTACTCATGCACGCAACTCAGGTCTTAACACCAGGTTGACTTGGCTAGCCCGCATGCATTCCGTCTAGATAACTAAGGCTCCAATTACAGATATATAAAAATATAGACGGGAAATATTTATTTATTTACTTAAAGATTTCTGACTGCCTCGTTGGTCTAGTGGTCCCAATCGCGACTGCTACGCTAGAGGTCTTGGGTTCGATCCCCAGGTCGAGCAAAGTGTTATTGAGTTTTTCTATGATATTCTCAGTAGCAGCTCGGAGTCTGGATTTGTGCCCGGTGAATGGCAATAGGCTCGCCCCCTATTACATGGGACCCAAACATACCGGCGAACTGTGGGTGTACATTAAGTGCACCTCTGCCTAACCCTTCGGGGAATACAGGCGTGATGGTATGTGTGTGTATTTCTGACAATCGAGACCACAGCGTGCAAAAATTATTCAAGGCAATTAAAACTAATATTATTTTACGGGAAAATAATCAATGTTAAAATGATAAGAAAACTTCGTTTCTTGGAACCGTTAAATTAGTTTTTGACTTTTCAAAAGTACCAGGTTTAGTGAAATCAAATTCGACCTTGATTTTGAAAGGAAAATGAAACTGAAACTGCACTATTATGTACCCAAAAGGACTCTAGAGTTCTTGAAGTGTACGGATAGCTTTCATTTAACTTTCATTATACACCTGCCTGTTTCAAATAAAATTAATTCTAACTTCTACTTAAATATGCATTAACAAAGCCAGCATTGATAAATACAGGAAATGCAATTGATCGGATTTTAGCTACAAGCTCGAGAAACTCAAACATTTGCCAAGCTGCGGGCGCATCCTCGGCAGTGATAAACCGTTTGTACTCTCTACCATTCTCTAGGTCTGTGGTACGTATACATACTCCCTGTGTACGAGTATGTATCTAGCTAAACTCGTAGCGTTCGATTCAACTCCAAGTATGGACACTGAAATAGACGTGTCCTTATGAAGTACTTCTTTATGGTTTCTTAAAGCTTTGTATAATTATAAATTGTTTACGTTACAGTTCAAGCCCGTTCAACATTATAGGGTACTTAAGTTTATCAGCAAGGTTAAGCTACTCTTGCCGCGCCTAATCCTTCGATGGGTCAATCTTAGCGCATCGACACTATTCCGAGCCTTTCCCGGTTTTCTTTTCTATATAATAATCAAAAGACTGACGTCTATAAAGTTTAACATAAGATTATAGGTATTGATTGCGCCGAATTCCAGCGGAAGACTGATAAAAGAAGCTTCATGTAAAATAATATTATTTAGCTCGGATACACGTAAAAAATTTAAAATATATTCACATATGAAAGGAATCTAGTGACAATCAACTACATAATAATTATTAATACGCACGTTATTACGAAAATTGACCGTTGCGTGCCTTGGATTAGAACCCAATGGCCATATTACAAGGTATTCACAGCTTCAAACTACATTCTCCATTTTTACGAAAAAAGTTTACTGCTTAAAAAATCTTTGTAAAAACTTTGTAGACTGTTAATCGTTTAAATGTTTTGTACTTATAAAATGTTTCGTTATGTATTTAACAAAGAAGGTTTGTTATACAAGCAAGGACGCCGTAAATTATTTACTCATTTCGTTTCGACTTGAAGAACTTCGTTTAGGCTTTTTTTTGATGTTTGGATACAAAGACGCATAAGTTTCTAGACACTATTGTTTTATCCGCCGGGAAGGGACGCCCTAGAAAGACATACATACACCAACCTTATTGTTGAAAACCTTCAAAAAGCATGTTTATGACAAGATGTGTATACGTAGATCTGGGGCCGTATTACCACGTATTAATGCCATCATTTTTAGGTTGTGAGAGAGGGATGCCGCTCTACAGGTTAAATAGTGGCGTCCCTCTTTCACAACGTAAAAATGATGGCATTAATACGTGGTAATACGGCCCCAGGTAGATCACCTAAAATGGACATTATCTTAACATTTATTTTATTAGATACACTGTTTACAAAGAAAATGTTTTCGCCGGTTTTTCAAACTATTTTTGCATTATACCTAGGTAGGTATTTAATAATCTGTCCATCAGAGAGATTCTGTATCGAATTATGTGAATATTACATTTTCTAGAATTTTATTAGAGCTTTATTGCCTTTTGTGAAGGAAATATTACGTGGGACTAATATCTTTGTTGTAGCGAGCTAGTCTCTGTCTTTGTAGGTTGACTTTGTACTCCACTTTGTGTAATGAATTATATTTAATTAATACAACTAAGAGATAACAGGTTTTACATGCCTTGTTTATGTGAAATAGGATTACACCTACAATGGAGGTTTTGGGGCCCGCTCTCTAATGAGATGGTTTTTTACTGAAGAGTATTATTTAAAAGCACTGAGTTCATTATTAGAAAATGTAGGAAAATAATATTATAATAAAGTTCCAATATTATGTAGGTACCTAGAAACATTTTGTCATAGGATTTTTATTTTGAGTCTGGTCGGACTTTGTGTCTCTTATTTGTTTGTTTTAGAAGTCCCTGTGACGTAGTTTTGTTCCCAAGTGCTGGTCGTTTTATTTTAAAAATGTTATCGTTTTTTAACTGAACTGTCTACTGTAAAAGGGTAATGCAAAATGTATATTCTAACTTATAGGTAGTATATATATAACTTGAATAGAATAGACAAGCTCGTTTCAAATTACAGACAAAAATATAATGTATTTTGTTTATTTACTTAACTCCTGCAACACATTTTACAAAAGTATATTTTATGCTATTCGCTTTTTAGTTTCTAGGATTTTTTATTCTACACGTAAATTTCATGTTGTAAATTGTTTCAGGGAAACGCCCATTTTTGGCCATGCTTTGCCCAACAATGTGGTTAATACAAAAAAATACGCATTTAGTAACTAAAATATTGCTATAAACTTATTTGTAGCAAAACTCCGGAATTAAAAGCCGATTTAATTAAGACACTCAATCGGATTGCTTTATTTTGCAACGTCCGGGCTTTGGTCAATCCGTCAAAGTAGGGAGGGATAGCGACTTTTATTGAAAAAATCGACACACTAAAACCGGTAAAAACAGATTTCTGGAAAATCTTTTTGTTTGTGCGACTTTTTCTTCTTTTTTATTGTCTTTTTACAGAAAAAAAAGAAGTGTTTGTCCATTTTTGGGCTTCAAATACAAACTATTGAACCGATTCCGTGTTTTCGGTTTTTTTTATATAGATTTTTCGATAAATTGATATCTTATCGTCATCCCTACGTCAATAATAATCGTAAATCATAATTGACAACTGACTGATTGACATTGATATTTCACATTTTTATTTGTTGACAAAATGCGCTATTGCGACTAGTGATTTTTTGAATTGCGTTTTCTGGTTGAATCTTCGGCGACTTTGATTACGATTATGGACCCTGTTACCGCTCCTGATGACGACCTTGGCTTTACATTGGATTCTGTACCCGCTTCCCACGACCAAAAATCAGAAAACTACAACTATGTTTTTTTGTTAACCGTGAATTTTTAATATGATTTTTATAACTCCAACCGAGTTCTGAGTAAAAAATTGTGGTTGTTTCTTCATCTTTATTGTCAACCCTAATGCCTATAATTTGTTTCTTTCGTGGGCGTCATTTGGCCAAAACCTCTTTATCAAATGGGCATTTTCCTTTGGCTAGTCTTCAAAGTTCTTATGTTTTCGTACCTATATTGTTTCTCATAAAGCTAATTAACTACCTACGTATTTGCATCCGACCTATATTTTGATTATACATCAAAGACAGTGGACGTCTTGTGTCAGGAAACGTGTGGGATGTGACGTGTGCTGTGCTCTGTGATATCCGGATTGAGCTACCACAACCACAGACATACAGACGTACCAACATGTTGATTATAATTTCTAGTATGTACGCACAAGTGTAGCCGACAGCCGTGGGATGAGTATTTAATTAAAACCGGAACCTAAAGGCATATAATGATCGGGGTGTGTTTTTGAACCTTTGGGAAGGGAAGGTTTTTTGTTTTTGTATGTCTGCGTTTGTTTTTGCCAGTGAGTAATGAAGGTTTTGATTGCACAGTAGTCCATGCCTAGATATGTGATTAAATATGTTGGCATGATATAATTACCGTCTCTAAAAGGAAGAGCTCATTTAGATATTTGTTTTTATACGAACTTCTCAGTGCGATCAAGGAATTAGCATTTGTACCGGTCAATGGTAATAAGCTCCCCCTCTAGGTATTACTTGGGATCTAAACAAACCGGCGAACTGTGAGTGTAGAAAATATAGGCGTACCTATACGTAGATATGTGCCATTAACTAAAATCAATACACATCCAGATTTTCGAGGTAACTGAAAACAGACAAAACTATTCGGTAACTTTTTATGAATAACGTTCTTTTTGCCGGTGACACGAAATATGCAATGCATTTTTCAATTACATTGTACCGGATATATTCAAATTCCAATTACGATACGTGGTGTTTTTCCGATTGCAATCGACAGCTTTGAGCGCGGTACGTATTGAACCTTTGTGGGGACCCGGCCCATGAAGATTCAATAGACGGATGTCACACAACTGCAGATATGATGGAACTGTGGGAGTGTGGGCAGGGGTTGTGAGCTAGTGCAAACGCAGACTCAAAGCGTATATGATATAGAATACATGGCTACGCTTTGATAAATTACATGCCCTAGGCGGAACGCTTTATGTGGACATGCACCAAACATGGATTCAAATATACATGACATAACTGGAAATTTTGTGCGTTAAAAAATAATAAAAGTATAATGCCGAATGTTTTGCAGCCTCCCTAGCTTCGGCCAACGATTAATATCCAGACTAACTAGATGTGGCTGAATATCAGTTTTGTACATGAAACTGCCCAACAGATCTCCGCAACCCAAATACGAACTGATCGGTAATGATATCCTAAGTATAAACTAGTTATAAGGGTTTATAACCTACGCCTGTATTTCTCGAAGGGTTAGGTAGAGGTGTCCTTAATGTACACCCACAGTTCCACGATATGTTTAGGCCCCATGTAATAGGGGGCGAGCCTATTGCTATTCACACATCCCAACTCCGAGCTAATAGAAACTCCATAGGAGCTCCGAGGAATTTATGATAAAACTCAATAACATTTTGCTCGACCTGGAAGTCAAACTAAAGACCCCTAACGTAGCAGTCATGGTAAGGACGACTTAAGTAATGAGACATTATATAAATTAATTTATACCGTTTATTATGTCAGATAAGACTTAGATATCCACTGATTATGAAGTTTCATCTCTTTCAATCTTTCATCTCTTCCAACTCCAGATTATTCACCATTCCTCTTTAATCATTTCTCTGCTTGTGATGTTGAGAGTAGCATATTATCAATCTCATCCAATGCTGTCGGGAGTGATACGCTTAGCCGTAAGATGGTACTCCCTATCCTTGACGAGATCCTTCCAGTAATTTGCCATATCCTAAACTATTCCGTATCCTGTGGCGTCTTTCCAACTATGTGGAAAGATGCCCAAATCACTCCTCTACCCAAAAAGTCAAATCCTAAGTCATTTTCAGAATATCGTCCTATATCCATACTACCTTTCCTGTCTAAAGTCCTAGAACGCCTAGTCCATAACCAGCTTAGCATTTTCCTCTGCAAAAACAACCTCCTGAATCCTCTCCAATCCGGGTTTCGTCCTGGACACAGTACTGTCACAGCGCTCATCAACATTACGGATGACATTAGAATGGGTATGGAAAATGGGAATCTGACGGTGCTGTCCCTGCTTGATTTCAGCAACGCATTTAACACCGTCGATTTCGATATTTTAATTGGCATACTCAGCTCTCTAAACATATCTCCAACAGCAAATGATTGGTTTCGTAGTTACCTGTGTGGCCGCCGCCAACGTATTTGCATTGAGGGGTCTGTTTCCTCCTGGTGTGATACTTTGGCCGGCGTACCGCAGGGGGGCGTACTTTCTCCTCTTCTTTTTGCAATTTTTATTAATTCCATCTCCAGTCAACTTCTTTCATCCTACCACCTTTATGCAGATGACCTGCAAATATATTCTCAGGCACCTATAGATGAACTGTCGGAGGCGGTTAAAATGGTGAATTCTGACTTAAAAAGGATATCTGAATGGAGTGCAGCTTATGGATTAAAGGTTAATCCTATAAAGACGCAAGTCATTGTTGTCGGTAGCCCCGGGATGACATCTAGGATAGATATTTCAAAAGTTCCTCAGATTGTCTTTGAAGGTACGTCAATTCCTTATAGTGATTCCGTCAAGAATCTGGGGATTTTTATTGACAAAAATCTCACATGGGGGCCACAGCTAAAGGAGTTAAGTCGTAAACTGTTTGCTGCAGGCGGGTCCTTGAGAAGAATACGAAATTTCCTACCAACTTCCACCAAAACTGAGCTTGCTAATTCTCTTCTTCTTCCTATCCTCGACTATGCCGATGCCAGCTACCCTGACCTTACTGAAGCACAATTAGACAAGCTTGAGCGACTTCAAAACTTTTGCATAAGATTTATATTTGGTTTACGCAAATATGATCACATCTCCGAATATCGTACTAAACTCAAGTGGCTTCCAATTCGCCTTCGTCGGAATGCTCATATTCTATCATTACTATATAGTATTTTATTTAATCCCGCTACACCCCCTTACCTCAAAGAACGTTTTAAGTTCCTTCATGACACACATACAAGATACTTGAGATCATCGGAAAATTTGAAGCTTGAAATGTCAATGCATTCCACAAAATTCTATGATAAATCATTTACTGTACAGGCTGTGCGGCTGTGGAATGCATTGCCTGTGTCCATACGACGTGCCCAGACACTAGCAACATTCAAAAAATTAGTACACGACCATTTCTTGTCACTTTAACTTACTTAGTCTGTTTCTTTCATAACATTATCGTTCTTCTATCTACACGGATATTGCTGCTCACGCTGTATTTCTAGCAACCTACGCTGCTATAATATTATTAAGATTTTTACCTGTATAATAATTTCATACAATTTATTTATTTATTTATAATGTTGCATATTTATTATATGAGTATATATATATATACATATATTTATATTACCTATATAGTATATAAGTATGTTTCTATAAATTTCGTATTTATTTGGTTATTTAAGTAAGTTTTTTAGTACACCACGGACTACCCCCCCTAATTTTTTCACTTTTTCTCTGTCCATCCAAAGGTTGTCTGGAAGATATCGCTTGTAGCGATAAGACCGCCATTGTACCCTTATTTTATTTAAGTCCTTGTAAATTTTTCTTATTATGGTGTACAATAAAGATTATTCTATTCTATTCTATTCTATTCTATTATCGTTGATAGGGAGAACCCTGTCTTCAATTTTCATGGCGCTTGTACTGCCCCCCCCCTTCCCCTTCCGCACTGCCGGCCACCCGTTTGTTTTGCATTGTTGGTTTGTCAAGGCAACTGACGGTCTTCATGTTTCTTTAAACATTTTTGAACGTTATACGTTCTTAATTATTGTCCAATAAACTTATACGAATTTGTAATGCTAAAGTATGGAGCTTGTTTTATTTATAATCCCTTCCTTAAGATCTTTGGTATAGACATTTGATATAGTGTATAGACTTTAGTAGTTTTACTTTAGTATAGTATTTACTTTTTATAGTGATTAAACGTTTCTTTCTTTCTATAGTACAGGTACAAAAAACTGCCTTTTTGTGGCTAAAACCATGGAAAGATAAATTATATTATCCATTGAATAAAAATTAAAACAAAGCTAATAGTAATTTGTAGATGCCATCATTTTATATACTTATCGCGGAATAATTTATTCAGAACCTGTCAGAATTTGGTGTCTAACTAAAAATCTACTCTCAACTATTAAACATAGAAGTAACTACCTCAATAATCTAGTGGTCTCAAGCACGACTGCTACGTTAGAGGTCTTTAGTTCGATTCTTGGGTCGAGCAGTGTTATTGAGTTTTTCTATGAAATTCTTAGCACGAAGTTTTGAAATGTGCTCTACATGGGAACTAAACATACCGACGAACTGTGGATGTACATTAAGTACACCTCTGCCAAACCTTTAAGCGGCGGTAGCCTAATGGTGGGACGTTGGACTTGCGATCATGTGGTTGTCGGTTCGAACCCTACCCATTGCACTACCGACGTGAACCCACTCGTAACCGGTAACACAAGCATTTAGCTTAGCACGAGAGGTTAACAAGAATACTAGTGATGTGTGGTGTGACCCACATTGCTAGTAAGCTTTTTTAAAAAAAGAAAGCAAAAGGAAAGAATATAGGCGTGAAATTGAACAGAGAAATTCGCTACTATGCCAAGAAGCATTTAGCTTTACGTTAATTACGCAACCCTACTTCTCCGATCGATGTGAGCATCACGTTTCAGAACTCTTGGAACACTATGCACTTTGGACAGTTTACCTCGGAAAATACGTTTTGGTAACAGTAAAATATCAGTGCATACCTGGGCTCTATTATCCTTAAATTTAGGTAACACGTATAAACCAAACCAAACCATAGTTATGTACTCTTAAGTACAGCTGGTGTGAGATTGTCTTTGAGATCAATACACCCTTTCTAGTAATCACCATTAGGATTGCTTACCTCACCATTAGAAGTTAGTCAATGTGTAAATCTGAAGATGTTATCTTTCTATTGTTGACTGATAGGTATATCTTAGTAACAAAGGCTGTGGCAGACGGCAATACGCATGAGCGGACTATTGACCACAACAATAGATTTCCGTTAAAACCCTTAGGCACTGAACATTATATACAGAAATAGACTTATTGTTGTCATCTGAGCTCTCAAACTGTTGCTTTGAAATTAAATCCTTTTGTGTATGTCGATAGTGCTGTCCTTTAGGTACATATGTAGTTTCATGTAACACAGTGGGCGCCAAGGAGACTAATGCATTGCGTAGGATGCTTCTATCAGCATCTTAAGTAAAGCACTAAGCTATCAGTTACCTTTGTATTACCGATAGTTTAGTTTACACAATGCCTGAATAGCGTCGGTGACAAACAATAGTGTACCTATACAGGTTGATGTTATAAGGCCAGAATAACCAAACATAAAGGCCGCCTTATGGTCAGCGGCCTCAAGACACCAGCAATACCAGTGGTATCACTCACGCGGTGGCATCTTAGGACTGCAATTGTCATCGAGTCGAGTCGTCGAGACACTGATATATCGCGTCCTGAGTATGCATCACAGGCATTGCGGGATGCTTCACGGGGGGCGCTAGTGAGGTTTCGGGTTTTTCTTTAATATGTAAAAATATTCAAAGAAATAGGAAAAATGAAACAATACAAGTTGCTATGTGTGTCATTACAAATATTTTGGTATAAAATTTATAACAAACTATTAAGCGGTTAAAGAGAAGAAATGCAATTTAGTTTGAAAAAGGACTATTTACGTCGATTATTTAAAAAAATTGGGGCAATTTTATGAAAAAATTAAACAATACAATTTATTCAATATGGCAAAGGCACATAAGGATTCATCTAGAAACTTCTTTACACCTAGGGTGTTTTTGGGATTTGAGCGATGCAATGCCCTTAAGTCATGTTTGCCCGCTAACTTCACCGGCTACATTTTCCTTCACACGGGTTTATATTCCAGAAAGGGCACTCAGCCACATTGCAGCCAAGCGAATAGCACCTGAGGTATTCGACGAAGAGCAACTACCAATATTTTTGATAATTTCTCAAACGAGAAAATTATTAATATTACATTTTATTCCACGAATAGCATCTATATTAAAGTAGTTTTTAGTGATGTGGTTATGTAACACCATAATATGAACACATTATTGATTACTGGCAGAATATTTGGCACTGTGACGGTATACATACAAGATTAATAATATCAGCAGCCATTACATCGATTTTCAACATATTTATCACTATGAACGCAGTCATTCGCTTGCTACGAAAGTCCATCTTTAGACAACTTTCCCCACCAACTCAAATATTTTCAAAATTTAGGTAACATCGAACTGGTTCAAAACAATAATTGATAAGCCAGATACCTTAACTTTCGGTTTCAATCTAATGCATTCCATTCTACTCCTCAAACAATAATTTTATTTTCATAACAAATTGACAATGTTCAAACCTGCCATATAAGATTTATTTTAAAGCAGAGCTACGTTGTTACTTTTTGAGACGCGTGTGGGTAGCATTTAGTCTAGACGCCGTGGAAAATTCCTGATAGGAAATAGAAAGGTGCGTCAACAAGTTGGTAAACAATTCCTGCGATGTTTTTATTAAGAATAACTTATTCAGGTAAATAAAATGGAAATGCATATTATATTATTATAGTATCAAGAATGAATGTTTACCTATCATTGTATGCGGGGTTTGATGATTGGATCGTTGAGCTTTGTATCGTCGCTAAGTTGGATTCTCGGACGTTATTAAATTACTATGTAGGTATGCCACGGATCAAAGTCAAAAGTCAAAGTCAAAAATCATTTCTCAAGATAGACTACAAGGTAGTACAAGTTATTGAAAGTATTTTTTTACATTATATAAAGACCCCATAACTCTTCAAAAAGCGCAACAAAATCCCCAGCAGCGCATTTCTGCCTGTTCATTTACTAAGGCGTTACAATTTACATGAGTACCTATACTTATTTTAATTTTAGCTTGAAGTAAATACATGACTTTAAACCTTTATTGCTACATGTTAGCCAGTACACACATACCTAATAATTATTATGTCAATGATCTAAATATTCTAAATGAATACCTATCGATCTGTCTTTTTATTTGCACGGCTCTAATAATATGAGTCTAAAAGTATGGAATGGGCCAATTTTTGCAAGAAGAATACTAAAGCCAAAAGTGCTTACTTTAAATTTCTATTTGAAATCGAGTAGTATATCTCTACAGACATTATTAGTTTGTAAATTGGACGTAGTTAAGCAGAAAGGACTCAATCCACACAATGGCAGAGTTAAATATGCCACCGTACTACTGTTAATATCTCGTAATGTATTGCAAAATATATCATTATTTTGATAGACAAATAAAATATAAACTAATAAAGGTCAAAAATTTAAAAAAATGTAGCTTTGTGTTGGAGAAATCACAGCTGAAACTTCAATCACTCAAAAGTGACATTGTGTGGATTGAGTCCTTTCTGCTTAACTACGTCAAATTATTGTTAGAAGAAATTTTAAGGCACAATTACTTTTATTTATCTAACTTCGCAATAAACAAGGTGACGTCTCGTGCAAGAGATCGATCGATATTGGGGATACGTGCGCGACCTTGCATGCAACAGGGGTAACATATAGCGTATATGTATTTAAGATCGTGAATCACTATTTGTTTATGAATCGACTTCGTCCCCATACTAGGTTTGATGGTCCTTGTATGTAGGTATATGGTTGGTTTCTGATGAAACTGCGAAGATAATTATACATGTAAAGTTTGAAATCAGTTTTGTTTTTCTACTTCGTTAGATTTTATTTGAAATAATGATTATACTAGGAACTGCATAAATGTTATCATCATTATCCCATTATATTGTCATGTTAAGGCTATATATATACTAGTCCCCCACGCTGGCCTTATGCGGGTTGGCAGACTTCACACGGCGTCGCGCCGCCGAGAAAATCTCTCAGACATGCAGGTTTCCTCACGATGTTTTCCTTCATAATTTAAGCGTGTGTTAGAATTTACGTGAAGAAAAAACTTTTACCCCTTTTTAAGCATACTACGCGGTTTGGCATAATTAAAGTTCTTAGAGAAATAGTAGAGCAGAAAAATATTGCGGTATAATTTTGACCACCGGGCGACCAATAGTTGAGTATTCATGCACACATGGCTTTGTAAAGTCAGAGGTGCATGCCTTAAATTCAAACTTGAGACCTTTGACTTTGCAGCATGGCATAGCACAATCTGCCTACAATGTTCCCACTGGTGGGACACACGCCTCGGTTTGGTATTGGTAGTTGTAACATGTCTTCGAATTTTGGTTTCCTCTCGATGTTTTCCTTCACCGTTTTGGAAGCTGTGGTGATGAAAACGATTTAGATACACAAAGTAAAGCGACTGATTTGAAAGTCGTGGCCGATACTCTCGACTTGGCAGACCGATCATATCATTAGGCTATCTCTACTGCATAAATGTGTGGAAAAAAAAGTGCCACTGAATAATAAACATCTAGAAGGATAGTCTCTAGCAAGTCATGTAGCGTGAAGCGTGAATTTGAAAGTAAAGTCACTTTTACTTACAAATAAACAGACAGTTATATTTTGTGTGTTAACAAGCAGTTTTTTGTATTCCAGAAGAGTTTAAGATACGTAGATAAATAGATGGATAGAATATTTCGTTTCTTATTTTTTTATTAACTGGTATTACTGGGTTCGATTCCTAGGTCGAGCAAAGTGTTCTTAGTTTTTCTATTAAATTTCAGTAGCAGCTCAGAGTCTGGATTTGTGCCCGGTTTATGGTAATGGGCTCGCCCCCTATTACATGGGACCTAAACATACCGGCGTAACGTGGGTGTACATTAGTCCTACAGCTCGGCCTAACTCTTCTGGGAATACCTACAGGTGTGATGGTACTTTTTCTCTTGTTAGTTGCAATTTAATTGGAAACAAAGAGAGAGAGAGAGAAAGCAGATTCGCAGGACAGCTGTTATTGTTTATTTCTAAACTCGAGATTGTTTGACAACATTTTTTAGTATAGAAAAAATGGCACGAAGATCAAAAAAGGATATACCTATATTATTCGCTATCCCTGAACTAGAATATTCTATCTACCTATATATATTTATCCATCTATCTAATAATATATGCATCAATCTATATTTTTAGGGAACCTCAAAAGGATACAACGGAATCCTAATAAGATCACTTTGTCGTCCGTCCGTCCGTTTGTCCGTCAAGACTCTTTATCTCGGGAACGTGTTGAGGTATCGAGTTGAATTTAACACAATATACTCAGGACTACAGTCCCTTGAAGCTGTGAAAAAATCGAAATTTATTTATAAAAACAAAAAAATATTTTCCGTTGAACTATGGAATTTGGCAGTAATACCGTCTGATACTACCTACAAGTACTCGTATAGGTTAAAATCTGAAACTAAGACTACATAAAACTGCGAGACTCGATTGCTCGCACTTGTCCACTTTTTTAATTTTGGAATGTTGCATAAATTTCAATGGCTTACATTGGTTAAAATTCAAGATATGGCCAAACTACGTTTGTATGGAGCGCGAGAGGATACTATCATCTTAATATAATGTTATAGGCATAATATGCTATCAATATATTCTAATTCCAAAGACATGACAGCCGTGTCGTTTATCAATTGACATAAATGTCATTATGTATCCGTAAAAATGCTTTTGTCGACCCGTTCAATTTCCTTGGGTTGTCATGCTGGATACCAAAATAGGTACAGTGAATGTTATTATTACCAAAGTGATAAGTTGGTAAAAAAATATAAAATACACATTCCACACGGATTAAAACATTACCGTATTGCTATCGAGTTGCCTTGATAATAAAATCGAAGTAATTATATCGTTGTTATCTTAATATTACGTAAAACCTTTTTGTTATTGTTTTTCAATAGGTATAAGTATACAGAGTGGAAGGAACATCGATGATAAACCGCTTCCTTTGAATTCAGTACATAATTCTGGACTATTATTAAAAGAAATCATTTTTTTCCTACAAGGGTGCAATAATAGTGCAAGTAGGTTGTAGTGCTAGGTACTTATGGTTAGTACTTGCGCAAGTAGGCAGGCAAGTACTCATGATTAGTAGATACTTCCGCAAGCTATACCCATCTTCTGCAACAATCATAAATGTATTTT
This sequence comes from Subacronicta megacephala, assembly GCA_958496365.1. NCBI lineage: Eukaryota > Metazoa > Arthropoda > Insecta > Lepidoptera > Noctuidae > Subacronicta > Subacronicta megacephala. Next base: position 15,073,264 of record OY292513.1, read on the forward strand.
CTTTCTTACTAGGCATGCTTTTTAAAAGTAGTGAAATCATTAGTCAAACAGAGAAACTAACAATGTATAAAACCTTATAAATTGTGCATTAAAAATCGATCGTATACCTACCCAGTAGGTAAACAATGGGATGATTTACGATAGAGTAAAGAGCAACTGTTCTAGAGCATGGTATTAATATTTTGCCTATTTGTACGCACGGCTACACATCAAGCTATACAAGTCCAGTTTACGCTGACCTTCTATTGTATGGAAAGCCTATACAATGCGAGTTCAGTCAATACTGGATTTCGACACTCGACAGACGTCCACGAATAACGCAGCGCCACCTATCGAGTACAATTGTGAATTTAAGCCATCCAATGATCCACTCTTTCTACATACAAACAATAATTCACCAAATCAGTCCACCCAGTTCAGAATAATAAAAATAAATGAAAAAAGTATCAAAAAGTTGTAAATTGTAAGATAAACTTAAAAAAAAGCACGATGCATCGTTGACAGTTTTCAAAGCAAGTGGAAAATAAGTTATGGAGATTTATGATATTCAACAAACTGAATTACCGAAGATATAAAACATTTCAACAAACTTAATTAAAATTTAACTGCCTCATTAGTTTCAGTTGGCCTAAATGCCACTGCCACGCTAGAGGTTTTCGGTTCTATTCCCAGGTCCAAAGTGTTATTTTCTTTTTTAATAAATTTCTCAGTAGACTTAGGTCGAAGTTTGGAAATGTACCCGGTGAACGTCAATAGGCTCGCCCACAATTGCTTGGGACGTAAACACGGTTGTACGTTAAGTACACCTCTGCCTAACCTTTCAAGGAATACAGGCGTGATGGTGTGTTATATTTTGAACATTCATTTATTTTATTATTCAGTATATCAGTAGGTACCTACTTAGATAATCTTAAAGCACCTTTTCGCGGCAGGGCTGCTTGGCACAAAAACAATAGATTTTGCATTGGCTATGTTATTTTTTTGTTACGTTGAATTATCGCACAGCAATGAGCTAGGGCTCACTTACGGAATTAACAGAGAGGGAAGATACTTAAAAAAAGAGACCGTTCGTTACAATACACGTTGAACTGTACATGTTACAATACATGTTAAGTGTTGTTACAAAAAATGTTGCTGTGCCCGACAGGGTCCATAATTGTGTCTATCTAATATAATAACCACCTGTATGTGTACATTATGGAATGCATTAAATATAATTATGAATATGATTATACAATATGATCGCTTAGCATTAAATTAATTAATTCTAAATATTTAGGTACACTGCAAAGCAAAATAATGTCGCAATTTGTTTTCAGAATAGAAAACCTCTCAATCGCGGTGGCTTTAGAAAATTTTATTCAGGAACAAACCTTTTCGAATACAATACGAAAGTTTTTCTAAGGGTTACTTTATTTTAAACTTTTCCCCTGCAAAAAAAAATATAAAATATAGAATTTGTATAAGTATTTAGTTTCACAAATAAAATTGTTGTCGTAACAGCTACTTTGTAGAACTTCTTTTGACGTAGGCTTCGATAGTTACAATCGTCATCATAATATTAAAAAAAAATTATTGTGTAGGCACAATGTTCGGTATCCATTTTCAGTATACGCTGATCTTTCACTATATCCAAAGTCTACACGATGCGAGTTCATCGTATTACGGCTGATGTTTTTATATATATTAGTTGTCCCTCGCGGTTTCATCCGCTTTGCCTCGCTTCTAAGTGTAGCCTGATGTTAAATAGCCTATAACTTTGCTCAAGATTTAGGCTATAAAATGCTCTGTTACCTACCTAACTACCTATGCAAAAGGTACATGTAATAATACTTCGTATTAGCATGAATGGATCGGCTCGACCAGGGAAGTACTACCCTCCCACAAGAATATCGACGTCAAGTAGCAGTATGCATAGGTACTGTTGCGTTTCGAGGCGCTATTCCTCCCTCAGTCCCCTGCCTTCTCTTTTTCTCCATCCCCTCCCTTTTCCTTCAACTCGGCAACGCATCTGCAACTCCTTTGGTTTTGCAGATGTCCGTCGGGCGGCGATGACGACTTACCATCAGGTAGCTCGCCAACTCGTTTGCCGAGTTATCTGATAAAAAAATAATGTGACCCAGTAACAAGATATAATAACTGGGTTTTAAGTGACACAGGTACCTGATGCCTTAATAGCTTCGTGGCCATTAATCTATATTCTGCCTGCCATTAACCAATTAACTTAATCGATCTCGTGGTTAATTATGTACGGCTGAAGACATTGTATAGCACTACCTTATTTATTAAATAAACAAGAAATTAAATATTAATAACAGATTTTCGTCGGGGTTCGTAGACTTTGGTTCCGTTAATTTTAATGTTTGTGAAATCTCTAACAACACAAGGCTTGTCAACTAGTGTGGGAGCTGTCTTTAAATAATAAATACAGATTTATACCATAAAATTAAATGTCGTACTCTTTGCTTGCTAATTTTACCTAGTTATGGTTACCGTAATATGTGACATAATACAGGTAGAAAATGGTACTAAATATAAAAGAAAATATATTTTACTGCATTGGGTTATTTATAATCAAGTACCTACTTAATTATTACCAGAATACTCTCACAACTTCGTCATAGCCTCTCATTGTATGAAAAGCTTATACAATGCGAGATCAGCTTAAACTGGAAATGTTTAGGTTGACCTGTAGCCGTGTGTACCTGTTACTAGCATTAATGATCGCAAAATTCTCAGAAACAATTACGATATCAATAACTTAGTGTGGGCGGCCGGGGACCTGTCCTCCCTTTTTGCTCGAACTGTTGCCCTGATTTCGAAGTACTTAGTACCTATATATTATACAGAGTGAAGACGATGACTACCTCCTTATAAATTATATTACAGCCTATTCTATAAACTATGTTATAAGTTTTTATGAAAAAGAAATCAATTTGTATTTGTAAGTTGTATATATATATTTTTAGCAATTCCTATTTCTTACGTAGTGCTTCTAAACAAGGGTGTCGTTTCATTCATTGTCGTATTGTTTGTTACCTGTCATGTGTAGTATGTAGTTCGCAACAGCAGTATTGAAGTTGTACGCTCGCCTTTGTTCATTAATATCAATTATCAAACACAATGCTTCCACAAGCTTTGATCAATAAACTTGTCTAATTGCTTAAACGCTCAAAGGGCGGTATTGCTATGTCGCTTGCATATTGGAATTGGCTACATACAGAAGTCAACTCATGTTAAATGGAATATCGGCACACACGTTTTTGGGAAGTGATTTTTATTTGTTTTGTAGCAAGAAATTAATTTGTACCTCGCAAACCTTTTATACACAGAAGCCGTTTCAAGAACGAGGGGTTTTGGACGGAAAATCTACAACGTTATCCTCTTATGTTTTGTCTACAACAACCTACTATATGGGATTATGAAATAAAAGCGTTAATCGTTCAAGTACTTAAAACTATTGTTTTCTACATACAGGGGGATTACTAAATTAATCTTATAGTCCCGGGGTGGTCGGAATTAGACTGCAATATTCTGCACTCCTTCTCTATATGAACTTTAATTGTACCAAATCTCACGCTCCGTGGGCACAATGTGCTTAAAAAGGTAGTACCTACTTAGGTACAAAGTTTTTTCTTCACGTAAAAATATATATACCTATAGATTAACTACATATTTTTTTATCATCATAATCATCAAGAAACATAGACGTGTATCTAGAATATGAAAATAAAAACAAACAAACCGAAAATCCTTAAAAGTAATGGTTATCAGAAACACTCCTTTTTTAAACTTTTCTAATCTTTCGTACTAAACTTTAAAGATTTGTACTCAAAGTTTATTAAACTTTTTGTTTTATTAATAAAAATGTAAGTCATTACACGTTTTCTTTTAAGATATAGGTTACGTACCTATAAATAGCATAAAGATCTTATACTCTTTGTCAAAGTGTAGCAACAGGTGGCTTTTTTTAAGAATAGAATCTTACTGTAACAACTTATTCACTGTAAAAATTACACCCTGTGAACCCTTTGTTACCCACGATTTCTTTGCATGTTTTGGATTATACTTGGTAATTAGTAGAGTATGGTTTAAGTACTTCAGGTAAAGTAGAAGGAAAAGGTAATGAGGCCGCAGCCGCACACGATGGACTGACCAGATCCGCAACGTCATTCCATCACCGTTCACAATGCTGTCCAGGCTGCCGGCGACCGAAACAGATGGCGAAAAATCATCCACGAAAAACAGTGAGGAATAGGAATTAAGGAGGAGGATTAAACTTACGTGGTAGGGCACGTTGACTATGGTGACCATATCGTCTTCAGTGTTCGGGTACGATGCGACGGGATCGAACTCGAAGCTTTCATGTCGGAGGTACCTTAGTCTGTCCTCATCCACGCCCGTCAGTTCTCGGGTCTGATATAATCTAAAACCATTCAAAGTTTGTAACATACATCACATGCACGTAAGTCTGTGGGTGTTGAAGAGCGTTGCTTTAGTTTAAGTTCACCGTGTTCAACTATGACTTAAGTATGTGTTTAGTTCATAACATTAACCTGACAAGTTTTCTTACACATGAGTTCTTGCTAAACTGAATTGGTAAAAGTTAAGAGTATAAAATTAGCACTTGTTTTATAAAGTAATTTAACATGCGTCACGCCTGTATTCCCCGAAGGGTTAGGTGTTTCAATGTACAGTGTAGGTCCCATGTAATAGGGGGAGAACCTATTGCCATTAACCAGGCAAAAAGGCCAAAAGTAAAGGGTATTTTTTTAACTATTTTTTTTTATGCTTGTATTTGTACACGCATCACACAAAAACTATTGCATGAATTTGGATGAGGTTAGCACAGTTGTATTGCTGGAGGCCTACATAAAATCTGTTGCGTGTTTTAAAAACATCTTTTGGCCGTTTGTGACCGCGGGCAACGGCTAGTGTAAGAATAAAGTAAGAACCTGATCCTAAATCCGTCTTATTCTGAGGAGACCCGTGCCCAGCAGTGGGACCGTATTTTATCTAATTAAGACAAATATAGGGTGTATCATCCTATTTTGCGTATCCTCCAGATAATAAAACTGCCGACATACTATAAATAAGCGAACCTTCAATAAAGTTGACTACAATACAATAATGATAACAAGAATAACAGCGTGCGTTTGAACCATTGTTCGAAGCACTAGAAAGGGTCTATATAAAATTAAAGGAATTACAGTTATTTCTATTAAAGCCTTGGATGAGGAGGTGAGTGGGTTGTCGATGTACCTACGTCACGAAGGAGGCACGGGCGAGCGACCCCCCACTTCCCATCCCCCTAAAAACCCCCCGATGCATTTTCCTTTTACATTCTATATACGAGGCTAACGCAAAATATTGCTATCTCGCTCGTTGTGATAAAAATAGGCACAGCTACTGGTTGAAGCCTGAATCCCGGCCGCCATGAAACCTAGATAATTCATTATCAGAAACGCGAGAAACCCAATGTTTAGCTGTATTGTGATATTTGTTATTACAATCATTCTTACAATATGACATTAAAACTTTTTAGATTGGCCAGCGCCAATCTAAAGAGCGTAAAGTTTTTTTTATGTAACGCAATTCTTATTTCAATAGACGTATTAAAATAAGAATTGCGTTACATTCTACTTTTGTATTGTTTGACAAAATGTTTATTTGTAAAGACGAAAAATATAATATAAAAATAAGTCAGCAATATACTTTTCAAAGTTTTTGTGTAAGTATTAAAATGTCAGGTACTTAATTCTCGGTTGAAAAATAACTCACGCAGAGAACATTTATTTATACTTATACACAGAATTTCTATTTTCACAGATTTAGAGTGAATTTAAGTACTTACTAAAGCAAAATCTTAATTTATGCAAAAGGTTGTTATATATTTTTTTTTTTTTTTTTTAAAAAGGTTACTAGCCATGTGGGTCACACATTACTAGTAATCTTGTTAACCCCTCGTGCTAAGCTAAATGCTTGTGTTACGAGTGGGTTCACGTCGGTAGTGCAATGGGTGAGTTTCGAACCGGCAACCACATGATCACAAGTCCGACGCCCTAGCCATTAGGCTACCGCCGCTTAAATTAAATTGGAGTTATGATTTGCATAGAAGTTATTATTATTATATTTATATTCACGGACGTATTCCCCATAAGGTTAGGCAGAGGTGTATGTAACTACTATAAACCCACTAAACGTTGGTTGTATAGGTCCCATGTTCTAAGGGATGAGCAGTACCTAGGTACTGTAAACAGGACACAAATCCAAACTCTGAGCGAATACAGTAAGATCCATAACAAAACCGCCATTCTCAACCCGGGGTTTGAACCTCTCACGCTCACCAGCTGCACTTTGCACACTAGACTAAAAGAGCACTGCTGAACAAAGATATTAATAATTATTACCTGTAGACATAAGGTCCAATTTCCGTTAACACCGGCACACCACCATTTATTACTTCATCAGGATTGCTCATGTTGAAGATTCTTACAGTAAAGTTGAGAGCGAAGGGCACTTCCTGGAACCTTTCCATCTGTATTGTGTCATCTAGTAAAACTACCTCCTGAAACAATAATATTACATAAATGTGACTGCCTCGTTACTCTAGTGGTCCCAATAGCGACTGCTACGCTAGAGGTCTTAGGTTCGATTCGATCCCCAGGTCGAGCAGTGTTATTTGGGTTTTTCTATGAAATAGCAGCTCGGAGTCTGGATTAGTGCCCGGTGAATGGCAATAGGCTCGCCCCCTATTACATGGGACCTAAACCTACCGGCGAACTGTGGGTGTATATTAAGTACACCTCTACCTAACCCTTCGGGGAATACAGGCGTGATGTTATGTTATGTTTATGTTACATTCATGTCATAATACACCTCATAAGAAGACTGCCTCATTAGTCTAGTCAAACTACAACCCACGGTGCAGAATTAACTCGCTTAGCTACAAAGCACAATAGGCTGTCAATATTATTACGTGATCATAACATACAACCACGCGGTGTCCGATCATTTGACAAAAAAACAAATAACAAATTTTCATTTGAAAAATAACATTTGACAAAATTATACTTGATTTATTATTTTACAAACTATTGTTTAATAAACTACTCATTAGACAATATATTTACTAAACAAAATTATTATGCCTAAACATTAATTTACAAATTGATTACTTTTTTAAACATGTTAGTTGGCAAAACAACGTAAAGCATAGATAACATTTGAGAAACGAATATATTACTTTAAACACGAAATCATATAACATGTGTAGGGTCGACTGAAACAATGGCTGGTTAGGTTAGGTTAGAACTGCGACCACAACGCACGAGCCGAGTGATTGAAGCGAGCGTGCCGCGGCAGCGGCCGGCGAGTGCCAGAACCAAAGAAACCAAATTCTACTTATTTCGCTATATTCAGGCGAAATTAGAACTTTTTGTATAATAACCAATTTGGCAAACGAATTATTTAGTCATGTGATTATTTTATAACTTAGCCACGTGCCCCCCTGCATTTTTAGTTATTTAGATGTGTAAAATTAAACATGGAACGGATGCTTGTAAAAATTTAAAAATCCATAGATAAGTCTGCTAACTAACTAAACTATAATATATACTGATCTATACTATAGTTTCTGAGGTAAATTAAAATGCCATTCAGATATCGAACTCCATAATTGGATGCAGTTTTTTTTCAATTGTTTTAGCGTGTGTATGAAGGGTTGGATAATAGAAGCTAGGGGTAGCTCGAACACTTTTGTTAGCCGGCCATGCCATCGAATATGACATGTATTGTTTTCTAGGCAGCGTTTTTTTCACTATTAATTACCTATACCACGATTTATTTTCCGACTTAATTACTTCATAATTTCTATCTATATATATAAAAATCAATGCCACTTTTCCTTGTAATTTTATAACTCAAGAACGGGCTCACCTATCCAAACCAAATGTTTAGGCTTTGTTCGGACTATTTAGTAGATGGTTTATGTGAAGTTTGCACAAAATCGGTCGAGCGGTTCTTCATTTATCACATTTTTTGGGGTTCCGTAGCCAAATGGCAAAAAAACGGAACCCTTATAGATTCGTCATGTCCGTCTGTCTGTCTGTCTGTCCGATCGTGTCACAGCCTTTTTTTACGAAACTATAAGAACTATGCTGTTGAAACTTGGTAAGCAGATGTATTCTATGAACCGCATTAAGATTTTCACACAAAAAAAAAAAAAAAAACAATATATTTGGGGGTTCCCCATACTTGGAACTGACTCTCAAAAAAATTTTTTTCATCAAACCCATACGTATGGTGTATCTATGGATAGGTCTTCAAAAATGATATTGAGGTTTCTAATATTTTTTTTTTTCTAAACTGAACAGTTTGCGCGAGAAACACTTCCAAAGTGGTAAAATGTGTGTCCCCCCCCCCTGTAACTTCTAAAATAAGAGAACGATAAAACTAAAAAAAATATATGATGTACATTACCATGTAAACTTCCACCGAAAATTGGTTTGAACGAGATCTAGTAAATAGTTTTTTTTTAATACGACGTATTACTAGATCTCGTTCAAACCAATATTTTGCGCGAGAGACACCTTCAAAGTGGTAAAATGTGTCTCCCCCCCGTAACTTCTAAAATAAGAGAACGATAAAACTATAAAAAATATATGATGTAGATTACCATGTAAACTCCCACCGAAAATTGGTTTGGACGAGATCTAGTAAATTGATTTTTTTAATACGTCTAAGTCGTAATGATACGGAACCCTCCGTGCGCGAGTCCGACTCGCACTTGGCCGGTTTTTTACATACATATTATTGTACCTACAGGAAAGTCAAGAAAACACACGGGCAAAGCCGTGGGCGGAAAGCTAGTACTTTATGAAAGAAAAATCCAAACCTCATTTCCCGGTTCCAATTTCGCCTAACGTCGAATTTTTACTTCCACAGAGTGTAAATCTAATTTATAAAATGTGAAATGCAATATAAAGATTTCCTCATTTCAACATTTTTCAGGGTCTTGCACTGTCAGTATCAGGTTTTCGCTAAATAGAAATAATATTTCATAAAATGTTTCTAAAGTTCTACCTCAGGTGCTGCGTCAGACTTTTGATAAGGTCAAGGTTTCACGCACGTGTTGCAAAAGATGGCATTGATAGAAATTCACGTTTTTCACGTTCGTTTATATTGAAGTATTACCCACGTTTTTGTCAAAAACAGAATTGCTGGTCATGAAGGAAATGTACCTATATAAACGAAAGGGTATTTTACAATCATTGTGTAACTACTCTTGGGCGCGATATACTACAGGAGGAAGTAAGTGACAAGATAATGGCTGGAAAAAAATTATGACACCGATCTTAAGTAATTAAATTGAGATAAAGCCAGAAGGATGGTGATGGTGGCCATAGATTAGTGAACGATCACCAGTTTTATGTGATTCAAACTGAAAGATTTTTGATCTATTAGCCAATTTGTTAAAGTTTTTTTTATAGTACATAAGTGCAATGATCCAATAATGAAGATGTATATTTCTCTGAATATATATACTTAGATGTATATGCATTCACAGAAATTTAATTTAAATATCACGCCAAATCAGTAATCAGTATTACTAATAGCCGTATAAGTAATTAAATACAAGTGACAAAGCAAAAAAGCTAAAAGAGTAGTGATGACTACCACATCAAAGGTCTCGAGTTCGAATCCAAGGCACGTACTGGTACTCTGGCACCGCCTTATCAACGTCATGTGTGTAATGTGTATTAATAATAAATTATGAAGCGATTAAACTTTAAGTGAGAAACTTTAGTTCGTCACGGCGTAATCTCTTTTGTTCTGACAGGAGACCCGCGCCCTACAGTGGGATGGGACACTGTAAAAGGTTGATGATAATTTCAAAGCAAACAAAGTCCATATACGATGTCAATATTACGATAACTTAGTAAACGTAAACATGTTTTTAATATAATAGATACTTATGTAACGACGATATCACTAAGATATAATTCAGTAAAGACTTTTGATATATATATATATATATATATTTATTTATTTATTTATATAATGTACTATATACTTAGATATAGTCATCGTATTGGTAGATTCAGTTAGTCCAGAGTATTACGGTACTGTAAATTGAATAATTTATTTGTTAGATACAATAATACCCACATAGGCTTATCTGTTTATTCTATCGTGTAAATTTTTTTCATTGTGACGTCACTTCGCAGATTCGGAAAAAAATATATTTTATAGCATAATAATATTATCGTCCTATTATGTTCCCACTGCTGGGACACAGGCGTCCTCTCAGTGAGAGAGAGAGTGGGCTCAGGGCGGGTTGGAAGATATCACATGTTTTCGAATTTTTGGATCTAAGACGTACCGTTTTCCTCACGATGTTTTCCTTCACCATTTTGGGAGCAATGGTGATGAATGAATGAATGAATGAAATTTACACATAGTGAAGCGCCTGTCTGGGTTCGAAGCTACGACCTAAAACTCGTGAGTCATGGCTGTAACCATTGGGCCACTACCATTCTAGATTTCTTTAAATCAGCAGTTTTTAATTCTTTTGGACATAGCTATAGATATTTCGCGATAATCGTTGATATCGTCGCATTAAACGTAAATCTGGCACACAGATAAGCAGTTCATTAACAAATAAAGTCGGTCAAGTACGAAGGGTTCCGCATGATAGGTAAATATGTAAATAGGAAAATAAGGAAAAATATATCTACAAGGTCAGTTTTATTATATGCGAAACACGAAACACGTGTCTAGTATTTTTAGGTAAATAATCTATGTAGATACAGAATTTCTAAACTGTATCTTGAAAAATGTCAAAGTTATAAGCTTGTTATGTTATCTGGTTGTTTGTCGCATCGACTTCAGGCGCCTGAAGGGGTTGTTTATTGTTGTATGTCGTCTGTACTTTAACTATTGTAAATTTTGTTCATATCTTTTATAGATTTTAACAGAAGTCTATATCCATCTATTTACTTATCAATGTTTATGATTGATATGACTAAATCAATAAATAAACCTTGACCGGGCCGGAAGACTGAAGTAAATTTATACCTACATTTCTAGTCCAGAGCTCGGACCAGATTTTCTGACTACAGCCGTGGGCATGCCCAGTAAAACAGGAAGACGTAGTACCCGTATAATGGTGACGTAATGGGTTGTTTTTTCCATTCCTGTCCAAAGACAGATGAAGACCGGATCGAAATCTGGTAGCTCTTTTTAAGTTGGTTTAAAAATATACATTAGCTCCCATGCTATGCATTTATGATACAATTTTATTACAAGTAATTAGTATTCCATAAAAATGTAATATTATGAAAATGCATCGCAAATGTAATATTGTGTACAGGTATTTCATAATGAGTTGGAAATCATTTGCTTTGAAAGGCGAGCGGGCGGAATCGCTAAAGGGATATTATATTTCAAGCTTTAGTAAAGCTTATAGCAATCTGAAAAGGTGTTATAGTAGGTGCCTGTGATATTAAAAAACTTTTGTAATGTACAACATTCCATCATCATAGCTTTTCCTAACTACATAATGTTGGGGTCCGTTTTGGTCTAACCAGATGCTTATTTTAAAATAGGGTACGGTAACATTTTTAAGGCACGAGCTTATTTGTTAATTATAGGAGATGAAATCATGCGAAATAAAATTGACCACTACTGTTAACAAACAGAGTGTGAATTAAAAAAATATTTTACTTAGATACAATGCCAGTAAAGGAAATATAGGATATATACTCTTGATTAGTAGAAAATGGACTAAATATGAATAAGTATAGGTACTATAGTATTTTAAGTACACGCAGCTACTGTAACCCAAAGAACAAATAAATTTTACGTATTGCATGTTTTTTTTAATTCTTGTAAAATTTATTTGTCGGATAAAAGATATCTGTTTCTCATTCGCCTTGGCCGTGACAAAGTTGTCATGGAAATCAATTGCAGTTTTTAGTCGGTAAGAGTCCGATTAACATCGGGGCTACCTCCCCAGGTGACAGACGATAACCTATCTGCAATTATTGGAAAAAACAAGATCAGTATCGGAAACTGCACTAGCCATACCTACTAATGTGCCTAATAGCAAATAGCGGCGATAGTCTAATGGCAAGGGCATCGGACTTGCGATCATGTGGTTGCTGGCTCGAAAACCACCCATTGCACTACTGACGTGAACCCACTCGTAACACTTATTTAGCTTAGCACGAGGGGTTAGCTGGGAATCGTTGGATGCAGGCAGCATATTACCGGTCGTTGTGGAAGTCTATGGGGGAGGCCTTCGTTCAGCAGTGGACTTCCTTTGGCTGATATGATGATGATGATGATGAGGGGTTAGCAAGAATGCTAGTAATGAGCGACGAACTTTGTTTGTAAGCTTTTTTTAAAAAGAAAACTATCAAGATACGAATGAAACCGCTAGCAAAAGTCAGCATTATTATACCTATGTAATTGGTCGCTCCGAGGGAGGCCCTTTAAAATCAACTTTGAAAAGCGTATTTATATTTTCCAACATTTTCTTGAAAGTCAGTCGCTTTGCATGGAGCAATTCCGTTAAAGTTCTATTGGTTTGGCTTCCATCACATCTAACTAGGTAAATATGAGCTAATTTGAAAATATGCACACGACTGAAGTGCTGCGACTGAAGTGGTCGTCACTAATTGATTTCAAGTTTACCATCGAGGAATACGGAGCTTTTTATGTTTTTTTCGGAAATGTAGCAATAATTTTAAAATATCATCATCATCAACCCATTACATTGTCCCACTGCTGGGCACGGGTCTCCTCTCAATACGAGAGGGATTAGGCTATAGTCCGCCACGCTAGCCTACTGCGGGTTGGCAGACTTCACATGCCGTCAAGAAAATCTCTCAGGCATGCAGGTTTCCTCACGATGTTTTCCTTCACCGTTTAAGCGCGTGATAATTAATTATTAATACGCACATAACTTCGAAAAGTTGTACGTGCCTTGGATTCGAACTCGAGACCTTTGACTTGGCAGTCCAATGGTCATATAACTAGGCTAGGCTAGGCTATTTTAAAATATATCATAGGTTTATCCAATCACTGAGGTAACAGTGAATGAATGAAAGAAAGGATGTCACGTGCTGCCGACCTCAAATAAATTGGGACAAGGGCAGAAGGTCCTATCAGTTAGAATAAATTAAATATTATTGATTCAGTACATTTAATTCGTTTGCCGATACGACTGCCGTAGAAAGAGAGTTATGTTTTTGCCAACTTCAGTAGGGTAAGTGGTATGTTTTCTTTAGGTACAGGTTTAGGTATTTCCAGTTGTTGTGTGTACTAAGTGTTATTAAAATTTGTCTTCTCCACCAATAGGACATTAAGTAGGATATTACTGCGTCAGTACTTTTGTGCATGATTGTGTTAAAAAAAAACGATACATAGAAAAGATATAGATGACCGACATCTATCCTTATTAACCGAAGCTACCTCATTATATGTGCCCGGTGAATTAAGAGCCCGATAAAACCTATTAGGTAGATGGGATCTAAACGGCGAAATGTGGGTGTACGTTAAGTAAACCTCTGCCTAACCTTTTGGGGAATAAAAGAGTGAAGGTATGTTATGTTAGTAACCAAAAAGATTTAATGAAAAAAACAACAATAGGTATGTGTTATTTTATGAACTCGAATAGATAATATTAGATAATGGATAATAATATAATAGATACAATAGAGAAAATAACATTTTATTCGTAGCAAATTTTATACAAACAAAACATATCTAAAATTATTTTGAAATTATTATAAAATAAAAGTAAGTAGGTACTTATAAAAGCATTTGAACACCTACCTACTCAATCTGAGTTTTACAAAAGACTTAGAATTTTATGAGTCCGTTTTTTAATATAAATGTTGAAAGTAATAAAATGATTCTGTGATTTTTTTTAAAAAGAGATTGGAATATTATAAAAAGCTTATTGCTAATAGTTTCCATGAAACAAATATACCTTAACGTAAGCACTACCTACGTAGAACGTAATCCTATTACGCGATGCTTTTCACGAACGCGATGTAGGTATACCTAATTTATAAAGAGATTTATAAACTTGTATTCTCACACTTTTTTTTTAATACGTATATTTTTATGAAGGTTTAAAAATAATGTTTAATTTACAGTATAGGAGCATCGTCATGAATCGACCTGGGGAGACGACAGGGTATGTCGGACTCCTACCGGCCAAAAACCTCGGCCAAACACGGCCATGGAAAATTGTAATATCTACATAAATAAATTCTTTACAATTATATATAATTTTAGTTGACTGCCTCGTTAGTCTAGTGGTCCCTATCGCGACTGCTACGCTAGAGGTCTTGGGTTCGATCCCCAAGTCGAGCAGTGTTATTGGGTTTTTCTATGAAATTCTTAGTAGCAGCTCGGAGTCTGGATTTGTGCCCGGTTAATGGCAATAGGCTCGCCCCCTATTACATGGGACCTAAGCATACCAGCGAACTGTGGGTGTACATTAAGTACACCTCTTCCTAACTCTTCGGGGAATACAAGCGTGATGGTATGTATATATAATTTTTAAAACATATGTATTAGTGTTATATAGCCTAATCCCTCTCGTCTTGAAAGGAGACCCGCGCCCAGCAGTAGGACTATGAAATGAGTTGATGATGATAAAGTTTCTACTTGTTTTCAACTAAACCTCATCGGTAACCGAAACCTAAAGTTAATTGGAATTGGCTTAAAAGAATAATTCATTTCACTTAGTTATTGTGTTTCTTATTCTTTTCTTTCTTTGTTTCTATGGTTTTACATTGTGTGGAACTAAAATGTTTATTATTATCTACTGGTAAATAATTATACAATCATCATTTATCAAACTCATGCAAGTATTTAACCCTTCGAGTGCTATATACACAATGAAATATCTATAGTTTCGGTCTCATATTGGTCTACAGGTGTCACTGAATTAGGTTTTTGGACTCAATTGGAGAGACAGTCACTAGGAGGATGGCTGAGAATATTAAACTTTTTTCTCACGCTGGGCCAGTGTTGGTATCTTCTAATGACCGACCTGGCTAGCGACCACGCTTACATATAAGACCGATCCCAAACAGTTTCATGGTGTCCACTCGTGTACATTTGTGAGTCGGACTTGATAAAAAATAAAAAAATACCATCAACACTTACGCTTTTAATCACATTTCTGACGACGCTAGGAACAATAACGAAACTAACTACACAGCTGACGATTACTAGAGTGGCACCGACGACCAGGGTAGAGATGCTGCCAATAATACCGCACATTATTAACACCCACAATAATAATTATTATCCGTAACGAAACGTGATAATCAGCACCCGTGCCGTTAAACAATCCAATTGTGATTACGATTAGTATTGATATTACAGTTGCACATTTCTTCTACGATAACGATATCCAAGATTGTTATTAGGGTTCCTTGATAGCGCGTTAAAACGTTCAACTATTAATCGTGTAATCAGTACCTAATTTAATATTTTTCAATTAGGTACTCTATCTTCCGCGTCCGTTGCGGAGTCGAAGCATACTACGGAACTTCTTGGTACGTAAACAAGAGGTACCGAATGGATTGTATGCTTCAACATAATTATAAAATTTCAAAAGAGATTTGTTATTATTTTACTTTTTGTTGTCTGCAACCATGCGACATGAGACTAAGCTAGAATTAATTATAAGTAAGAGTTTTATACTAATTAGTGCTCAAACTTTTTATATTAAATAAAATATTATTCTACTTCTTGAACATTATTATATGCGTTGTAATTGGGTTTTGTTATGAATTTCTCGGTATCAATTCGGAGTTTGGATATACTTCCCCATTATTATGTAGAACCTAAACATACCTGGAAAACTGTGGGTGAATCACCCTATTTTTTAAAAAAAAAATCTTACTAGCACTGTGTCACACATTACTAGTATTCTTTTTAGCCCCTCGTAGTACTAAGCTAAATGCTTGTGTTACGAGTGGGTTCATGTCGGTATTACAATGGGTTGCGTTCGAACCAGCAACCACATGATCGCACACTGCTGCCAGCTATTAGGCTACCGCCACCGCTTCAAATACTGTCACTCAATTAAATAATAATTTGAAGAACTAAAAAACCCGACTGCGTTTCTGGGTAATTTGAAAATGCAAAAACGATAAAACAAGCAAGTCGGCATACCCGATTGCAATTAATCCGAAGTTGCTAATAAAATAAATTGTAGGAGTCGGGACCCGTTTTTTTTTTGATATACCCAGTGTCACTCTCACGGTAATTACGAATCTAACGATACCTCTCAAGCTAAAATCCAGCGAGCCGTTCAGGCTGCAGAGCGTGCCAAACAATTATACATACATACATACATACTCTCGAAAAACATAACCCTCCTTCTGGCGCAGTCGGGTAAAATGTTATATTTTTTTCGATTTTAAGGCTGTTGCCATGCCAGAAGTTATTCATGATGATAACAACGGCCCGTTAATTTTCACAGTAAGTAAGTATATAAAAACGAGGCTACATAAATAAAATAGTGACCATTTTCACTGAAAAATGAAAGTACGATCCCTGTTGAGCTCCTCTGTTAATTGAATGTCCCTCATTACGTGATTACTCGTTACCCCGTCGATTACGGACGTGTTGTATGCAATGATTATTAAGCCTACGTTCAATTAACGGTAGCATCCACAATTAACCTGCTGCATCATATTATGATGCTCCTACAGCAGGTTATGTGTTTGACGGTACATAAATTTGTGCATGATCAAAATATCATCTTGTTGGCATAATTGCATTTCCGTTAATCAGATTAACAAAGTTTTTTTAGTATCTTTAGGTAATGTCTCCAATCACAACTCATGAACATGAACGGGTCGATCAGTCATAATTTACATATATAAAATATTTCAGTCAAAGCTTAGCTTTCAGTCAAGACTTTAATATTTCTGATACTCATATCATCAACCAATCCTATCCAAAAGGACATCGGATTTAATAGATGTTGCTGACGTCACCCCAAGACGTAAAATGTGAGAGAGAAATTTGACATCACAGGCAGTGGTCTTGCTTGGTAGCTTAGTTGGTAAAGTGTCAGGCCTGTGTTCTGCCTCAGGCCGAAGTTTTCTTTCACTAGAAAATTCATATTTTAAAATAATATAATTAGATTAACGACTTCATAAAACTAATCGATAGATAGCTTTTCAAAACAATATTTCAACACAGAAATCCTGGAAAATTGTAGAAATTATTGCCGATACCTATTGATTGTATCTAACATTCAATATATATTGCAAATAATTGGCATCATTACAGTTGTTTATTATATTATCAACGGATGTATCATTATTTATAGGTGCTCATAGCGGATGTGAAGCAGTCGGTAATTTGTATTGAATATCATACCATGACTTGATTGGTTCCGAACTTCATTACGCGACGGAAGTTCACACGAGTGATAAACACAAAGGGAGCAATAATATATATGTACTTACATAAAATAAAAATAGTAACAGACCGATGGCTGTACATTATAGATACCTATTGAAGAAAAACTAAATAATAACGGGCACAAAACTAAATAATAATAATAAATGGAATAAATAAATAAATAAACTTATTGGAATTTATGACTGACTGCCTCATTAGTCTAGTGGTCCTAAGCGGGACTCTCAGGAGCAGCTCGGAGCCTGGATTTGTGTCCGGTTAATGGCAATAGGCTCGCCCCCTATTACATGGGACCTAAAAACATACCGGCGAAATGTGGGTGTACATTAGTACACCTCTGCCTAACCCTTCGGGGAGTACAGGCGTATTGGTATGTTGTGTCTGTATGTTTGTACAGACATCACGCAAAACTACTGCACGAAATTGAATGAGGTTTTCACAGTTGTATTGCTGGAGGTCTTACTTAAAATTTGGTTTATGTTGATCCGCCGCCTAGAAGCCGTGTGATCATAGTACCTATGTACGTATCCTTTTGGGACGTGAACGAAAGAGCGGGAAACGGTTAGTCTATACTAATATTATAAAGAGGTTAAAGTTCGTGAGTTTGTGAAGGGGGTAATCTCTGGATCTACTGAACCGATTTTAAAAATTCTTACACCAATATTATAGAAAGCTAAATTATTCCTGAGTGAAAGACTATATATTATCCAGTTAAATGAAACAAAACGTATAGTCCACGATGGTGAAGCTGCGGGCGGAGGGCTAGTAGTTAATAAAAACAAGTACACACGGCTACAGGTCAATCTATACAAAACCAGTTTAAGCGGGTCTCGCATTGTATAGACTTCCTATACAATAAGAGGCCAGCGTAAACTGGTTTTGTATAGCTTAATGTGTAGCCGTGCGTACATAAGTATTATATAGATAGGCAGGTTCGTAAGAGGTGAGAGAGAATCTTGCTCTGTGGTGCATTTTGAGGTCTGAGTAGTTGTCAACCAAACTTACGTCGGAGTCTGTCATAAAAGTACAGTCACCAGCACATCCGATTATACAAAACTGTCGAATTTCGCCAAATGATTTTCAACCTTAAAACGTTGATGATAAAGTTCAAAATCGACTGAGATTTTTTTTAATTTTGTTGTAACTTGATGTGCTGCCGACCGTACATTGGCTGTCTGTTTCAACTTTTGCGTGGGAGAGATCCTTCTCAAAAAAAGGCTCAAATTATCAGGAATTCCTTTGGTGTGCAAGGAGAGTCGTCGTTTTTATTATTGGTAATATAGGTACTTACAACATAACGGTTGTATGCAATATTTTTTATTATAGGTACCTGACTTAGTATCTAAACATAGTTACTGTTTATAAATGCACAACAAAAACTTTTTCCCAAAATAACACTGCACGTTATAAATGTCGGATACTTAAGTACATTTTGCCATATTCAACTTTTATGAACCTAACTTTGTCGTTATTCGACCACTTCAAAGTCATTACGCTGAATTTGTGTAACTATGCGTTCTTATGCGTATGAACGTAAAATAAAAAAAAAATGGTCCACTAGTCACTTTTTTTTAAACAAATAGAAATCGTTCCTTCTAACCTTAAATTCAAACTGGCCAACAATATCACAATGTAACCTCCTTGCTCCAAACTCAACACTATGTACCATAAGAAGGTATTATACCTTCTTGTTATTCTTTGGCAATAATACCACGAAATTGTAGCAAACTGTCCGCTGTGTCACGTCGTTTACTGAATAGCTTAAATCCGTCCAGTTACCGGACGTTATTCAAGCGGATACGCTTAGTCCAAGTACCTAAACATGAAAAAGGAAGTTTAATTTTATACGTCAAATTGTCAGTTTATCAAAAGAATACTTCTTAGAACGTATTTTTTCAAACCAGCCAACTTTCTTCTGTATGACAACAAAATCTTTTCAGGCCCGCTTAAAGCTAACTTTTTATCTAGTTTGGATAAAATCTTCCGACATAAAACTGAGCTTGAAATAAAATGTTGAATGTTAATATGATATCTACCTGACTATTGCAGGGAACATGCAATTTGCAGCGAAAATCTACTTAGTTGGTTTTATGTTTAGAAATCTGTTCGACAATTCAATTAAAACTTACAAAATTGATATTATTGGTTCAGAAATAGAAGTGGTTTACGTTGTAAATTGTTTATGTCACGTCACAAATTGTAAATTGCTCGGACTAGGTGAAAATCTCATTACACGCCATCGGAGGTCGCACGACACGTGTAATCGGATAGAATGTGGGTGCACGTTAGCCAGAAATAGATTGCCGCCCCATCTCCTCTGTGTGAGTGAGTGAGTGAGTAGGTCCCTAATGAAATTGATTAGCTTAAAAAAAGTATTACGTAGGTACTATTTGTGTAAATGATTGTTATTTCTAATCCGCTTTACAACCCTCAATAAAGAGTGCGAGTAATTTAAAAACATAACATACCATCACGCCCGTATTCTCCGAAAGTTACTAATGTAAACCCATATTTTGCCGATATGTTTTACTTCCCATATAATTAGAAGCGAGCCTATTCCACGTGAGCCGTTAACCGGGCACAAATCCAATCTCCAATTTGCTACTGAATATTTAACGAAAAACCCTGTCACACTTTGCTTGACCCGGGAATCAAACCCAGGACCTCTGGCGTGGTAGTAGCGCTAGCGATCACTAGAGTGATAGAGGTAATTTAAACTGTATAAATATAATCTTGATATTAGCAAGTACCTATACAATTCGACGGTAGCCTAATGGCTAGGGCGCCGGACTTGCCATCATGCGGTAGCCGGTTCGAAACTCACCCATTGCAATACCTACACTACATTGTAATACAAGCATTTAACCCCTCGTACTAAGCACGAGGGGTTAACAAGAATACTAGTAATGTGCGACCCACATTGCTAGTAAGCTTTTCTAAAACAAAAACCTTACAATAGTATAGGAAAGCGTTCAAAAGAAGAACACCTTAGATTATACTTTATAGTTTACAGTGTGGAAGGGACATCAACGCACAAACTCTTGCAATGAATTCATCATGATTATGGACAGAAATTTTTCGTCGGTTATTTAAAAAAAAAACAGCTGTACCATAAATTTTGACCGTGAAGGGACACAGGGTCCCAGCAGAGAGAACATTATATATGCCGATTGTGTATACAAGTATAATGGGTAAACTTAGTATTTCAAGACACTATTTCTTATTTGAACGCGCTAATTTCTGGTCTAGTGAGTTTTTTTTCATTCGGTAGCCCTATTCTTGAAGTAGGATATATTACGCTACGGCCCTTAAAAGACGAGCAGAGAGAGCAAGATGAAAGATATTTGAGTATTTGTTGTTCCTACTTACCCATTGATTTCAGCCACCATGTTAAAAGCAAAGCTTATTTCGCAGTTGAATCTTTACGTGGGCTGACAGCTATAATAGATATTATTTAGGATATCCGGTTCCCAATGTCGCCAGTCATTTCGAAAGCTGCTCCAAACGTAATAATATAATTATCTGTGGGCGAGTTTAGGGTTCACTACTAAGGAAAGGCATTACGATGGATCCTTACTTACCTTTGATTTTAAACTGTTATACATTTTATTACTTAAAAACTTATCTCACAATAAGTATTAGGTAAGTACATCGAGTACCTACAGAAATCTAGCGGTGATTTTTTTTTTAATAACTCGTTTTTTTTTGTTTTGGACATACCTATATAATAACTAGTATATAAGATCTCACCAGTGTTTTCAGGCGTGCCTCAGTAGTGTCCTTTTTCACGTATTATTATAGCTATAACTGTATTAACCCTCGAACGCTCCCGATTCAAATTGTATAACCATTTTACTGTCATTTTACCCTAGCGTGGCTGGCAGATTTCCTCCGGCGTCAGTGATACTTAAATACTTTTTCCGTATTTTTTGGAGGTTAAGTAGGTACTCATATTGGCATATTGTCCAATGGGAACAGATTGATCTTCCGTTCATTAATTTGCGAACTCCAACTCGAAGCGGCTATGGACTTTTCTTCAAAAGCTCTCTTCAGATAAGACTAGTACCTACTTAGTCTGAACTTTAAAAGAGACTATGCATCTCAGAGTATATTTCGGCGTTTCTTCTCATGTGATGTGGTCAGCTAGAAAATGACGGTGTCATCCAGTTTAAAAAATCATCATCTTATAAAAGTTTGGCTTGTAAAAGAAATAGGTACTTAAATATCATTTAAACACGGAACCCTCAGCGTAGGACTTAAACACTCTTAACATGCATTGATTAAGTTCGGCTACGGGTAACGATGTCAATTACTGTTACTGTCACTTTACTGCGCAGCCAGGGCTAGCCATAAGCTGGTCCTATTGAAATCCATTCCTACGTGACTGTCACCGATCGGATTTAGTTTGCCATACGAGGCCTGAAAATAATGTCAACGTTCCACTCAGATTAAGCAATTCCATTTCGTTTCCAATATAATAGTATAAATGTCAAATACGGAATCGAAAATAACTTGTGATGGACACCGTCGCTCGTACGAATATGTGATAAATTCTGTTCGTTAATTCAATACTGGTAGCTGTACATGCTGTCATGTGGCTACTGTATTTGTCACTCAATATCAACCAATATGCATTTTTAGTGTTTGAGCCGTTAAGGTACCAGTAGACACGATATCTATACGTGAAGAAAAATCTTTTTTTTGTTCACTTTTTAAGCACATTGCGCGCACGTAGGAGTGTAAGACTTGGTATAATGTATGTTCTTAAAGAAAAGTAGTGCAGAAATATAGTGCGGTCGAATTTCGGTCTATAATAATTAGGCTAGGTAAATTATTATCATTATCAATCAACCCATTACATTGTCCCACTGCTTATTATAGACCAAATTATATTATTTGATATTTTAATCATAGGATTGTAATTATTCTACAATCTATCAATATTTTTTATGTTTAGGAATACCTACTGCGATAAGCAACACCGTGAAACTGTTTTGATAATATGAACTTATCTAAACAGAACATGGATTATAGATAGATACAGCTCCTAATCAATCATTTAGGACTGTAGCAGGAAATATGAACGCGACAGACTTTACTTCCATTAGTGTAGGTGGGGGAAGTGTAAATACTAGCTTCTAAAAGTCGATATTATGACAAATTATAGGTATTACTATCCAAGATATATTACTTATTTCATTTTTGATTAATTAAATAAAAAAATAATAATACTTCAATAATCTAGTGGTGCTAAGCGCAATTGCTACGCTAGAGGTCCTGGGTTCAATTCCCAGTTAGAAAAATTCTTATAAAATTCTTAGAAGCAGCTCGGTGTTTGGAATTGTGCCTGGTGCATGGCAAAAGGCTCGCCCCCTATTAAATGGAACCTAAACATACCGGTGAAATGTGGGTGTTCATCACACCTCTGTTTAACCCTTCGAGAATAAAGGCTTGATGGTATAAAATCGTTTTATTAGCTTAGTTTCTGGATACCTAGTTTTACACTAGGCATTTACTTTCCGACCTATTTCAATTGTTCTTGAAAAAAAGATAATTAGGATGTTCATAAGAATCAAAATTTTCAAAGATATATCTATTTTCCAAATAGAATACCTACCTACTTTTACTTTTCCAACTTTTCGTCAAAGAGTGCATAGGATAATGGTATTATGAACTTTGTTCATACAAAACTATGGAAAAGTCTGCAACAAAGTTTATGAGCAAAATATGATGAATGTCTGAATGTACATACATAGTACATACGACGATCTAGATTAAAAGGCGTCTTTGTAGTAGATAACTGGAGCAATGCTCAGCGCTACGCGGCTACGAAGCTACGAAAAGGACTGCTACGCAAAAAAAATTGACATTTAAACCTATACTACACGCAGGTACTACATAAATTGACTTGAGAGTGCATCTAGCTTCTTAGCTTAGATAACTACTTGATAACGATGTTGTCATCCACACAGAAATTTGTTTAATTATTATTCAATTATCACAACGATAGCAGCATTTTTAAATCCTGCGATAAGTTGTGTAGCTTAACCAGATAATTATGAATGTGGAAAATATGAAGTGCTAGTAACATGGAATTTGTGAAATGTGAAAAACAGTTACAACCAAAACTGGACTAATTGCTGCCCCGGCTGCGGCCGACCGCCGCCCACGCCCTGCACCCGGCCCTCCCAACTCACACTCTAGTCTATGCATTCGGGCGGGTGCTGCTAGATAATATTACGTTATAAAATATTTTGTGGGCATAGCAACAGGCAAATTGACTTATCCATGGATAGTTTAGGATTCGTGTGTGCGTATTTCATAATAGGATGGGAATTAGGAAGATATTTAATTAGCAACGTTATAATCTGAGTGTTTAATCCTTTAACCACCTCGTAGCGACATCTGTATATTCTGACGGTAACTATTTTGATGACGTAGGTGTTAGCCAGTGTTTGTTAAACTATAATAATTTCATTATAACTAGGTTCCCTCTACTCGTGATTGTAAGTATGGTTGTACAAGATGAATAATTAAATGATATTTATATATCTACATGACATTTACGACAGTATTCACTTGCAGAAATTACGTAGGTATTAAGATTTCGGGCGGGTAGGTATATTGATGAATTACCCCTCACCACATCTTTTGAAGCGGCGGTAGCCTAATGGCTAGGGCGTCCGACTTGCGATCATGTAGTTGCCGGTTCGAAACTCACCCATTGCACTACCGACGTGAACCCACACGTAACACAAGCAATTAAGCTTAGCACGAGGGGTTAACAAGATTACTAGTACTGTGTGACCTACATTGCCAGTAAGCATTTTTTTTTTTTACTATATTTTTTTACTGATTGATGTGCAGGTTACGTAGGTGTACCTAGCCTTATCGCTGGGGAATTTTATAACTAGGTACTTACATATTATTATTGCCTTCGGGGAAGGAAATTAACTATAGCCCACGGTGTAGGAACGCACGGCTACACGTCATCGGCGGGCCTCCGGGCGGCAGCCCCGCATCGTAGGTCGGCTTGAGCGGGTCGCCGAGCTATACAAATCCAGTTCACGTTGACCTCTTATTGTGCGAAAAGCCAATCAATGCGAAATCAGTGTATCTATCGAGTCCTGTGTAAATTACGATTTCGAGTAATTTTTAATGTGTAGTTAAGTAAACCTAGACCCTTAGAATATATTTTTGACATAAAATGGTGTGGACAGCTCAACACTAGTGCCTGATTTTTGTTTGTCGATGTTCGATATGTTTTATGCACTACCCACCGCTCCGGGGAGAGCGATGGGGTGTGTCGGACTCCGCTTTGAAAGGAGCTATCTACCGACTAAAACCAACCTCGGCATTTCGCGACACCACTTTAGTGCCGGGACTACGGGAGCGCTGTAGCATTCGTCCTGACCTAATACAAGTAGACACCGCCTCCTTCGCTTTACGTACGTCCCATGCGCCTGTTTGTGAAAAGGAGGCTACCTTCTACCTAGGACACGGAAAACTTAGGTATAACTAACTTAATTTGTTCTTGAGCGTATAGATTGCCTTCTGAGTGAATTCTACTTAAAGTTGTCGTCTGTCTCTGATGAGATCGTTTTACCGATCATATTAATGTCGTACAAACTAGGTCGGTATATCTACTTATTGGAGAATAATTTCAAAAACCTAAGACCTGCAATCCTGCATTCGTTGTTTATAGGACGTTATTTGATTTGTGGTATCGTGGTAATGCTGAATTGTTGAATACATAAAATGGTGGGATATTAGATAAATCTTTATACCTTTTACAGTTAGGTAAGGTACCTATAACGACGATATTGAGTGGTCGTAGATAAAGATTACCACAGATATTCATGGAGACCTAGGTCTTGAAAAGTTTAAGAACCACTGACTTACGAGCATTCCAGCAACAAGTCGGAGTTCCGAATATGGGATACTGGTGTGGATTTTCTCGGAGCAAAGGAAGTAGATACCCATGCAGGAAATATTGATCGGTAGGCCGGGGTCCAACGGCTAGTCTTATACCTAGAATAAGTATTTGTAAGAATGAAGTAGAGGACATTAAATAATACACACATCTTATATTTATTATTTAATTAAAGTAGTTCTATTACATTTGGTAGTAAACTGACTGAAATTGTAAGATCCAATAAATGCAACAAGAATCTGTAACACCAAAGAGCATGCATGACATCGTAAGAAAAATAAAATAGATTGCCATAAGTAACTAAATTAATTTATAAAACTAAAATTACAAACAATCAGTCATAATTTTCCGTTACAATTCCCACTAAACACGATCATATTTTTACTGATCATAGTTTTAAAAACCTTACTTAATTTGATTAAAGATTTAAAACGAATAAGATGCCAAATATTTTTGGGATTTGATATGTGTGATTGGCAAATATATCTAAATGTATAGGGTATTTTTTTAATTTAACATAAGTAAGCGTACCTACTTAGTATCAGTAAAAATATGAATTCGTAAAATAAGACTGAGATCACTTGGTATAAAGTTTACAATGGTCGTAGCACGTTATCCTAAAAATATGTTTCCTATTTATTTCATTCATAGTTTCAGGCTCGTAGTAAGATTAGGTTTAAGACAATAGATTGAGTTTAGTCCAAAGTCAAGCATTCAAAAATTCTTAACAAATGTGTATTGATTCCGTGACTGCTTATTATAACTGTTGAACGGTTGTTTCGTTAACAACATGTCAAACGAAAATATAAAAACAATTGTTATAACCTCCTGGAGCATCACCACCAACGATTAAATCCGTCGTATTTCTGTAGATATAAAGAGTAGGTCTTTAGTATTCATTATACAAATGCAAACATAATGGAGCCTGAAAAGAAATAAAAATAATTGCCACTTAAATACCTTAAAAAAATACTTAAAACTTAATTTCAACAAAAAAATATTGTTTGGAAATGTCGCCTAAATTTATAGCTATTACACTGCTGCACCAAATTGTCTTACTTAAAAACTTTGTTAAATCGATATAAAGAATCTTCTGAAAATTGGGCCACGATAAATTTTATAGTTATTTTTATTATAAATGGAAATCCTTCACGAATATATTTTACGATGTGCTTATAATTTAGCATGCAATGTATAAGCTGCTCGTTAGACAATAATAACAGACAATAGTAAAACATTAATTCGGGCGAAGGTGGGTTCTTTCATGCACCCACTGACTTGAAATTTTATAAATATCAAATTAAATAATAACTATTAGTTTCCTATTACTTTAGATATCCTTCTGTCAAATGTATGCCCATTTTTCAGGTTTTAACATCGTTTAAAGTAAAAACAGGTGTATAAGAGATTATCAACATAATCATTCTTACTATGATATCACACCCACTTTTAGAATATTATATTAATAATATTGTCAAAGAGATATTGAAATGTAATAGAAAAATACACATGATTTGAAAAATATAATCCAGAGTAATTATCAAAATCGAGTTTAATTAATTACCGTGACTGTTTTTTTTAAATACTGAAGTTAATTTTGTATTTCATTAAGCATGCATTTATAAAATCATTCCATAATATCAAACATAATATTTATAAGATCAATCTTAAAAATGAAAAATAAACTTGATGTCATGGCGAGAAATATTTTTTTTTTGGATACGATTTTGCATGTTTTACATATAGATTTCGAAATCGTTTTAGATTTCACAGTGCACTGGGAGATACCTTATGATTTCAGGTAGTATGTGAAAATATAAGAGTACATTGAAGCTTGTCTATGGAACGTCAGAAGTAAAAGATAAGTACCATGTATATAAAGTGTGCAATGGAATCGAAAACAACGATTCCAAGGAGTTTCTACATTCAATGAATTAATATCTTAAATAATGAGTAACTATGGGAGCGCGCAATCACACAGCAGTCTCTGTTATGTAGTCTCGTATTCGGTCAAAAATGTAAATTACTTTCTCATAACAAAGCTTGACTGCTGTCTGTTTGCGGGAATTTTTAACACGGATTTCAATTATAACCATCAAATATTATGTCCTATTGATCTACTGTGGTTTAATCTGCATTTTAATGGCCTGGGACAACACAGAAAGCTCCGCACTTGTGCGGGAAACAGGCTAGAAGGTGACCCAAATGGTCGAAACGAGTGATTGGCCTGGTAAGGACTAATTCATTAAATATTTAATATCGATATTTTCATTGATATAGGAAAATAAAGCCGAGATGCCAATTCCCTGTGAAATACAATTGAAAGTCTCCTTAACAAATAATCATAAAATGTGATTAAAAAAATACTATACCTATTAACTCTTGTGCATTACTACGGTGAGGTTTTAAAAAATTAATCCAACATGTAAAATTATATTAAGTTGATCTAAAATCATTTACATGAATGTCTAAATTCATTGGACGAACAAAATATGTGCTTTCTGCACTCTTCTTCAAGGCCGAATCAGGGATTGTGTCTCGGGTTATTACCTATATCTATGAAGATATGAAATATACACGAGTCCACTTAACATTCAACACCGTTATATAGATGTACATCGACTAACAACATCGAGTTTAGAAGTACAGTGATAATAATCGATACATTCATTGTTAACGTGACTTGGGCTACATCGATAACTTAATTATGGTGGCACTGTACTACGGCTCGTCAAATTACAAGACACTGGCCAGCCGACGAAGTTACGGTTGTTTTACTTTATTTATCTCGTAACATAACATATCGAGTGTCAACATTCCACACAACGACAAACTCGATCATCACACTGTGTCACACAAGAGAAGTGTGCATTACAACGCACGATACATAACACGTAGTACATTGCCACGTAATTACACATAAATCTGATGCGAACACCTATACACAATCTTAAAGGAACGTACTCT
Source organism: Subacronicta megacephala (assembly GCA_958496365.1). NCBI lineage: Eukaryota > Metazoa > Arthropoda > Insecta > Lepidoptera > Noctuidae > Subacronicta > Subacronicta megacephala. The sequence goes on from OY292513.1 coordinate 15,101,630, forward strand.
ATCACATCGTGAATATAATAATATAATACTGAATCTTTACTCATAAACTATTAAGAAATTAATGTAGATCAATATCGGGGCCGCGCCGTGTCTTAAGAGCCTGCGAGGCTCACATGGACGCCAAGTAATAAAACATGTGTACCGCGCTGAATACAATGATAACCGTTCCGTACCTAACACTGATAAAATTTACATCGAAGAACATCACACATTTAATAAGCATAGGTTTTATTACATAAACTGGTGCACTCACCTTAAGACTATAGCCATCGGACAAAAGGGATTTTTACTATTCAAACGCGGCCCCTCAATACGTATCATCAAAAACATTTAGGTGTTATCACCACTCAGTATCTGTTAGCAATTGAAATACTGCAACTTCAAACATTAACGACAATTATTATTTTACTATTAATAACTAACACACAAGTTGACTATTTTAAGAATAAATAATTAAAATATGTATCGACACGCTTAGCTAGGTCTTTAGTTCCAATGTCAAATCATTTTCAACTGTCATTTCAACAATATATCGAATTATCCAGGCCAAAGTCCTCAATATATTCGATCAGTAATTTCGCAATCCTGAGCTACATAAAATCATGAATTTTATTCGTCTTATACAAATGTTCAGTATCCCCCCAGTCTTTTAGTTTCGTAATAACTTTAGACTTCAGCACAGGGTTATCTTCTCGCAGTTAGAATCTTAATTTACTATCATTATAGTTTAGTTTATAAATCGTCATGTTGTCCAATATAACATACACATAGTCAAAATCCTTAAGACTAAAAGTAAACATTTAATCGTTTGCGTCGTTCAAAAGAACATACAATTCAAATAGATTAAGATGTTGATCCAGTCAAATATAGTATACACTTACAAGATAAACCGCACTTCGCGTAATCTACTCAGTCAATGGTGCCGTGACCTGAGATCTATACCAAAGTACCAACGCCGTGCTTCAACATCATTTTAATCTAAAGTTCGCGATATCGTGTCACAATATGTCACTTTTTAACTTATGACACGATGCCACATAGAGTCCATGAAATCGAATGTCATCAACTTGGGTTGGAGTAAGTACCCAGATAGTTGGTAACAACTATTTATGTTTAAAACTACACCACTAACATTGCAGTCATAAATATTGTGCAGAACTGTACAGTACACGAAGCATCGGTTTCGTACTTTTGTAGTAGAACAACAGCATTCAAGATATCAACCTCGACACGACTAATAAACGCTGAAACCGCCGTAAAATATAACACACGCCTGTGCGTTAGTCTAACATTTAAAACTTTAAAAACTACAATAGTGTGGGCTCTACAGAGCTGATACACAAGATCGTTCGTAAAGTCGACTGATGTCGAACTGAGTCCTGGTAGAGTGGTGGCAACGTTATGGAGCCGCGCAACAACATAGCTCCTTCACAGCTAAACAACGCAGACACTGATTGCGTACTTAATTCAGCCACTATAGTCAATTTTATGTAAGTCAGCGGAAGCCATGTTAAAAAACAATGTAATAGTCAGTTTGGCTTCAAAAATTTTGCAAGGGCGAAATGTTTAATGGTCGAATTTAAGTATTGAATCGATGGAGAAGTCGGCCCTGCGTCGTTGCTCGAGCATGATGAAGGTTTGGACGGTGCGCAGCGCTGCCGGGTTGGCCGACGACGGGCCCGGCGCGGCAGCAGTGCCGCCGCTGCCGCCGCCACCCTGTTCCTTTCAGCTGGGCTTCTGCTGCACCTCACGCATTATAAGCTAAAAAAATAAATGCGACAATGTAGTGACGCAATTAATACAAGTATAAATAATATTACATCATTATTTCGTTTCAGGTGGAACACGGTCCACGCTCGCCGCCCCAAATTTGGGCACCACATATCTGTAGTCCTATCAAATCAAATCAAATTATTTATTGTTCGCACGGCTACACATTAAGCTATACAAAACCAGTTTACGCAGGCCTCTTATTGTATAGAAAGCCTATACAGTACGAGATCAGCTTATTCTGGTTTTGTATAGGTTGACCTGTAGGCTGTAGCCGTGTGTACATATTTAATGGTGATATCAATAATCAGTGTAACTTTAACCTAAAAGCGGTATATAAGTACCTGGTGTGGGCGCTCCGAAGTGATAGTCTCTGTGGGTCGCATCGGCGGCGGCGGCGGCGGTCGCACCTGCATCATCTGCGGGCCGTTCTCGCGGGGGCAGCGGCTCGGCTCGGCCGGGCCAGCCGTCACTACGCAATGGTACATCACTTGAATTGTAACATCTGTCCCCTTCTAGCATTTCTGTGATGGTTTTAGCAAAATTCTACATTAGTTTTTAGCATTTCTGTTAAATTACTTTTTAAAGCTATTTCAACAAAAACAACTTAATTTTGCATGAATCTGTTAAATTTTAGATGTTAAGATGGATATAAATATTGATTAGTTATCTTATTAATATATACCTAAATGTAAACTTAATTCGAAATATATAACTGTTTTTATTCTTGATTGCCTTATAAGGGTTGTCATTTTTAAATGACTGCAAAAATAATAAAATCATACAAACTTATCCAAATATGGCAGCATTGTAAAATGAATAATCCAATAACAAAAATAAAGTCAATAAAATACTCAGCACAACATCGATTAATTAGGAATAATATTATATAGACACAATATTTTGTAAACCTTTTAACCCAAATTACGTGTCTTCAAAAACGCCGTAACCGGGTTCACTTTCCTTATAAAATACCTTTCAAATATAAAAATGAACTCCATACATCTGTAACTAAAAGGCTATCGATAATAACGACAATTACTCTAGGGGAAGTGTCAACCGCTACATTAGCATGCAGGGTTACAAAGATTAAAAATAGATATTTGAAACTAACATTCGGCAGACAATATCGATCTATCCAACGGCGAATTTTCGAGAAACCTTAACAATTTTCCAACATAAATCTTTCCTTCCCTCACTTGTTAACACTACAGTAGTTTTATACGTTCTATTAATATCTGTGTTTAGTACCGTGACGTAAAGCGATTTGCATGTATTTTTTTTATAAATTGTGTAATAGTGTGGATAAAGATTGACTGTGTTGTTGACATAAGGAGGCAGGTGATTTGTGTGAATGTTGTTTAGATTTTCAAAACGTACCAGTAGTTAGCGGTATAGCTAGGCGAGCGTTTACGGCTAGGAGGTGGTCTCGTCGTTGGAGCAGGCTTCCTACGTGTTCCTCCAGACGAACGTTTTCTGTGCGCAGTTGGTGGAGGCATGATAACAGCGAAGCGACTGTGCACACGTATCTTATGTTAGCGGTACATACAGAAATAAATAAACGACACTTTTCAACTTAGAGCACTGACTAGAGACGGCGGAGCCTGTCCGTTACAACAATAACGTAGTACTCTTCAGTTATATAAAACATCGGGCACGAAAAAGACAATGTCCTATTGGGTACAAGTAGTATTTCGATTTCGGAGTTCTTGCAAACTTACCAGCAGCCTCCGTAATCGCATTTTGGTGTCTCATATAGGCGATGCTTCTGGTCATACCTGCATACAAAATACTATTGATAATATCTCAATTCATTCAATATATTTTCATTATTAAAACTTTTTTATTCACTATTTATTTGATACGGCAATTACTAAAACGTTAATTATTATTTTGAATAAAGAAAATAATGATCTTATTTTCTTTTTTCAAAATATTTCATGTGGTTTAAGGACCAATTTCTCCACCATCAAATTCTAACATCTTTTATACTTTACCTACTCGCAAAGTGGCCAAGTACTACACAAATAGGCACCGAAGAAAGCTCTCAAGTTGTATGAAAATCAATTACTAACCTGTTTTGTGTTTTATTATGGATTAAGTAATCTTTTTTTATATTTTTATAAAAATTGCTACATTCAATTATTGTTAGAATTATCAAATACATTTTTGAAAAAAATTAAATGCATTTTTCTTTGAATTAATATAACTTATAATAACAAACCTTCATGGTAACACAGCTGAAGCATTGCAGGGCATTAAGTAGTAGAAGCAAATAATCAAATCATTGGATAATGAAAAATATAATGGGTAAATGCAGGCAAAATGGCGTGTGTGGTACTGTCGCAAGTATTTTTATTTAATTTCATCAACGTGACTTGCCAATTAGACCATGACATCCACAAGTCATAAAAATATTTTATTTACTCAACAATCCAAATATGTGTACCGTGTGGAGTGGATAATACAATAAATTAAACCACTGATTATAGAGTAAAATCGGGATAGATGCCACTTTAAAGCGACTTCAAAAAGAACTATTAATGTAACGAACATAAATCATTCCTATGAATACAGGTTATCCAGAATTAAGGCTTGTTTTTGACCCAATAATTACTGCTCATGCAGTTGTTGCTTATTTTTTTAGGATCGATAGTAATATAACCATCAAAATGCTAATTAGCTTAGATATGTAATAGAATATTTAACATAAGTTAAGCACGTATTAAAATGTTTTATTGGTAATCTCAACGAAGATAATTCTGATATGATTACGAATGAGCATGACCATAATTAAACTGTCTTATCAAATGTAAGTTTTAACGTACATAATAATACCCATCTTAGCACTAGGTAGGTAGTAATTGTTTAAATTGTTCAAAAATCAAATGAAAACCGCCCTATCCTATTTATTACGAACCAATTTAGAAAACAATAACACAACATAAATAAAAAACTTATCCAAAATACAATGACATCATTAAAATAATTAATTCTTAATCCTTAAAAGAATCCTTATGATATGGATTGAAGCCCTTTGTTTATTTTAATAAACTTAATACAAAAGAGCGATTATTTAAGCCTATGTGTGTAGTTAACGCACCAGTGTATTGATATAAAGAACCGAACTTTTTACTACTTATAACGTTATTATTATTTGATAAATACTTACGTTCGAAACTTTGAAGCGTTTGTCGCGGAGATATTCGGACGCACACGACGGAATCGAGCCGCATCTTACCCGTACAATGGTTCGCGGAGCTTGAGACAATATATGGCATCTCGGTTCCTTATTTAACTGTGAATTCTTTATTGCGATTTCAGAAAGTATTTAATACGGAACGATTTTTAATAAACCGCTGCAGCATCTATTCCGGCTTTACCCCACTATACTCATTAAAGAATCAGTTTAAAATATGTCTTGCAACCCAAAAAAAATTCTTGGTCTCATAATTATTAGGTGTAAATGATACTGCCGAGAGTTCCGATGAAATTCTCAGTAGCAGCTCGGAACTTTCAATGTTTATTGTAAATAAATAAATAATTTGTATATTTGCCGTCCCACCGTTGTTTTTTTTGAACTATGCTTCCACGCTAGCTTACTACGGGTTGGCAGACTTATTATATTCCATTATTGCATAAACAGGGGCCCAAAGACCTAATATTTGATAACCTAAGTAAGGATTTTGAAAGCCCACGAAGTGATCCTACCTATAAAGGTTCCTTGTTTCTATTTTTAAGGCACAAAACCTTAATATCAGAAAAAAACGTATAGTAGGTATATGTACGAGAATTTCTATAAATTTGTATAAGATGACAACGAGAGGATGGATGTAACGAAAGCTTTCCATTGCTTGCGATAGTTGCGACAGACGCACGAACATTCAACATTGATTCGCGCGTTCCAACGTTCTGATTTCAGGAAGTCCGTCCGCGTTAGTTCTTTAAAACAATCGACTTCTGATTCAAGTAAAATTTGGAAGACACCAAGTTTTTACAGTCTAGTGTTTAAGAGCATTGACACGTGAATGGTTCCTGAAATGACCTTTGGAATTACATTCATCATAAACACCAATACAATTCACAAACTTCTGGGGATGTTTTCTCTCCCCTCATTCCAGGCAAAGCAACATTTTTATGTCAAATCTCAATAAATTTAATACACATTTATTTAGAAGATATAAGGTTGACTATACAGTATTTATAAACTATTGGATGCATTTAAATCAATTGCACGAATAATTAATACTAGGTCTTGCCTAAAACCCTTAACCGACATATTTTATAACGTAGGTACTTACACTCTGATCACAATTTGTCCCATTGATGAATGCATTGAAACTTAATTAATTCGTTTCTATTGTAAAAACCGGCACTTAAGGTATTGAGATTTGATCAATAGTATTTTGTAAGACCGCATCACAGAGCACATCATCTTATAACATTAAGTACATATAAATGTATTTTTCTTGAAAAATCCATTGAAAAGTCATGTTCTTAATTAGCTGGAGTAATCTGTCAGTTTTTGTACCATCAAATTTTAAGGAGTTTATTCAGAAAAAATAATATTCAACATGCTGTTGCTTTCATAAGTTGTGGTTTGAAAAAATATTTATTACACAGTAAATGAAAGAACAGCATGTTTCGATTGTCAAATTACGGAAAACTATTTACTTACCAGCTAATAAAAATTGGCTTTTATTGTCTTTTTTCGCATTATGGACGATGACAACATTAAATTTTCAAAGGTCGTTGCAGCTCTTAAATACTACTGCCACATAAGCGAACATTGAACGGACGGTATATTCAAACCGTGTTGATAAGGCTAAACGGAATCTTTTAGAAATTGTCTCTTTCATGTGCCCAATGTTACATAATATTGTTGTAAAGTGCTGTCTCTAACACTTTATGGGAAATAACATAAAACATTTATCATACACATTTATGAAATGAAAAATCACTGTAATAAAAATTAAACTACGACGGACAAAGAAGTTCATGCGCAAAATACGCACACATAGATGATGTCATGCTATGTGGTCAATTTATTGACGAGGGTGAATACCCCACATGCCGTCTCCAGTAAAAGTGGTCTAAACATGAAATACGTCACAGGTTGGAACAATGCTTTGCTACACTAGATACGAAAGCGTTGAACGAGTAAATGTGTACTCACTGTCGAAGTGTTGGGCTTGTTCCATGAGAAACTGCGAGCCCTGCTCCCATTGCCGCTCTAGCAACTGGTCCAGGCTCTGAGCGCCAGAAGACCGGCCTGAACCGCCACTACCGCCCTGAAAAACATTGTTAGCTGTCTAATAATAATAAGAAAAACAAATCTCCATTTACCGCTAAACTAAAAGTTACTTGGAATTCTACTTTGTGTTGTGCAATAAAGAATCCGTCCATCTTACCTGTACAGTTTGTTCGAAATAAGTAAGCCGATCGGAAGTTATCTGCAAGTGGTTTAGAAGTGGTATATTTTAATAGAAAGAGTCGGTGTAAAGATAATTAGAGTCGTATATGTTTCACATTTCTAATTATTTTGTTTACTAACTTCGATATTTATGTATTAAAACACATAATTTAACGATTTATCACCGCGGTAGTTCGAAACGGCTAACTTCCGATCGGCTTACTTATTTCGAACAAACTGCAAGCTGCGGAGTGAAGTTGTATTCGAGATATCGATTTGACTTTTACGACGACGCTGTATCTGAACTGTATGTTATGAGTTTATAGAGATTGTGTTAGTGTGTGTTTAAGTGAAATGCAACTTACGGGTGCAGCTTTGTTGATAAGCGGCGGCGGGATGAGCGTGTCCCCGCCCGCACTGCCGGCAGCGTGGGCAGCTAGTTCAGCGGTCAACTGCTCCTGAAGGCAGGCCGCGGCACCGCTCTCTGGATTGAGCTCATTGCCTAGCATATGGGGCGCAGTGCAGGAAGGGCCGATCCTGGGATATATGAAGGGTCTGAGGGTCAGGCACGGTATATTGCTATAAACCCTTGAATCAAGATCAGCTTCTAAATAAATCTGTACACAAATAGTTACTTTACATTGCCTGTTGTATTTCATAATGATACTTTGCGCATATAATGTTGCGCTTTATTGGATGTAGATTGAGTTATGTATTAAAAAAAACTGAAAGTCCAAGAAATCAATATTGCCACAGTATGTTGATTAAGATTTCTAGAACGAATTTATGGACTGAGAATCTTTACAAGTTAAACCAACAATACTGAATTAAATTTTATATGTAACAAAAACTGAACACGTGAACTCGATACTTACTTTGATTCCTTCTTTGGCTTCAATGGTCTTTCAGAACCTGCAAAAGTGAAAAATAAATCATTACGTAAGTAATTATTTAGAATAAAAGGTTAATGAATAAAACAAACTTTGCAACTTTCGTATTCAAGTGCTTTACTTTACCAAGCGACTAACAATGATGTTTGAAGCCTTATGAAATTCTAAGTTTCAGAACGAAAGGAGAGCATTCATAAATGTTTCAACATGAAACGGTGTTTTGCATGTTGTTTATCCTATCAAGATTTGATTGTATTGGTTGCGGTTATAGTGGTAAACTGGGACTGCTTAGCGTCAGGTTTTATTCTTAGATCGAACAGTAATATTACGTTATACCTTAATAACTATTAAAAAAAAATACTGATTATCATAAAGACGACGAGTTTATTTGGACGCGGCTATCTCTGGAACTTTCAATCGGATTTGAAAAAATATATTATGTATGCATATGTTTGCATTTGAAAGCGCAATTTTTAAGGATGGTTCGCGCTACACCCCACAGGAGCAGTGGAAAGCGGTTGTAACCGAGGGTCACAAATAGTCGTTACTACAGCTGTTAAACAATATGTGCAAAGCCAAAACTATCAATTTAGGTCTGGCATAGCTACAATCGCGAAATTTAAGTCAGGCTGGGTCGAACGATCGTCCTTAAACTTAGTCCATTTATCCAATAGACCCGCCTCACATGATCAGTCCCCTCCGTAGATTTAATGGACCATATAATCTACCACATTCATAAGCTGTTTACGGAATACGATTCTAAACAATCTATCTTCTTCGCTGTGTTATGTAAATAATAAAAAAATACTATTACTACTACTACTAAGGCTAAGACTAGAAAATTATTTTCGTTGCAATGCCTTCTTAATATTGAAATGATTAATCCTCAAAATCTGATCACCCGGAGTCGGTACGAGCGTTGTTCAATTAAAAACTTGAACTAAAAATTATCGACCACTTATTCGATTACAATCGATTGAGTGCGAAATAATCTGTGAGTGTCCAGTCTACATGCACTTCTCACGAGACTTTCTATGCCTACTAATTAGGTACTTAAATTTAAGGTCTTATTTTACAAAGCGCAACACCTCAATCTTTGATATTTAAATGTTAAGCGAAATCATTTCACCATTTTGTTTAATGATGTTATAGTGAATATTCAATTTTATAGACTGCCTAGGCTAGTGGTCCCAAGCGCGACTGCTACGCAAGAGGTCCTGGGTTCGATTCCCAGGTCGAGCAGTATTATTGGGTTTTCCTATGAAATTCCCAGTAGCAGCTCGTAGCCCGGATTTGTGCCCTGTTAATGGCAATAGGCTCGCCCCCTATTACATGGGACCTAAACATACCGGCGAAATGTGGGTGTACATTAGTACACCTCTGCCTAGCCCTTCGGGGAATACAGGCGCGATGGTATGATATATTTTAGTATTCATTGTAGAACCATAATTACTGACTAGTCATTGTTCATGTCTCCACTTAAGACATACATCACATACTTGGAATGCAGGGGAATACATAACCGATATAGATTAAATTTGGCATAGAAATAGTCTGGACATGGAGAACGACATAGGCTACCTTTTTACTGAACAGTTGAATGCGACTGAAACCGCTGGCATCAGCTATTTTCATATAAATATACAGCCAGCCTCGTGCCGCTCTTATAAAAATTTAAGAAATATGAAACAAATGAGTTCAGCTCTTAGAAACCTATATAAAACTTTCCGTAACAAGTTCATTCAAACAACTTTATTGTGAGGCACATTTTTGGTCACGTGTTATTAAAATTAAAACAACAAATACTTTTCCTATACCGCCCCAAAACCCGACTGATTCGCATTCCCATAGATCTGGAATAATGAAACGGGATTTTGGATCACGGCATTAAGAAAAAACGCTTATTGTCAGTCGCGGATAAATGAATATAATTGTATGACTCGCACTCCAATAGATTGGAATCATGAAACGGGATTTTGGATCACGGGATTAGGGGCCGTCCATTAATCACGTGATGTTTTTTTTTACATTTCTTAACCCCCTCTTGGTGATGCATGGTTTAAGACTGCCCCCACCCCCTACATCACGTGTTATTTTTTACCTACAAAGAATGTTCATATTTTTTAAATTTGCGGCGCATTTGCCGAAAAACATACACGTGATATATTACTATAGGCCGACCGTTTAACTCGCGTACCGCCTGCGCGGTAAGAGCGGGGGCGGGTAACGCTACACACGGAGTCAATAATCCAAAAATTTATCTTGAGATAGACATTGTTGGTAAAGAATAAAATAATAAGTATCTTTTTTAAGTATTTATTTTTCTCCCCCCGCTCTCTTCTTACCGCGCAGGCGATACGCGGGTTAAACGGTCGGCCTATATACCCTCCCCCTTGTGATATTTCTTGATTTTTCATGGTCTCCTCCCCCCTCCTTTCGAGCTTCGCGTGATTAATGAACAGCCCCTTAGGTAAAACGCGTATTGTCAGTCGCTGGTACATAAATATAATTGTATGACTCACAGTCCGATGGATTTGGAATCATGAAACGGGATTTTGGATCACGAGATTAGGAAGAACGCGTATTATCAGTCGCGGGTACACAAATATAATTGTATAACTTACTGGGCGAGCTCGGTGGCGAATCTTTGATGGTCTCCGAATAGATCGGCGGAGGAGTCGGTTGCGGCTGACGGCGCACACTGGCAAGACTCTGTGTTGTCATTGTCTCTGATGGAATGCAAGCATTACAAATTTAAATACATCAACATTAACCCATTACATTGTGTGTCCCACTGCTGGGCACTGATCTCGTCTTAGAACAAGAGGTATTGGGCTATAGTCCAGAACGCTAACTGCGGATTGGCAGACCTCACATGCCGTCAAGAAAATCTCTCAAGAACGCAGGTTTACTCACGATGTTTTCCTTCAGCGTTTAAGCGCGTGATAATTAATTATTAATACGCACATGACTTAGAAAAGACAGAGGTGCGTGCCTTTTAATAATTTAAATACAATATTCCTTAATTATACTCTTATTTGACTCGGTAACTGCAATTAGGCGCCGTTGCGTAGTCTTTTTGTAGTTTGCGTAGTCGGGCACATATGGTTTTGATGTCACATGGCGGAAAAAGACAGCCTTACTGCTAAGCAGTTTACGTGGGAGCAGCATCAGCAGCATTTTGCATATAAGTTAGAAAGGCTCTGATGGTGAACCTTACTCAGAGGACTAAGTCACTCTTAGTTATTAAATACTAACATACTCGTAGGTTTTAAGACTGTAAAAGAAAATATGTGATGGATCTATGGTTGTCTGAATAAAATCTTAATCTAATTAGAACTGAATGTCAAGTGGGCTTTGTATAATTATCATGGCAATCTAGCATCCTTTTTAATGAAGCCCGGAACCGATAATAATCATACAGATTTAATAAGTGTATTTCTCACGCCATTTCCCTATCGAGTTTTCAACCGACTTCAAAAAGTCAGGTTCTCAATTCATCTGTATGTTGTTTTTTTTGTACGTTTGTTACGCGATTTCTCCGCAAATTGTATATCGATTTTAATTATTGCTTTTTTGTTTGGCAGGCCATAGTTCACAGGTGGTCCCGTTCAAATTTTATCGAAATCGGTTGAGCAGTTTTAAAAATATCAAATAAAATCTAAAAAATTTACATCAATGATATTATCGTTTACTCCGAAACATCGCTGTCTAATTATCGGCTAACAAATACTTATAAACAAAAAATAATGTTGCCTTCAAAAAAATAATAAAATAATGTTGTCTAAAACAGTTTGGGAAGTCTGTGGCGAAAACAAAAGAACCACTCAAATAGAAGTCACCGACTTCCCAAACTGTTTTAGACAACATTATTATCTCAGGAATTTTGTTATTTTGGTGAGGCTACTTACGTATAGCAGAAGCAGTATTGGCCATGGCTACCACAGATGTGGCCATCGCCGCTCGCTTCTTATTCCTCACCGTCGTTGGAGGCATGGGCACCATGTTGATATTGCCAATGTCCTTGCTCGGACCAGGCAAACTGCTCATACTGTAGAAGAACGCATATTTGTTAGTACTGATAACATTTTATAGCATAAGATGTAATTGTTGTGTTTTATTGTATGAGTACCGCCTTTTCGCGTGCTCTAAGCCAGTTCTAATGGAATTTTTAACGCTTACAACTAGGCCAATTCAAAGATACATACTAAATAAATAAAACATTTTGGTTGTTAATAATATTATTGTATTTTTTATCGAATAGATTATTTTTTTAAACTTCAAGTCTTTTTAAAACCCTTGACCTTAGTTTAACTTCATTCCTATTACAAAAGTGGTTTTCTTATTTAACTATTTCTTATATATTTATAATATTTTTGTTTTCATGAAAATATTTGAAAATAATGTAAGTTTATGTCTGGTGGGAATAATAATGAATTCCTATTGAAGAATGAACGCTCACAGGAAATTATTAAAAATACAATTTTAGCTGTTTAAGTTATTTTATATATTCAAAGAAACGTCAAAAACCATCACTCTAATACAATACACCTAAATTATACATACGTTCCCCATGGATATCATTTTTTGGGATGTAATTTAAAAAAAACACTATCTCTCTTGACATATTTTAATTATTCCTTTTCTGTTGACTACTGAGTTGCTAAAAAGAAAACTAAATCAAATAATGAATAATTGAATAATTAATTTGGTTTTGGCAAGTACAGACGCAGTATGTAAATAATTCGCAACGTAACCTTCAGGATGTATTATTTATACAGTCGCATTAGATAAAAACATGCTAGCCTTGTTCCAATTCGCTTAACGCATAATCAAAAGCTAGAACACTAAAACTACAGTGTTGGGTTATGGGCTCTATATGTTGTTTTTTGCCAGTAAAGTCTCTCTATGCCACGGTGAATGTTATCCTTAAGACCCGCAAACCTTAAGGTACGGTGTTTTTGAATCGGTAGGACTCCAAAATAACTGGGTCCTAAGTAGACTATGTAATTGTGTTAATTTTTGACAGTTGTGTCTACCAAATCTGTCAGTTCTTATGTTAGTGATACAATACGACCATTCTGATACAATTAAAATAGCAGACTCAGGCCCCTGGCTGTCCGTTGATCGACAACCTACTTGATTTCCCGCACTATATAATACATATTATGTAATTTATCGATATCTTATATGGTGAAAAAATTAATATTTTTATTATACTTCATCAAATTCTAACCCAAGAGAGCCCTCTTATTACAACGCACATCAATAAAAGTCGGTCATAAGTCATACTTAGTTAGAATTTGTAAATAATTTTACCAGTGAATGTTACATCACTAGACTATTGTTGAATGAAATACTTTTTGCGTATATTAAAGTTTTCACAATAAACTTACTGGTGTTTAATTCAATGAAAATGTATTTAATAAATAAATGAGCGTTGTAAAAAAAAATAAGATTATGTAAAATATAATTCATATTCCGAAAAAAATACTTAATACGGCATAAAGTTTTTTATATGTACCTAATAAACTTTTAAGTTTTTGTTGCGGATTAAGAGGAGACACTCTTGTGTTTTTTCCGCAAAACACGTGTTACAATTTGTTCGGAATAAATGTGCGCGTCTGCCGTTTTCCGCAAGTAGTAATGCAATGGTAAAATTTAGTATAATCACTCGATGTAAAGACATTTGGTTTCGTATATGTTTCCCACTCATGATTATTTTACTTAATAAATAAAATAATTACACATATAAAACACAAAATTAAGCTATTTTATCGTCGCAGCAGTTCGTAACGGTTGTTTTCAGACGCGCACAGTTATTTCGAACGACCTAGTATACATACAATTTGAAGTACATATATTTCGCTTTAGCAATTTAAAGAACACTCCTGCAAACTTAAAAAAAAGCAAGTAATGATATTCAAAACAATAAATCAATACAAACATTCGCAGTCCATTGCTGGACAAATATGACATACGCCGTTGCACCAAATGTTGACTTAACTTGGGAGAGCCCTACGGAATGTTATATACTTACACAACATTGAAAAGTAGTAATAAAACTTACCCAGGCTTGTTAGGATCCTGTTGTAGTTCGTAGGCCACGTTAAGACCTCCCCAGGAACGACCGGGAAGTGTGTGCGGTGAATGCCCTGTCATGCCAGTTTCCATAGCCGCCTGAAAGATATACACGTATAAAAAATCTGCACCACATTTCAATGGGAATGGAGTTAAAAAAGCATACACATCGGTATTGTTCATCTTATTGTTGATTTTAAAGTAACAGAAAAAATCTTACTTAATAATTTTATTACTGTACCAAAAAACTATGAATATTTGTTCCTATCAACATGTGTTCACTCTACTACTCTAACAACGGTTATCATAAATAGTTGATGTGAACGGTATGTCATTGTTATAAAACAAATCGTTTCCTGACTAATATTCCAACCTACGTTACGAAATAGGTCACATCAATAAGACATCACATTACTTCGAGTTGTGGTTTTTATGATAACAATACCAAACGAGACATAATTATTCTTTTAGATTTTATACGGTATTGGCCCTTCTTATTTCAAACGGGTCTTTCATAAATTTTGATATTCAAAGTTGTCAGTAATAAATATTAATATGATGACAATAATGTGGTATTTTTTGAAGATTCTAAGTACATACTCATTGTCGAAATGAAGATCACAAAAAATAACAAGCAAAACAGAGGCCGTACCTGAAGATATAAACAGTTTTTATACAATAATCAAAAAATTGCAAATATTTAAGAATAATATAAACTAAAGCTTTGTAAAATAAATCATTTTCAATATATTCGCACAAGAGTCTTCACACAATAATATTGCTTGTTGTATCTAAATTAACACACGAATAAAATTAACATAAATGTTACATAGTTTGTCGAATCCAAGAAACGGCAGGAGCACCACACGTGTAATATAATTATATACTTTAGCAATACAGACACATGTTAACTCACCATTACACATGTTTTTTGTCACATAACTTTACGAATACTGAACGAACTTTACTTGTTACATCGAGAAATTAGATTGGGCAGTTGAACGGGTGCCAGATGTGTCCTTACCGAACGTCGATTGGTGAATGAGCTGAATGTAGCGAGCCATCTTCCATGTGTTAGTTAAGAACGAGCGTGCGAAGCAGGTAGCCGAGGGGTTGCGAGTTGCGAGCAGGTACATAATCGCAACACTTCTTTGCTAGGGTGTTAAACACGCACGACACATTTCTGGGAACACCGGTTTTTTTTCTAATGGACCACTACGTATTGTTTTACTTAAACTTGTTCGGTTTGTTTATCGAAATGTTTTTTTTTGTGATTTTTTATGAAAGAAAATATTTACTGTTTTATGTATTCTTTTCGAAAATAGGAGAGACAGATTTAACTACACGTCAACCCAACGTAAGTCCAAGACAGTTGTGTACATTATAAATACAGAGTCATTGTGTGACGGATTCTTTAACTTTTTTATTCACAACCCTTCTTTAGAAAGTCAAGTTTGGTTACGCGACTGCCTACGTAAACGTCAACAAAGCTATTGTTTATTTTAAATTCAAAAGATACAAAAGAGATTGCCTAAAATTATATTAATTTTAAATAGATATAATTATAACCGACTTTACCATTGAGTATTTAAAGGTATTTCCTAAACTTCACAAAATGTTTTTACGTAAAAGAGTAATAACTCATTTATAAATTTTGTGTTTAATCTTTACTGCTATTATAATAATATTATTTGCAGCATCAATAAGAAAAATAGGTAGTAGTCCTGTAAAAGTGGCTTCTGATACCATGTCCAATGTGAATAAATTACTCCCGTCCTCTTGTCCATGACATTTTGATTAAATTCAATTGGTACGTAAGGTCCTGCAAATTTGTAGGCAGGAACAATGGACATCGAAGTAAAAGTACACGCAATCACGTAACCAGGAATCTTTATAACGTTGTTTTACCCACCATTATCATTATATACGATGACAAATAAGCAACGATTATTATTAATGTGTGTTTGTATGTTTTGATATGACCCTTGGGCTGCCAAGTCATAGGTATGGAGTTAGATCCTATCGCACGCAACTCTGACTTTTCGTAACCATGCACAGTCAGCCAGCAGCAGCCATCAGGTTATACAAAAATGTTATTGTGAAGTTAAAATTAACTGAGATAAATTGATATTTTGTGATAACTTAATGTGCTGACCAACGTACATAAATTACCATTCGCTTAAACGATGACGAAAATATCGTGAGGAAAATTGCATGTCTGAGATTTTCTCAACGTCGTGTGATGTCTGCCATCCCGCATTAGGCTAGCGTGTTGGCCTACATTCACAGTTTAACGCCTCTCTCTGAGAAGAGACTCGTGCCGAGCATGGGTTGATGATGAAGGTAATGTGGTCACTCCAAGTGGTCGGCGGGCATCCTATACTATGGTAAAATAAAGGTAAATGTGCCCTTAAAGTAGCAGTTGTCTATTCTTGAACAGTCGAGCTGTATAGCACATAAGCCAGCAAAGTGTACCTACTAACGATGCCCTCGCGTCCGTGCTAAAGAAAAGGCTAATACTGCTTCATTATTTACTCACTTGCTTTTGCGGTGGATGAAAAATGTGAGGCGACGGCCCTGGCATTTCGTTCGGTACCTAGCGGAGAAAAGAGAATTTATTCATCTGTACTTGCAAATAGAACTATAATAGGGTTGCCAACATATTTTTTTGTAAAATATTACAAATAAAGTATTTAGTATAGTAGTATAGTATCAGTTTTGGTGTTGGAAAAAAATATTCAACTGAAATATAGTATACACCCGAAATATAATATTATTATATATGGTACGGTTGGCAACCCTACCCACCACATTATATTATAAGTATATAATATAAATAAACGAAAAAAATTATAGCGAATTTTCAGAAATGTATTTTAATATTTATGTTATTTTAATTTAATTTCACTAACTTTAGCCAAAGCTAAGCTTCCTTAGCTTCAGATACCATGCTTATATAACGAAAAATAAAGCGATAACGGTTAGTAGGTAGTTATTAGAAGCATGTCAGAGTGAACACACAACTGTCAATAAATCATTTGCTGACTGTATTAACTTCTTGAGAATTATTGAGATAAGATTTTTTTTCTAGCAATTCCAAATAGAATAGATCTCATATTTGATTATTTCTTTGTCAGTTCTTTCTGCCTACTTTTGTATCAGGAACAAGTACCGAGGTATTGTGACCGCTACATAAAGTATGCTTACCTCCAATCCAGTATCAAAGTGTCGAACAACGAGCAAGTTAGGCAAGTACAAGGACGATAGAATAAATAGAAAACATTGACACAAATAATCACGATTAGAGCAATACTGGTGTCGCAATGCAAAGTATTCGCCTTCAATCAAACTGAAATAACTTAAGTTTAAACAACAGCGGAACGAATTGGCGGCCTTATCAGTTTGACATAGCTTTTATATGCCACTCATCATTGATAAGAGTATATTTCTTGAATTCCAGGGACGGTTGTGTGTCCACCCGTTTGTTATGAACCTGTGAATGTGCTGTGAGGTTGAGCCCGTGGCTGGTGGAAGGCAACGGCACCGAGACGAGAAGCGAAGCGTGCCCCTCGCGATCGCCTTTGCCGCCCTACGCAACTCACGCATTAGTACGCACTGGGTGACGCCTGCCATAACATGCACGGAGTGACAAATGGAGTGCTAACTGGGAAGAAAGACCTACTTTCATCAATTTCTTTCATTCACATATAAAAAAGTTAGAATCTGCAGCTGTTGCCGTGCTTCGACCAAAGTTAAAGACAGAGCCAAGACTACGCAACGTATGCAACGCATTATGATATCTGTATTCTGGATTTCAAATCAAAATGTGGCTGTAATTATTTTTTTTTCATATATAATCAAGCCTAGATAATTATTACAATGCGTAACAAACGTTGCGTATGTGGGTTAGTCTGTTTTTATCTTTCAGTGACGCTGCAGGCCAATTCTAAATAAAAAATGTGTATGTGTATATAAAACATTAGCACTTCATTTGTTACTCCATGGTCACATTCAATATGCATCGATGAACCAAACGTTTAGCTCTTATTGGTGACATGATGCACAATAGGTATGTGGTTTTAAAAAAGTTGATTGTTTATGGTATAACGTGTGCTCTGTCATTTGATTTTGACATATTTGTGGCGAGCAATATTTCTAACGAATCCAATGTTTCTAATTTTGTTGTTTATGAAATCTGACAGCATGTTCATTCAAAATTACTCTATACTCGACTCAATAGTGTCTTCTTTTATTCAATACGGATAATGGATGGATGGATAGATCAGTACTCAATAAACGATCACTTCAAATTTAAAAATATTAAGATGAAGCGATTTCAAGCATACAAGGCTTACATTTTCACATACGTCGAAAGCAAAGCGTTTTGTTATATGATTAAATAATAAAAATAATGGTAACACTGAATTTGTAGGCATAATAATGGTTTTGGAGTAAAAGTAAATTTATTGTTATATTACTAACCTGCGGGTTTGACGGGGAGCGAATGTTGGACACTTGATTAATGCCACTTGGACCCGGCATGTGCCTAAGAAAACGAAAATACTTATAGAATTTCCAGATATAATGATGTAGAGAATAAAGATGACGTAATAAAATAAACACGCATTGAAAATAATATGCTGATATGGCTAGGGCATGTTGACAGATGATAAACAAAAGGGATTTATAAGGCGAATATCGTGTCATTCACTATACGTGTTTATCCGAGATGCAAACTTAGAAGAAGCTGTAAAGTTTGCAAAAATCACTGAAAGGGGCGGGAAATGTACGCGTGATCTTCATTTTTCAATCATTCATCCTTCAGTTTCCATAATGGTTCATCTGAATCTTGATGTCAGTATTTTGCAATAAGCGATTGTCATCAGAACTTGGCAACCCAATATCTAGGCGCAATACCTAGCCGTATACTGTCTACCACTATACTTTGTCCATTATGAGAACCGTTTTTTGACAGATGGAACTAGTGATTGCAGGAACGTAACAATGCGATTATCGACCCGATTATTGACACTTTGATTACTGTCTAGTTGTGATTATCGATTGTTAGGTAATCGAATCGAAAATGGTGCAACGACGACCAATAATAAATAAATATGTATAATATTAATCTGATTGTATTAATTTTTGCATAATATTAATTTTCCATACATTTCTTTTCAAAAAGATTTTTTAATTTATATTTTACTAGCTTTCCGCCCGCAGCTTCGCCCGCGTGGACAACAGAATTTTGACTGTTTAGTTTTTTTCAATTCTGGCGGGAAATTGCAAATTATCCTTTTTCTGACCACAAAATTTGCCCAACTTTATTATTTACCGAAATATAAACGCAGCTTAAATACTTTCCCAAGGTCTAGTCTATTTTTTACCAAATTTCGTCAAAATCCAAACGGACTTTCATCCCCTATTTCATCCCCACACAGTTTGTAATTTCAAAAACCCCATATCAAATATTTATTTCTTATCAAGTGCCTAAACACAAATTTTCAGCGTTTATCTTCAACAATGACAAACTCCCATACAATGTTTCATCCCTTATTTCAACCCCTTTTTTACGACAAAACGTAGCTTATATCCTTTCCCGAGGTCTAATCTATTTTTGTACCAAATTCCATCAAAATCGGTTCCGAGGTTGGCCTTCAAAGCGTGACTTTGTTTGGACTTCCATATGAACTTTCATCTCTTATTTCATCCCCACACAGGTCGAAATTTTAAAAACACTGGAACAAATTTTTACTTCTTATCAAGTGCCTAAATTCAAAGTTTCATCGTTTTATCTTCAACAATGACAAACTCCCATACAAATGTTCATACCTTATTTCAACCCCTTTTTTTACAACAAAACGTAGCTTATATCCTTTCCCGAGGTCTAATCTATTTTTGTACCAAATTTTATCAAAATCGGTTCCGGGGTTAAACTTGAAAGCGTGACTTTGTTTGGACTTCTAAACGAACTTTCATCCCCAAACAGGTCGAAATTTCAAAATTTCAAATTTCTTTCACCCCCCATTTCAACCCCTTCAAAACTATTTTTTGCAATAAAGGGTATGTCCTATGTCCTTTCTCAAGCTTTAGTCTATCCCAGTACCACATTTCATCAAAATCGGTTCAGTGGTTTAGGCATGAAAGCGTAACAGACAGACAGACAGACAGACAGACAGAAAGACAGACAGACAGAGTTACTTTCACATTTTTATTATTAAGTAGGGAGTAGGGATTATCTAAAATTAAGACCAAATAATTTGCTCCACTATATTATTTTATTGAAATATAAAAATAACATGTAATTTTTTTATTAATTTATTCATGTCCTTTTAGCTAGAGCGATGGATATTTTGGACGCTTCGTAAGGTCGATTTCAATGAGGAGGTACAAATACCGGAAGACCACTTTGCTCTCAAGAATTAAAATTGCACTTCTTTGTATACCACATTGGTTTTTCTGTCTAGTATCAAAATGACCAGACTGCTTTTAATACAGTAACAGGCAAGGTAGAATTTCCCGTGTGAGAAGCCGTTCTTCCCTTAAATCTATGCCTGCTACCCTTAATGACTGAAATTTTATTTATAGCATTACAAAGGATCTTCTTAAAAACATAAGCATCAATTCACACATTCGAGGTATGAAAACTGAATCCTCCCGAGCACATCCAGTAATCACAGTGACCTATTTAGTATTTTTGTGCAATGCTGATACTCTCAGTATAGTCCCGTTACATAGCTTAAGTGCCAATCTATAGACTTCGTTTGTATATTAGAAAAATCAGGATATAGTCTAAGATCTGTCATAGTCACCTGTCACTACTGTATTTAGGTAAGATGATAAACATATTTACAATCTCCATTTACTATTTTAAGTAATAGCTCAGAAAACTCTCCAGCAGACGCATCTCTCTCGTATTTATTTTTAAAGATAATCATTATGTTGGGTCATAGGTACGACGATGTCAAGGAAGCCCTGACTTCGTCTGCTCGGGTTCCTCTAGGTCAAAGAGATTTAATAGTAGTAGTAATGTATTAAATTAATGTCTTTGCTCTAGGTACAACAGAATCTGACGGAATTCCCGTGCCAGCAGCACAGTAACTCCACCCATCACTCTATTGCTGCCTCTAACATTTTTAAGAAGGGTTCTATGGTGTGCCTCTCAATCTCAATTCCACTTTTGTGTGCCATAGAAAGTATTTTATATGTTTATCAACCAATGTTTCTTGAATAAAATCACATTGAGTTTTCAAACATGACATGACATGTGTCAAAATAAAAAGTAAATTAAATCAAAAGCACTAAGGAGTATTGATATCAAAATCGAAGCAAATCATCCCGAAAATAAATTTCCCCCCGTTTTTAAGTCTGTTAGGGGATGAATTTCAATAAAATACGAAACACGTCTTCCTTCAATTCTGTTAAAGAATGTTTATGCAAAATTTGAAGCAGATTGGACCAAGGAATCACGTTGTCCCATACAAACTTTGCCCCCCTTTTTCACCCCCTTAGGGATAGAATTTTGAAAAATCCTTTCTTATCGGATGCCTACGTCATACAAAG
Source organism: Subacronicta megacephala (assembly GCA_958496365.1). Lineage (NCBI taxonomy): Eukaryota > Metazoa > Arthropoda > Insecta > Lepidoptera > Noctuidae > Subacronicta > Subacronicta megacephala. The sequence continues at coordinate 15,123,347 of OY292513.1, forward strand.
AACACACCCTCCAAGTTTCAGGTCTCTACGATCAGCGGTTTAGGCTGTGCGTTGTTCCGTCAGTCAGTCAGTCAGTCAGTCATTCAGGACAAAGGATTTTATATGTATAGATTGATATTAGAGTGGATGCCATTTTCCGATACTGATTTAATGTCGTTCAAAATGATTGCAGCGTATACATTCGATTGCATCACTAGACACGGTAGAATGTAACTAAATTTAATACGCTTAAAAATAATATTTTTTTTTTGGAAAATCCGTTACATTAATGGTATTATAATGTCTGCAAGGAATCATAATTAAGATAATTGAATAACCTAAGGTAGATAATACATTTATTTTGTTACGCATTTCAAAGTTAACTTTTACGTAATCTGGAACAGCTACGTTCTAAGGCAGTCTAAGGCATCCGTCATAAAACGGTTCACATAATGGACAAAGTATAACTATAGTTATAGTTCGTCGTATAACAAACCATACTGCGACGGCGAAGTATCAATAACTCGTAACTGACAAAGTCAATAATTTACACTAACAGAAAAAAACGGGTTTATTTCTTGACAAGTAAAAAATAGTTATTATGTTTATTAATTTAGAATTCATGATAATGTTATGCTTTATATTATGCTGAATTTATACATTTTATAATAATAAGGCGAATAACGCTAATAAATTCAAAATGACAAAAAAGTGAGTGTCTCGACAAATGTCAAAAAGGGTGTCCATGGAGATACTTGCCGGATTTTTGTCCATAAGATCAACTTCTTTTGAACCGTGGAACTAGTCAATGACGTTTCATAAACGCGTAAAGCATATTTGAAATAAAAACGTTTGAACTTGAACTTGAAATAAAAAATAATACTTACAAATGTCAACTCGTGCAAATATTTTTCAGTTCGAGTGACAGCTCAAGTTTTGTTAAGTTTTTGTTAACGTCTTATAAGTGTTTAGGAGAAAAGTTTTCATACTTTGTTTAAGTTCTACTACCCTACTCTTGAATTTGTACATCGGCTGGGTCACAAAAACTGTAAATGAATGAAATTATCGATTCCTTGAACAATGATCTTTTATAATTTATTTATTCTATTGTCTCACGTTATCTTATTTAGTGTTTTTATATTTATGAGAATTCTTTTGACCAGCTGTACTCTAGCACAGAATTACAATTTAGTTCAAGGGTTACTTCGTCGTCGCCTCGAATCGTGTTTTATTCAGAAGCTCGGTCGGATATTCATCATCATCATGTCAGCCTATTGCCGTCCACTGCTGAACATAGGCCTCCCCCAAAGAGCGCCAACCATCCCGGTCTTGGGCAGCTCGCATCCATCCGCTGCCAGCCACCTTCTTTAAATCGTCGGTCCATCGTGTCGCAGGGCAGGCAGGTCGGATATTGGTCATGCCCAATAATTAAGTTCCGGAAGTCTGATGTCAGACGAATCTAGCCTAGACTGGAAACTAACCTCAAAATAGTTAAGAAAGATTGAGACAAAACCGGGATGTACTCAACTCTAACAAATAGTAATAATAAAGCGCCGCTTATTACTCGTGGACCTGCTGTTAGCTCTCCATTCTTTATAAAATAAAGATTTTTATAGAAAAACCCAAAAGAAAATTGCTTGGAATCAAATGCAAGATCAGAAGCCAAGGTGATGGCCATTGAAGGCAGTGGAGGTAGTAAACGCAATTACCAAACCATGTACCTAAAATACACTTTTTATATCTTAGAACTGAAGTTTGCTTGAAGGCAAACACCCCATCCTTATTATTATCCAGTTTTATATCCAGAATCAGCCTGTTTAATGTAGGTACTTACACGCAATTACCAAAACATGTAAGTACCTAAAATACACTTTTTATATTTTACAAGTGAAGTTTTGATAGAAGAAAAGCTTCCCTCCCCTATCTTTATCATTATCAAGTTTGTATCCAGAATCAGTCTGTGTAAAGTATGTACTTACACGTCTAGATACGATGCTCGGTTGAGATTCGATGCTGGGCTGTGGGCTGGGGGCGGGGGCGGCGGTGGTGGAGCCGGGCTCATGCTTGAAAAGTGCGGCGCCGGCACTGGGATCGCTTCAAGACCCTCCGTCTTAGCCTGGGTGCATACGTCATCATCATAATCTACTCAGTTCACTGTCCCACTGCTGGGCACGGATCCTCTCTCAGAGTGAGAGGAATTTAGGCTACAGTCCACCTACATACATGGTGCATACGTACATGAAATTCTTAACATAAACATGGAACATGGAAAAAAACAATGCGCTTAGTACAATCTTGAAATAACATACCATCGGGTTAGGTAGAGGCATAATGTTTCAATACAGGCAGCTATTTAATTTTTAGATTGCATGTTGTGCTGTGATTGGGTAACTATTCCGACTACTTCTGTTACATTTACAGTTTCCTTTGTCGTTTACCAAATCATACTGGGCGCAGTGTTTAAACATGATGATTTTATACCGAGGAACGGCTACAATCGCCAATACCAGATCGTAGGCTTTCCACGAGATTTGATTATATAAAATCTTACTAAATATAGCAACTATAAAACTAATATGATTCACACTACCAGGCTGCTATGAGATGTGAGTAGAGAAGCAAGAAAGGTGATAAATGAGAAACTTCAACAATTATACCTTTTTAATAATTTTGTCAACGGTTTCCAGCGGAACATCTACTGGTACATGTGTGGCTTCCCACACTCCACCAGCTTGAGAAGAGCCTTCACCCCCCTAAATCAGTTGAATATGAAACCATTATTTTATCATGATCCCATATTAAAGAAACCTATTACTTATTATTATATTATATAATAAAATGTAGGGCTATAACACCTACATTATTACCTTGAACCGTTTACTTTTACATCATTGTATGTATATATTATAATTAAGTAAACACTATAAAGACTATTGAGGTATCTTACCGTGGCAGGAGGCGTGGTAGAAGTATAATCCACCGGAGCATTCATATTGTTAGCAGCAGCGATAGCCTTCCTTTTCTTGGTCTGCTTAGTCTCCACGCAGTCCGTATTTGTGATCACTGACTCCTGATACGTCGGCTTCGAAGTCGGAACTTGTACCACCGAAGTGGCCACCGGAGCACTGCCCGAAAAAAATATCCTTTTTTATACAATCTTTTTTGTTAACCTCATTTCTTGAAGTACTTACCTAGTCGGGTTGGTGGTGATAGTGGACACAGAGGCTACAGCTTGAGCCACAGAGCTGATGACTCCTACAGATTCTGCAGGCTTGTTGGCGCTAGGTGACGCCACTGGCTGTGGAGCCTTTGATGGGCCTGGAGTAGAGCTGCCCGATGCTGTTATAAATTAAATATGTAAGCCATCGTGATTTTGAGAGATAAACCGTAAAACATTTTTAGAACATATTTCAAAGCATAGATAAATGAACTTTGCTTACAATGGATTTCTGATACAGAACGAATTTTTAGGTTCATGACTTTAGCCGTCATTACACTGGCATCCAAAGCTCGTTCAACTAACATTCATCTACAGTTCGAACAAGGAAATAATATGAGACAAGTGCTAAGTAGTGTTGTAACGATATTTTTTTTATCTTTCGCGGATGCCAATATCTGCCGCCAATATTCGCGAATAAGATACTTAAAAACTATGTTAAATAATCCCTTAATTGAATGTGTTTATACATAAACATCGAAACTATTAAAGAAAATAATCACAAATGCGAAACATATACGACCCCAATCGCCTTTACACGAACTCTCTCTATTAAGATTGACCACTGCTGAAATACTTGCAGACAACTTCAGACGTGCTTAGTTATTTCGAACAAACTGTACCATCGATTGTTTCATTTACTTAATGTATTTCAACTATGTACTTACACTAAATATTGCTATCATTATCATTTACTTAATGGTATTACCATCTTGTGTATTTTTCGGACGTTGATATTCACAAAATATTTGCATAAATTTTGCGATGACAACAAATATACGAATATTCGTTACATCACTACTGCTAAGTATTAACGATAAGAAAGTAATACTATAGCTGAAACATGAGATACATCACATAAAGATTAAAAAAACCGGTCAAGTGCGAGTCGGACTCGCGCACGGAGGGTTCCGCACCATTACGATTTATGACGTATTAAAAAAAACTACCTACTAGATCTCATTCAAACCAATTTTCGGTGGAAGTTTACATGGTAATGTACATCATATATTTTTTTTAGTTTTATCATTCTCTTATTTTAGAAGTCACACGGTTCCGTTTTTTGCCATTTGGCTACGGAACCCTAAAAAAGAGTTTATGGTTCCGCCTGAGCTAGACAGTTAAGCATAATCTGAAACTTTAGCAAGCATATATACAAGGTGAAACTGAAGTCGTGGACAACCTATTAATCTAGTACTTGTTAGGAATACCTAGGCATATTATTAAAGCCTTCATAGTATAATAATGTACTGTTTCGTTAAGCGCCCTCCCCGTTCTGCGCTGCTTCTGCCGTGCTTTATGATTTTGATATTTGAATATTTATTGGCGTTTATTAAGTATTCTGTTTTTTAATTATTACTTGCTTTTCTTGCTATAATAGCCTATTTTGGCTATCCATACCTGTATTAAAAATATTTATCATGAGAAGCGTCTTTATTTGAAATTATGTCCATGATTTTAATTTCACCTTATATAAATAATATAAAACAAGTGTAAAACTCTGTAGAACTATAGAAATTATTATTTTTTCTTCTTCTTCGTCTCAAAATATATAGGAAAGAGCTCTGTAAGACTTACCTTTCCCAGTTTGTGTAGATGAGGACTCAGAGCTGTGCTGTGGTGATGGGGCTGGTGTGCTGCTTTTGCTGCCTGAGCCACCGTCTCCGGCCGAAGACCCTCGACGTGATGGCGACTGCTTTTTCTTGTCTGACGAATGATGCAATTTGCTCCCTAAGTATCATGGTTATTCTAGCACAATTTAAGGCTAGGGGTACATGCAAAGGATTGGAATAAAGGATCTTGTAACAAAAGATTTGGAAATCAAAATTTTCTGGTAACCCCACCCTGATTAAGGACTGAAATACACAAATTAAAAAATAAATGTATACAAGGCTAGGAGGAGATTTTGAAAAAAGGAGTATTATTATTTAATAAAATAGAAGTTATATTTAATTTACTCAATACACATCTTAGTCTCAATACTACACACCTTTACGTGTGAACACCAAAGTCTTCATTTCTTTTTTACTTCACCCACCATAAATAGGAAATAAGAATATTTCTCAAAAAAAAATTAGCAACAAAAAGGTCGATACGAAATACTGTTACGAAATACTTCAAACAAAATGTTACTAAAAAGTAAACATCAAGCTAATTGGTGAAATATTTAATCAAGCATCGCGAATTTTGCCTCGCATTTTTGTTCTTACAACTGTAATGAAAGAGTATCTAATACTCTTAAACAAATAACTCGACATGAACCATTTTGTTTTCTTGTATTCTGACCTTATTTTTTTATTGAAACTACATACTTTCAAATAAGGTCTCGTATACAAGAAATTGCATTATATTAAAAAAAAATACATTGGCAGCGCGCGGAGGGATTGAGCGGGTCTTTAGAATGCATCCAGAAAGGTGGGCCAGGATAGCCACGGAGTGGGTTCTTAAGGAAAGTCGTCGACGCCGGGGCACACCGAGCAAGCGCTGGCGAGACGATTGACTGGCCGGAGAAATCGACAAACAGGAGGACGTGGAATGTTATGGGGAAAACCATTGCCCAAAAGAGGGATAGTATAGGATAACAAAAAAATATATATTATCTAATAAATGATAACTACATAATCATCATCAACCCATTACATTGTCCCACTGCTGGGCACGGGTCTCCTCTCAGAACGAGAGGGGTTAGGCTATAGTATAGTATAGTCCACCACGCTAGCCTGCTGCGGGTTGGCAAAATTCACATGCTGTCAAGAAAACCTCTCAGGCATGCAGGTTTCCTCACGATGTTTTCCTTCACCGTTTAAGCGCGTGATAATTAATTATTAATACGCACATGACTTCGAAAAGACAGAGGTGCGTGCCCTGGTTTCGAACTCGAGACCTTTGACTTGGCAGTCCAATGGTCATATCACAAGGCTATCACTGCACTAACTGCGAGGAACTACACAATATATTAATAAATTTAAAATGTTTCTTTTTTTTCCTTGTAAGTGAAGTAAAAAATCTCGAGGCATCTTTAGGGAAAGTATAGATTACAAACTACATAGTTTATGGCCAAACTTCTTCAAATGCAAACTCGTTAGTAATCTTTTACCCTCTGTGCTCGGTAGACAATTTACAAACATGCATAACGAAAACAGACATACGGATACCCATTAATCGAAAAAACTAAAGCAAAATCTATCTATCACAATACCACTTACCTATTTAGTTGCTACTTATTTAATTTCAATAACCAACAACCACAAGCAACTCTTCCATAGTACTGCTTCTACTAGTCGTTTCCATTAGTGATTCTAGGGCTAAGACGTTACAGGAGTCTATAAAAAGTAGCTCCTTGTAGATAAAAACGAATATCCTTAATAATACTTGCAGCGCGAATATCAACGACCATTTAGTTTTGCAGAGAAATCTATGCTTTATAAAATTGAAGTGTCTGTTTGGAATGTCAAAATAAGAGCTTTTTACTTAATGTACGCACAGCTACACATCAAGCTATACAAATCCAGTATAGGCTGCCCTCACACTGTGTGGAAAGCGATGTGTGACGTGTTTACAATGCGAGGTTAGTCGATACTGGATTTGTATAGCTTGATGTGTAACCGTGCGTACATGTATACAGTAGGTACTTGTAACAAAAATAATTTTAATGAAAAATCTACATAATTTGGCTATTTGTTCTGCTAATCTCCGAAATGTTGACAGAACTCTCATTGCATCTGAGCGCGTAAACGACTTGCAGAACTCGTATACGCGCCCATTAGAGCTTCAGTTATTAATATTTCGTGCTCTAAAAAACTCTTAGTTACGAAGTATATCACTGCAGAAATGTCTTGTTACACCATGCTATTATAGTCATGGTTTTAATTCAATTATAGTATAACTCTTGATTATGCAAAACTTGAGTTCTTCAACTTTACTATTTGTTTACCGAAGAGGGTATTTGAGGTCAACAGTATTACCGTACTCCATACAACTTCAACCCCGAGGCGGCTATTTTAGGAATAGTTGATAAAATTAAAACTTCAAGGCTTCCAAGGAGCTATTTCTTATAACTATGACTTAAATAACACCATAGTCCATATCGGCACACAAGCTACCATGCGACAACGATCTACAACAGAAGAAACGAACTTTTCTCGGACGACTTGTGTTTGCGTGTGACGGGGCCCGAATCTGTGCTGTCTTGAGACACATCTGCCGCCGGCGAACGAAAAAATGTCGTTTATGATTAGTTTTGTTGAAGTACAGGTTAGTCAAATGTAAGCGGAATGGCTATTAAAGAACCTACTAGTATTCTTCCATAATCGTAGAACGGGACAAAAAGGATACTGTAAGCTCATTTCAGTGACTAAATTGATAGGTTGGAAAGCTGTTAATTGTTTTGAATTAAACTAATCCTTTGAATTCTCGATCGATTTTGCGAATAGTTTATATTCAGACTAATTCAGAGTACGATGGATAAGATACCGTATTTTTTAATGTAATCTAGTGGTACACAAAGGATTTGTTTAATAAAAAACCTGAGACGGTTAAAACTAGTTTATAAGAGCTTGTAGAAGATAAAGCACGCGTAAGGAAAATGTATATAGTTATTATAATAGGATATCCACCCAGAAAATATATTCGAATTACTATTTAAATCGAATAAAAAGGATTTGAAGATTATCGCAATTATATAAAAGATGAAATAAGACCCTTCGAATAAGATTGGTGTCTGAAATCTGTGGGGGATGTCGTTCCCAGTGGCCATTTTTACATTTATTTACATATGTTTTAAATAACAGAGTGTAAAAAACCTGAAATAAAGACATTGATAATTAAAGCTAAATAAGTAAACGTAAACTTACCCATAGGCTGATTAGTGTTTGTAGGGGTCTTGGACGAGTTTGGAGTACTCTTTCCTGATACGACAGTACTGGATGGATGCGATGACGACTTGCGGCCAGGCTAGGGAAGAATACACGCAGATATACTAGGTACATTTAATAGGTTTATTGTAATTATAATAAAACACTTACATACTACCCATAAAACTTGGTACGTACATAAATAATTATTAGCACAATTACAATGTAGTAAAGTTATTGCAATACTAACAATTGTTACAAGTATGCCATACCATAAACGGAAATAAATATGAAAAATACATACATACATATATGTATATAAGTTTATTAAGTATAATATACCCTGTTATTGACGCACTTCAAATTGGGTTGATTAGAATACGGAAACTTAAAATTGTTCCATTATTTGTCATGGATTTTTTCATTCACTTAGTCATTTCATTTCATTCACTTTTCATTATCAAGGAATTTGTTAAAGGTAAAGCACTTGTTGATTATTATTAAGAGCGCCGGTCTAGAACGGTGATTCTAAGAAGCTGAAGCATACAAACATAAAGTAATTAATCAGGTATATAATGATTTGAATGGCGGATGGTGGTAAGTTTAAATACATACATTTGCCCGGCGTGGCATAAGGCGTGAGTCGTACGTACCCCTTTGGACTTGGCAGCGTGCGTCGGCGTCACGCCGCCACCAGCCATAGGCGAGCACGAGGCCTCGCCCTCCTTCTCGCAGCTCGAGTCACTCGACTGACTGTCGTGCGACACCGGCTTGTACGGCGGGATCGTCTTTACGTTACCGCCCTTTTTCTGCACAGTCAACGTTCGTCACCGTATAATACACCGCTCATTAACGCCGGCAATAACCACGGTGTCAAAAACAACTAGTGCGCGCTATACCACTATGAAACAGGATATTTTTATTCAATAATTGATAAACCTTTAGGTATGGTCAGTTTAAACACGTAACACTACTCTACTCAAAAATACGACTTCCAATTTGTTTATAAAATGAAATGGTTTAAGTACCTTGGCGATGATGGTGACATCATGATTGGTGAACTAAAAAATGATAATGAATGAATAAATCAATTTTTCATGCACAACGTGGCTATGTTTGTAAAGCAATAATTAGGTGCAGTAGGCCGACATGATAACAAAATGACAAAGTGAAAATGTTAAACACTATAGGTACGCGTACTCAACACAATAATCAGCTCTTGCCATCGGACCATATCAACTAAATCCTGGCGCCCATTATAGGACATATACCATATAAACACTACAATAGTTAAGTTTACAAGTTAACAAAAATGTCGAGAATCTTTAGTTTGTTGTTTTGAATATTGCAACGAGGTTCCTGTAATAGGCGCCAGTCTTTAGAAGCCTCATAGACTGACACAATGAGAACAAGAATATTAAATGACGTTAAATGTAAACACAGACATGAACTGAATAAGTGTAAAAGGACAATTATATGTAGGTATATGAGTTCTTTTTGTGTAACTGACATTAAAGTGTTCACAGGGTTATTTGAACACTGTCCCCCCCTCATTACCCCCCTCTATTAAAGATGGTTTATGGATAGACTCAGATATAAAATATATCAATCACTCTCTAATACACACTGTATAATACTAGTGCACTCGTAACAGTGATGTGGCTATGAAAACCTAGGTTTTCTAAGACCATTCTATGTAATAAGGGGTATTAGTAGATTAAATATTTTTGTTAGCCAGACAAACAACACAAATATTTGAAATAGAAATGCCTACTTTACGATTTTTTTCGCGTTATACTGATAGCTTTATTTAACGATATCAATATAACGCGTTGAATTCCGTAGTGATTTTAATTATTTCAATATCTAAGGGTAAAACCAAACGAGCGTAGTTATTTTAGTGAAGGAGAAAATACGACCGCGGGCAGGACTCGAACCTGCGTCTTCTGGTTAACTCACAAAATTACGCTCGTTTGGTTTTACCCTAATATTCGAATAAGTGTCAGTATAACCCAAATATTTATCAATATTTTAACATTGTTGCAACCTCTGAAAATGTAAATACCATATCATAACAAACGTACATTCATAACGCATTTCATTTGAGTAATTACCAGAAAAAATAAATAAAAAAATGAGAATATCATCTGTATGCTAGCAATAATCTTTATCTAAAAGGTTTAGACAGTAGTTCAATACAGCTTTTTAAGGAGCTTGAACAAATGTTAAGACTGCGCACACTATCGGAAAATGTCGCCTTCAATCTGGCAACACCTACACTTGCTGGTATACCTACTTAAAGAAAATTTATCCTCCGGTATGCGGTATCCGGTGTGCACAGTATCTTCAAGCTAGCATCAGAAATATTCTGACAGTGGCCGCACTTTAAGGTATACTTTTCCGTTTCACTTATAACAAGATTGTAGGAAAATATTGTAAGAATGAGACAGAATTTGCACTAACCAGTTTACTGTAATGGTGTTGGCAGTAGCCGCAGTACTTTACGTTGTCCAGATAGTTACCGGCCTCTTCACACAGCAGGCCCAGGCCTTGTGCGCATGTGACGTGAAACTGCTGCTTGCAACCTTATAAAAAAAACCCGCATAAACCAATTTATTCACCACAGAAACATTCCAACATCGGAAATGCGGAAATGTTAAATGATATTAATTTCGGTTTTTTTAAGAGCCCATATTTTAAATTCTAGCTTTCCGCCCATGGCTTCGACCGCGTGAGTTCTCTCTTTTCTGCATTTAAAAGAAATATTTTTCCCGTTTTTGCAACATTTTTCACTTATGCTCCGCTCCTATTGGTCTTAGCGTGATAATATTTAGCCTATAGCCATCCTCGATAAATGGGCTATCCAAAACTGAAAGAATTTTTCAAAAAATCAGACCAGTAGTTCGTGAGATTAGCGCGTTCAAGCAAAGAAACAAAAAACAAACACTTCAGCTTTACAATATTATAGTATAGATTAGTATAGATTGGTGTCGGGCTGATGGCAATTCCGAGCTCGTGACCTCTGAAAAGAAACGCCGAAACAAACGCAGAGATACATGTTCTCTTTGAAGTCCGGATAGTAGTATTATCCAGATATAGTTTACTACTACAACTACATAAGGAAGATCAAGTTTAAACATGCGTATAAAGGTAGGTTTGTCTTTGTGTCCATACGTGTAAGTAGATTCTGTACATGTGTGCATGTTGTTATCTTACTTCACGTTCGTTCACTCACTGACCCTATTTAAGAGACAGTGAACATTACAAAGCAGTGAAAGGGCCAGTGGGGAATGTGCGAACTAGACCGACGGAGTTACTCCCTTTAGAAGAGCTGATAATTTGAAATGGCTGTACAGATTTTCTTAAATTCATTGTTAAGAATACTCGATCGTCTTTCTTACAACATAAAACTTTATCGAAACACTACAAACACACACAAACTAAAAACCCCCTAAACCCCCCTTTTTAGCGTCGAGTATTAAAAACAACTAAAATGAAGGAATAAGTAGAAACTTTTTTGCGAACGTTACAAAGGTGTATTAGGTTTGGCGGCAACAAAAGAAGCGGATTGTCTATTTAAAAAAGTTGACAACTGACAGTCTTGTTCAATGTTGCCATTACTAAATATTATAATTCTACTAAAATAAAATAAATAAATGTCTTAGAACAATAATAAACGGGGTGCCAATTTAGTCACGTGCACCCATTAAAGGAGTGAGTCCACCCTTCGTACTCAACAGATTTGCCTACGAAAGCCATATAAAATTGAAGCACGTTTAAGATTGTATAGTTAGGAAATGTCACAAACATGCATAAAATAATGTGTTTTGATGTCTTGAGGTATCTGTATGATATAAACAATATTATAATATCTGTAACTTAACAGTATATTAACCTAATACACGAAATATATAATTGGTGTTTTATTAATGACTAGAGACTTAAAGGCTTTGGGCTCAATTTGGCACTTAAACTAAGATAAACACTCAAAAAGCGCATAAAAAAATATTGGCTTTTTGAAACGATGAAAACTGTAAAGTAAACCCCTCGCCATTTCTGACATTTTATAATTGGTTTAGGACGTTGAGGTAATTTATGTCTGTTTACAATCAAAACCCTTAATAGAGGCGGAATTAGACTTATCTGTGAATACACCTATGAATAATGTCTAATCATGAGTCAGAGAGGTCACTCGCGTGAGTTATTAGGACCTTACATATGAAATTTACCCTTTGATCTCAAATAATCTTGCTTTTCTTAAGAATTCCAATTTTAAATGTATTTAAAATTTAGGCTTATGTATTTGTGATTCGAATTTAGATTCAGTTGTTTTTTCCTTGGCATTCTTTTGTACACAGAAAATAACTAATAAAATATCGCGTTGTTTACGAATTTGAGTTCCACCGTGGCACCAGGGCCTACAGAAACAGTGCAAAGGATTAATCATGTGTAAGGGGAAGTTACTGTAAAACATTGGCACAAACATCGTACGTTTTTGGTTCTAGCATTTTCGTTGCGGAGATTTTGACCTCCAAAGATTAGAAAATATTTTTGACAAAGACTAGAGATGGTCGCAATCCCCGTAAGAATCAGCGTCAGGCTTCGGTATGAGTGACAAAACAATTTTTAATTACTGGAAATAAATTGAAAATGTGAAAATACTCTAGAAATGGTTACCGCATGATTTAAGAGAAACAGACCAACCAATGCGCATTGAGTGCTGCGTTACATTACTTAACCGCCGTATCGTTATTTGTGATGAAAAATGGATACTGTACTATGGTCGGAGGGCTCACCACAGTGGTTGAACCCAGGAGAACTGTCCAAATCCCAAAGGCAAACGAAAGTTGCCTCATAAAAACGTACATTGGTGAGTGTTTGGTAGACCAATGCTGGTGTCAGACACTACAGCTTCCTAAGATCTGGCCAGACGATTACAGCAGATCTGTATTGTCAACAATTACAAACCAAGATGGCAAAGCTAGCAGTTAAATAATCGAGACTGGTCAATTGCTCTAGCACACTGCTGCTCCATGACAACACTAGATCCTATGCTTCATGACAAAGGTAGACCCCATACTTCACGAGAGACGGTCGCTAAGTAAAAGGAGCTGCGATTGGAAATGACTCCGACACCCATCATACTCCCTGGATGTTGCTCCAAAAGATTACTACTTATTTGGGAATTTGTATAATTTATTCCAAGGAAAAAAAAAAGCAATTCCAATGAGGCAGTCAAAATCGCGTACAATTTTTTTATTGATTCTCGCTCTCAAAATATTTTAGCAATGGAATCAATGAACTACCCATAAAATACCGAGTGACATTAATAAGTTTTCATATAAATCGCTAATTTTATAGGTAAGAGGACCTAATTATTATAAAGTCAACTGTCCTTTTTCCTGAAATATTACATGCATTTAGCAGTTAAACCTTATCATAGTAGTATTCACCTAAACTCTCTCCGAATCGCAAGGCATCAACGTCAGTAAAACGCTATAATTTATTTAGTTGGGAAAAGCTCAAAGTAAAAGTTTTTTACTTTGTTTACATACCTTTAACTTTTACATAACTTCAGCTTTGTGTTTCATCCCAACGGTATATTTCAGTACAATAAAAACTAACTTTCGCAATTCATAAATCGATACGATGGCTTTTTACTGACGGGTTAAATCAGAATCATATTCGAATTATTCTTAATCAGTATTTGTAACAAATGCGAAGTCACTGTCTGGATCATTAACGTTGCACTTACTTGGTGAACATGGCTGGGGAAAACCGTCACCTGTAGGGGCAGTAGGAAATGCTTGTACATTGTGTTCCCTGTCTGGATACAATAGCGATCGCGTTGCGGTTGCTGATATGTTTTCCTGCATCCCAGCACATTCGTAGCGCGTCCACATGGAGTAATTATCTTCACGTCTTGTCGCAGATTTGCTAGTACAAGATGTAAATTTTCTGCCGCTGCTAGAGCCATGATCTCCGGTCGCAGAAACATCCTCCACCCGCTCCGAAATAGAGCACTTTCGATCGTATGGAATACGCGATCGGTTTCGTTTTACCTTCTTCCGTCGTTTTCTTCTTAGACTAAACTGGCCAATGCTTGAATTTTCACTATAATAGTCATCGGTCGTATCATTATAACGTCCCCATTCACTGTACCGCGAGAACTTAGAATGATTACCGCCCATTTGAGATTTTGTTATTTTAGAACAATAACAAATAAATTGATCAGTTAATTAAGTTACAAAATTATATAGGTGTTGTCGGTTTGGCGGTAGAGAGAGAATGAGGTCGTCTGTGCTCTGTACAATGTTGCCATTACAAATTGTGTTAATTCTACTAAAATTAAGTCAAAATCATAACTTACAGATAAATCGTCTTATAGGATAACAGTACATTATAAATATTTGATAATACATTAGTCAATAATAAATATAATATAGATTTTTAATAGAATCGATGGAAATTATTAAGAAGTATTATTTCTTAATAATTTCCACTTATTAGAAATATACCTAAATGTTAACCCGACGCTGTAAATATATGTTGAAATAAGTGTGTAGTGGGGAAATCATTATACTTAAATGTTAATAAGCTAACACTTTTATTATTGCTGTCAATCAATATAATTCCACGATACTTTCATGTAGGGTTGCCATCTCTTAAATCAGGTATCCAGGACAAGAAGCCTGGTAACACCGGATTTTGGAACTTAGAACGTCTACTATTTATAATCTAAAATGCGTGCGTGCAGATTCTCTAAATAACTCTAACTGTTCTCTAAATACTTTAGCTAATAGGGTAGTTATCTGGTGATGAATTTATTGAAATTAACAGGCTTACTGTAAAATAAAATATAAAACAAAGAAAAATATAAGACGTATACTGAAAGAATAATAATTTCAATCCACTAATAAAATTCTAAGATATAAGCGTTTAAAGTTTTTGGTGGGGATTTTGGACATTGGAGGGGACGCTCTGTCCCTTTCCTGCAAAAGTCTTTAATAAAAAGTGTATAAAACTTCCTCCTCTCTCCTACATCTTGCCGTGCCTGACAAGGCCCACACATGTTTCTTAAATTATATTATTGTAACAGCTGTTTTAACTTGTGGAGTGCAATAAATGTATTGAGTATTGACTATATAAATTATATGGCATATCCTATCGTGACGTCACAAGCCGATATAGAGCGCTCTCAGTCGAGCTAAAATGAAAATGCTTGTAACTTCCTTATTTTTGAACCAATTTTGATTTTTTTAATCGGCTCCATTTATGACAAGCATATTTATAATACCATGAAAAATCATATAACTACCCTATTACCAGCATAGGCCTAGTACGGTGGCCAGCACATCAAGTTAACACAAAATGTTTTTTTTTTTCAGTTGATTTTGAGCTTTATTCGCAAGACTTTAAGACTTAAAATCATTTGGAGAAATTTGTCAGTTTTGTAAAACCTGATGTGTTGGCGACTGTACCATTTATTGGCATGTAGGACTGTTAATTAAATTGCATATTATGATACTGATATGACTAAACGCAAGCAAGTTAGGAGAAAGCAAAAAAACCGTGCATAAAGAATCACATTTATTAATTACGAGCACATTTAAATAATATGATAATAATACACTCAGGGTAACTCTACCCCGCTCCCTTATACTTTATTTGGTACATACATCCTTTTTCGTCGTCTTGTATTCCATCCGCCTGATCTTCTTTGACAATGAATGGTCGTCATAGCATTATTTCCACGGTAATGAAATTTTCAAGGTAACACGTCTCTTAAAATCTCTTCACGTTCGTAAAAGCACTTAAATAACTGAAAATTCATGACTTTAAATACTCTTTTCCATCAGCTATTGATCAAGCAGCTTCTCCCCTCCCATTTTTCGCATCTTTACCTTAAGTACTCTGATCTTAAAGCCTTTACCTTAGCGAAATTGAGATAAAACGTCCAAATATTGAACTGTAGTGATTTTATTTGCTGACAGGTAAAAAAACAATATTGTTCAGCATATTTACACGACACATGGCATGCAAATTGTATCTCAAGTTTACAATCGGTATACACTTTGTCATTTCCAGTAATAAACGTCACTTTAACAAACATTAATATTAAAATGTATGTTACCGAATACAAACTAATTATATAATTCAATCATGATACTTATTTTTTTTTTTGCATTAAATATTGCGAAATATTCACAAAGATATGGATTTTCTAATTAAAGAAAATTCCTAGTGACTAGTTACCTATGACGTAAAAGGTGGAAGAGAAATTCGACATCACAGGCAGTGGTCTCGGTAGCTTAGTTGGCAAAGCGTCTGGTGTACTTAACCAGAGAGACGCAGGTTCAAACCCTGCCTGAGATGGGATTTTTCTTACACTAGGAATTTTCTTTAATTAGAAAATCCATATCAGTCATGATAGATAATAATAATCATTGAATGCATATGTCACTCACAACATTGAACAGCTATTAATGATAAATAAAATTGGAAATTATTCAAATAGATGTCATAAAATGTCAATATTAGTATATATCACACGATCAATTATTATTACTATCAGCCCGGTTGGTCCCATGCAGGGCAAAGGCCTCTCCTTCCTTATGGTTCAATTACACATTGTTACACTATTAAATTATCGAATTACAGAAAATATGATGTCAGTCGTGATTTCGTTCATTAAAGAGGAATCGAAAAAACTATATAAAAATTGGTCTGCCGACCAATAAGCATCACACAAAAAGTTACATTAATACATAGTTTCTAAGTCAGAGGCTTAAAGATAAATCAAATAATCCGTAAAACATTATCGTATGGAATCTAGTCCACTTGGCCAATATGGACCACATATATGTCATTAAATAGCTATTTCAATAGTTTATATGGAAGCTCATTTTGAATTGCTGTATGAAAAAAGTTATGGCAATATAGCGACAAAACGGTAGACCTGACCAATAAGGATGAAACATATACAGGGTGTTTGATAGAACGTTGAACATACGAAAATGGTGGTTAGTTGGGGTCATCTGCTACCCACTGGGCCCAAATTATTAAACTTGGCCGCACCGTTTTTTTTCCTTTTTTTAATTTCACAGAAAATTATCAGTTTTTTATCCATTTAAATTCGAATATCTTTACTTGTGATGGGTAAAACAGGCAGGATGTTGTTTTGTATTAATGTCTAATTGCAGCAAACTCTCATAAAATTATTGTTTGGTACAGATTTTAATGGGAAAAAAGTTATGTCTTTAAAGGTACAAAAAGGTATTTTTTTACATCTTTTTGTACCTTTAAAGACTCATAACTCTTTCTCAAGTGGTAATTTTCTGTGAAATTAAAAAAAGTAAAGACCTTGGCCGCACCGTTTTTCGGTGCGGCCAAGGTCAAATAATATGGGCCAAGTGGGTAGCAGATGACCTCAACTAACCACCATTTTAGTATGTTCAATGTTCTACCAAACACCCTGTATATCAGTATTTAGCTATTTCAATGTTATACAAGAGATTTCATGGCGGCTCATCATCATCACATCATTAACACAATTTACTAACATATAAGTAAGTACCTCTGTGATCACAAAGATAAACTAAAATTATGGTCACAACTTTGCGCCCTAGAAATCTAAACTTACGATGTTGCAACTTCTGCAAATTGATAAACCAAATTGTTTCAATGGTTTTATTCAGGATTACATTTATATTGAAACAAAGTAGAGCTGTTAAATCACAGAAGAGGTACTTATAATTAGTAGGGTGCTAAAATAAGGTCACTTTACCTTATGTTACTTTATTATACGGTTCACTAATGATTCGCATAAAATTGTATGCCAAAATTAATTTTATCATCATTTTCATTAGTCTAGTGGTCCTAAGCGCGACTGCTACGCTTGAGGTCCTGGGTTCGATCCCCAGGTCGAGCAAAGTGTTATTGGGGTTTTCTATGAAATTCCCAGTAGCAGCTCGGAGTCTGGATTTGTGCCCGGTTAATGGCAATAGGTTCGCCCCCTATTACATGGGACCTAAACATACCGGCGAAATGTGGGTGTACATTAGTACACCTCTGCCTAACCCTTCGGGGAATACAGGCGTGATGGTCTGTTATGTTTATGTTATGTTATAATTAATTTTGGCATACTTTTACATATCCCAATAATCGTTACGCATAATATTAATTATGCCAAAATGTTTCGGCAAATATGCGGAAAGATTTTTGCAGAATTAATTTAGTTATGCTAACTATTTCAAATGTAAATTAAACATGTTACTTAAACCTTATGTCACAGTGTCACCCAAGCTACAATGGATATAATATATGCACTTTACCTACCACACATACTTCAGTAAAAAAAGCTCTTAACTAATTAAAAATTATGTCTAATATGTTATCATTATCAACCCATAACAATGGCCCGCTGTTGAACGCAGGTCTTCTCTCAGAACAAATTTGGGAACAAAGGGATCGTACATTGTACTGTATGAAGCTTTTTCTATTGACACTTATAGCTAATTATTACAAATTAAAAACAGCAAGTTGACCTGACAGCCAATTACAAGTCTCCACATATAAAAGATTGAGTTATGTCAATCTGTGGACAGCATACGAATACCATAATACATCATACAGCTACCAAGAACATGGAAAACACCAAAGGAGACAGAGAAAAAAACAAACTACCGTTTTTAACTACAACCACTAAGTATTTAAGTTCTTAATTCTTCATCAGACCTCATTAGAACAACCTCCGACTTTTATATCGACAACCAACCGTGTCAATTGACATTAGCAATTATGTCAAAGAATATTCAGGCAATAGGATTGCATGGGCTTGTTCCTTGATAGCTCTCCCATTGAAGCCAATGTTTTATAACAAATTTTTTTAAAGCTTACCTGAAATGTAGGTTGAACTTTACTAGTATTCTTGTTAACCCCTCATGCTAAGCTAAATGCTTTTGTTACGGATGGGGTCGAGGCAGTAGTGCAATGGGTGGGTTTCGAACCAGCAACCACATGATCGCAAGTATGACGTGCTAGCCATTAGGCTACCGCCGTTTTAAATTGCTGGCGAAAATAAAAGGAACTACTGGAATCTGAAAAATATCTTACCGGATTTGTTGCACTGCATGCATGCACCGGCAGTAGCTCGATGTGTCTTGCCCAAATCTTGACAAATGTAACAGGTCTGAAAATATTAATTATATTAATATTAAATAGCTTACGTAGATAAAATAATAATTAAACAGCAGAGAAGACAGAAAACTACTCGAGAAATTTCCTACGGAACAGACTCAGATCAAATAAAAAGTTAAGATGGAACTTTGCGAACAAAGAAGTGAGGCCGGCTAAAACTACGCCTAACGGTTTACAACACACAATTACACGAGATGATCGATGATCCGAGGGAACAAATAAATGTTAAGTGAAAAGAAATGGGAAATTATGTTTTTAAGTAGGCTTCAGAAGGCCATTTCTGGTAATAAACAAATTACCACAATTACCGAATTACGAACAAATTACCGAAATTCAATGATAAATACATTATAAGTAATAAATTGTTCTTGGTAGACGTTAATTAATCTTGGAACAAGATTGATGCTATATTCTGATCATTTGAAGTTATCAAAATTGGCCTTGATGAAGGGCCTTTTCTTATTTCAGCTCTATCTTGTCTCAAGAGGAAATGTTAAGTGAAAAAAAAATGAGAAATTATGTTTTTAAGTAGGCTTCAGAAGGCCATTTCTGGTAATAAACAAATCAAAATTCAATGATAAATACATTATAAGTATTAAATTGTTCTTGGTAGACGTTAATTCATCTTGGAACAAGATTGATGCTATATTCTGATCATTTGAAATTATCAAAATTGGCCTTGATGAAGGGACTTTTCTTATTTCAGCTCTATCTTGTCTCATCTTCAAGAGGAAGATATCCGGTCCTATATACTTGCGCGGGGACACAGGTCCATTGCGAAGTTCACCCTTGAAAAGCTTTGATCTAACATCGGATGGGGCACTAATCAAGTACACTACAACTGCACAATAGATGTAAGGCCATGAAGTATCCAGGGCAGATCTATTGAAAATTTAATTTAGTGTGATTGCCTAATTAGTCTCGTGGTCCTAAGCGCGACTGCTACGCTAGAGGTCCTGGATTCGATCCCCAGGTCGAGCGAAGTGTTATTGGGTTTTTCTATTACATTCCCAGTCTGGACTTGAGCCCGGTTAATGGCAATAGGCTCGCCTCCTATTTCATGGAACCTAAACATACCAGCGAAATGTGAATACGTACACCTCTGCCTAACCCTTCGGGGAATACAGGCTAGATGGTATGTTATTTAGTGAGAAATCACGGTGTTTATAGGAGCGTTAACTTCTAATGTAAGAAGAATATGGGGTCTGCCTTGCAACCTCTAACGAACATCCTTTAGGATTGCAGTTGGTGACTATCGCCGACTCACTAGCTTGTCCCTCCAAAAACTGCCAGTACAGGCAGAAGGGGGCGACAGTGGTATAAGCATAACGAGTATAGCTCTGGCTCTAGTTAGAGTTGAGAGTCACGGGGATGCTCTTGGATTTTCATTCTGCATGAGGAAAATGCGGGCAAACTGGAGACAGGGCTGTAACCTACTTTCTGCTGCCCTGCGGCTTGTGCACTTTTTATTAGACCAAGTGATTCATAACTATCCTCCAGATTTCCTTTAATAGTGTGATAAAGCTTATCCTGGGCAAAGCCAGCCAGATGTTGACATCTTGCATGCCGGTTTTTCTATGAAATTCTCAGTAGCAGTTCGGAGTCTGGATTTGTTCTCGGTTAATGGCAATAGGCTCGCCCCCTAATTAGAGGAACTAATCATACCGGCGAAGTGTGGGTGTACATTCTCACACCTTTGCCTAACCCTTCGGGGAATACAGGCGTGATGGAATTTTATGTCATGGTATGTTATACTTAAAGGGTCTCAAGTTCTTACCTTGTTGTATCTCTCGGGTGGTATCAAACGAAGGACAATGGGTTCCATAGACGTGACATTGCCGAATCTGACCTCAGGTATGTACAGCGCGCAGACGACATGCGCCCAACCACCAGTATCGGACCGCTTCAGAGCACCTGACTTAGAAGGGCACAGCTCACAGCGCTGAAATGTTAAATTCAACCCTTGTAGAACTGTACAAAATACACAATATTAATCAAAGAATTTGTATGTACAGTGGGTTATAACTGTTACCTTACACAACCTAAAAACTAAAGAATTTGAACTGTCTGCTGATAACATTTAACGTTTATTAGATTAGCGCTACTTGATGAACGAATGCTATAATAATACAGATACGCAAATTTGATCTTTTAAACGTAAGCGTAATGTACCCATAAAGAAAAAATTACATAGATAAAAAAAAGGAATAGTTGACTAGTGTTGAAGGTATTGTTGTCGCCTTGGTCCCTTTTCCGCAAAAGATTTTTATAGAAATTGTATGGAATATCGGATTGTGACATCACAAGCCGTATATTGTGATGTCTTCTAGCATAAAATGAAAATGCTTATAACTTCTTATTTTTGAACCTATTTTACTTTTATTTTTCATATTTTTCTAAGGACCATAAAAAATGTTACTCAACTAGCCTATAACATGCCATGAAACAAAATCGAGAAGATACGTTATTTTAAATAAAATATATATATGATAACAGACTTACTACTTTGGCTTTGGTGTCCGGACTTTCGCATTTCCGACAATACCATGGGCCTGTTGGAACTGTCACTATTCCGTAACAAGCTGAAAAATATAATTGAATTCTGAATAATTGTTGTACAAAGTATGATAATAAAATTTTGTTTTGACTTGTATGATTATAATAAGGCTGACTTTTCAATAACACTGGGGCATAAAACAGCACTATGGACTCCCGGATTGATATGGTTGAGGTCCGTAGCCCTAACAGGATTGGCAGCTGCTAACCCAAGTACTGCCATAGAACTAACATTACATAACCTTAGACTACTTAGTAGTACTGGAATGCAACAGTCATTGCTGATTGTCAGCTCAGCTCAGCGCTAGTCAGTAGTACTGCATCAGTCAGTGCTGGCTGTCAGTTTGGTTCAGCATTAGTCAGTATTACTGAAACAGTCATTGCTGACTGTCAGTTTGGCTCAGCGTAAGTCAGCAGTGCATGGTTAGCAAAGATCTACTGCAACAATCAGTGCGGGCAGTCAGTGTGTCTTGAATATCAGCCTAACCCTTGTAAAAATTCTGTAAGGAATACCTTGGTGGACTGCCACCGTGCAGCCATTGCCGTCACAATAGACAAGCGGGTTGTCGGGCCAACCGCGCTCGTCAGAGCACACGCAGCATCCTCCTACCATCTCCTTCATTGTGTACACCTCATTATTAACTTAAAACCTAAAAACCCACATAATAATGAAAATACTAGAAATTAAATCAATTCAAATTCCCAACGACTGACAATTGCAGTGACAAGGAAATGAAATAGCAATTCAAATTAAATAAAATGTGCTAACAAATATATCACCAGGTAATTTGACCCTATGGAAGCTCAAGATGATAAAGATGACCAAAACAAATGAACTTTGTGTGAAATGGATGCAACAAATGCAAGAGCCATGAATGTAAACAACACGTCAAATTGGATTAAGCCTTTACCTTGCAAAAAACCGTGACATTTATTAAAACTACCTAAAATTAGTTATTTATTCATGTATGTTGGCCAGCACATCAAGTTAACACAAAATGTCAAATTAAACTTAATCTTCAACAATTTAAGGTTTAAAATCATTAGGAGAAATTTGACAGTTTTGTATACCTTGACCTGCTGGCGACTGTACCTATTTAGAAGATTTTCCATTGATATAATTAAAAAATATATCATTATTGTTTATAAACTAAGTCTAGTAAACCACATTTAGTTTTAGATCTTCATCATGGTCTGGGCAGGATTAGGTAATAGTAGGTAGGTCTTCAGACTTAACTGATAACTCCTTTATTACAGATATTATGATATTATTAGAGCAGTTTACATTTGAAAATCATGTGAATCATGACCAGTGAAACTCAATCATAAATTGAAACAAAGGTGAAAATGTTGATATAAAGGCACAAGTCTACAAAATCAATACCGACTCTAATAAAAGTAGCGGTAACCATGAGAACATAGTACCTGCTATTAGTAATTCAGTACATTGAGCCAATTAAATAAGTGGTCTTACTGTTTACACCCCATTGGAACAATATTAGATGTCTTAACCTTAAATAATTGCTGCTTTTAGTTAATTCGCGTTATTTGTTGAAATGGGCAGGTATTAACTTATAGAGTTTCACAGCCTGCTACTTTTTGTTCACAATCAATTGTATTCCCACAGATTTTAATAACATTAGAATGATTTAAACATTTAAATGAAGTATTAATTTTCTTTGTTTAAATTATAATCTGCAATTTACAAGATTATTAAAATAATTCATTTTATTCAAGCTTTTCTAGTGCGAGTTGGTAGTAAAGAGATTTTAAAAGTGTCCAATTTGTTTTTTTTCTATGTCAAAGTTACTTGAGACAGATCAACTTATTTATTTTTATTTTGTATTTTCCCTTTAAAGCTTGCAATACAGGTACATAAATGACTTTAGTTGGTAGCAGGGCCAAAGTCAAGAATTAATTTTAGGTGGATTCATATTCCTGCCATACTTGGATGAGAGAAGGACAAGGCCGAGGTGGATGGCACAAGATGATGATGATGAATATAGGTGTACTTAGTATGATGTATAAGAAACAAAAAAAACCTTTTTTTGGTAGGTGAAATGCTAGATAATATATTGCTGCATAGCGAGTTAAAAAGAGATTGTTTAATAATAATATTGATAACTTCTTGTACATAAAAATGTGGAAGATAATTAAATTCTTGCTTATCTCAACAATTTAAAGTATGAGTGTTACATGCAAAAATGAATGTTCACTGAAACCATACTTATCCTACTGCAAGGTATTGGTCTCTGCTCAGAATGAGAGGGGTTAGGCTTTATAACAAATAGTCCACCAAACTATTTCAATGCGGGATGGCTATGTGTTATTACTGTGAGTAATTCTTATTTTAATAGGTGACGACAAACAAGTTAAGTACAATTTTCTGTTCTGATAAGTGATTGTCATAATTTAATTGATATATTTTTTGTTTAATAGCTATCGAGGAGCTTTAGCTTAATGACTTGCTTTAGTGTAGCTCTAGCTTTAGATAGTAATCAATAAAAAAAATTGTATACAGATTTTTTAAAGGCACAAAATAGTGTCTAATATAAAACGAAGTAGTTAGTACAACAGTCTGAATTCCAATAAATCAGGAGCTTTCCAATGTTTTTCCAGTAGCCTAATCCATTGTGTACTGAGAGGAGATCTGTGCCCAGTAGTGGGACAATGTAATGATATATTATGTTAAATGTAACCGAAGACTATCAATTTCATGACCATAAAAAACCACTACAAATGAATGTTATTCATACTAATATCATAAATGCTGCCACTCCGAGACCACTGAATGGAGAACCATAATATTTGGCAAGATTGCATGACGGCTACCTTTTGGGCAGAAGTGAAAACACGGGCAATAGTCTACTATATTTTACACATAGAATGTATATGTTGCTTAGTGTCTTACTGTGAACTGATAATTCAGGACATTTTTTTTTATTGACACGATATATAAATATCATCATCTATATCTACATCTATGTAAATGGATGTATTATAATAATTATGTACTTACAATGAATCTATTTTCAGTTTTACATTGCAGTGTACAAAAATATTGATTCTCTTTGTTAGGTTGAGCTAGCTAGGGGGTCTGTTATATTATCAAAGAATGAATTCTGTTTTTGCAATATATTCCGGGAAATAAATATAAGCTAGGCTATTCATGTAGCTTAATTACTGTGTATAGGTGTGGATATTCTAACATAATCCACACCCATATCAGAACAGAATTCTAAATTTTCTTGGGTATACAGTTATAGATTATGAGTTTTTAGTTCTTATGCCAAAGTAACCGCTAATACAATTTGAAGTGTACAACTGATGGATTTATGATCTGAATATTTTAAAATGACAATGATTGACTTACAGCTTCCATCTAGTTATATTTACCAAAAGTAAAAATATCCGTTCATTGATGAAGATTTTGCTGGCACAAATTCTCTAACTCATCTTTTTTATTGTAATACAACTGATATCTTTTATCACCTCACCTGCGCCTAGCAAGAACGATAAAATGAAGTCTAATTACACAGAAACTAAACTCGTCAAAAATTGGAAATAAAAACCGGCCAAAACAAGTTTGTAATTTGAATTAGAACTGTATGCAAATATCTCTGATTGGTAATGTATTTTACGGACAAAAATGTTAAATTACACTCGCTCGCTTCCATTAGCTACAACCAAAAGCCATGAAGCCATGATGTTAAATTTTGTTTAGATTACACACATAGATAGATGACATACTTTAAGCATAGAAATGTCAGAGAAGGATAGCAATATAGTCAGGTCTGCAACGTGACTGAGATAACTTGATATTTCAACATACTATGACAACGTACTGGAACGTACGTTTAGTTATTTAAGGGGTTGTCTACGCTGGAGTTGCTGGTTTTAATTTATTCAAGTTAGGTTTATAGGGTTGGTAGTTTCGCGTAGCTGAACAAAAATGAGAAACAAAACAAGGCGTCCCCGTGCGCGCGCAACAAGGGCCGTGGGAATTAGTTCTATATTGATTTTTCAGTTGCGGGGCTAGGGCTTTGGACTACCTAGGTATAAATACTTCCATGAAATCTAACCATGCACTATGCGTGGGTATGAACCATACAAACTAGGTTCCTTTTTTACCCACAGTGTCGAGTTTTTAACCTACCATTATTATGAATATAGTGTACAAGTTTAATAATAATTATGAATATGCCGTAGGAGGGTGAGGACTAACATACAAAAAATTCGAATGTATTAAATTCTATCTACTGTCAGTGTCACAAGTCACAACAAAACAATCGCCGATCGCGTGGGTCAAATGACTTGTGAGCGGGAGACTGAGGTGAGACGGTGAGAGGATAGCCAGTGCCAGTGAGGGAATCTTTTGATGTTGAAATTACGCAAGTACTGATAGGTTGCCAGCGTTAAAATAATAATAGTCCCGTTAAAAACTAGCCGGACTAAACTAAAAGAAATAATAAAAAAAACTTAAATAGTTCTACTTTGAATATTAAATTAACATTTATTTGTAACACTTTATCTTAGCTCTCTCTCAACCGTTAGCGTACGTAACGAATGCGAGTCTTCTTTTAGCTCAGGTAAAGCAACAGTCAGATGGCGCTGGCATCGTTAACTTAGCGGGTATCTTACCTAGACTCGATTCGGGTAAGTAGGTACCGAAGTGTTGTGTCAGTTGGAATGTGGAATATCATAAACTGAGACTGTGGTTTTTCTTCAGACATCAGAAAAGAAAACTAGTCGCTGATAAGGCTAAAGCTAAGGTAGCCTTGGGCGCGAAATTTCAAAATTTTCTCGGTGTTTCGCAAATTATTCGGCTTTTACGAATTCTAGGTAGGTACATGGCAGTAGAAATTGCGACATCAACAATAACTTATTTACGCTTGGTGATTAAAACTTTTGCTTAAAAATCGCAACCATAGGAGATTTAGAGTTAAAATGTTATATCGATTTTTCGCAAATTGTTACACATTATAAGCGCGAGACAGTAGTAATTGCGACATTAACTTTACAATTTTTACTACCTACTGATAACAAAATTTTGTCTCGTTACGTATCATGCGAAAAATAAATTGCCAATAATTTGGCCAACTACCTACTAAAATTGTCAATTGAAGCAATTGTTATTATTTAGTATGATAACGATTCTTTAATGAAATTTGAATTTGGCGGACTAGCGAACTCCACCTTTTTTTTGTAATATTCTTGGCATGACTTCAGAGGCCTTTAACGTAAATGTGTTGCCAACTTACAAGTCGGTGCGTAAAATATACCTGCACAATAGTTGTATAACTGTCATCTAAGATGTGGGAATATTTTCTATTATTTTGAACTAGCTAACGCATGCAACAGGCGTTGCGTGTTGTACTATTTCTTAAATTATGACCAGCATTTGCTTATACATAATATGTATCAGCAAATTATCATAATTTAAGTATATTATCATGTATCTAAATCTACACTGAATTTCATAGAAAAATATTAAAACTGCGGAATCAGGGAGAGTTCCGCATTTTTTCCGGCTTTATAGCCTACTATTAAATAATCTGTCTATTAATTTGGTTATAGAGCTAAGATAACTGCCAAGCCATTTGAGGAATTTTCCTGAATGTAGGAAATATTCAGGAAAATTCCTCAATTTTCCGAGATCAGCCAAATGAGTCTTATAGTTTCTGAAATTTTGTGATTAGTCAATGTGTGAGTGAGTGATACGGATTTCACATTTACGTAGGGTTTATAGATATATTCGTTATTTGCGATAACAATGCCGCACATGTCAAAATTATATCCATGGATATGCTGGCTGAAGAAGCCATAGTAGTGACGATCACTTCACCCTCCGCAATTTGTTGATCTATAATAACCATTGAATTTTATCATATCATAGTCATAGCCTTAGGAAATAGCTAGGTAGTTTAATTATTTACATAACGTTCGGTTAAAATAACACCTGGACTTTAAGTAAGTACTTAGGTATGCGATGAGGCTTTGGCTTGTGCAGGGCTAGTGCAAGTTGAAATTGTGGGTAATTCGAATTGTCGTCACCACGGCAGAGATAAAACCATAATTTATCTCTTCCGTACACGTCACTTTATTCTACTGAACATACCTACCATCATCATGCCTGTATTCCCCGAAGGGTAAGGCAGAGGTGCACTAAATGTACACACACAATAACAAAATCATATCTGTAGAAAATTTATTCCTTATATTGCGAACAATCTGTTCAAATAAATAACATTTTGTTTCCAGAACACTTTAACTGTGTTAGTACCTACATGGCAATGATAAGTACTTAAGGAGTTTGAAGAGTCGAAAGCAACAAAATTGTGTTATTTAGCTAATAGTCTTAACATAACATACCATCACGCCTGTATCCCCCGAAGGGTTAGGCAGAGGTGTACTTAATGTAATGTACACCCACAGTTCGCCGGTATGTAATAGGGGGCGAGCCTATTGCCATTCACCGGGCACAAATCCAGACTCCGAGCTGCTACTAAGAATTTCATAGAAAAACTCAATAACACTTTGCTCGACCTGGGGATCGAACCCAAGACCTCCAGCGTAGCAGTCGCGATTGGGACCACTAGACCAACGAGGCAGTCAATTAACGGTTTATTCTACTGGTCAAACCTAATATACCTTCCTAAATGTAGTTACAATAGTTACCAACAAAATTTATTGAAAATAATAATATAGGTAGGTACTGCCTATAATTATTCCCACTGCTGGGACACAGACTTCCTCTCAGTCAGAGAGAGTGGATCCACCACGCGGGCCCAATGCGGGTTGGTAATAATCTGGATCGAACTGTAAATTACACTAAGGAAGGTACAGTCGCTAGCACACCAGGTTATAGAAATCTGTATTTTTTCTCCAAATGATTTAAAACCTTAAAATACTGATGATTAAGTTCAAAACCGACTAAGGAAATTTGACATTTTGTGGTAACCTGATATGCTGGCGACCATACCTACTTTTGTTGAAGATAATTTTTGAGATAAATTGATTAGATGCAGTACATAATGTAGCTAGTGACAAATATTATAATGTGTTCGTACTTGCTGTGTCATTTGCGGTTTTGCAAATGCTTGATAATCTTGTGGCTTGTCTGCCATAACAATATTCATATTTGTGCAGACATAATCAATCAAGAATGATATTTTTATCGGAGGTAAAGGACAGATTTTAGAATACCAATCACTCATCCACTTACGAAACACTACCTACAAATACCTATGAAGTTTTAAAACTATTAGGCGTAGAAACTAGAAAAATGCCTGAAAGGAATTCTTTTTCGGAAAATCGCATGGGCTTGGCAAATATGAGATTATTAATGCGGCGAGCACCGCAGGGCATAACTAGTACCCTAAAAATATGTTAAATCATTCCTTATGATGACTGTTCTCCGACTATTACCTATGTTTGGAGCCACTGCATCTGCACAATGAACTTGTAGGTGTAAAGGTCGATTTGAAGGTTTTTTGCTAGTTACAAGAATATTATCATTATTAACTTGCGACGCATGATAGTATCATTAAAGATCAGAGTTTTTGTGATCAAATTGGTACTTTATGTATAAGACATAAAGCTACAATGACGTTCACAAGGACAAATCATTTCTTGAAAATTTCCAACTAAAGGACGTTCGCGGGTTTGCACTAAAATATTAGGTTGGTATGATTAATATGCCATCCTGCCTGTGTATACCGAAGTTTAAGACAGAGGTGTACCTGCTGTTTTACCCGCAATTTACCGATTTTTTTACAATCCCATGCAATGGAAAAATACGTTAGAAGGTACTAATAGTATTTGAAGTTACACATTTTCTTAACTACATGGATCCGGATCATACAAGATGACCTCTGAAAACAAGACATCGAACCAATCTTAGACAATAATGGTGTCTTTTAAAGAAGGTAGTAACATTATCAGATGTGAGTTTCACACTGTAGTTCAATATTTGAACAGGCCTTTTAAAGAAATAGTCATATTTAACAGCTTTGATTTGACTTGTCTTAAACTCTTAAAGAAAAGAATACATTAGTCATCGTGTAGCTCAACCAATATTTAGTAATCTCAATGACTCTTTGCAGGACTGGGGCGAGGTGTATTCTAACTGGCCACCAGGCCACTCAGCACTTGTCTTGCCCTACACGTCAAGGCTATGAGATTTGTGACATTCGCCACGATCAATTTGAAGACCGACGCGTCATTTTTCTCCTGTTAAATCGCAATACATATAATTCTCAAAATCAATATAACATTATATTAATACAGCAAATCTTTCGATCTCTATCGAAAAATTCCCAAGTGTAACATCCTCTCCCAACCAATTTTCATTCCCTTATCTCCCACTTCTCTCCTAAATTTATAAATATTTTGGCTACATTTATAAATGAAAACGATCTTAAATTTTAACTGCTAAGACTAACATCTACGACGAAGTCAAAACCTCGACGGTGGTCTTTAGCGATTCGCCGTCTCAACGTGACACTGGCAGAATAGCGGCAATCGGCTCAATTGCCACAAAAAAAAACATTATATTAATTTACAGTTATTTCTTTCTTTCTTTCATTTAATATTCAGACAGAAGAGCCCCAGATTCTGCAGTTTTATTAAACGTTTTACATAATATTCCTTTGTCTCTGCAACCCAAAAATAAAGTATTACGTAAACAGCCTAGGTTTATTTTCGGGTCGCCCTCCTCCCCTACAATATAGTACTTTCCCCTATGACGTCAAAGACGGGAGACAGACAGAGCGGCGCCTGGTGCCATCGATTGCTATGCCCCATTCAATGTCAGCAGCCAGGAGGGATGACGCCCTCCTTCCACACCCCATGGATTTCCGTCACCGAACTGACCTTTATGGCCTCAATTATAAGATGCGATTCATGAATGGTTGTATAGAGGACAAATTAATTTTAAATACAAGCAAATTAATGGCAACTGCTTGCATACTATTTTATTCACAAATTGTTTTACAAGTACGATTTCAAGTTTCTCCGGGTTCAAGTGGCAAAATGTATGTATTATTTATGGGAAATTAAGGGAAAATAGTGCACATAACTAGAGATATCTTTAAGATGCAGGACGACTGAGGATTTAGTTAGCCTGCACGGGCAGCATTTAGCATTAAATTTAGCAACTTCATCAGTCAGGTCTTCTCGATACCCATACCATCGTGATAATTATATTTTTTATTGAATCACGTAGTTCAATAATTTATTAGCTCCTTACTTATTGCTTGGAGAATCCAAGTAATTTTTCCGCTTTGGAAAAACCTTCAGTATACTAACGTTCATATTTCTTTTAATTCTTTCCTGTCTATCGTTTTGCTTGCTCACTATGGGGCCGTGGGGACAAGTTTTCATCCAACATGTTCGAAACCCCTTAAAACATAATAGGTTAGTATATACCCGTCCTTCAGATCTTGAGGTCAATAAGAGGATACCCACTTTAGCTGCCTCTTGGTTAATTAGCTATGATGGAGTTTCTGATAATGGAACGCATATTAACTAACGACAGTTTTAAACGGTAATACAAATGGTCAATATTTGGTCAATCAAATGTTGATTGATATGATATATCGCGTACCTAGATAGACAAACCTACGCGTTTTTATCAATTGATCGCATTTCCTACAGTAGAAGGTCGCAATTAGCAATGGAGGGAGGAGGGGTCTAATTATCACACCATAGATTGTCCTTGTAGATCGATTTTTCAGTGCGGTTATTATTTCAGCAGTAGCTCCCCGTGGCCTCTTCTGCGCCATCAATCTCAATCATACCATACAACTCTGGCCTTCCCTTCTCAGCAATTACGGAATAGGATTGCTCCATATTCCACTTTCTAATGGCTATTTTCCCAGTCAATATCAACATTATCGTTAAGTGTAGTACAGGACCAGTTTTTAGGGTACATTACTCATGACACCGATGTGATACAGTTCACTCTTTTCCTGTTTCACTGCTGTAAATGTAGGGCTTAAGGCATAGGCTTGCTTCAATACTGCGAGAAAATCCAAGAAGGCTGGTGTGAGTTAGTATAAATAACTGTAGGTACCTATCGAGGAAAATCCAGGGGCGTCGCTACCGCCGTATCAGCCGTATCAATGATACGTACGGGGCCCCCGGGCTACAGGGGCCGTGTGTAAAATCGTAAGTACATATAGAGATCTAAATGATCTAACTATGTCAGATGGACACTTTCCTCTTTAGTTTCAGATGACGAAATCATTCGGAACAGTTGGATCATAAACATTGTTGCTGGCTATCTAATATTAATATGTTATTGTACCATCACTTCCTGTCTAATATAAATATAAGTAAGTAGGTACTTACCTAATAACGTACGATCATTTGATGCCCTCTGATTGAGACTAACTGGTTGCAAATTGGTATTTGTAGAATAAAATATATATCCACATAGAAAATACTTTTTTCTGTACTTTTATACAATCGTGATTGTTAGTGATTAACAAACACTGCCGTGACATTATCAGCATTCAGAAGCTATAAAAAAATATCGTTGGAAAAAAAATGCCTCAATTAGATTCAAAGCGAAATTGCAATGATTTGCAACTCTCATACCTCAGCCAATTTGACAAGCGTGTACAACATGTCTAGGAATATTCCGATACTCACTACCGGTAATTAGTTTGGCGCTAATGTTGCGCAGATATTTTTTTGGGGTTTGGTGAGAGAAGCCAATGTTTCCGACCGCGGAATAGTCATAAAATGAGACAACCCACTCTCAGTTTCTTTATTGTACGTCATGGACTAAACTAAAACTAGTGCCAAACACAGCCGTTTCTGTTGTTGCTTCATGGGAAATACAAACTTTCATGCGAATCTCATGCGCTATTTTATATACAGTGACGAGAAAAAATATGAAATTCGAAAGCAATTTCCTTGTAGAGTATCGATCCAAATGTTGAAATATTGTACAAATAAATAAAGTGACATGTGTTAAAAGATTCTGTCGGCACAATATCTCCTAATTGTAATCAATAGTTTCAGACAAAATCCTTGTTGAATTTTACTGAATGTGTACATGATATTGGTGCGTGACTGAACTCGTGACTGTATATAGGTACATACATATTAAGAAAAAAATAAAAAGGGGGTCGTTAATTTATGATAGACTGGTTCATTCTACAACCTTACCCTTCCAAAGCTACAATTATTTATAAGTAAGTTGGTAGGTATATAAGTTAGTATTAGTATGATTTTTGAAGCACCACGTAACATTATGCAACTAAAATGTGCTGAATTTGTATTACTAGTAGGTAGATAGGTAGTGCACTTCCGTCACTTATGAATGCACAATGATCACGTTTTAACGGATTTAAGTAACAAGATAATCATTAAGAAACTGCAAACATACAGGTATTGTTACTTATAAAAAATAATAAATAAATAATTCTTTATTACACAATGGTTGTACTTACATTATAAACACTTATTTGGACACTGCATCGTTACAACAACAAGAAAAGTGGTTACGATGGCCTCTGGTACACAGTGTAAGATTAAACTTGTGTTTAGGGTACCAGCGTTCTCACATTATAATATACACATAAGACCTTATGTAACTATACTATCTATACGTACTATGATGTACTGAGATGACCTTGAAATGTGATCGAAGATGATGACAAAAAGACGTAGTTGTTAGTAAATTAATCAAAACCTAGATAGATAATAACCAGAAAAGAGAGTGTACTTTTTTTCTTCCCTCCGGGTATCTGATATTTCCTGCCACAAAAGGCTCAGTCGGACTCTTACTTACTAAAACCACACTGGCGGTTTCTGTGCATAAAGGAGCTCTTCCTTACATTAAGAAAGAGCTCTCCTGTGCAATAAACCTGGTCGGTCAGTCCTAGCGTTCTTCTAGAAGCCGGTGAATCTTACTGTTTACAGATCCAGTCCATCTTGGTTGAACTGCGATTAT
This sequence comes from Subacronicta megacephala, assembly GCA_958496365.1. Lineage (NCBI taxonomy): Eukaryota > Metazoa > Arthropoda > Insecta > Lepidoptera > Noctuidae > Subacronicta > Subacronicta megacephala. The sequence goes on from OY292513.1 coordinate 15,157,116, forward strand.
ATTCTTGTTGTCGTTATTGACTCAAGCGTGTACAAGACATCTCAAATGGGAATGGGTTAGAATGTACATACCTCTTTATATTGTACGAAAAATGCTTATGAATCATCCACCTGGGGAGGCGACAGAATATGTCGGACTCGTACCGAATAAAACTCTCTCAACTTGCTCTATTTATCTTCAGGGCGCGACATCAGGCGCGACCATTGCAAGCTGCGGTCCAGCGTTCGCGAGACTTGTTTATAGAGCGAGGCCTTTCCTCAAATGTCTCGAGGGGGGACGACGACTGGGACCTTTATCTGGTCGGGCGGAGGACTCCTCAGGTCAGCTCGCAGGATAGCTGACAAATTTACCAAAAAAATAATGAAGACTGCCCTAATAGTCTAGAGATCCTGAGAGTCGCGCTCAGGATCTCTAGACTATTGCGGCTTGAGGTTTTGGGGTCAATTCCCAGGACGAGCAAAGTGTTAGTATATTTTTCTATGAAATATTCATTAGAGCTCGGAGTTTGGAATTATGCCCGGTGAATGGCAATAGGCTGGTTCCGGAAATACAGGCGTGATGCTATGTTATGCTATGTCAATTATTATGTCAGCAATATAATGTTTACACGGCGACGTTTAGGCTTTTTGACGCCTCCAATCTGGCGTATTCAATGAAGACCTTGTAAAGCGATGCTTTAACAATATTCAGAGTTCAAATTACTTAACCGTATTTAATCAGCGTCTGATAGAACTGGTTATTTGATTGATGTTTTCATCATGTTTTCTTCCTATATTACGTAAACACAATGTGCTTGCATTCTCTGAAACGTATTTCTAATCAAGCGGAAGCAACATCTAGCGGAAAACATCGGGATTGCAATTTTGGTATTTCTAGCTTTCCGCCCACGGCTTCGCCCGCGTGGTTTCTCGGCTTTTCTGCATTTAAATTTTCCAGTTTTTGCAACATTTTTCATTTATGCTCCGCTCCTATTAGTCTTAGCGTGATGATATATAGCCAATAACCTATAGCCTTCCTCGATAAATGGGCTATCTAACACTGAAAGAATTTTTCAAATCGGACCCGTAGTTCCTGAGATTAGTGGGTTCAAGCAAACAAACAAACAAACAAACTCTTCAGCTTTATAATATTATAATATATATAGTATAGTATAGATTAAAATATTATAAATAGGTATATATTTTTTAAGAGAGTTCACGACGCATGCTTTGCTTTCACTTGAGGAAACATTAATATTTAGTAACCTGCACAACATCGAATTGAGTACATTCCACTTTAAAACTACCTACTTAATCGTGTCTCCTCTGGCGTTAAATTTTTTTTTTTTCGGTATTTCGCAAATTGTAAAACTATAACACATTCAAGGCCCATGGCAGTAAGAACTGGGACATCAAAAATAAATTATTCCCAAGTTTTACTTAAAATTTTTTTTGGTGATAGTAGGTAGAGTAAATTGACATTTTTGGGTGAATCCTCTATTAAAAACTATTTTCTGCTACGGCAACAATTTCGGTTGTAAACAGACTTTATGTACTTAGTTGATGTCGCAATTCATACTTCCATGATCCTATTATGTGTTAAAGATGTACCTACAATTTATTTAAAAAATGGATTTGGCGCCCAAGCGAGAGACCAAACCTCTGTGACCAAAGTACCTAATACAACTAAGAAAATTGCATCTAATTTCAGTTAGGAGTTTTGGCGTGGTGCATGTAGGTACGGCTAAAGGACAAACCAGTTTAAGCTGATTTCACATTGTATAGGCTTCTTATACAATATGAGGTCAGCGTAAACTAACTGACATAGAGAAATAAAAAAAAACGTTACCTAATTGTTATGGCTTCGATGTTAATTTATCTTGAATATTTCCTGGGCTAGGTATACTTACTAATAATAAAAGATTTTTAATGTCACACAATAATTCAACTGCGGTCGATCAATAGATTGATGGCGTCACTAGAGAAATCTTAAACAGTTGCACTCCGTATATTCACTTACATCAGTTAAGTATGTCATCTTTTGCTCCCCCTAGCACTCCCCGACAAGGACACATCCCCCTAAAGCTACTGACACACACCGTATCAACAAATCGGTCAAGGCTACGTGATTCTTTAGCTAAGTATATAACTTACTAGCTTTCCGCCCACGGCTTCGTCCGCGTGGTTTCTCGGCTTTTCTGCATTTAATTCTTCTCCGTTTTTGCAACATATTAGATGTAGTAGAGTAGAGTAGATTTCAATTGAACCTGTTAATTGGCGCTGCCATCGTGATCAGGACAGCGTCTGTACACACATACATACATATTGTCACGCCTGTCTCCCATGGGGGTAGGCAGAGACTATAGATTTCCACTTGCTACGATCCTGGCACACTACTTTCGCTACATCAAGCTATACAAAACCAATTTAGACTGACCATTGGCGCTCTTTGGGGGAGGCCTATGTTCAGCAGTGGACGGCAATAGGCTGACATGATGATGATGATGATTGTAAAGGTTTTCCGCACAATTCAAGCCAGCCTATACTGGTTTTGTATAGCTTGATCTGTAGCCGTGCGTACCTAAGTATATTTTTTAGTGATTATTTATACTTAGGTTGGTCATTTTGTTCAGTTTCCAAGCCCATATTTTTTTTGCAGGGTGTTTGAATGTAATGTTTTAAAAAGGACGCTATAAAATTAAAAAAATTAACGGACCTACGACTTTAATACTAGATTAATAATACTTTTAATACCAAAATATTTCTCCGCATTTTCCTTAAAAAATATGAATTCCGGGTCGCATTTTATTGAAATATTTTCTAAAAGTTTTTTTTAATACCTAATCGAAAAATACACTGCTTCGGCACTTCGAGTAAAGTACCAATAATTCATCTCACTAATTGTAATGACGTGCTGCTACGCTGCTGGCATTTGTTTGCTGTCTGTGTGTGCATCGAAATCGACTATCAGCAAGTTATCTGATATGAGTCATGGTACCAACTAATTCTGCGAATTGATGCAATAAGATCTATTGAAATAATAATAGCAGACAGTCCAATACAGGAAAACACAGAAAGGCTCTAATCATGCCTTTGAAGCCAGGTATAGAAATAGTTTCAGAGCTATGAAGGCTTACAAGTGCCCGTGATCGTACGATGCGTTTCTTGTGCAACCGTTGCGTTAGAATGTGCCAATACTTCTATTACGTGCTTATCTGTAATGTCTACATCTATTTACATCTTTTGTTTCCCGAGAAACCTGATAATTGAATGCTTCAAGTGGTTTTTTTTGGTTTAGTAGCTACCTACCAAAAATCCAGGAACGATGAAGAAGATAATAAAAATCTGTAGGTACTAACGATTGTTGCGAGCAACTTCTTAGAAATTACTTGCCTTACGCTTGCTACAACAGGCTACAGGAACAATACTATCTTAAAAAAGTGGAAGAAGACGACGACGTGAAATATTTCGGACATTGAAAGACCCCTTAAATTACACTATTTTTAAGGTAGGTATAGCCTTTTTAAAACAGGCTGTACTCAATATGAACCGAGACCACAACTACCACGTGTAATTATGATCGTTTTGCGACTCAGAGAAAGGGAAGCTACTCTACATATCAAACAGCGCTAGCCTTTTCTCACAATCTAAAAACTATCGTGTTAACAAGTTATGTTAAGGCCTCAGTAATATATAAAAATAAGGACATTGTGCTCATTCATTGTGCAGCGGATCACTAAATAAACTAGAGTCTTCCGAAAAGGCTAGTAAAAAGAAGGGAAACTAGCCTTCAGCAGGAGTTGGAGGAGAAAGGCAACCGAGGGTTAGGGATTTGTACCACAGATTTAGGCGTTGCATGGGTTGCACCGCCATTTGACCAACCTTCAAAGAGGAATCTTCTTTCTCAATAATAAAGGTTATAGATGTAATTACATAAAAATAGAATCTGTTTCACCAAAAGTTTACTCATTATGAACACGTTTGATAACATCATCGCTACAAAATTTACCTACTTGTCAGATGCGAACGTCTGATTCCAAATTTAAGCGCTAGCTGTTATCCATATATGTAATCGAATGGTATCGTCATCTACTTGTTAATCAACTACTGTAAGGTGTGTTGCCTGTGTAAACCATGAAATTGACTGATTTATTAACACCAGCTGAAGTGTTAAACATTCTACTCCTCATTGTTTTGCACGATCCTTTAAATTGTGTGACGTGTCAATTTGCGACTAAGTTTTTCTGCACGGGCTATTGATCCACAACACTCTTGTTAACGAAACCAGACCCATCTTGATTATATTACGCAGTGAAAAATATTGCTGTTGGATAAACAATGTATGTTTAAATTACTATCTCGTCTCGTTCTTGGACATGCTACAGATATGAAAACTGTTTCTACAATTAACCAATGAAGTTCTAGGACGATTTGAGATCTTAATTTTGAGGGTAATGTTAATAATTCAAGAAATTATACACATTTTGTTGAAAAAATATGCTTCCACACAATAAATGAAACCATCAAAGTCATGGCTTCAATCTCGTAAACATTACTCATTTTACGACAAAGAATGATATATGTATTCGGAGATATACTTATCGCATTTGAATACATCGCTGTTATATTCGTTGGTTTTATAGCAAAACACTCATAATACTACTAATGATTAACGACTGGTAACGCCTCGTGTTTCGACAATACCGTTTTATTGACTTTATTCGCATGGTAGGAAGGATTTCATGGCGCCTGGCCGGTCGAATGGAGATTTCCATGGCTTTAAGTACCTTAATTTTTTTATTCTGATGTGTGCTCGCCGTAAATCCTTATAGGATGGACTGTTATGCATGGGGTTACAATACGATCGTTATCGTAATCCTCAGGGCTATTTCAGCTTTATTCTTTTAATTTTATTGCCCATTATTCACTGCAACGTTATTGTGTCTTATTTTGGCATTTAGTCATTACAATAGTTAGGTCATCGAAGCACAAGGATACTTAACAAAATGTTTGTGATTGTCTAGATTTTCTTACGACTAAGGCTATTCGCTTCTTTATAAAATGTTTATAGTTCTCTCTTTATTGGGGCAGACAGTATCCCAGTAGCATTTTTTTACCTGTTCTAAGAACGAAGAGTGGCCGATTGGCTATTGAAAAGATCCATTCAAACAAATTCACAATAAATACGACGTGTTCGTTGTAGCTATATGGTTCTATTGTCTGTTTTTTTTTGGCTGGGGTATTCACTCTAAATGGAACGAGATTGAACCCCAAATTGTTGGCAGAAAGATCTGGATCAACAATTTTATAATATATGGCCATTCCTTTTGTAAGTGGGTTTTCCATATTCTATTTTTAAAAGTGAAGTGTTTCCTTTATAAGACTTCTATTTAAGATTGTAGCGCTTGAACATTTCGTGTCTAAGCCTCTATCTATACTATTAGCCTTTACGAAAAATAATTTCACCTGAGTCTCGAGAATTTTCGAAAAGCATTAACTAAAGGGCTAAAGATTAATTCAACTGGTTTTGGTAACCATTGACCACTGCATTGAATATAGCGTTAGTATTAATAACAATGTATTAAGTTTCTTATACATTCAAAAGTAATTGATACTTAAAATTAAACTTACCTTCTTTTATTTTATGTAAATACCACTCAAGAAGCATTATTTTATTACATTTACAATGTTTTCTTATTCTGAATTCCTGGGGGTAGGTGTAGTTTCTTTTTACCACCACCTTTATACGCATATGGTCGACGGCTGCCAAAATGAAGGGAGTCTGAATTACTAGATAATTGCAGTCGACATGCAACGTGCAACCGAGGTTAACATGGCACTAAAATATTTTATTTATAGCGACAGCTGAATGAATCCTTTTTCCACTTTGTGTGGTTCCGATGGCATACATAACTGGCTACATTGTAGTCGAATTGCTTTAAAATAATTTCTCAGTGATGTGTCCTTTTTCTTTGTTCCGTAACTTCATCATGTGTGGTACGTTTGCAACTCGCGCGCATGAGCAGAAATCGCTCCAAGACCTTGCTATTTGATGGAGGCCAGGGAACGCTGGACTCCCATGGCCGTGAGTATATGGGAGGGGAAGGCAAGTGCAGTTTTTAGACGGAGTCTGAACTACCCTGCCGCTTTTCCAGGTGGCAGACAATCCACAAATAATTTCCATACTTACTATAAAAAAATATTTGTATTTTAATTTTATATTTGCTTTGAATGTAGTCATCAACCGCTTAACTACCTGTTTTTCTAGTTTCTTAAAGTGTCTACTAATGCTAAATAGGAAAATCAAGGTTCTAAGAATTTTAGTCACTGCTTCTCTCCAGGATCTCTATTTCTATGGTTTAAGAAGTTTATTTCTCAGAAGAATATACATTCACTTATTGAGAAACATAAAAATTGAATTTAACTAAAATAAGATATTCTTCGCCACAGAACACATTGATAAGATTGCACTAGATATAATTAGCTAAGTTTTTGGTGGGATGTTGGACTGGCCAACACTGAATGAAAAATACTTAAGTTTTTTAATAAAACACGTCAATTTATCTATTGAAATTCCAATGAGCGTCATGTTTGTAACATGCGCCGGATCAACTGCTACGATCGCTACTGTCCTATACATATTAACTTCAAGTACTTTTGTTTATCAATAATTATATTAATACTAGTTCTACGTGCCGGCGTCGCTTGGGTGAATGTTATGTCTCTATCTATTGAGAATTTGAAACAAAAGTACCAACCCAAATTTTTGACTCCTACAGTAGATTAAAAAAATCTAGAATATTACAAAAACCCGCCAAAGCGGTTGTGCCATTCTCAGGGCAAAGATGTGGCAATTAACATACCTAACATAGTATCATCACACTTGTATTCCCCGAAGAGTTAGGCGGAGGTATAGATACTAATGTACACCTACACTTCGCCGGTATGTTTAGGTCCCATGTAGAGCCTTTTGCCTTTAATCGCGCCGGACAGAGTAATCAGGCAGTCAGAGACATGCAGCAGATATTTTTTATAAATATAGATTTTTTTCCTTACTTAGGTAATTATTAATAAGTAGTAGTAATGTGTACATGCTAGCATGAATGGGTTGACACGACTGGGGAAGTACCCTTCCACAGGATACCGACGTCAAGTCGCAGTATGCATACTGTTGCGTTTCGTATGGTGGGTGTGGAGCGCCGGAGGCCCTTTTCTCATTCCCCTCCCTTTTCCTTGGCTCGGGAACGCATCTTCAACTGCTTTGGTATTGAAAAAGTCCATGGATGGCGATGATAACTTACCACTCGCTTGTGCGTTTACCGAGGTATCTCATATAAAAGTATGTAAATAGACCTTTCTAAATATATTATTTACCGGTCCTTGTGGAAGACTATGGGAGACTTCTTTGTTCAGCAGTGGACCTCTTTTGACTGAAAGTATGAAGATGATGATCTTTTTACGAGTATGCCTATCAGCTTAATTATGTTAAAGTTTGCGTTCACTTAAAGCCAGGATAGACTTAGGGTTACTTAGATTCTGTCTACAGCCACTCAGATCACTGGTCTCATTCAGGAGAGAGCGAGCATCACACACTGCATGGACTGCCCTTGAAATATATAGTATTCTGAAAGAATAAGATACGAAATTTCCTGTTACTTATTGTCGTAAACTTGACTGAATGTCACCGCAAAAATAGACACCTGTATGCAAACAAATGAGATCATTTATCGTATCCTAACCTGTCAAATATGCCATTAAAGTACCAGAATCATACAAACCACCACATATTATTACTTTATTGTTCTCTACGTTGTAGAACAGTACCTACATACCTACTTAGGAAAATTCTGAACAATTATTTATACATATGTAATTACTTACCCACTGTTTTACTATAAATGTACTCGATGCATGCTGCCCAAGAGGAAAGGATTAAAAAATTTAGAACGCTTGACGTCGCAATCAGTACAGTACTCGAGGCAGCTCCTAATCAGTGCAGGACTTGTCGCAGGTGCAGTTAGAGATAGTATGTGGTAGTCAGTAAGTGGTCTTCTCCAGAAAAGGGTCTTTCTTACTCTGCAATATGAGGCACAAATCGAAGCCCGCGGTATTCACAATCAGTAATGGGGAGTTCAACAATACTCCTCAAGACAAGTAAGTTCTGTTATGTATATCACCTTGCAATGAATAGCTCGCCTTATGATCTTCGTGAGTCACGTGTTTTGAAGGCAACGCGTAGTGTATTGGCTGTTTTCAGCCTAGGGGCGGGCTGGACCGTCATAGTGATTTGACGCAACACTGAAAACCTATGAGGAGACTGGATAGAGCGCTTGAAACAAACGCTTTTTCAGTCCGCTATATTGCGCTAGACACGCTTACGTCACTTGGCGCCTCCGCTTCAGCGTTAGGCGCGACCCCACATCGTCCGAACGCGATTCACTCCTTTTGGCGCGCTCAGTCGCGCCTCGCCCGTTCATTGCCGACTTGACCGCAATAGTGGCACGACGTATGGTACTCTCTGTTGCCGACGCGTCTCACTAAAGTCAAAATTAACTTTTTTGGCACGATTTTAAAAGCGTCCTAGTAGTGAACTCATTAAAAGTAAATTAAAAGGCAACAACGAGCGAATTTTTATCAAACACGGCGATCCAAAGAAATTTTCGCTTGGCGAAAACTTGTATCGCAGTTTTAGTAATCGGCGACTCGTTTTCAGTATACGATTTCTTTAGAATTGTTGTAAAGTTAAGTATTTGTGAGGATACCGATAAATACTTAGGCGTGGACGGAAAACGACCCGAAAATGTCGAAAAAACATCTTCACAATCAAGCGGCTATACCGTTAGCTCCGGCGGTGTTTAAGGTAAGTTTTTTTTACCATAGTTTATAATTATATTTTTTCTGTAACATTGCGAAATTTGTTTTTTTTTTCTTTTCTAGGATACTGTTCCGTTACTTTTTGGATGTTTTTTTCTGAAATGCTTTGCGAGTAAACCTTTTTGTCAACGTGTACACCTATGTTAATTTTAATAGAACTCGTTTAGGATACTTTAGTGAAATCGCAGTATTTTAAATTGTCCATAAAATGAGTGGAGGCGAGTTAACTTGGGAGCCAATAAAACGTGCATACAAACCACGTCAGTTCATATGTACTGCACGAACCTACGGAACCGTTCGATCGCTTTCCGATGTTACACGAAATTCATACTTCTAGACGTTGTGAAACGGTGGAATGCAACGGAATAATTACTTCGGTCTGTCTGACCGAACCCTAGCAACATGTTCTTTCTTGGAGCTGTGTTAGTGTTACTAAAGCTGTGCGTTCATTCTTTCGTACTGATTTCACAAGCAATTAATTTACTTAAGAAATTATGTATTCTATTTTAATTGTTTATTTCATTGTAAAAGGAAATTATATTTTTTGGTTATAAATTTCATTATAAACCTAATTAATTAGGTAACCATACTATAAATATTGTTTTATGCTCTGAGTGGATACGGTACCTAACAAGGAAAAAATGGGAACATGTTTGTAATCTTCTTATGTATCAAATTCGCGTGTCACAATGTTAGTTCCCATACTCCTCCGAAACGGCTTGATCGATTTTTATGAAATTTTACATGCATATTCAGTAAGTCTGAGAATCGGCTACTATCTATTTTTCATACCCCTAAGTGATAAACGTAAGTATACTCCACGCGAGCAAAGCCAGCGGGCTTACAGCTAGTAATACTCAGTAATAAAATAAAAATGTACACACGGGAAAACGTCTGACCTCGCATTTTAAAGGGTTGCCCTACAGCGAGGGGTCAGATTATACTGGCAAATTATAACTAGATGTGTACCCGCGTGTACCTATTCCTAACCATTGGGAATAACGTTCTACCTACTGATAACGTTCGCACGGATGCTGAGCAGTTTATATCACAGGACATGGAACCTTATTCCAGGAACCCATTTTTTTATATTTATCTTTTATACCATCTGCTGTATATAAAACAAAGTACCTGCTTAGTTTTAAAACTTACTGTGACATAAATATATGATGTAATTAAAGTTACCTTGTTACAAAGTTACAGAACTTGTTTATCATATAAAATTTTCCTGTAACGCTTAACTGAAGTGTCAATGACGCCGCCGCGCCGGCTAAATATCAATAATCTGAAAATTAATTTTACACTGACGAGTTTTAAATGTTGGAAGCACCATTTTAGAAATTATATAAAAAAAAAAAATTCTACGATGATTTTGACGTATACGCATAAAACTTAAAGGATCCCAAAAAGCGATTTTAGCACTACCTTCACCGATGGCCCGCGACCTTCAAATGTTTTTCTTAATGCTGAACTTTCACAAAAATACTCAGGTAAATAATCTTATTTTAACCAACACAGAAGTCAACAATGACCTCCCTGTTTCGACTATTAGAATCAACTTTGTAAACAAAACCGTTGCAAAAGACAAAGCAGGCACCTACAACTAAGTATGTTGGAAGTCTCCATTTGTGTTTTACCAGTAGCTAAAGTATTTCAAAGAGCTTAGTACTTAACCAAATTCAAGTCATTGCGCAATAAAAAAATCTTCGATAACGCTGTTAATCCAGTTAAAGAAGAATGGGATGAGAAATTGATGAGAAAATTTAAATTTCATACCGGACTGATTGAATTTGTAAATGTCACCTGTAAGCATTCGAATAAAAGGAATTCATTCCTTTTAACTCATTTCAAAAGCCTCGTGGAACTCTTGTAGTTACTTTTAAACACGTGGCATCAAAAACGTGATTTCTTTTAACTTTATTAAGTTAGAGACGTTCTATTATAAAGAGTTACAGTACTTACTTCTATTAAGTTATTTAACAATAATCAAATTATATTTTAAAACACAACAATAGCATTGTACTTAAAAAATTGTACATACTTGCATTGTACTAAAATCTTCATATTCAACTTTATTGTATGTAATTTGCTCTATAAATTAACTATAAGAACTTATGTTTGATTGAGTCATTCCAACGTGCTATGTTCGTCACAGTGACATCATTACTGTGTAAATTTTTTTGTATGTAAAATAGGAATATATTAGAGAACAGTGTCGCTGTTGACTGAATTCATTTGCGCTGTTAACTCAGCGTCTTCTCAACCTGTGCGTTATGGTTGCCCCCTGGCTGTTTTAGTACAAAATTGACATCAAAAGTCATACTGATTATAATACTTAATCTTGACATTTTACACGAACTAAAGTTATTTCACTCTACCTACTTAGAGTTGTATATTGGGTGTTTCTATGGATAAACATACATACCATCACGCCTGTATTCCCCGAAGGGTTAGGCAGAGGTGAACTTAATGTACACCCACAGTTCGCCGGTATGTTTAGGTCCCATGTAATAGGGGGCTAGGGGGCGAGCCTATTGCCATTCACAGGGCACAAGTCCAGACTCCAAGCTGCTACTGAGAATTTCATAGAAAAACCCAATAACACTTTGCTCGACCTGGGGATCGAACCCAAGACCTCTAGCGTAGCAGTCTTGATTGGGACCACTAGACTAACGAGGCAGTCTATGCGTCTATGGATAAATTATACATATAATCGATTAATATCGTATTAAGTAGAGTAGATGTTTTTTTTTAAAATAAAAAACGTTAGAGCCTCTTGTCTAATAATAAAAAAATAATCTGAAAATCTATCCTTAATTATTAAAAATATTCAATAATTGCTATAGCAGTATATAATTAGCAGATACAAATCTAAGTCAACAAGTACACAAATATTATATACTCCATTGACTGCAGACACATAAAAATGTTTTATTTCAAAGGGACGCATGTAAATGCTTTACGCATTTGCCGAGGGGTGAATATGTAAAGGTGGGCTTGAAGGACACAACTATGGAAAGCTGACACTAAATCCATAATTATATAAAACTCAATTCCCGGGACCTAGGCTCGCATAAGCTGACAATGGCTCGACTGATTTCAATACCTTTTTTGTTGTATTTCTAATTTTTGTGTGGATTTTTTTAATAACCGTGCTTAAACGTCGGTTATTCAGAGGGTATTTTTGTGAAGATCTCAATATTAAGGAATGAAATTCACGCGGGCGTAGCCTGTCACTAATAGTCAGTGTTTACTTACATTATGTTTAATAAAATAATCTGTTTTGTAAACAGACGGTTTTATTATATCCACATGAATAACTTTTCAGCATATAGGCGTAAAGTAGTCGTGGAAAATATTTTGTAAACCGCTGTTGAAAAACCCAAGTCTATTTGTGTATAAGCGTTGATTGATCACCTTTTAAAATGTGATACCTATTATTACACGTGTCGGCGATCACTCTTTTCTCCCACACCATGCGCTAGCGACGGTTGAAAATGATGACCTGAAAACTTCAAGTAACTACAATACAACGACTTTTATTTGACTATTTAATTAATAATTAATATTGTTTTGAGTTCTAGTGTTCTTATATAGATTTCTCTCAGTTTTTCTTAAATATGTATTTCCTATATCCTCCTATCCAACATCTATCAGTTGCAATAATTGTTCAAATGTTTAGGATGAAGTATGATTTACAGCTTAGACCAGTAGAGAAACAATCCCAAATGACCCACACAAACAGTCTCCACTTGACTTGATATTCCAGTTCACAATAAATGTGATCTTCCATACACGATCTTTGTCATTAATTACCTACCTACATCTTATGGTCTATTTACGGGCCTATGGGCTAGCTTGGAAGTCAGCTGTAACCTCCCGTGCCAAGTGTGCTTCAAGTATAACAAGCTGTTGGTGCAATTCAGCCTGGCTAAATATTAACGAACCGATCCAAACGGCACGTCCTGCGTTTTGTAGAAATAATAGTCTTCGTTTAGGATACGTTGCTCTACTATGATCCCGTATTGTCGTATAAAAGTAAATAAAGAAGTATATCCAAGTGATGTCCATTGGAGTGCCGAATCGTTTAGTCCACTACCTCTGAATTTTCGTAATGATTAAGTAATTGGTAATCGTGCGAAGATTAATGGACTGAAAATATCGTGAGGAAACCTTTGCATACATTTGAGGTTTTCTCGACGGCTTGTGAAGTCTGGCAACCTGCAGGAGGCTAGATAGTGGTGGTAGGTGGGCTTCATATTTCTTTAAAAGGGGATCACTGAGACTGTAAATGGGTTGATGATAGTAAAGTAAATCTGTTGGGCTGTCTGTCGTCACGTTTTCAATAAACTAATTTTGATTATTATAAAGATAGATTGGACCTTGGAGTAAGGTGTTACATCTTGTCCCAAAAACATCTTATGGGATGCCAGTGAAATACTACTATTGTACACCTGCTCTTTTGAAGGACCCTCACTAATAAGGTCAGACTATGCCTTTCTAGGGCGTAGCGAAGCACAAAGAGGGGTGTCTGCCTTGCGCTTCCATAATCCATTGATATTTTATTCGCCTTTTACATTCCTTTCTTAGTCGGTTTTCATACATACATTTCTTACCCCATCCTTCTCAGCATATTTTATTTCAATTCGTGTCACTACATCGTCTTTTGAACCATATATATCATCATCATCAGCCTCACCTATATTCTTCAACTGTTGGCCGTAGGCTTCTCCTAGTGAACGCCACAGAGCTCGATCTTCGACTTTCCTCATTGCCAGCTGGCCTTCCGCAAGTCAGCACACCATCTGGCCGGTGGGCACCCTATGCTTGCATTAGACACGTTGTTCGACAGATGTGACCGGTCCATTTTCCACTTCAGCTTGAGTTTTAATTCTTGCGCTATGTCGATAACTTTAGTTCTCTATCGGATTCTGTCTTTAATATTATCACAATATTTAAGCATGTTTATCTTAGCATTAAGTTTACTTGTTTGTGTATGTAAAATATTAATTTCCTTTTTCATCATCAACTTGAGGCAACTACAGTCAATGTTTGGTATTGTTCGAAACTACTTAAAAAAATACACACAAGTAGTTTAATGGTTTCATTGACTGAGTCTCTTAACGGGAATTTAATTAGGTACAATTTATTTTAGAATGGCTGTCACATTTAACATTATGCCATTCTTCTTCAAAAGAGAGAAGGTTTGCGAATGAAACCGCATATCGCAAGTGACCTGTACGTATTGTAATGTTATAACAATTCCCGTGTCTTTATTCATCAACAGTATCAGGTGTTAATTGGGTATTGTCCACTTGATCCGGTGCAAGCGGACACTGCGCATGAGTTTGTCCAGTGCATTTCAATGCTTCAGAGGAAAATCTACACTATTATGGCGATAAGAAGTTATGAATAACTGAACGCTGATAAATCATTTACATAGAGCATTTTTCCGCACCCGTTTTTAATTTCCTTGTTGTGCGTGTTACAGTAAATATTAAAAATTTATTTTCATATTCATATCCATAACTATTGCGCATATTAAAATTAGGTACGTTTGTGTAAAACTTAGGCAAATTTAACAACCGACACGTTGACGACACGATTATTCTAGAAATAGAAGCGCTTGCTGGAGCCCGATTCATTTCCGTCCAATGGAAAATAACCTAAAGCGGGATGCCTTTAGAAAAGGACGGATATATTCAAGTTTGTTTAAGGTGTTACAACTAGAAAACGAGCTTACTGCTTTTTATTAGAGTTCAGTTTAGCTTCAGCGGTGAGTAATATCCTAAGTCTGTACTGTATAATCCCAGCAAGTTTGGCCTCAGTATCACTGAAGCGTGTAGCCGAAAGTTGCGCGTGCACACTTTACAGTAGGTAGGTAGATACATACGTACCACAGCGAGCGGCCTCCAAATTGGTGCCATGAGTATAGAGGAGGCGATTGCGACCGCGGAACGTTACGGCTCTCGAATTCGTTTACTTGGCTTGATTATAATAATATAAGTATGAACGGGTATATTTGTCCAACCGGGCACTTGTGGTTGTGATCGTCAATTTTAATTGTGAAACAATATTTTACAGTTCTCTTATAAACTTTTTTTTCTCTTCTTGTTCCAAAGCAAATGAGTAGATCACTACCTAATTTATAAGATTATTTTGCAAATACACAGTTAATTAAACTTAGACTCATAAATGTTTATAGTAAACGAATTCAGAAAAATCCATAAGTCACCTTAGATTATCTAGCCATTAAGCGCGTGTAAGTATTTTGCGAGCAGAGGTGATCATGCGTCTCTTTCTAACCTTCTCGCTCAGTTAAGTGGGTACACGTCGTCGTAACAACGGCGGCTGCGCTTGAGCAATGGAAATTTCTAGATGTATTCCTCGCCCCGCCCGTGCGTCGCCGTTACCTGCCCCACCATACCCACCAGTTCGCATGTACGGTGTAGGTACCCGAATACCGTTCTCATGGCGTTCTCCCCTTCGAATAAATCAAAGGATTTTATAATTCTATACAACAAACCGCACCAGCTTGTTGTCCGCGCCATTGAAAATCACATAAACGACCATTGTGACAAGTTTCTTTTTGTTACTGCTAGGTATACAAATTTGCATTGCCATAGGAAAACTACTGAAGAGTCTAGTTAAAATAAAAGGCTTTATGGAACAATGAATCAAGGTTATTCATAGGTAAGGAGAGACGAAAGACGTCTAAACCGAAAGATTAAAGCGTGTCACTTGATAAGCGCTGAGCTGTGCGCCTGCGCCGCGCTGCGCCCGCATTTTGCGCTGCGGCAAAAAACGACGCGACTCGCCTCATCGGATGCTTTTGTATTTTATGTTAAGTATCTACCGGTTAAAGATTCTTAGTATCAAACAATCGGCCGTTTTAGTATTCAACACAAATTGTATTTTTTATCTGCTTTTTTCTTTACAGCTTTTTAGTCTGTACCTTTTTGTGAAAGAGATTTCACCAAAATATCTACTGTGAAGGTGGCATTGAAGCATACATTTTGACTGACATTAAAATAACTCAAAGCGAAACTGCAAATATACCTACCGTAGATTCAGAGAAAGATAATAATAATTCTAAGCACCTTAAGCATGCGTGCACAGACTAAAATGCAATTTATTCCAATTGTTTAAGGCATAGATTTGAGTTTGGCTCTAGAAGTAAATACAGGTTTACATTTTGATGTACTACCTCGTCCTACCTATGTTTAGTGAGCCACTCACAGTGGGAGCAATTCGCAATGCAAACCTTTGATTATTTTTTAAAATATCTTGATATTATCTTCAAAACGTGAACATACTTTAAAATTGTATTGCTTAATTCAATGTGATGATTATAAACAGATCTCATGATTGCCAAAACGAAGCCAAAACTTAGATTAGTTAAATGGGTAATTGCCTTAATTTGAAGTATAACCAGGTACACATTCGGTTGTATTTGCGTACGGACGGCTAAACACCAAGCTATACAAATCCAGTATAGGCTGGCCTTGAATTGTACGAAAAGCCTTAAAAATGAGAGGTCAGTCTAAACTGGATATATATATATATATTGATGTGTAGTCGCGTGTACGTAAGTACCTACCGAGTGCTAGGTAGGTACTTGCAGCTATTTGATTTGTATTGTAATAACATAAGTATTTCTGGCAAAAAGTTTTTTGATCGTGAAACGCAAATTGCAGATTATTTCCCTGAACTTTTGGAGGTCATGTTTTGCAAAATACATATAACAAATGATCTGAGTTGCATATAATAAATTCTATACGTGGGTTCTGTCTATGTGGGTGGCTGTAGTCGCGGGCTGCCTATGCGGCTTTCACATTACCATTGTTTTAACTGCACTTGAAATACTAATGAGGTCGCATGTTAAGCCGTGCAAACAACATTGGCTGTCACTGAGTCACTCTGACATAAAGAGACAACACGGGGAATCACACAAGAATTTTTATTCAAGTATCAAAAATAAATCTAAACATAGATACTGATTTTGATCGAATCTCGATTTTAGTTTGCTTGAATTATTTGTTGAGTCTGTTAATTACATTGCATTACATTATCATCATCATCCACAGCCTGATTTCACCCACTGCTGGGTATAGGCCTCCCTAAGTTTGTGCTATCCACCACGGTCCCATGCCACTCTCATCCAAGTACGCTCAACGACGTAAGATATGTCGTCAACCCATCTTGCTGCTGGACGCCCGACACTCCCACTGCCCTCCCTCGGCCACCATTCTATCGTTTCCTTACTCCACCTGTCGTCACTCCGTCTCGCCAAGTGTCCTGCCCACCTCCACTTTAGTTCCATGATCCTTACATTATACTTATAGCATTACATTATACTTATGCTTAAATTTTTAGATATTTATTAACTATTTCATGTAGCGTTTAAGTTTTTTTTCTACTTGCTAGTAAGTACGGTGGCCAGCACATCAAGTTACCACAAAATGACAAATTTTCCCAATGGATTTTGAACTTAATCATCAAGATTTTAAGGTTTAAAATCATTTGATTGCTGGCAAACCTAACCCTTTGAGTAAGAGTACTTAAAGGGTTCTAAACAATATTTAGATTTGTATTGTATTTATAATATCTAAGATGTTATAATTGCATGAGCCTTGGCCTCAGCTGGTCCTTCGTCTGCCGGTTGGCCACCGACAGAGCCCAAACAGCTCGGAAAAGATAAATAACATTGACAAACAAGCTATACTTGAGCAGGGCACGAGTTGCTGTGGCTCAGATATTAAAACACGTGCGCGAATTTGAATTTAACCTTGTGTCAATATTTCAAAGCAATACTTAAGTAGGTGTAAATCTTTCAGAGATTCAAGATTTTGAAAAAATCACCATTGTTATATTTTATTTATATCATTGTCAACTGATTGTCCCACTGCCGGGCGTGAATCTCCACAAAGAATGAGAGGGATGGCCTAATGTAGCTTTGCAGACACCACGCGCCGTCGATCATATCTTTCTGCATTCAGGTTCAAAGTCTTGAAAGTCAAATTGGAGACCTTAGGGTTGTCATAAGGCCTTGTACCTTATAACAATAGGATAAGGTTTGTATTTATATAAATGTAAATAGTTTATAAACTACTATTCCTTAGAATTACATATCCGTGAATTAAGATCATAATTTTGTAATGTTCGCTATTCGTGATAAAAGTGAGCCGATTGGTTCGTCTTTCTCTCGTTTCTGTTGCACTGGTCGGCGTGAAATTGCACCTAATCACGGAAACACGCGCATATGCACGCTCTTGTTACACAACGCAAACCATAAAAAGAAAGGCAAATCCGAGATAACTATAACGAGTAACGCGTAATTCTGGACATAATTTTTCACAGCTTTCAGGGATAAATTGCAAGTTTTCCGACGTCCAGACATTTTCCTTGACCCATAAAGTGAAATGCGAATAGTTATTAATATCATCGTGGTTCCTTGCTATATCTTTATTACAAATTTTCCTTTTTGTGTTTTGAGACAAATTCTTTTGACCTTAACGAACATTTTCAATGTATTATGTACCTTTGATTTGTTAGAAATGCGTATACTTAGTTATTATATACGTAAACTCACTCTATCGTTAAGTAATGTAGACATAAATTCTCGTGCTAGGTCCGAATGATTTTCTGGAATATATTTCAGATTGAACTAATTTATAGTGCCTTTTACATGTTTTTATTGACGTTATTCAGTATTTTCATAATATATTCTAGGTAAATCTAGATAGAAACTCAGACGATGCAGTTTAACAAATAGTTAAAAAAAAGGTTAAGAATTACTCACGGTCTGCTAAAAATCTGATGTTTGACAAACATGCATTTTTTAACCGATATAAAATATTATTTTTGAAACTGTTTTTTTTTATCAGGATTAGAATCATAGTAAAAAATTGGTTTATTTTTATTCGTAAATAAGTAGGTTCTAAAACTTCTCCTCCGAATTTTGTGGTGAAGATACCCACTAGGGGAGTCTAGTGGGGTAAAAATCTATTAAACAGCAAAGACCCCGGCTAATAGCAGTAGGCTCGCCCCTTATTACATGGGACCTAAACATACTGGTGAAATGTGGGTGTACATCAGTACACCTCTTCCTAACCGTGCGTGTTGGTATGTTATGTTTAACAGCAGACTAAACCAGCAGACCGGCAGTTTTAAAAAAATATCTTTTTCAAAAAAAAAAGGTAGATATCCGAATTATTTCCATTTTTCGAGTCCGGAAATGAATGCACAATGCACATTTTAAATAAATGTGGCGAGTATCTACTGGTCATTCTTTTTTGGATTTTAATAGGGTTTCTTTTGTGATTCTTTATTGGATAATTCCATCACATAGTGATTCATAGTATCTATAAAAAATCCGAGCGCTTACAGTTTACAACACCATCGATTACCATGAGCACGCATCATGGTTAGATAAGATAAGGTTGTTATCCTTGACGCGCTGTTATTACCGCATGAATTCCCCTTTTTGTCATGAGGTTGGTAGAACTGTGTTGGTACTCATACATGAATAAAAAAACAACATAATTTTTTCCCATTCTGGTTATGTAGCCATTGAGAACACTGGACAAATTTAAAAGCTTATATCTAAGAATATTGTGTCGATTTGAATAAAATTTTTTCAGTATACAAATTTTAACTTACTAATATTAAAAAGGGTAAAGCTTCTGAGGTTGTAGGGGGTAATCTCTAGATCTACTGAATCAATTTTAAAGATTCTTTCACCAATAGAAAGCTACATTATTCCTGAGTGACGTAATATATTATCCCATAAAATGAAAAGAACCTAGTCCTCATATAGGGAGAAAGCTAGTGGTTTATAATGACATTTTCCAACAGGACTGTTCTTTTAATAAATTAAACAACAGTCAACTACCGAAATGTTCTAAATAAATCTTTGCTTATTGACATTTTGGCACTCAATCAAACCGGATCTATAAATACGATTAAGAGTCTTCTTTTAATTCTTCCTTATTAATCATATCCAAATGTAAGTGTGCCGTTTATTCTATGTCTAACTTAAACCGAACATCGAAACTGCGAATTCGTTAAGATACAATCTTATTTGATATATAAGTAGGTAACCTTAGTTTTCATTCGTTATGACGGCTTTTCATTTTCTATTCAAACTAACATTCTAGCAATTATACGAGTCTATTGGAAAGAAAATGCGGTCAATGAACTTTGAATCTCAACTATGACGCGACCAAAATAAATTGACTCTATAACCCATTCTATTTATTCACACATAATATACCTACCTATTTGTTTTCGTAATTTATAATCCAATCTTTAAATAGATTACCTGTTCAAAGTTCATAGACATGTCTTGCCTTAATATAGCATTTGTCTAATTGAAATATACTTACGGAATATGATTCTTAAATAATTTGTATCATATTTAAACTTACATAATACTTAGTTTTGCCCACGGCTCACGGTTTCGCTCTGGTGGAGGAATATCATAAACCAACAATGATGACCTCTTCTCTCTCTGGCTCTGCATACAGAAGAGAGGCCAAGTTATATCTCAGAATCTGTTCAACTAATTGAGATAAGATGTACCGCAGTTGTTATTTTGGAAGTTATAATAATCAAGGCATACGATTAATATCTGTATTATATCAACAGACTAAGTATTTCCGAAATGGGTAAAGCAGAAGATGTGCTTATTGCACGGGATACACGGGTGTCCAAGTCCCACGTAATAGGGACATACCAAATTGGTCCTAGCAATTTTATAATTAAATGCCATAACACTGCTCGACTCCGGACTCCTAGCGTAGCAGTCGCGCTTACGGCCACAAAGCTAATGACGCAGTGATAACGCATATATATATAATAGTGTACTAATGTTCTTCCACACTTCGCCGGTATGTTCAGGTCCCATGTATATCCCTTATAGGGGGCGCCTATTGCTATTAACCGGGCATAAATCCAGGCTCCGAGATGCAGCTGAGAATTTGATAGAAAAACTCACTAACACTTTGCTCGACCTGGAAACCGAACCCAGGACCTTTAGCGAAGCAGTCGCGCTTGAGATCTTTAGACTTATGAGGCAGTCACTCACTAATTAGATAGTGGCTTCATATGAAAAACACTGGTTTGCTTCAACGATATTAATTAATTATTTCGATGGCAAAATAAATAAGGGCACTCCTTAATATCGTGTGTCATGAAGGGCGCGGCCAACGTGGTTTATTGGCATTTCGATCAGATGGTTGTTTATCATGAAATTTCGCCACTGACACGGCTGCGAAGCGCAGGCATGACAAGGAAAATTCTTAGGGAAAAAACCTGCCTTATCGTACAAACTATTGGAAAAGTTTCTCAACTTTAGTGTCAGTTCACACTTGACATTATGTTTCTGAGCTGAGCTCCGTATCAGATCAGACAGATGGTGTCCTCTCTTACCAATTTTCTGCGCATTTTTTTTATTTTTGTTTCCCTAAGACCCTTCTACAAAAGACGAATGATATTGGTAGAGTCGTTCTTAAGTTATAGTGCGCCAAAAAGGAATAGGGATTCATTTTTATTATATAAATTATTTAATGTAATATTAAATAAGTAAGTTTTTATCATGGCTCGGAATTAGGATTTGTGTCAAGGAAATAGATTCGCCTCCAGAACCAAACAACTACACTGAACACGGAACCAAAAACGTGCCGCCGACCCGCAGTATTCTTGCGTGGTGGATTATAGCCTAACCCCTCTTATACTAAGAGGATATCCTTGTCCAGCAGTGGGGCAATAACTGGCTTGATAGTAATAGCCTTGTGATTGACCATTGGATGGAGTAAATTTGAGTGCGACTCTCTTCATACCCACTTTTTTTGGGATCTTTTTTTCGGATAGCATTACAGTTATAGTGTTACACTGTAGGCACTGTAGCATATCAAAACCTTTGGAATAGCTATGTTCATTATATGATCCATATAACCCGTAAATAACGTCGGGCCAAGAACGCTGCCCTGTGGAACCCCTACTGAATTTCTAGTTCGTCACTCAATGAATTCTGAACCTATCCAATGCTTTTCGCCTTATCCGCGTTCAAGTTTTCTGCTTGGTCAACTAGTGTGAACTGTGCTTATGCCTAATATCTGTACAAAATTCGAAAAAAAAAAGTCTCCGCTATCATTGACAAGGTATGAATACGGCTGCCAATACTCTAAGGGCATTGCACATAATTATATATAATATGATCTTTGATGTCGATAATATTGTATCGATGCGCGCAACACTGATAAGATAGTGATTGCCCGCGGAAATCACTTTCAAGATTGTTTTGGTTACGATAACGTAACTCTTTAAAGCCGGTTTCATAGACAGTATTGTGAGTCATATCGTGAATAAATCGTGAAAAAGATAGCCTTCAGAAAATATCCTTCAAGTGTAGGTATAGGAAAATTATTTTTAGCTTAATGCGACACACGAAATTGGATTGCATGAGTTGTAGTTATTTCTGAGAAAAAAAATAGATAATAGAAATAACAGGTACGCTGATTCTACTAAATTGTATTTAAGAAATTACGTAATATTGGTCGAAAATTGTTAAAAGCCTTATTCACCACTTAATTGTAGGTTTATTTCAAAAGGGGACACTATAATGTCTCCCAGTTAATTTTATCCGACTGAAGTAGTAATAAAGATATAAATAATACTTAAAAAATAACGTCCAAAAAAATAATTAAATAACGTCGATTTTAATTTTGATCGTTCTAATTATTACGAGCTCGGGTACTGATGCGATAATATAATTTAATTATAATTAAAACCAATTAGGCATTGGTAAAGCGGAAGTTTTCTAACATACCACGTGAAAATAAACTCCAAATTCAAATGCTCCATATTACGTGAACTAAGTACATATTATTTATTAATTTCGTTCACTTTTGGAGTTATTAATGTCTTAATCACTCGCATCCCAGATTTTTTTTAAAGAAAATGTTAGCTTATGTCTTCCTCCAATGTCCAATATATCTCTGTAACAAAATTCATCAAAATTGCTGCAACGGTTTAGGCGTGAAAACGTCACAAACAGACAGATAGACAAACTTTCGCATTTATAAAATTAAGTATGGATGAGATATTACAGTCTGAACCGGTTACCGGCGGTTAGTGGGCGTGTGTTAACACTCTTCGAGCCACAGTTTATAAATACCGACCTTATTGTGAGAAAGGCTGCTATTAGAATCACGTATACAGCATTGTGCTGCTAAGAAATTACTGTGTTCAATGGACTTATATTTTACTAAGAAACGTCAAGTTTTTTTAAATTGCATTGACTTATTTGTTTGATTTATGGACTTAAGTAATTTATTTTAAGTTTTGTAACCGATACTTTCGGAGTGTAGTTTACACTATATCATTTTCTTATTTCATCATTACGGCCTGTACTGGCTTCATGAAACTTCTTAGTCTGTACATTACAAATACGTACCTAATTAGTTTCCACAAACCAAAAGTAGTCACTACATGAATATATTGTATACTTAGGAAATTAACATAGGATTACTTTGTCATGACCTTTACTCGTCTAGCACTAGTTTCGATCGGCAATGCGTTACGGATTTAAATAACGCAGAATTAAAAATCAAATTACATTTATTTAATTTTAAACACGTGAGTGACAGAGTCACGATTTCAGCGGAATTTGCAAAGTTATCAGTTTGATAACATGTTCCGAAGCTCGCGAATAGTAGTACAAAACCAACTAACCTTGTATTCAAGGTTAAATTAATCTATTAAGAAATTGAATAAAATACTTACCTATACATATACATCATACAAATTCCAGAACGGTTGCAAAGGAATCTAAGAGAGCTCATGCGTACCATTTTCATATCATTGATCCATCTTAAATTCCAATTAGCTGGTCCTTTGCCATCGTCCTAGGATTTTTACGATTGGATCTGCCCGATTAATCTACGACATATCAAACAATAGGTCTAGCCAAAACCTTTTTTTAAACTACTTATAATAAGTATATTATGTCAGTTTCAAACTAACAAGAAAATCACCACGTCTTGTCGCAACGTTTTTCCCGTTCTCCATGATCGTACTATAAAATTAATATTGTCAGGTGCCACAATATGTCACTAACTCTATCTAATTGATATTATTCACTAAGGAAATTTGCA
Source organism: Subacronicta megacephala (assembly GCA_958496365.1). Lineage (NCBI taxonomy): Eukaryota > Metazoa > Arthropoda > Insecta > Lepidoptera > Noctuidae > Subacronicta > Subacronicta megacephala. The sequence continues at coordinate 15,181,126 of OY292513.1, forward strand.
TAGAACACGTGATCATGCGATTTTAAAAACACGTGTCTTATCTTTCCGCGAAATTATAGGAACGAAGGCTATTGATTGTTTGCATATAAACTTAGTTACTTAAAATGTAGTGTCCAATCCAGTCCACATTTGATTGCATTTTTACAGGAAGCGACTCCCATCATGGGTGCTAGAACTTCCTCTTCAGTTGCTACTAGGTAGATGGTACGTTCTTGTTACGGGCAAAAAGGTTTTCGAGTGGAGATTACGCACTGGAAAACGCAGTTTGGGACGAACTCCAACAAGATGGACAGACGACCTGGTAAAGGTCGCTGGAAGTCGTTGCATGCAGGCCGCATATAACCGGTCGTTGTGGATGTGTATGAGGGAGGCCTTTGAGGTTCAGCAGTGTACCTCATTTGGCTGATAATGATGATGATATGTTACGTCATAATATGTAGGTACCTAGCAAACTAATTTGTGAGCAATACCGATATCCTTGGGATAAACAAGCTTTGCTTTGACAGCACAAAAGTGGCATAGGTGGTCGACGGTCGGATTACAATCATAAACAGGTTTTTTTCCAAGACACTGGGGGTCTCTATCTGTGAAGAACTACCGTGTGCACGTTGTAAAAAGACACGTGCATAATTAAATTATGGAATAGTTTAATAACGACGCCTGCAGCAATTGCTGGCTACCAAAAAAATATATAGTTTACCTTGTCTTTATAGGTTATAGGAACTGATGAGTAATCCATAAAAACATCCAAATTTTATCCTCTAATACAAGCCACTCTTAGATTCTCTAACCAAATCTTAGATGTATGGTAACAGGGACTCGACGTTGTCAAAGATTACTTGACAAATTGACGACTCATTTTATTTTGATTGCTTTTTGAAGCACCGAATTCCCGAAGTGAATTCCAGGAACTTTGCTTCTGAGAGTACACATGGCTACATATAAATTATATTATCCAGTATATACTGACCTCGCATTATATAGGTTTTATATACAATGAAAGATCAGCTTACAATGGATTTGTATAGCTTGATGTGTTAGCTGTTCTTCATGATTTGAATAATACCCATCATATAATAACTTTTATATTGACGGATTGCAATAAACTAGAGACCATGAGCTATATAATATACTTAAACAAAACTAAAAAGTCATAATTTTTGTTGTCACATTTTTGTTCGTATCAATCTTGCCTTTCATTTTTTTGCTCCAGTTTATAGCTTGTTAGATTTATGCAAGGACACAGAATAATTCATGGCAGAGCTGTATTTCCTCAATCTTAGTATTAATAATAATTATTCATCTCGATGAAGTTACTTTTAGACAAACAACTGTTTCCTAGAACAAAAGCTCTTTGGTAAAATACCTTCTATTGTATTGCGTACACGCAGACCATACATTAACGTCGTGTAGGATATGGATACTGTGGCCGTGACGCGGGATAACTGTATAGGGAAATCCTATTATTATTGATACATACCTACGCTACATTTATAAATCATTATTTTTCTCATTTTGCTGCTTACTGTAGCGGCATTTGAAGGGACCAATGTCTGTCCTCTAATATCTGAAGATAATAGAGGATAGAATCGACAAATGATAATAGGAGCGATGTGATCACAATTAAATATAGCCTACTAAAAGGACTATATTTGTTATTAAATATAGTGTACCTCCTTCGTCGGGATCTCCTTTGCCAAATATCGTAATCTGTTCAGTGATTTCGGCGGGATGATGGGGTTGCCAGACCAAAAAATTTAAAACCATTATTTTGTACGAATTATGTTTTTTTCTAATTAGGGATAAAGCTCCTTGAGAACACCTCGTATGTTGAAGTTTTAACCGGGATGTTTGAAGGTTTGTATAACAGGGAGAGTTATACAAAAAAGTGCTACCTATGCCAAACATGGTATTAAAGCCTAAAAATTACTAACTTATTTAAATTTAGTTTTGTTATCGCGTTAACTTTATAACATTAGAATTCTCTTATGTAGTTACTAAGGGATCTTCAAAATAACAACACTTATATGGAACGTGGATGATAATTAATACACGTGCTCTTAAAGGAGGATATTATATTAAATTATTAAGTTAAGTACCAACCTATTAGGTCATCAGGTATTCGGATAAGCATAATATAGTAAATATTTTGACATTAATTTATTTCTATAACACTAAATAACGGCTACAAATTAAAGTTACAAATTTCCGGTATAAAAGGACCTCGCATGGTATAGGTTTTCTATACCACAAGGGGTCAGCTTAAACTGGAACTAATAGCTTGTATGTAAGTAACCATGCATACCTACGTAATTAATTGTTGTTTCGATAATATTCTATGGAAAATTTATTTAACTATAGGTACTGGACTACGTACCAACAAAGTCACGTAATTATTTAAATCCAATTTGTTACTCAAAACGATAAAGTAACGACTTCTTTGAAAACTACCAACCGAACAACGATTAAAATGCAATCGGTTAGCTTGCAAATGAGGGTTGCTAATCGGACATCAGACAGTTATAAAAAACACTAAGTATATTTATGTAGGTATACCTACTAACAATTGTAAATTAAAATCCTTTTTTTTTCAAATTATTACGGCAGAAAATTCTTTAAGACTAAGCTATTACTACCTTAGTAGGTGTAGTGAATATGCGCACAGCCACCAAATAAACATTCGTGGTTCAAAAATAAACTACACAAAAAGTGGACTACATTCAATCAAGTCATTAAAGTTGGATGAGTTCGCTAGACACGAATTTGTCAAAAAAAAGTAGGCAGCCCTGAGTTCTGAGCACGGCTGCGCGGGCGCACGCGGGCTGCACGTGGTGACCGCGTGCTCCAGCCGACCATGTTCTAGCGCGCCGCGTCGCGTGCGCCGGAACAAGATCCGACCGATTACTTTCAAAGCACCCACACAGACGCCTATGTTACTAGCAAACCAATTGTTCTATCAATCACCAATTTATCTAATTTAAACCCCGTAACTTTTACATCAAACTGTATTTATTGGCTTTAATTAATGTTTTTTTACAAGGATACGGTTTAGAAAATGTCTGAAAATACGTAAATGTTTCTATGACTGCTGCTCACCGTAGAGCTGTTAATATTAAAAGTATTATTTAAGAAATTTACGGAAATATTCTTAATGATATTGTTACCGACTGGAAATTAGATTTGTTTAATTAATATATTTCTTCCTAGGAAGTATTATGCCGAGTTACGAAAATTTAATATTTATTTATATTATTATCTACCTAAATATTGTGTGTATGTGCAGAGCTCCTTACTAAAAAGAATACTTAGTCATTGACATAAAGTAACACGCCTGTGTTCCCCGAAGATTAGGCGAAGGTACACTCATGTAAAGTCCCACAGTTCATATTTTAAAATTCAGTGCTGCTACTGAGAATTTTCTAGAAAAACCCAATAACCCAGGGTTTCTTTCTACCATCATAGTCATAGTTGCGGCTACGACCACTAGACTAATCAGAGAGTCGTTTATAAATAAGTATAATGAAAATAAGTAACATCCGGACTTTCCACTTCTAGTCTACTTACTATATTTAATTAATTAATACCTACCTAGCATTCTATTTATCACAGGCTGCTCAGCTTTTTCAAATCTATTGTTTATCTCATTGCGCTACTTAGGAAATTTCTTTATTATTATAATTAAGTTATTTGCTGATTTATTAATAAACATACAAATAATTCAGATGAACATTGACGTTATAATAATATACGTACAAAACGTACGTAAAATTGCACACAAGGAAAAAATATATTATAACACGTTGCTACAAACGACTTGCGAAACAAATACTAACACTTAGAAGTACATATGTACCTTTATCATTGATCACATTATGAGTAATGACGTAATAAATAGGTACCTATTTGATATGCGATTGTTTACTGATTTTGCGATATGTTGTTGTATTCCATCGTTTTGTAGCGACATTGCATCGAATCGAGGTCATGACATCTCCGCGGTTTCTTTATAGTGAAATCTATAGCTACAACAAGCCAATAAAAGTAATTCTTTATTAAAGCAACAGAAGCCAAAACAAAAAAAACTGAATTTTTGTCTGTCTATTTGTATACGCATCACGCAAAAACTACTGCACGAAATAGGATGAGGTTTTCACAGTTGTATTTCTGGAGTGCATGATGATGCGCCGCTTAGACACCGAGGAGTGAGTGAAACTGCGAGCAACGTCAAGTGTATAATAAATTTGACAGATTTTTTTTCTAATCATCTCATTAATGTCGTCATGATGCAAATGCAGTAGGAAATGCGATAAAGTAAATAAATTGCCATATGCAATTTTATTCTTTCAATTCCAAATACACCATAGTAAGTACATCTTATCAACAATACTAAAATTCCACTAAGCGATAAGAATATTATTTTTATTTTAGGTACCTAGTTAGGTATAACCATTTTACAGTAGTTACTGAACATTTTATTACATCATTTAGAATATGGATAAGTTAGTTCGACTATAATTTACATAACATTAGGTATCTATTGTAGCCCGTTGGTACGTTAAGTTCCTTCATTACAAAGCATGTTTCTAAATAATTTTAAATATCTTTTATATCTACATGAATCGTAGGAGTTAGAGTTTAGAACGGTTTGGAGTCAAATGAGTTAAAGTGATAAATTTTATTTATTAAATAAATCATCCTCCAGCTATTTCAACAGCCTATACTAGTCCACTCTTGGACGTAGACCTCCCCCAGTGCAGCTATTTGGATATAGCTTTAAGGACTTATATCTAAACTCTATGGTTTTACTAGCTTGCTCGACTCGTTGGGATGACAGCGTCTAAATCTTGTATTGTACTTTTTTCATGCTGCTGAGGCCGCACGGCCAGTCATTTTTAGATTGTGAGAGAGAGATACTGCTTTACGGGTTGAATAGTGCCATGCTGTTCTCGCAACCTAAACAACATCTGTACAAAAAGCCTCACTATTAAAATACGTCATCTAGACTAGTACCAATTGCTTTTCCGTTTTCACACTTTTCATAAAAGGTATAAAAGGCATTGTTAAAAATCTTTTTTTATTTAAAATAATATATTTAAGTCGACACCTTTTTTTTATAAAAGAACTCTTAGTTAATACTTATTTGTATGACCAGTAAATACGGTAGTCATAGTAAAGTTGAATAGTTTTTTTTAACTTACAAATGACTTTAACTATTAACATATTAACAATACTTTGAATATTTTAATGGCGCATAATTAAGTTCAAATAACCTTCATTATTTCACCTCCAATGGTTAGGTATTTATTGTATTCATAACTCGTCAAACAATATTGAATGAGAGCAAAGAATACAGTTTTTCTTTTCTTTGCGTTTTGTGTCTATTTCTTTCAATAAACTTATCTCACCTGCAGGTACTATCTCACTCGTGAACATCAGCCTCTCCCATTTTTCCTTTTACAATTAAAATAAATAGATAAATTAGTATGGCTATAATATTTTCTTTATCTTTTTTAATTAAATCAGTGATTTAAAAATACATAAAAATATATTATACCTACCATTATTTATCTACATAATATTCCTATTAATATTCAAAAGAAAAGGCTAAATTATTCAAAATATTTACAGAGTTGATATTATTTCTGTCAATAATAATATTTTTTATCAGTCTTTGTGAATGTTGTTATAGATGCCGTAGGATGCCGTAAATAATTTGATAAAATTTATTTGACATCTTGTAAATTACGATTCGAATCGGCTCGATAAATTAATACACTTGATAAAGTAATAGTTAATCTTAATACGAAGTCATATAGACAATGATTATTACGTTTGATTACCTGATTACAAATTATTTATTATGAAGAGAACGAAGAAAACTAGGCTTAGTCAATGCCTAATGCATTTCATATCAGAGCAAACAATCTGGATCTGTCAGAAGAAGAAGCTCAGTTTCAACTAAACTGAGCTTCTTCTTCTGAGTTCAGCTGAGACAGAGTGAATAATCTGATCTGATCGGACGTTATTGTCTCTCCTCTGACGAAGATACAGTCATTATATCCCCTGACAAATTCAGATACACAGTCCCATTGAAAAGTACGCTAGGAAATTGAGCTATTTACCTACACTTTTATCGTATACACACTTCTTGTATCCATGGAACGTCCTTTGCACCAGACAAAACTCTCTGAGACAATCTAGAATGAGTGGTTGTCAGATATAGAGATTTTTATCTGGCAATCTCTCAAATCTGAGAAAAACCACTATCTCTGACAATCACCCCTTCTAGATTGTCTCAGAGATACATATATAATTCTTTATCTGAATGCTACTATAGTTAGGTACTATAATATATATATGTATATATAGTCTGATGATCTGATATTCTATACGGATGTGACGCTTGTGTGTGCTCTTGCTGTGCGGTTTACGACCTTTATACAATACACTGACTTTGCAAATTGTTTTTTTTATTGTTAAATTTTATTACAATTGTCGTGGTACTCTCGCAAAATGGACTCGATTGAAATAATTTGCATCCGTACGAGTAGTAAAGAACTTTAAAGAACTCTTTTCTGACTTGGACTGGACAAGGGTCCAATCTATAAAAATGTATCACTATAAGAATTACAAATCTAAATTCGAAATCATCATCAACCTATTTACTGTATCACTTGCTATGTAGAGAGGTTAAGCTACAGGCTGAGCACTAGTCTCCTGTCAGAACGAGAGGGTTGGGCTCACGGAAGAGATAAATAAACTTTATTCATCTCTTGCGTGGTTGGGCTATAGTCTATTATGCTGCGGATTGCCAAATCTCTCAGGCATGCAGGTTTCCTAACGATATTTTTCTTCACTGTGTAAGTATTCGAGTGATAATTAATACACATGATTACGAAAAGTCAAATGTGCATTGGATTCAAACTCGACACCTACGACTTGGTAAAACATGGGCAATGCACTCGACTTACACTCAGTAAAAACGATTGATAAATTGGTAAGAACTTTAAGAACTTTTTTAAACTTGACAGTTGTTTTCTCATGATTGTTTCCTAGCAAATTTTAATTTGTCAAATTGTATCCGCCAAAGTCTAAGGTCTTCTGTGGGTTAAAAATAAAATTGAAACTTAATAACTGAAACGTTATATTAAATAATAATATTTTATTGCTGATATTAATGATGAAACACTGTCCATAAAACTCAATAGTTTGCAGTTACACTCAATTTGTCTGGCTCACGTGTTTAACATAAAATTGAATTGAAAATTCTACTACTACTATATGAAAGGCACATTTTTTTGCTAGCTTGAAAATGTAATGTGTTGTGGATTTGTGCCCGGTGAATGGCAATAGGCTCGCCCCCTATTACATGGGACCCAAACATACCGGCGAACTGTGGGTGTACATTAAGTACACCTCTGCCTAACCCTTCGGGGAATACAGGCGTGATGGTATGTTATGAAAATGTAACCAGGGGATTAAAGAGACCCTTTTTTTAAATAAAAAACGCTTACTAGCAATGTTAACCCCTCGTACTAAGCTAAATGCCTGTATTACGAGTGGGTTCACGTCGGTAGTGCAGTGAGTGAGTTTTGAATCGGCAACCACATGATCGCGAGTCCAACGCCCTAGCTATTAGGCTACCGCCGCTTTTGATGAATCTTAAAATATTTCAATTTAAAATTGCCAACTAGCACGGGTTTTTAATATGACCGGATTTAGAAGAATAGCTATTCATTACATTCAAATGAATTCTATAGTAATTAATTCCTTAGCTATTTTGTAATAACAATCATATTTATTACGATTCTTAAGCAGTGACTTTTGATCCACTAAGTTTTATTTTGAAAAATCTGTCAGATATAATAGATTCAGGTACTTGCCCCGCCAAGGAAACCCAGAGAGTTGTAAAGGTAAATTTTTCTCAATTTCCTATAGTGATTGTAATAAATAAAAGCCCTCAAAAGACTCAAATCGCCTAGCAATACCTACTAAACATTTTGTCACCAAAATTACGACGTTAATAATTATTCGCAGTGGAAGCTTAGATAAAACATAATAATTATCTGTCAGCTGTAATGTAACTACCTATTCATTTAGTCTACTGAGCAATTGTTTTATAAAACACGAGTTAAGTAGATATTTATAATAACCGACTGCTTCGTTGGTCTAGTGGTCCCAATCGCGACTGCTACGCTAGAGGTCTTGGGTTCGATCCCCAGGTCGAGCAAAGTGTTATTGAGTTTTTCTATGAAATTCTCAGTAGCAGTTCGGAGTCTGGATTTGTGCCCGGTGAATGGCAATAGACTCGCCCCCTATTACATGGGACCTAAACATACCGGCGAACTGTGGGTGTACATTAAGTACACCTCTGCCTAACCCTTCGGGGAATACAGGCGTGATGGTATGTTATGTTATGTTATGTTATAATAACCACGGTAAACTCGAGAACTTTCGCGGTGTGCCGATAGGATAAGCTAAGAGCTACAATACGATTGCCTATAGCAATAGCTTACACTAGATTTGTATAGCTCGATGTCTATGATCTATAAAATGTAATCAGGTAGCAATTATTATATTATATAGTGGCTTTGCTTAGCGGAATGCCTATTTGTTTACCGCTTTTCATGTTATCAAATCACTACGTGGGAAAATTATATTTATACTGCGCCTATTCATGCCGACATAATGTATGTCTACTGGAATGCTTAATTGTTGAATCACCGTTAATGACACACTACATTACCTAATAAAAATGTAGCAGTTGATCTAGGCAAATTTAAATTGCAAGTTTGCAACACAGGTCCGGACCTACTTACCTATTTAATTATTAGGTCCTACAACTATATGTATATATATATAGACAGACTGTGTTTTTACAAAAAACTGTGGTATTCTGTAACGTAAAAAACACCACTGCTGTATCACGTACTGACAAATGTAGATATATAATTTTTTGAAATAAATAATTTGATTAATTAAAGAAAGTTAATGTACACCCACAGTTGTTTTGGTCCCATTTAATAGAGGGCGACAGGGCGTCACCTTCGTTAATAATTTTTATTTTTTATAATTATAGTAGTATCTAATAGAAATATTTATTTTGCTAAAAACATGGTCAAAGGATCATACAGTCCAAAATACTTCTACTTGTTTCGCCAATCAGGAATGCATAATATAAAATTACATATCCCAACCTATCGCAAGTTCGGTAAGAAAAGGGCGAAATGAAACAGAACTTTGTTCCTCCAGATAAAAACTACTTTATCACATTGGCATACTTAACTCATGTTAAGACGTTTTAACAATTATGCCCTTGTCTTAAAGAAGTTGCGATATGTATCATGAAGTAGATACGCTAATAAAATAAACAAATGTAACAAGCGCTTATGAAAAAATAAAATATAATTACCTTTCACATACATACACGAAAGGAGAATATATTATAAATATTTCTCAAACGCAAAACACTCGGACCACTGATTTCTCTAATCATCTCATACAGTAATCCGTTATACGCTCACATGCCGCCATTATCAGGTCAAGGATCCCCTTGTTAGCAGAACAAACTCTTGAATTTGCCTTTCGCTTGTAAAACGTTCCGTTTGTTTAGCGAACTAACTGAAGTCGTTACAGTTCTAAAAAAAATTATTAAGAAACTATTCGGATCGGTCTACACAGATGTAATTTATCAAGCTAGTCAGTTTCTCGTTTTATTCAACAGTAATTTATGTACAAATAACGGCTACTTAGACGTTAATATAGAGAATAGTAACTTATAATATCCAAATTATGATTCTATGTAGGTAAGTACTTCTTTATCGCTTATAGACACATTAAACAATATGTTTGTTTATATGTGGTGTGCACTTCCTATGAAACTCCCACGCATTCGCGAAATAATTAAGCATCGATCTTAAGATTTCTTGTCCTTAAATTGGCTCAACACGCAAACAATGTTTACAATTTTGCTGTGACGGTGAACACAATTAGAAACAATACAACCGTAACAGATAAACATTAATTTTCCATAACATTCCTAATGTATGAGCCATTTAAGCTGCACGTTACAATTCTACAAATAAGCGTATTAAATAAAATGAGTTAGTAAGTAATTATTATTTTTATGAGCGTTACTCAATGCAGCAATCGTCACGGAATAATGTGTGGCTGGAAGGTGGAGGGTGTTTCGGATGCCAAGCTCGGCGCCAGAACTGGGTGCCGTCCAGACAGTTACGTCATGAGAAAAACATGCTTTCGCCTGAAGGTTAGTTTCCAACGAAATTATACATATATTAACCGTCCTTTCAAATGGACTTCAAACACGGTCGTATGAAATTTGAAAGACTTTGATAGATTTTTTAATGTCTACAGAATGATTTAGTCTTACTTAACATAAAACGTTTTCATTTGCATTGGGTAGAGTGCAGAATAGAAAAGAATAGTATATTCTTTATTGCATACTAAAAACTATTGTCAAGTACTTGATGTAAATCATAAAATGGGACAATAGGTGGTCTTATCGCTTAAAGCGTTCTCTTACCTATGTATCTTCTCTCTCTTACCTCTTATATATGTATGTAGGTATATCTCACCTTTGTATGAGAAAGGTAAGGCGATAACATAACAGAAAAAAATCTGATGACAAGCTTAATTATATATTGTGCATATAAAGGTCTGCTCGTTGTACCACAATTATTGCAGACTGCACAAAACATGTATCTACGAGGTACATTAAAGTATTAAGTACACGTATTTATTTAAAACAATATTTGCTTCTAATTAAGTATAAAGATAGCTTGCTATCCAACTGTACTTTCCCATTGTTCTTTCAGAACTTTGTCATCATTTCATTCTCAAAATATTAGCAAACAACGTTTAAATTATCAACACTTGAGTGAGAACCGTGGTCTGATCTGAAACTGTTATAAAAGAACTGGCGAAAGTTGCGCGCGCGCATTAAACGTATTCGTGACGTGTCGCCTTAATCTCGCAAAAAAATCGAAAAATGTATCCATAATAATATAAATTTTAACAATTAGTTTTTCATAATTAAGTGTATATAATATGTTTTTATTGCAAATCAATGCTGCTTTGACGATTGGTTGCACCCTAAGTTTTTTATTTGTATACTGTAAAATACGCTTCTTTCATTTTATTAGAATGTTTTTATAATTTTGTCTAAATACCTGAAGTATTTTCTAACTACGCATCGACATCTTAAATTTTTTGTGACGTACATAGTTTTCAAAAATTAAAAAATAGGCATACGAGTGCAACCCCTTAATGTTTTAAGTTTTAACAGCTGGTACTGAATAGCAATTAAAACAGTATCAACAAGTAGATATGACAAGTTTATTTACAAGCAATTAACTATACTTATACGACACGTTTCGAACGTTCGGTAAATTATGATGGAGCAAAATTTTCCATGCGAAGTTATTGTCTCGATTGAGCTAACCAGCCATTTCTGTACCACTCTACTTATGTTTGGACAGATGGCACTTTTGGAAGGAGTTATTGTATTCACAAAAATGCCATTAATAATAGCGCCTAACTACTTGCAAGTCTCTCAGGTAATCCTATGTCACCAACATAAATTTTCAATGTTTATTGCACACTGAAAACGAAGAAATTACTAGCAATTTAGTTTTCGCTGTTGTATTCAGATTATCGTTATAAAATAACAGATTTTTTTAACCCCCTGGAATGTTTAGAAGTAAGGCAGATAAAATAATTATATTAAATGACATCCAACATTACACAGGTCTTCTTTTATCCACGACCTTTAGCTTCTACTTACTACATGCCTAAGCATCATTGCCCATTTTTATCAGATCATTTCTTTGTGTCTCGTGCTAAAACATCTATAACCCGATCAATATTACACCGACTATTGTAAAATCGTTCGACACTCAGTCATCAATCTCTTTAGATTTGTTCCATTAATAACACATCTGTAGTGTACCCACGATGTACATATTTGCAGGATATTTAATTTTATAATTGCGAAAGTTTGTTGAAGATGTCTGACTGTTATCTTTTCACGCCTAAACTGCTCCTCTAATGCTAATGAACTTCTGTATAGAGATAGATTGAACCTTGAAAAAGGACATAGTGTACACACAATTATATTAAAAAAAAAACACTTTAGTTTTTGTCATACCAAAGGAGTCTCAAAAACTCCTTTGCTATGACAAAAACTAAAGTGTTTTTTTAATAGAATTTAATGAAGCAATTAACTACTTAATAAGGACTTTCCGTCATGGTTCTAAACAAAAGTAAGTAATAAGTAAGTACGTTTACTGAATTCTGAAGGTCACATAAAAAGTTTCAATCATAAATAACGTATCTTAGAAAGTTACATACTAGAGTTACAGTAGGGTAACGAGGCTTTTGAACATTTTAGCTTTTTATTTTAGTAAAAATGCGGAATTAGGAAAAAAGGGAGCTTTGTTCACTTTCAAAGAGTGTAATTGTCTAAAGGCATGTCCCTTTTTGTATAAAAAATTCTACGAAAACCTTTTTTGAAAATACAATAAAATATTAGTTTTTCCGATATTTAATCAGCCTGACAAATTATTAGCAATACATTTTTTTGTATAAGGAGTAACTGAACCGCGTGTTATTATCATTAAAATTTTAATTATTTTAAACATGGACATGAAACAATTGTTGCTGTTGATCTATTTGTAATCTTTTTAACTTTGGACAAAAGTATACCATGGTCACAATAGCCATATGGCTAGGTTAGGTACCTCTGTCTCTCCGGGTAGACACATACTTGTAATAATATGTCATTCCAAGTATTGTAAACATCAGAAATAATTGATTATAGAGATATTTTGCCATATTATTATTGTGATATGTTCCTTTTCAAGAGATATGGCTCTACCTTTACTAGTGAACAACTAAGAAGTTTCTAAACCTCATTTAAAGAAGAGAATCAAAATATTCCATGAAAACTTGACGGTGATAATCATTCATGATGGATTGTATCATGACGCCCTGTATAAGGTACTACTGTGCACCATCGGTGGGACACAAGAATTCCCTATTGTCTGCCTGTGGGTGTACAAACCAATATTTACATAATATTTAAATATGTGTTGTACACCCATCGTAGTCCTCCATAATATCCGGGATTAAAAATAGATTTGATGACTGGTTTAGGCAGTTAATGAACTATATTAACTAAAAAATACTTATTTAAACTAAATAATTTTCATTGTGTAATTAACTGTATGTTTCACAGTTCGACAGAGATCATATTCATAGTCATTTATTAAGAAAATAATTGCCATACTATCGTCTACTCCACCCAAAAATAAATCTATATTATTACCTTTTGGCTGTGTATTACTTAAGAAGGCTTTGTATTGTTTTGAAAATAGTAAAATTTGAATAAGACAGCACTGCTTATTACAACGTTAATAGTAATCGTTGTCTTTCACTTATAAAGAAAAACTCACAAATAAATCTCCATTTTCATTGCCACATTTCATTGCTCCATTTTCAAAAGGCTATTTTAGTAAACAATTGTCTGCCTACGTCTTTGGATGTTCTGACGTCTATTACTATGTCATACAAATTGTCTTCTACACGAGTTGCGCGGACGCAATCATCTCATAACGTTACCTACAAGTCCATCTAGTGTCTCACCGTCACCGCGGTATCCGCGGAGTGCATTGATTGGAACGACCTTGTTCAGCGTGAGCGAGGAAGCACCACCAAGATCTACTTTACACTATGGTGACCATCAATTAACAACAATGACGGACTAAAAAACCCAGCGTCTATTGATTGATTAATTTGTAGCGTTCTCGAGGTTGTTAAGATTTCCATCGTGTCAAAATTGGTGCCTACGAGTTTTGTTCAGTTGTGTTCAGTTATAAATAGAAAATATGTTCATGTTCTGAATAATTTGTACTACCGCATAATAATGATGATGAAATATATATCGACTAAACCATACATAACTACATGGTGCTTAAACAATGTATGGACAGAAGAAGCACTTTATGTTTAGCATCGACGATAGAGCCAAAAATCTTTAACATAATATAAATATTATAAAATTTCAGCATAGAGTTTGAACAAAAATATTTGGCAAGAAAGTCTTCAACAAAAAATGAAAGTACAAAGTGCAAGTGAAGTCTATTTGTTAGTATCTCCTTTCATTTTGACGGACACATTGATTGACAAACGCCGGCGCAATGTGTCTAGACTGTAGGAGAGATCACATCATCAGGCAAAAAACTACAACATACTGTGCCAAAATGTAAAGCTGCCACTCTGTCCTTCTGTCTCCTGACCATAACTAGACTATGATCAAGGTAATTGATGGGTAAAAAGATCACATATAAGGATATGTAAAAATAGCAGTTAAGTACGGATGTTATTATTTTTAAAACACCAGCAAAGTTTGTACAAACATACCTGTAAAACAATCAATCATAGATAACAACACTAAGTTTAGTAAAAATATTGTTTTAAACAAATTATAAATACTTAGTTCCAAAGAAATATTAATTTAAAAATGCATTTGCTTCAGTGAAAGAAGTGTAGAATTTAGTAGACACTCGTATATTCAATGAAAAGTAAACAATAATAAACAAAATTCAATGTTTTCAAGACAACTGAAAATTTTGTTGTAGGTGCGTAGGCGCTGCGATGCGTCACATTATTAATAGTAACAGCCCACGCCTTTAGCTCCAAAAAAGACGCAAAAGTCATATCGTTTTAGTTTCTAATTATAACAAAATATTTACGTTAGTAAAAACGTCCACCACGCCATTTTTGTCTCGTCAGTAGTTTTGGTCACGTGCAACACAGTAAATAGTTAAGCGTTTCCACTTTCAATGCATCATGCAATCTTAATATCTATTTTTCCATAGATTTATAAGTTTATGCTATTGTTGTACACACTGCTACACTCCACAGGTAAACCTATACAATTCCTGTTTAAGCTAATCTCGCGTTTTATCCCGCCTAATGCACTACCCACGTTAACCCACTCGTAACACAAGCATTTAGCTTAGCACGAGGTGTCAACAAGAATACTAGCACTGGCATCAGCTGGTAGTTAAGATAAACGAACAGGACGCTCATTCTTTATGTACGTACTAGTGATCCTATTTTAGCGGACCTATTTCAAGTAATTGTCAAGATGGTCACTCTACCCGGTTCATACAGCGGAATTAATTTGAAAAATCTGTCTCGTAAGTGTAATCTTCCGGTCGTGAAGCAAGGTCGAGCTATTCAGCTGAGTGACGCTGTCCATTGTTCCCCCGAGCTCTAACCTGGCCCTATTTTATGTTATAATAAATGGCTGACCCATTCAAGCCACCTTATTCAGTAACTTGCAGCATTTTAGTGTTATGAATAGGCTATATCATATCAAGATCAACTTACAAGGCTTTGATATTGATTGGTTTTAAAATATCGCCTTTTTTAAGAAGTAAGTTGGTAGATATAATACTTTTTTTAAGTCCGCATATTATTAGGTCAGTTTTAACATTTTAAATACGTAGAAGAGCATTTTAGGGCGCATTTCTGACTACAACTCTAAAAATGAAGTCATGTTGCAAACAATGTATGACATAATGTTGAAGTTCATTTCCTGTGTTGAGATTTAAAACAAAGATAATCTTTAATAAGTACTACTTTACTAGTTGGTGTGATGGCCTGTGTGTGACCTGCATTAATCTCGTTTTTGCCAATGCCATTGCCACGGAAAGTTTTACAATTCCTTGAAAAACCTGCATGCGACAAGTTTGTTTTTAGTGATATTTCGTGATTAACAATGACTGAAATATTGGTATTTCGCTTTTATTAATGTAGATAGCTTACTATATTTGATTGTGTATTACATAGAATGATAATGGTAAAGATAGACTAATCCACGTAGGTATCTACATTCACACTGTATGCATACGTTTTTATGTAAAATGTGGTTGTGTTTAACCACATTTTATATGAAAATACAGTCCATACATGCATTACAAACATACTTATCGTACCTATGTGTCGTAATCCCATTCTAGTCTATGTCTAATTACATAATTTACGTATTAAATCGAGAATTGATGTCAAAATTCGTTGCATAGGTTGGTAACTATTTTATGCACCTGGGATAAATCTATTTAAGTAAGTAAATAGAATCGACATCGAAGCCTTCGTGGTTATAATAAAAAGGAAAAGTATTCAAAAAGAACCATTTTAATTAGGTATCAAAACAAGAATCACTTGGTCTTAGTCAGTGTTTGTGAAAGCGCCATTAATAACACGATGATGACGTTTTATTAAAGTTAGGAGTGACATCTTTTGGTGACACATTGACTGATGTTTACCATCCAATGTTTTACTGGAAGTACTTTTCTACACGTGCGTTCTACGACCACAGTATTATGGTTTGTACGACTCAGTGAACAAGCACGTGTACTTGGCAACTCACGAGCTATCACTCAATGAACCGCACGCCTAGCGTCATAACGAGCCAATAACCAATGACGAAAACGTAAATAGACGTTTTATGGAATCTTGACTCTTGTCCAAAGTTTCCACCGGTATGTAAGCACTTCCCTTCAGGTGCTACGAACAATAAGTTAGAACATATTGTGAAAGAATTAGCTTTTTATTGACAACTAGCTTTCCGCCCAAGGATTTTTTCTCGACTTTTCTGTACTTATAACCTTTATCTTGAATCACTCGTATCTATTAAAAAAAACCGCATCAAAATCCGTTGCGTAGTTTAAAAGATCTCAACATAAGTACAAATGGACAAACAGACAGCGGGAAGCGACTTTGTTTAATACTACTCGTATGTAGTGATAATTACAAACTATAAAGAAACTAGTTGACCCGATAAGTAGACGTTGTTCTGTTTTAGCTATAATTATTCAATTCAAACTGAAAAAAAAAGCACCTAGTTACAATATTCCTGAAGTTAGGTACTGATATTTTCCAATTTTCTTTTCGTAAGAACCTTCTTGAAAGTATGTATTAGAAAACTTAAAAGATATATGAAATCGGTTCTCAAATTATGGGGTGACCAAGAGAAATAGGCTTTCATTTTTATAATATAAGTAAATGGAAATAGCATAAGACGTATAATAGTAAAGTAATTTAATTAAATAATTCACACCGTCCTTTACATAACTTGTCAGTGATGAAGACATGATATTGATACGACGGACGGCGGCCACGGATATTATAAATATTTATAACCTATCAAATAACTTAACGTCCGAATACTCTACAACGCAACGGTATCATCATGCATGCTAATATTTGTTTGTGATAAAACTACCTTTAATCTCTGTAGTACCGTTTAGACTACAGATTAAACAAGGAACATAATACTCTAAAACTTCGCATATAAGAGTTACAGCGGCTTGTACGGCTAATGTTAACTCTGGACTAAAAAAAGTTTGATCTAAAACTCAACCTTATAATCACCGCTTGTTTACATTGCCATTATTTTTAAATATCCGCCATTTTAGGTGAAATGAATGACTAGGAAATTACGAGGTACTTAGTATATTTATACACTGATAAAAACATATCTATGATGTATCTATTGTGTAATCTGCGTGATATACGCAAATCAGTTTATAATTTCAAGATCGATCGATACATAATATATTTTATTCAGATCAAATTTTTGTGCATGAAAAATTGGTAGTTTTGTGCGTGAAAACATGGAGAAAATGATTTTTCCTAGAAACGAGATCCCATTAGATCGATTTCTTACCCCGTATTTAGATGCAAACGTTTTCGAGAACATGAATACAAATAAATAAATAAATTTCTGACATAATAGTATAGGATAGGTAGGTATTATAGAACAAAGCTAATTTATTCAAAAGGTCGCTAGCGAAGTGACATAAGTGAATTAGTGAAGCGACTGCACACTGCGTCATACGAGTATATCATTCAATATTCGAGCAATTGAACTGAACTACGCGAACCTATTCCGAAAGTTTGTTTACCTGACCAATGTTTGGGGACATAGACCAATCAACTTTAACGGCTCGGGAAGTAGGCAGGTCTCGCATGGCTGCGTTCTCAAGGATTCCTCTTGCCTTCTGACCGTCACTTTTTGCGGTCACACCTCTCCCCATTCAGTTCACTGATCACTTCAAGTGCTAAATCGTTCAGATCCGGCTCAGCACAAGTCTAATCAACTTTGCGATTCAATTCAATTGTGGCACAGGACGCGACATTATGTGCAAATAAGGACGACGGACAGACAACAGGTTATTTAAAACCGTCTAAGTACACATGATCTTCAAAAATCTTGTTATGTAATTACATATTTGGGCTTAACCAAAACCGGATAATGTTTTTTACTGGATAATGTTTTGCAAAATATAATATTTGATTTGCAATATTTACTGCTCTATAATTCAGTTTTCAGTGACCATGAATAATTTGAAATAAATTGTGTCAAGCGTCTTCTTCTAAATATCTTCTTATTAGGGTATAGTACTGGCAAGAAGTCATGCCTTTGAAAATTTTTCGTCATAAATCCATTAAAAATATCAAATATATGGGTAATTAAGATGCGGGTAGCGGTTATTTTTGCTAAAAACTTTAAGTAAGCTACTGTTGATGAGATAATAAATAAAAACAGGACTGTCTTATTGTCACCTATTAACGCAATACGACAGGTAGAAAGCTAGAGCATTAAATAAGTATGAAATAAGAAGACAACTTATTTATTAAACTTTTGAAATCGTTATCCTCTAATGCAAAGAAAGGATAACGATTTCAACAAACATTACTGAATGAAGGCATTCCATAGCTACCAGGACCGCAGAATTCATAAGGAGTAAACAGATTCCCAACCTTCAAATTATGCGCGCGAATTTTAAATCCTACAAAAAACATTTACATATGTAAAATTGGTTGATCTTTCGTTATCTTGAAAGATCTTATACTGAGCTAAGCCTAGCCAACTTAACTCCGTAAGCCCTAATGTACAAACCCTTCATCTTAGTTTCAAAGTTTGTTCAAGTTTTTTGTTTTCTGGCTGGTTCGCCTTGGTGAGGGCACTACCATGCTCCCAGATGATTTTCAATTTAAATATTATTCCTATTCCATTTTTATCTTTCCATTATACATCATGCGTCAGAATCGCTGTCCATAGTGAAGGCATTCCTGAGGTACCAGGACCGCAGAATTTATAAGGAGTAACAATTCCCAGATTTCATATTCATCCGCGAAAGAACGAACGATTCTTCATTTAAAAGAAAATCAAACCATTATATTCACATGTGTTTATTATTCAAGGTGACTTTTCAAAATAGACTGGAGTTCGTTTAACTAAGTACTATTGATAAACAAGAGACGCAAAAAGTGGCTTTTGTGATTGTTTAGGACGTAAAAATACTCAGTTACTACATTTAAAAACAACGTCGCCCTCTTCTGGGAATTTGCCAAAACGCTGTTAGATGCGGATAAAGAAACTTCTATTAAATAAAATTTAAAACCTAAATTAAACTAACTTCTTCGGTAATATTTATGCATTTGATTTCATTTCATGAATAAAACTGCAGATTATGTTTCATAACATATGGTATAATGATAATATATTGAGGTAGAGACCACTTTTTTCTGATAACTTAGAACTAAAACTCTTAAACAAATAAAATCACTACTTATAATAGAATCTCCTACCCTGAAAATAATAAGGAAGGTTTATACATGCCACAGGTAAGTAGTTAAGTATCTCTTTTACTAGGCTCACAAGTCACACTATCCATCAACCAGGCTCACAAAATCGATGCACAAATCTACCAGGCTCGCATAAACGTGACGAGTAAAATTATTCAGTTGAGTATTCACTACAGCGTAGGTAAAAAGTTCAGATGACATCCGATCTCTGTCTGATGTTCAGAAATAAGTCGCGGATGAAAGTGACCGAGTGCTAAGCTCCTCCCCGAGAGGCGTGCATTTTGCATTTATGTTAAAATGTATTTAAAATATCTCTATTTTATTCAAATGCAGTTTATTAATTTTATTGTTATACATTCAGCACCTGCATCATTGTCGTGTGTTCCTGGTTCTATGTATATTTATAGTCTGCTTTGCACAATACTTTCACGATTGACACTGATTCAATATTTTTTATTAAAACGGTAATTTGTTGATCGTGACAATAAGGTTAATTTAATGGCGTCAGGGGGCGTGGCGCGTCAAATTAATTATTTGGCTAGAGAATTAGCTGCAAATGCGCACTATATTCGTATCAAACAATGTGTATTTGTCGTCACAGATCGTGACTATTGCGACTATTGGCTATTATGGGGGGCCAACTCCGGTCATAATAGGCGTCGTGCCTCGCTATTGACATTGACAATATTTGTTTTTAAGTAATATTGACACTGTCACGCGACCGACAATGAAAAACATCACGGGAACTATAAATATTCTATGTAATTGTTAGCACAAGATCCATCTTGCTAACTAGTAAGACAACGTAGTCATTCAATTAAAAAATAATCAGATATTTCAGGTTAAAATGTAATTACCTAATAATAAAAGAATAATATTTTTTTTTTTTAAATCTCAGTCTGCACTATACAAAATCTGCCTCGTTTAGAAATAGTACTTAATTTGTAAATAATAATCCCTGTATTGGTCAACAGTCATGGCGACCACCGTGGAACGGATGTATAAACCTAAATATTGTTCCAGGCACTCTTGCGTACTGTTCTCAGCACTTACTTTATGTGTTGAGGAGTTCCGTTGTGACTTGGGTGAGAGTTGGGATTAACAAAAATGACAGATTCCATAATTTATATTTGGTATCCTGACTCTACCTGATGGGTTTATTACAAAATATTTTTCGAAATCTACCTTAAAGTATACATTTTTGGGTTATATCGGTTAAAAGTTATGAGTATTATCACCATAATTTCGTATGGAATAAGCTGGAACCTTTGCTTGGAACTCTACTATTTCTTCATCCAGTGGTTATTAAAAACATATCTACTTAGCTGTAATTGAAGACGCGCCTATATTTTTCAGGACCCACTTCTCTTTTTAACTCTACTATTATTGATTTATTCGTCTTCATACTCACACAAGATATTTGTAGAAGCAGGAAACGTCTACTCAATAACACTAGTTACGAATCAGTGCCAGGTTTTCCCACCAGAAATCCGTGAGGTCAAGTACCGGACAGCGAAATGTAATTCG
This sequence comes from Subacronicta megacephala, assembly GCA_958496365.1. Taxonomy (NCBI): domain Eukaryota; kingdom Metazoa; phylum Arthropoda; class Insecta; order Lepidoptera; family Noctuidae; genus Subacronicta; species Subacronicta megacephala. The sequence goes on from OY292513.1 coordinate 15,202,333, forward strand.
GGAAGATAGCAAATCATACAGCACGTGTAAAGCATGCCATAAACTATAAAACAATGTTAACGTTTTTAGGGTCACGTATTGCGAATATAAAAACATTATCACACGGACCAGTCATTTCATTACTCAAATTAAAAATCGAATCACGCAGATTGCTGAAAACTTTTAATCGGTATTCTAGAGAGTACCCCTAAAAATATGTTACAAATCATTGTTAACGCAATGGGGCTGTTTCTACTCTAGTGAAGTCTAGTGTATAAATTATTTGTGAGGTTCTTTAGGAATACTTAAAAAACTTTCTGCCCTTACAGGTTGTATACGGCTAGGCATACGGGCTGGAGATATGCGTGTTTAAAACCTTGCTTACTGACAGGATCTAGTGATCCCCTAGCTAGATAGTAAAGTAACTACGGCCCTTATAAACCGTCTTAATGTGTTCCATCGTACCTACTTATGTATTTATTTGAGATTCAAAACCCGAATAAGTATAAACTGGAAATGCGTGCTCAATGTTACACCTTATTAAGTGTGCGTTTCTTCAGTTTGATTTTCTGCCAAAGCGTTCCAGAAACCTCTTGAATAGAATTTTCTGAGTGACTGGCTGAAGGAAGGGTTAATATTTTGTTTTCATTCTAGTGCACAATTCGTATCCTACTTAATCGAAATAATAATCACTTGCAAAACATTTTCAAAAAGTATGTAGGTACCTAAGAGTTATTTTTTGCGAATTGCCATAACTCGTAGGGCAATACTTGTTAGTTTCAATTATTGGAATCATGCCCAAGTAATATTCCTTTATTCAGTCACCCAGTATTGAGCGAAATCTTGAAGGCTGTTGATTAACAATTTTATTTTTGCTGGGCGTAATATGTATTCAAGCCGGCTTTATAGATTTCAGCTTTAGTGCATGTTATTAAAATAAAAGTCGAGCTTGACATGTTTTTTTTCCACACCAAGCAACCGGTTCCTTCCAAATTTATTTCTGAAACCAGTTCAATCCAGTTCCACGCACAATCTGTCTTGTCGACCGACACCAGTTGGCAACCATATTTGTATAAAATATATGTAGACGAATGAAGTACAAAATTCGCACTTGAACCGATGTAACAAAGTTTAAAATGGTTTACTAGCTAAAGCTAACAACTCGATTTCACTGAATAAAATTAGGGGAGCCGAATGGCATGAGCGTAAAGCATTCAATGCTTTTATGAGTCATTTTGTCCAAGCCGACAAGAAGGTAGCCTTTATTTATATCCTAGATTCCATGCAGTGATAAGGAGAACTGCACTGACGAGCTTTTCTGCACGTTTTTTTTTATTTCCATGATACGTCTAGCGTGGTTCTAACAATCCACCAAAGCGATTTTTAGATACTTATGTCTTTATATGGAAATAATGTTTTTTCTGACAGTCAAACACAATTCAAAATACCAAACAACATAATCAGTCAAAATTATTTTGTGCGATGTCAGAATGCGTCCCTATCTCAGCACTATGCTGCAGCAAGCAAATCAAGCTGCAGCGCTTTAGGAACTGCACATATCTAATTACCAAACATTTAAAACTAGCTACTACCCGTGACTTCATCTGCGTGTACTCCAAAATTAGATCTAACCTCAGTAAAAATTCCCATACCGGATCAGTTGATCCGTTTTTAGTAAAAACATCTATCAATCCAGACATAATTTATATGTTATATCTATTAGGATCCGAACATAGCACGCCTGTGTTCCCTTATAACTGAGTAGTACATACAGGATTTATGCGATATCAAAAGGTGAAGTCGTGAATGTTTTCTGTGGATGAGGCATGAAATCCTGCATCATGAATTCCTGCTGATATAAAATTCGCCAACGTTTGTAATCCTGTGGGAGATTGCGTTTCGTACTAACGTGGCCGCGATGGTTATTTATGTCCTCCCGAAATAGCAAACGCTTGGTCACATGGCCACCAAACCAAGCCCCTGCAACGAATACCGCCTGACGTCATTGTAGCGTCACATCCAATATAACTTGTGTACATGTACATTTAACATATGCAATCAAGCGAATTCTAAATACCGCTTAGAGCTCGGAACAGTATCCTAATAATTTCTGAAATATGGTTACTGCGATTTGACGAGTGATATAAAGGATATTTTTCTTCTTTTTTCAGAAACCTCAAATGCGGCCAATGATTGTTGAATATGATCCCAAGAAAAAAGGAGTAAAAAATGACTTATCAGATGTCGTTATGGTCAAGTAAGTGACTATGTTCCGTACATTCCGCGACGAGGATGCCACTAGAGCGACAATCATTGAATCAGCTTTGATTGCCTATTTTGTGTTGTCAATAATTAGATATTAATTTCAGTTTGATCTGATGCCACATTAAAATTAAATTCAATGTTTTACTGCTTAGTAATTAATGAGAAAATTAAAATAAACATTAAAGCATGCTTCACAGCTTTCCTCATTTTTGTTTCTGTTCAGCATTTTTATTGATATTACTATAATAATTTGTGGAATATCTTGTCAGTTTGTCTAAACCTAATAATATTGACGTTTTTGTTTCTACAGGAGATTGAAAAGAAAATGTTTACCTATTAGATTTTGTAATCAAGGTTAAATAGCCTAATTCGGTAGCAATTCGAAGTTCAATATGAGTGCGCTCCTCGGCGCCGGCGCACCAGGCGAAGGCAGCTCGCCCTGTCGGTCGCCATGGTCGCCATAAATCGATTCATGTTTTTTTGACAAATTAATGTTTTGTCGTGGTATTTTATATTGTATGTTGACTGTTAAGTACTCGCTCCTTATAATGAGCTAATATGCTCGAAGCTGTACGGAGACGATCCGGGAAGACGAGTGCTGCTTCCACGAGATAAATGTCGATCGTCGACCTTGATCATCTTGCAATGGACTCATACACCGGTACATCATTCCATTTTATGGTTTCAATTTTGTTTATTTAATTTGTTTTGTTTGGTAATGGTAAAAAAATTTGGAAACAGTTGTCTACGAAGAGTGCCTAAACCTGCTGCCACTGCGCCAGCGCACCGCGTCGGCCGTGCGCGGCGGGCACTCGTGCGCCATCTCTGTTCAGGCTCGGGATTGGCTCGCAAACTGGCGATTTGTACAAATTTGATTTAGCTTTATGTCCTGTTCATGTATCTCTATTTTTCTTTCCTTATTCTGTAGCCCTAGAGATAAATTATGAAAGAATTAATTTATAATTCTTGTCTAAAAGTCTGCCAAAATAATCCAACTACAGCCATAACCCTCATTGTCCAATTGCCATCTTTGTCCGTTAAGTTTATAAACTTCATAATATTTTTGATTATAACGTAAAGCTGTATTGAATTTAACGGTTGAGCCACATATTTGTAAATGCCAAGTCTTAACACAGTGAAGCGCACACAAACAAAATATATTATACTTTATTTTGGAGACCATAATGAATGTATCACACTTCACACCACAACACTCACACAGAGTAATGCAGCCTACAATCAGTAAATTTTGTAACATTCGCGAATAATTCATAGTAGCCACAGAATAAGTGTAGAGAGTAGTATTACTTAATTGTTCGATCCACGCGTCCGCGACATCCACACCTCGTTCGTATCACATTAAAGCTTGAACACGTTTCGCGCTTTATATGTTCTCGCTACCATTACATAGTTCTGCTTTAAATTCAATAGAATGATTTAAAAATACACTCTTGTTACCCACATCACTTCTAACCTATCAACATCACTCTACTTAGTTTGTATTAAGATATTAGTTGAAGCAGTTGTTATAACAGTATGCGGGAAATGATTCACAGGTACAAAGTGGACCCAAATGAGATCCCAGTGGAACAACAGGCGGGCTCCACCCTGCCTCTTATGGAGATCCCAGGCCGGGACATTGAGGCTGATGAGGACTATAATCCTTTCGAGCATAGGAAGCTGGCACATCCTACATCGTAAGTTAATAGGCATATTTAAATTCAATTACCTATTGCAAATGTATTTCAGATTATATTGTTGGGGCTATAGTAACGCAGTTTCCTTTTGTAGTTTGTACAACAAACTAGATTAATAATTGTTTCGTTAGTTCATCGTAAACTCATTCCATTGTTCCAATGCTGGGCACGAGTCTTCAAACGCTAGCCTACTGCGCGTTGGCAGACTTTACAAGCCGTCGAGAAAATCTCTCGGGCATGCAGGTTTCCTCACGATGTTTTCCTAAACCATTTAAGCGCGTGATAATTAATTATTAATAAGCACATGAGTTCGAAAAGACTTTTACTTGTTAGCAATGGTTCATATCACAAGACTATCACTGCACTTTACTTATGTTAATAAAATATGCTTTTCTTTTCAGGGACACGGATACCCTTATACATTTGCTGAAAGGGTCACTCGGCAGTGGTATTTTGGCCATGCCTATGGCATTCCGTAACGCCGGGCTTTACTTTGGACTGATAGCTACTTTTGCCATTGGAGGTATTTGCACGTACTGCGTACATGTTCTCGTTAAAACATCTCACGAACTGTGCAGAAGGATGCAAAAACCTTCACTAGGCTTTGCCGAGACCGCTGAAGCCGCTTTCTTATCTGGGCCACCGGCTGTACATAAGTTTTCTCGACTTGCCAAGTGAGTATTTGTTATAATGTATACTGTATAATTATACTTCTTATAACTACAATATCGAATCTTCTTTCATTAAATGCATCTTGTATTTTTTCAGAGCTATGATCAACTGGTTTCTTGTGATTGATTTACTCGGCTGCTGCTGTGTCTACCTTGTGTTCGTCTCCAAAAACGTGAAGCAAGTTGTCGATGGCTATACGATTGGTACTGATTGGCACATCGATGACGTTCGTATATACACGGCCATGCTTCTTCCCATACTGATCCTCATGAATTTGATAAGAAACCTGAAATATCTGGCACCGTTCTCTATGATTGCTAATTTACTGGTCGGCACTGGAATGGGAATTACTTTCTACTATCTGTTCCAAGATATTCCCAGTTTAGATGAACGTTCTTCATTCACTGGATTTGAGCGCTTGCCAACCTTCTTCGGTACCGCCATCTTCGCTCTTGAAGGAATTGGCGTGGTTATGCCTTTGGAAAACAACATGAGGACTCCCACTCATTTCATCGGATGCCCTGGCGTGCTTAACTTTGGAATGTTCTTCGTCGTATCGCTCTATGCGTTCGTCGGCTTCTTTGGCTACTTGAAGTATGGTGAAGCCACCGATGGCAGTATTACTTTGAATCTCCCCGATGAGCCGTAAGTAAAAATTTTTTATATCTTCATCATCATCAACCCATAAACTGGCCCACTGCGGGGTACTTTCCCCGGTAGTAATAAGAGGCGTATCTCTACAAGTCTATCGCAAAATCTCTTAGGCGTGCAGGTTTCCTCATGATGTTTTTCTTCACCATTTAAAGCGAGTGATAATTAATGATACGGACATGATTTTAAAAAGTCAGAGGTCAGTCGAGAATTGCCGTCCAACAGAAATATCAGGTATATATATCAATAAGGCGTAATCGAGATACTCAAATGTAAGAAAGGTCCCGACATGACTTAAGAAAAGCTAGAAACTTAAGGCTAGAAAAAATAATTATATTTTGTTTTTTTGTAAACTGAAAACTTATTGGTCAAGCGCGGCTGCTGCGCGCGTGTTATCGTGAGTTCGAATCTCAGGTCTAATAAAATGTAATTCGATTTTCTACAAAATTCTCAGTTGGTAGCTGCTCAATTTTTGCCCTATGAGGAAGGAACCAAAAACGGTAGAACTTCATAATATTAATAAAACTATTAACTTTCAGATTGGGCCAGAGCGTCAAATTGATGATAGCTGTCGCTATATTCTTCACCTACAGTCTCCAATTCTACGTACCAATGGAAATTATTTGGAAAAACGTCCACCACTATTTCGGAGCCAAGAAAAACCTCGCCGAATACAGCATTAGGATTGGATTAATCATTACGACAGTGTGTATTGCCATCGCCATTCCTAGACTTGGTCCATGCATCGCATTGGTAGGCGCAGTGTGTCTCTCTTTCCTTGGCCTTATCTTCCCAGCTGTTATCGAAACCGTCACTTACTGGGACAGGCCTAATGGTCTCGGCCGTTTCAATTGGGTGCTTTGGAAGAATATTTTCATGATTTCTTTCGGAATACTAGGGTTCTTAACGGGAGCTTATGTCAGCATTATGGATATAATCGAAGGTAAAGAATAATTGCAGACGCGCATCACCATTTCATAGTTTAAGGCTCAATAGATTTGATTTTAAGCTAAGGCCGATTTGTATTAAGTATTACAGCTTTTATATGTTGATTTGACTATGGCTTCCATTTTAAAGAAAACTTTTTGATAATATTTTTTATTCACTTGTAACTAATAATTATTACAATGATCACTTAACGGGAAAGAGAATTAATCTGCACAAAAAACTCATTAGAAATTTGTGTCTTGGTAAAACGATGACATAATTATTATACTTAATATTAATTTCTCTTTTAGTATTTTTATACTAGTTTTCGTGGTCATCGCCACTATAATTTTGTAAAGTTAGATATGTTCTCCTTATAAAATTGAGTTATTCTAACATTAATGCTCAATTTGTATTGTTTGAGATTATCGTCATCATTCTACCATTGATGATTTGAGTTCCAAATTAGTGCATGCGAAGCAGGTTGTGTATTCCTATTACTTAAATTTATTTAGCCCCGAAAATACTATAGCCGTTTTAGTTTTAAGAAAAATGTAGATAAATCTACTTTTATAAATGTGTGAGAATTTGTCTAGTGCATTATCGAAATGTGATACAATTATAGGTTAAATAAAGGCATGATATTGGAAAATATAACTTAAGAAGAAAAGTTACTTGTTTCGAAAATAGACAATATTAATAATAATGTACCTAGTTCATAGCGAAATATTTGGACCAGACTACAGCTTGCCAAGTCGTCCTAAAATGAATTACAATTTTGGAGTCTAATAGTAGAAACATTGTTCGTGATAATAATTATGGCATTTCCATTACCAAAAAAATACATATAGGTAAGTATATAACTGCTTATGTAGTATAAATATTCATATCGAGCTTTTTTGGGAAATTATTAACAGAAGCATTTATCTATAAGTACCTATAGGTACCTACTGCTTAAGATCTGTCGAGATCATTAAATATAGATAATATTAGTTAAACTCCGGCGATAAAGTTGGTAAAAATAAGATTCAGAAATATTTACCGATAAAGACTGGTTATAATATTGTTTTTTTTTTATTTGTCACAAAAATAATTACTTATTCATTGCCTTTCGAGGTCTCAAAATTGAAGTCGATTGGTACTTCTAGACAGTAGGTAAGACAAGAAAACGGTTTACTCTTTCATAATTATTACGTAAATATCGATATCCTCATAAGTGATATGTAAAATAAACAAAGTAACCCTTATGTTCCTCGTACAAGTTTGATTCTGAATATTTATTTAGTTACTAACTGAGTGAATGTCTGAGTAAATATACGAATGGCTAAAGTTAAGAAAAAGAAAAAATGATTATAAAAATTTCGTGTGATAGTCATTCTGTTTTAGATATTAGGTATTTAGTATTTTATTTTTAAAGTCGGAACGTTTTCTCTGACTTGTGAAATGATCATTGATTTTTTGTAGAGACGTACGCACGGCTACACATCAAGCTATACAAAACCAGTTTACGCTGACCTCTTATTGTATGGTAAACCTATACAATACGAGATCAGCTTAAACTCGATTTGTACAGGTTGACCTGTACCCGTCTGTACCTAAGTTACGTACAGACACACTTTACTGATTCCGTTCTCATTGCCTATGTTGAATGAAACAAGAAAACTATTGACGTTCGTCAAGATTATTATATTATTTTCTATACTATAATATCGGACTGACAGCGTTTTGGAAATAATATTGTTCATAAAAATAACATCATGTATTTTTGTTTTTTTTTATAACTAAACAATCCACTAAGTGAAATATTGAGAAATCCCTCCTGGAAACAGCAATGTCAATTTATTCTGTATAGGATAAATCCTATTTTCTAAACTCCTATATTTTTTAAATGAAAAGTATTTTGTTTAGCACAGATAAAATATGGAATTTATTTGCTACCTGGATATATAAAATTTAAACTATAAATGGGGTGTTATTCCCATATATTTTGGTATGAACTACCAGCCTACTATTTTAGATACTTAGAAGTGGTTGTTTTGTTACAGTATTAAATAAATAAGTTTTAAGGACAATATGAGTTTCATTGCCAATAAGTACCATTTGCCGTCCTTCGCTACAATAGATAAATATTTATGTTGAAAAGTTCATAGGTAAGTAGTTTAAAAGCTAAGGAAAATGTTGTAAATGCATGCATTAGCTAGTAATAAATTGAACTAGATTTACTAATGCAAAGTCCATAAAAACTGGACACATGACAAGTAATTTTGCAAAAATTTCAATTTGTGAGTACCTAGGTTTTATCACAACTTTAACATTAACCAACGTGGCCTGTAAATAGGTACGAAGAATCGAGTAAAAAGAAACTTACACTCAGTGGCGTAGCTATCGATCCTAATCTAAAATTAGTCCTAGTCTAAAATTTTATCGGAAGGTTGTTAATTTAGATGGGGCCCGCGGCCGCGAAAGGGTAGCTTGATTTTGATCATGATGGCTTGGAAAGGGGTTTTTCAGGAGATCTGTTATTAACATTAATTTGATGGAGGCGGGAATTAGAGCTGGAATTCATTTCTGAATATCACCCTTAGTTTCAAAGAGTTGTTTAATATGTATTTCTAAAATTATAAGTAAGTAGGTACACACATAACTATTTTTATCTGTACTGTTAAGGAACTTGGTATGGGTATTAATTATTTTTTATAATTAAAAAAAAAGTGGTTACGAGTTTATATAATAGACTTATAAAGCTATTATCTGTCTTACCCCGCGTTTCCACTGATGACAAAACATGTTGCAAACATCTATCTACGAGTATCTCTCAACTCTCAAGGAGTGAGTGGGATAGATGTTGTGTTGTGTAGCTGTTTGCAACATGTTTTGTCATCAGTGGAAACCCGGGGTGAGGCATATTTATTAATGAAACTGCTTATATCTGTGAAAACTTGTAATTGGCGGTTAATACCTATACCTACAGTTTGTTCTAAATAAGTAAGCCGATCGGAAGTTACCCGTTCCGAACTACCGCGGTGATAAAATCGTTTAAATAAGTGTTTTAATACATAAATATCGAAATTAGTAAAGAAAATAATTAGAAATGTAAAACATATACTTACGACTCTAATTATCTTTACACCGACTCTTTCTATTGAAATTTACCACTTTTAAACCACTTGCAGACAACTTCCGATCGGCTTACTTATTTCGAACAAACTGTACATTGTGCATTTGATTGTACACACGGCTACACATCAAGCTATTCAAATCAGTTGAGACTGACCTCCCATTGTAAAGGTTTCCATACAATTCAAGGCCAGCCTATACGAGTTTTGTAAAGCTTGATGTGTAGCCGTGTGTACCTTACTTATTTGCTGTAAGTTTTCTTAAAATGGTACAATAAAATGTACTTTTACCCTGAATGTATCAAGAGCTCGTGAGTTTTGTTAACCAATTATGTACATGAAATGTTTTTGGTGGGATCTATAAGGTATATAGGGAGCTCAACCACCCGCCGCACGATAAAACTAGATCAGTCACTGTCAACACATTTGCGTAAGTACCTACTTAACTCGAAAGGAGCACTATATAGCACCTAGCACTCCACGAATATATTGTGTGCGTTCGCGCAGCGGAATGTTGTTGAATTTAAAGATTTTAATTATGCAGATATTTAGTGTATGACGTCGTATAATTGTGTATGGTAAAAAAAAAAATTGTGCACGCAGCCATTGTGGAGAAATTCATCAAAAACTGATTCCGCTGGGCGAACGTTGTCCTGGCGGAACTTTTTTTAATCCATAAACTTTAGAAGAAAAAAGATGTGTCCAATAATTAGTGTGTATTTGTGTGTAATTGTGTATGTATGAATAACATTAGTGCATGCATAAACTTCGGAGAAATTCAAGTTTCCGCTACGCGAACGTTTGGCCATTAGCTAGTTTTCATATAAAGCGCTTACATAGAGAGCTGTAGATTTTTACATACATTGTTTTGAATTTGTTTATATTTGTTTAAAAAACAGATTTAGAAAAAAACGTAGGGCTTAAAAGATAAAAATATAAACGTAAAATACGCTTATTAGGTCTTAGTTCTTAAAGTATGCACTTTGGGGTCTAGATTGTCACGTTTATACAAACCTTGTAAGTGTCTGCAACATGTTGCCAAGTATCAATGATGTTCCGTTAGTAATTAAAGAGTTATAGGACAATTTACCATGAATAGATCACTGTTTACAAAGCAGTCAAATATCACGACGTTCTAAAGGCATTGCATGGTAAAATGTATGCCAATAATTAGTGTATTCATTCAACTATTCACATGCAAAATTTCATGTCATTAAATTCAGTAATTAAAGAAAAACAATTATAATACTGACGAAGCATCGAAAACCTACATAACCCGACCAAGTTCAGATGGCTACAAAAAAGCGGCCGTACCATATATCTATGAAACCTTCTTAACCTTCCAATATAGTATTTATTAATATGGTACAGTAGCCTACACAAGCGTTAGGAAAAAATAAATTAAAATTAATTATAATAAATTATAAAATTAATAAATTAAATTAAATTAAATTATTAGATTTGTTTGATCCACTATACTTGCAAAGGGGAACGCTCGTGCATGCCTAGTCCATTGGTTAAATAGTGTAGTAATAAGCTACAATATGATAAATATTTACCTAAACAGTAGTAGGTACCTACTTACATGTGGTAATTATTTAATTTCCCTAAGGGGTCTATAGTTAGAATCCTGATCCGTGAAATCTTCAATAGAAATTAGCTGTATGAATTTTATTTGTCTTATAATATATCTAGATTATATCTCAAGTCTCAAGCGCATACTTAAATAAAGTACCTACGTAAATAGTACCTACTTTCTGTCATAGTCAAATACATTTAAAACAGTAGGTGTACAAAAATAAATGACCTATAAATTATATCGAAACAACAATTGTGTTATCACCTATACCAATTCAATACCGGTATTATACTGTAAATTTTGGGATGTTACCTAAATATATTGCACGGCCGCTTTTTTGTAGCCATCTGAACTTGGTCGGGTTATGTAGGTTTTCGATGCTTCGTCAGTATTATAATTGTTTTTCTTTAATTACTGAATTTAATGACATGAAATTTTGCATGCGAATAGTTGAATGAATACACTAATTATAGGCATACATTTTAACATGCAATGCCTTTAGAACGTCGTGATATTTGACTGCTTTGTAAACAGTGATCTATTCATGGTAAATTGTCCTATAACTCTTTAATTACTAACGGAACATCATTGATACTTGGCAACATGTTGCAGACACTTACAAGGTTTGTATAAACGTGACAATCTAGACCCCAAAGTGCATACTTTAAGAACTAAGACCTAATAAGCGTATTTTACGTTTATATTTTTATCTTTTAAGCCCTACGTTTTTTTCTAAATCTGTTTTTTAAACAAATATAAACAAATTCAAAACAATGTATGTAAAAATCTACAGCTCTCTATGTAAGCGCTTTATATGAAAACTAGCTAATGGCCAAACGTTCGCGTAGCGGAAACTTGAATTTCTCCGAAGTTTATGCATGCACTAATGTTATTCATACATACACAATTACACACAAATACACACTAATTATTGGACACATCTTTTTTCTTCTAAAGTTTATGGATTAAAAAAAGTTCCGCCAGGACAACGTTCGCCCAGCGGAATCAGTTTTTGATGAATTTCTCCACAATGGCTGCGTGCACAAATTTTTTTTTACCATACACAATTATACGACGTCATACACTAAATATCTGCATAATTAAAATCTTTAAATTCAACAACATTCCGCTGCGCGAACGCACACGAATATATTTATTCGTAGCTAGCACTGTATGAAATGTGACGGAGGGACTTCTACAATGATTTTAATTCCTCGGTAAACAATTTTTGACATATAAAACGAGGATGCCTCATTATCTAGTGGTCCCAAGCGCGACTGCTACGCAAGAGGCTGAGTTCGATCCCCAGGTTAAGCAAAGTATTATGGGTTTTTCTATGAAATTCTCATTAGCACCTCGGAGTTAGGATATGTGCCCGGTTAATGGGTATAGGCTCGCCCCCTATTACATGGGACCTAAACATACCGGCGAAGTGTTGGTGTATATTCGTACCTACACCTCTGTCTAACCCTTCGGGGTATAAGTTGGCGTGGTGTTATGTTGTAAAACTAGAGGGCCCGACAGACGATGCTTGATTAAAATTGCAGCGCCATTTCTTGGATTCACATGTTAATCCCTAACCACCCCTGTTTTAGGGCAATCACAACAAAATATTTAAATCGGTCAAGGCGAGAGACTAACGAAAAGCAATTGCTGCTGGCTGTTTCCCACTGACGATAAACAGCTACCTATCCCACTCATTCTTTGGGAGTTATATAGATGTTTGCAACACATTTTGTCGTCAGTGGAAACGCGGGGTTAGTTTTGAAAAGGACTATACTAACCCCGCGGTTCAATTAAAATTAAAAAAAAATTAATCGTTAAAATCTCTGAGACCGAATATTTTGTTGTGATTGCCCTAAAACAGGGGTGGTTAGGGATTAACATGTGAATCCAAGAGATGGCGCTGCAATTTTAATCAAGCATCGTCTGTCGGGCCCTCTTGTTTTAAATGTCAAATTTACAAGTAATGTCAATAATATGTAAATTTGACATTTAGCATGTGTCAATTCGGTCTCAGAGATTTTGAAACGGACTATAGCAGCATACATCAGCCTCTCTGTTGTATGCAGATCAAGCTCTATTTGAGGATCATTTCAACATGCTATCTATTTATAGATTACAGTGGTTTACACTCAGCTAACACCAAGCTATACAAATCCAGTTAAGACAGACCTCTGTGTGTAGGCATGCAGCCATGCATACCTACCTAAAACTAATACCTATAAAATACCTAAAATAAATACATATAAATATATACCTCTAGCCATCTAAATACGAATAACCATTACATTACGATATTGCACACAGTGCCATCTATTGGAATTGGCTTTCGAAAAAGTAAATATCTTGACGTGCGCTAATAGATACTGCAGATCAAAGAGTAGAATAATATACTAGGAAAAGAGAGCCCTCTCAGTAATTTTCGTGTCACCACTCACCACAAATGACATTTGTTGAACACTAAGGCCATCTTTTGACGTTTCCCATGTACTGATTGTTTTATAGAGAGATATATATAGATATATGTACGTATCTACGTATAATAATATATATTAACCTATAATAGGTTTATATACTTCATATATGCATGTATGTAGCCATAGTGCATAAATAAAACAAGTTTTCCTGAAATTTCTTTATTTCGGTGTTTTATAATATTTGCTTTTCATAATAAATTTACGCCATTACAATGTACGTCCATTGCAATAATAGTCCTCATTTTACCGCACAGAATTCGATTAACACTTTTGCACCAACTGTAAATCAATATATTTACTTTGCCTTTGGGTATTTCACATCGAAAACCTACAAATTAACACAATTTCTGAATAGTAACACACAAAATATCACGAAACAGTGACTGAAGTTGAGAGAAAACATCCAAACTTAACAACCACCATATTCCACATAATGTCGATAAAACAGTAACACTAGTACCAGTTCTTGGCATAAGCTCCATCTATGGTATTATGAGGCACAACGCAATAAAACTTATTTTTATTTCATGGGATATATCGAGAGATAGCGCTACTGCCTACACAATAAATATCAAGTATAGAAGTGTCCAGCCCCTGCTGCAGATACGTATAGTAAGTTAAGTTTATTAAGGTTTTTTGATGAATATATCCTCAGATTAGGAAAATAAGGCAGATGTAGTCCGTAGAACACGAGAGTGAAGCCACCAAAGCAAATACAAAATCAAAAGCAAATACAAACTCACGTCAGTACCTAGCTGCGCGTCGTACTGTTTGTACGTCTCAAATGAGTTACCATTTTATTTTAAAACATGCCGTCTTGTGTTTTTAAACTATGTAAATGTTGTTCCCAAAAACAAAAAAAAGAAGATGGAATATCTTTCCACAGGTAAATATTGTTTAGATTATTGTTTTGTTATTTATTTTCCCCCTCTAATATTTCTCGGCTCACTTGGAACACAAAACCTTGACAGTAATTGGTCTGGGTTGCCAGTTTATATCGAAATAGGTCTACTTGAATTTGGGTTAAGTAACCGTTCAGAGTTGGGCACAATGTAATCAGTTTAATGATTTACGATTACGATATTTTTTTATCATCAATTATGCTTACAGATTAACAAAAGTAATCATAAGCAGTGATTTATGATTATTAGTTTGTAATATTACATAACACCTTTTACATAATAATGATAACTTTTTCCGATTAATATTGGATTGCATGTATTATATTTTTTTTATTTGAAATCCAAGATGGCGTACATTATTTATATGTAAGTAAATTAATGTGGGTGTCATTTCGGAGGTTTTCCTGAGTGCTGATTACAAAAATGACATTAGTTTGGAAATCCAAGATGGCGGATAAATATTTCTCTAAATAAATTCATACGGGTCATATGGGTATCCATTTCAAGGTATCTTAGGGAGCTGATTATGAAAATAGAATTAATTTTGAAATCCAAGATGGTGGATATTATTTTTCTAAATATAATGGGCATAGTGTAATGAAATTTATAGTGGGCGCACTCCTTTGTCGGGGTCGAAATGTTAATTTATTTAATAATTATTATTCCGTTTAAATTATATTTAAGTACCTATAAAGTAAAAGCACATTTCCAATTCTAAACATTAATAGGTGCAATAACTGAGAACAATAGAAAAAAAATGTGGGAGTTTTTCCCAATATCTGGCTACTTTACTCACACATAGATGCACGTGTCTCTACAACGCCGCTCCGAGCTGTCACGCACACATAAATATTATGTGGCTTCACATCGTTTGTTGCGCATACTATATCTGTCTAAATCTGTGAATAAATCAAATAAAAATTACGATTAATTTATTAAGAGAATATTATTATCCACTACATTATGATACTGCATACAGCGCCATCTATTGGATTTGGCTTTCATAAAAGTAAATGTCATGGCGCGCGCCAGTAGATACCTACCACAGATACAGATAGTAATGATTTAATAGATCTAGTAACTTAAATCCTGCGCTATTAAAACAGTACAATTTGAACTAACTGTGCTTGTGTGAAGTTGTAGGCAAGTGGTTTAGAAGTGGTACAAATTTTATTTAAAAAAATATTGTGGTCGTATATGTTTCGCGTTTGTGATTATTATTTTTACTCATTTCGATTTTTATATTTTTTTATTTTTACCTGTGCTGTCCCTCTTTCTAACAAACTGTAGTATTGGATACCTAACTTTCTTTGTGAATTTATTATCAAGATGTGCAACCAAATTTATTTTAACCAAAAAAAAATGTAGTACGTACAATGCACTATCGCCATTTTGGACTGTAGAAAAAATATTGGGGAAGGTGGAAAAGCCAATCCAATAAAAACTGCAGTCGCCTTCCCTAGCCGTAAAAACACTCTGCGTTAAATCAGGTGATTCAGGCGATAGTTTTATAAAAGCTTTGCGTTTGACGATTTTTCGCAATGATTATAATGAAAGGTTCTGAGTAAGTATGGCGCATGAACTGCAATTGGACGAACTGAAAAATATTTGCTAAAAACCATTTGAATTTGGCGGGTAAAGCAAGCGCAACTTTTTCGTAGTATAGTAAATGAAATAGCGACGTTCAACGGAACGCCGGCCATCGCCCAGATAAGTTTGTAGCACTATAGACGCCTTTCTGTATACCTACCTACTAAGGTGTAAAAGGTAGCTTACAAATGCGCAGGTCAAAAGTTATTGACTAAAATGTAGGAGTATGGGTTTAGGAAGCACTATTTTTACTAGCTGCTTAGCTCGAGTTTACTAGGGGAATTATTAGAAAAGTAAAAACATAATGCTTGTCCAATAATTATTTGAATGTGTTATTCTACTAAGAAATGGTAGGGTGGCTGGTAATTTTGATTAATCCCAAATTCAAAATTATTATGTATATATTATAAACTTAGATGGTAATTTTTCGCAATAATTTTAATACAAAGTTTAAGTGGGAAAATAATTACAACTCTATTTCAAAATCGTAATTTACTTAAGTAGTTCAAGATAGCAACCAAGTAGGTATAAATTATGCTGTTATAAAACGTTTGAAGAATGAAATCAATTGAATGGGTCTTCAAATGGTTCAGGGGGTTCCGGTTCTGTGCCGTCCTCCATACTGGCTGGCCCAACAAGATTAGTGGTTATCATAGTTTCGTTTCTTCGTTCATTTAAAGTAGCTGATTTTTTTAAAGATATGTTTTGAAATTGGTGGCGTAATATCTTATCTGGATTATTAGGATCGAAGTCACGAAGTGTCTGTTGACATGCTGCTTTTTGCGTTTTATGTTCTTTTTTCTTAATATGTTCTTGCAAATACGCCAAAGCTTCGTTGTTAGACGTTACACACTTTAATGGCTTCTCGGTTTGATTACCATCCATCTTGATACTAATTTAAACTCATACTAATAATTATTAAACAAAGGCCGCACATAAAAGGAGCGTTTGTATAATTAAAGGTGGTCCACTTTTCATCTTCTAGTTTTCTCGTCGTCTCGTCATTCCTCTAATAATAATTAAATAATAACTTCACCAGTGGAAAAGTCACTTGCTTAAAATCAAAGGATGTACATTTATAATAACTGAATAGGTTAGCCAGTGCCCCTATTGTTTTTTTCCCTAAGGAAATTCAGAGACGACCACAACGACGAATCTCCCCAAATACCTCCACGGTGACAAATCTCGGCACGCGGTATTTGAGAAAACCATGCATTGTTGAAGACCGCTTTCAATATATCTGACATATCTGGCATATTGGGGGTAAATTATAAACATGTATATAAAATCTCCGCCTGTAAAATAATTAATACCGCTGCTGCTCCTTGGGACATTCTCAAAAATCACTCCACATAATGACGCATTAACATTCACGCGTGAGTGACGAGCCGAGTGTTTAAATTGTCGCTCATGACTCGCATCGCCGCTTTACGGCAGCCGCAGAACGTGGTCAATTCGTAAAATCAAGATGGTGAAATGAAACGCATTAGTCTGGTACGAGTAATTTAGAATATATTTTATTTTACATTTTGTCTCGATGACACGATCGGTATCGAAGTACCACTTGCTGGGCAATCAATAAAATTTTTGCGCGGCGCTCCGGTCAATCTAATACACTATTGTTTTGGCGATAATAGTCCTTTCAGGGATTATAGATCGATCCTAGTACCAAGTCACACGAGCATCATGGAGAACTGGGTCGGGGCCCTATAGTTTACCCCCGAGTCCAGAAGACAGTATTTTGCGTGGTCAACTTTGACTTAGAGCCAGGGAGGGACCGCGGTAATAATTGTTGTCCCAACTCAATTATAGAGTTACTGCACTCGTTTTTGTTATACTAAATTATTAACTTAACTGATCTCCATACAAATTACTCGATGTGCAAAGACACAACCTATTATGTATTTTCTTATATTCCCAACATCTTAACTTTTTCGTATTATTCACAGACTAAAGTTTAGGGGAACGAACTGCCGCACCTTTATGTGTTTTTATAGATAAATATCGAACTTAGTAAGTAGGGAAAATAATCACAAATACGAAACATTTACGACCCGGTCATTGTACCATTTTTTTTTATAATTATTAACTTAAACCGAGTCGTCTGACCAATAGTCTAGTGGTCCTAAGCACGACTGCTACGCTAGAGGTCACGGGTTCGATCCCCAGGTCGAGCAAAGTGTTGTTGGGTTCTATGCAATTCCCAGTAGCAGCTCGGAGTCTGGATTAGTGCCCGATTAATGGCAATAGGCTCGCCCCCTATTACATTGGACCTAAAAATACCGGCGAAATGTGGGTGTAAATTAGTACACCTCTGTCTAACCCTTCGGGGAATACACGCGAGATGGTATGTATGTTATGTTATGTCTGACCATGGACGCTAAATTAATTTTTTTTTCTTGGTTTTGTGCAAATTGTACTTACTCTGAAACACATTCTAGGTCCTAGATAAATATTTAAAGAATATTTGGCCATCAAACCGAAACGATACGCCATTAAATCATTCGTGTCAAACCACTTGCAAAAATTAAAGATGCGCACAACAATTTCGAACGAAACGTCCGAGTCTATGCACCAGGGCGAAGCATGAGTCATGAGACGAATAGCGAGTTGAGAGTGCAATTGAGGGCTTAGAGTGCTGTCAAACGATCTATCAGATAGTAAAACTGCTCTGGGCCGTCAGAAAAACTGTAACTGTAAATAATATTAAATTTTTATTATCTTTTTAAAAGGGACTATTGGGACTACGGGCGCTGTTTTAATTATTGTACTTTTTGACGCAATGCTTGGGTACACTAATATGAGAACAGAGTAGAAGTGTACGCACGGCTACACATCAAGCTATACAAAACCAGTTTACGCTGGTTGACCTGTAGCCGTGTGTACAAATAAATCGAAATAAAATGGATAATATCCATTTTATTTGTAAATATATATTTTTTAAGTCTATTGACAGTATTTACATTGTTGGTTTTTTGGTTTCTTGGGGTTTCCTGCGTAAGTTCACAATACTTGCATCATTGTTAGAGATATAATTATTATTCATTCAAATAATTTACTTGAAGCTTAAGCGTACTTGACAGGCTTTAGTTAATTACGTTTTTGTGTTTCGTTTTAAAAAATAAACATTAATTTCGATAATCAAGAACTTAGAAGCGATGGTAAATGAAAAAAACTTTTTCTTAAAAAATATGGTTTTGGTCAATGGGTCTTTTGAATCCTTATATTCACTAGAGCCATAGTAAATTTAATGGAAAATATTTTCAATTTGCTGGCAACATAATCTAAAAAAAAACAAATAGTTCGTATACTTCCTCACTTCACTTTTCGTTCTCGTCGGCCATATTGCTGTCTCCGTGCGTGCGCTTGTATTGAATCATTCAAGCACTTAGGTAATTATAATCTAATTCCGTACTTATTTCAATTTCGTTATGTTCCGGGAAGTTTATTGAAATTAAACTACTTATCAGTCGTAGAACTATTCCTTTTTATTGAAAACGTATGATTATTCTAACTACCTACTGCCACCTTGACTCTTGGATTGTGTGTTTCGTTTCAATCTGTTGGAGCCTCCTGAACGATGTGCTCACGGTTTGTTAATGTGTTTTCGTAACAACTGGATTCTCCTAATAATATTGTGATTAAGACGCAGTCGCTGCAGGACTTCGTTTTTCTATTTGTGATTTTACATCAATCTACGTAGGTACTCCTTACCTATCTGTATAAACCGTACTAATTTCTAACGCAGATTGATTTATATTATTTGTTTTTAGCAGTTTTGATTAGCGGAGGCGGCGTTAAAAATTTAAAAGTTTCTTTTAACGAATTTTCCTGAAAATTTTATGACTACCTTACATTCTAAAATACTAACTGCCTACATTCTGAAATACAACTTGTATGTGAAGTGATTTTAAAAATGGGTACCAGTTATTATAGAATACAAATAATAAAAATAGTTTGTTTTAAGTTAACATGCAAAGTTATAAAATTGGGTAATGTTTATGTTTATTATTTTGTGATGACTAGTGTTCATATAACATTTTGCCGTGATAATCATTGTTCCAAACTCACTTTTGTGTAATCTGAATAAACTGTTCCGTTTGTTATATATTTCTTCAAAGAGTTAGTGCTGGCACCGTAAAATAAAGAAAATGTATGTGGGTATTAAGTCCATACTTACCTTTAATTCAGCAATGACTGTACTATAATAATTATCATGTAATAGATTGCATCTACAATATGTGTGAAGGGTTGTGTGTGTGATGTCTTGTTTGCACCTACCCACATTTTATCAATATCAATTTTCAAGAGGTTGACAAACCCATAGGTGTAAAGAAAAGGCTGAACTGGTTAATATTTACACTGAATATGTTGTTGTAATTTATATAGTTTAAATTTAATAAAAACACTCGCACAAGTTCCTACTCAAATCGGTACAAATATTAACAAAGCCACCTAAACTCTTTCACTAAATTAGATGTTAACATAGTGTTATTAGGTTACACAGTAAAGCTTGCGACTAAGCTTAGCTAGAATCATTCTTATATCATTCAATAAAGGGCAACTGCGACTTCAAAATAAAGCTTTTGCAACTTGTAAGCTTCTGAATTATATTCTATTGCTATTCTAATTATATTGTTATAAACTTCCTAAATAATGTTGTGTTGTGTGTGAATCAGTGCCGTACACTGAAAAAAATAATTGTATGACACCTTTCCTTTAAAAGTTTTGATATTATTTCAAAGGCCACTAATTTCATTAAAAGAATATAAATTTTCTAAATAATTAAAATTTTCTTATTTATAGCTTTTATTCAAAATTAGTAGCAAGAGTACCTACTTGGATTTAAATTTATCCAACTGACCTCTAAACTTCATTCTGAAGACAAATCACTCAATGACATCCTTGAAATATTTTTGCCTTTGTAAGAAACTAAGAAAGCTTTATCTTCAAAACAATGTTTTGAACCTTATCCCTTTATAATAAAGTTGGATATACCTGCAATTATTTACTAAATTGCAGTATCCCTGATACGGGACAACGACAATAAGTGTACGTATATTATTTACATTGCGACATTGGCGAATGATGAATTTATTTATGTGCTTTATGCAATGTTTGACTTATTTTAGTTGAACTGCAACTGTCTCTCGCGAATCGTCCATATCAGATATACAAGTCAAAATAAATTCAGTAACTTTGTTCTTCTGTTTTGGTTAAGTAAGAGTAAACTTTTAAAAGTCCTTGCAGTGTTATTTATTTACACAATTGGCAGGTACAAATAGGTAGGAAGGTATGATAAATATTCAAGAAAAATTTTTTGTTTGTGCATTTGCGATTTTTTTTATTTATCACGAGTTTTTTGGAACTTTGTGTCTGATATATTTATTCAAGGAAATATTATGAAATATCTTTAAGCTTGCATGCAGTCACCAGTAAATTTGCTATTCCATTTCTTCTTTAAAGTTTTTAATTGTACCTTCACAAAAAAGGTTTTATTTCAAAATGTACAACATTTGGCTAAATGTAAACAAAACACTTAAAAGACACTGTTATCTAATATTGATTCAATGTGTTGTAAGCTATAATTGACATAATTTATCAAAAAGCTGCTGCATTATAGTATTTTACTAGCAGTGGACACTGACCAGTGCACACATACATAGAATAGTTTATGTATTAGAAACGAAATTAACTAATAAACAAATCTTTTTAAAAGAAGTTATCATTTGTTTACATTTTAATCTCCTGTGTCCATGAATAGGGTGTGTAAAATATTATGGAATGCCTCTTACATATTATAATTTACTGTACTGGCGCTGCTATTGCATATATCATTGTTATGTTTTCATTGCTTGCTTAATTAAAATCAAATTTTTGTTCCAGCTGTTCCTGCCTGCAGGTTAATTAATTTTTATTCATTCAATATTTTATTCATCTGCAAGTTATGGGTGATCGTAACAATCTCATAAAGTTTGGGCCCGAGTGGTTGCGTAATATGCCCAGGGAGCGTAGCGCAGCCAGATCCAGTAACAATCAGAATGCCATTCCGAGTACCAGTGCTCCACCCGGACCTTCCAGCTCGCCCGGGGGTGCTACAGCTACCAACACAACCACAACCACAGGATCTACAAACAATTCAAATACTTCATCAAAAGTGCTCCTAGCTAAACTGAGGTATGTTGTTTAAAATTACACATCATGTTTTTTTTTCTATTTTTCTTTCATAATTGTATTGTTATTTTATGACAGGTATGGTAGAGAAGAAATGTTAGCATTATATGATAGAAATGCGGAGGCACCGCCTGAGTTGAAATTGATTGATACTTTGTACCAGCCTCGAGGGAAGCAACCGGTTGCATTAAATAACACATTTGATGATGATGGGGTAAGTACACAAAAACTTATGGGTTTGTGTCATATTATAATAACATTGTCTTAAAAAATATTTTATTGAGTTATTAATGTTACAGAGGGAGAATTTGCGGAGTGCTCAAGCCATAGGAGGCATAACATCAGGAGACAGATTCGGTATTGGGCGTGGAGCTGGACGCGGCAACGACAGACGCGGCGGGACCCGCAATTCTTATGTGCGCCAGACTTCTGCAGGAAGGTAATACATACTTCATAAATCTACGCAACTCTTAAGCAATATGTTAATCATTCTGTCCATTATTATGCACGAAATTATTCACAAATTGCGTTTATAGCGAGTGTTACACAGCTGATCTGCCATAAATTAGGTCAACTATTCATAAATGTCCCTTCACACTATTTGTACTAACATCTCAACAATACGTCTCTTCTGCTGGTCATTCCATTTCCATTCGACCCCTTTAAAATAAGTAAAATAATAACTAGGAAATTACAAACCTATCCAAATTCAGTATAGGCTGACCTCGCACATACATACATACATACATATTGTCACGCCTGTCTCCCATGGGGGTAGGCAGAGACTATAGATTTCCACTTGCTACGATCCTGGCACACTACTTTCGCTTCATCTACATTCATTAATCTCTTCATGCATGACCGTCGGTTTAGGGTGCTCGGAACCTGGACTTTTTTAAGAACATCTGAAATTTGGTTGCGGTACGTTCGCCGAGGTCTTTCCCTTCCAACTCGTCCATCCATACTCACCATATATACTTGTTTCGTCAATCTCCGTTCATCCGTTCTCAACCAAACCATCTTAACATACCTTTCTCAATCCTTGTTACTACATCTTCTTTCACTCCACAACGCTCCCTTATCACACTGTTTCTCACTCTATCTTTTAGCGTCACACCACACATACTTCTCAAAGCTCTCATCTCTACAGCATTTATTCTGCTTTCATGTTTCTTCTGCCATACCCAACTTTCACTACCATACATTAGTGTCGGCGCCAACACTCCCCCAATCTCAGCCAGCCGTGCCTTTTCGGACACTTTCCGACTATTCATGAAGGTGTGTAGCGCCCCATTCACCTGGTTACCAGCACTCGCTCTCCTTTCAATATCACTCTCATGTTTACCATCTCTAGTAAACATAGAGCCCAGATATACAAACTCTTTCACCTGTTCTACTCGCACATACAGAGAGTGGAAATTTATAAAGTCTTGTCTATATCAAAAAATTGACCACAGTAGTAATTTGAAATGCATGAACTCATTTACAGGCAACATTAATTGAAGGTGTTAAATAAAAAAGGTACCTAATCAATAAATACCTTATTAAGATTATCCACTCTTTAAGCCACCACAACCTGTATAATCTGCAGGAAATTGATTGTCAGGAAATGCCTTAAGGCTAAAGCGTCAGCCTTGCCTTTAAATGCCAATATCTCAAAAGTAGCCTACTGTTAGTTAATTAATTTTCGTTGTATGGGGACAATATGTACTTTATTATGTGTATGTAACATGCTTATGGTACAGTGACCATCAAATATATCGGAGCGAACAGACTGTTCATAATCATCTGAGTAACTAGGGAAAATAAACGTTATCTCAATGGGATAAAATACATGGCAGAATGACAGCTGCCGTGTGTAGTGTTAATCCTAAAACATACTTTGTGTTGCTGAGATATGGTTTAATTTCTCTAGTTGCTCAGAGAATAAAACTGAAATGGTAGATTGGTTTTACTGTGAAAAGAGCACGATTTCAACTAATATTCTTCTTGAGTCTTTAGAAATTATAACCAAATAATATGTATGACAATGTTATGATTTTATTTTTAGGGGAGGAATGTGGCACTCTGGTGGGCAGAGACTGCCTGGGCAATATAATGCAGGGGGGGCGGACGACGATAGTGGCGCCATACGTCCCTGGACTAATAACAGTCCCAATAACAACAATAGAAACAGTGGTGATCAGACAGACTGGACTACTAAAATGTACAGGAAGTAAGTTATTTTCTTTTATAGGCTTATTACTAAAATACAAGCTGTGTAAATTACCCACGACTTAATTTTTGTTTCGAATATTCATTGCAATAAGTCGAGTATATGTATGAAGTAAACTAATGAAGAATTATATTTAAAAGAGATTTTACTTCTGTAGCAAACGGCAGGGAAATAACACCAATTGGCGTCAACCGCAACCACGCGATGACGGAGAAGAATGGAGGTCTTCAGAACCGGGCAGGTCGCGCCACCTTGAGAAATGGGGTAAATTATGAATCACTTACTGATTTTCAGATCCTGAAAAGTCATTTTGACAACAATAAAATATTTTTTATGTATCTTGCAGACCGTGACTGGGGAGACCGGCCATCTGGAGAAAAATCCCAATCCTGGAACAATCGTCGAACATGGGTTGGTGATAATCAAAATAACGAAGAAAATTTACCCGAATGGTAAAATGGAATTAATAGAATTAATAATCCTATTATTCTCTGTGTTATGTGTAGAGCTTTGATACATTATGTTGCTTATTAGGGCCGTTGAAAGTGCTGAATGTGGAGGCACATTTGACTCATCGGGTGCCTTCCATGGATACAGTAATGATGACACCAATTTACCAAAACACCATGAATCTTATCGTAAGTGATTCTATAAAAATGTTATTATTAAAGTACATTATCTTCGACATAACAACTACACTTGACAGTGTATTAACTCACCCTCCCAAAAATACACACTCAATTCTATAAGGCTTAATTGTGTACAAACTCTGAACTTGTTACTAATACTGGGAACTATAATGTACATAAAAAAGATTAAAGGATTTCTTTCTTAAATCAACAAATAAAAATGAAAATTTATGTACCAATGCCGAGATTCACTGTAATATAAAGTCTGAATTCATCAGTTAACAAGGACCAATCTCCATTAAGGTCACCTTTGGCGAATTATAAATATAAATAAGTTTACGTATTTTTGTGAAAATTTACCTTGAATGCATTTGATATAGCTATACATAATCAGAATTTGTTTGCAGACAATATTGCCTCATGTAAAACCTGAGTCTTGGGTAAAGTTTATCAGTGATCATTCATAAACACTACTATATAGGCTACTAAAATAAGTAGTGTTTCATGAACATAAATGATGGGTTGCTGAAAAGACAGATTAAATTACTCTTATACAATTTTTATATGTGATTGTGAAGTTATCCCGTGCTTATGAAGGCCACGATTATTTGTTATGTAATTGCGCTTATAATTCGTATTCCTTGATCTACTCATTCTCGAAATAACAGTACATAACTGTAGAGGGTTGTATTGCAGCTCTTACGCGTTCACACACACATGGCAGTTTTCCTCGACCAAAAGTTGTGGAAGAAGGGTCTGAAGAATGGTGGGCCTCGGAAAAGGCAAAGAAACTATCCCCAAAACGCTTTGATGCTAGCGATCTTAAATTTAAAAAGGTAATTCAAATGAATACTTTGTATTAACAAAAATATACCCATTCTTTACATACTTTCTACACATAACTGTCTCCTGGACGCCTAGGTTGTGTGTGATATATACTATTTTGCAGTTTAATGTATTGTTAGAGGTGTCTATGAAGGCTATATATATTACATATTGTAAGTAGCCTACATCCGTTTTAGAAGTAACTAATTAATTTAAATGAAATTGCAGCAGCCAGGTATTGGAATAGCTGATGTGGCCAGTACAAGTACAAGTAATAAGTCGAGATCAAGTAACGAAGAAACACCACAAGAGCCAGTAGAGAAGCAGGAGGCACAATCTGCTGGATCAGGATCAGAACCTCCGGAAGCTAACGCCACAGGCCAAGGTGAAAACAAATTTGGAAAACAAAGTGCATTCAAATCTAATAAGTTTACAGAGAGCAAAACGTTTGACGCACTCATGAGATCTGATATTAATTTAGAGGAAGCAAGTGATGAGAGGGGCAACTTCCAATCTGTCATCATAAATTCAAACAACAGCTTGCGGCAGAAACATCAGCATCTTGTCCCTGCAATGAAAGAGTCTACGAGTAAACAAATGCACAACATGCAATCATCAATGAATAGTCAATCCGAAATGTAAGTATCTCTGACCGATGTCAGCACCTCTGACTTTGTTACAGTGTTAAGGTTGGCATGCCATTAGGATTGCATTGGCCGGGTCATAGGTGGCTCTATTAGTTCTTTAGTAGCCCATTTGCTTATTCGGCATCAGATCTATGGCAAACAATTCAAGATTACGTCTAGTAATGCTCCCGATCCTAGGGAAATGGGACTTCCCTCTCTTGCGATCGCTTTTGTGTGTGTTGGCTCTTACATGCACCTTTAGTTGCCTTAACTTGTGCTTGATTAGTTTTATTTATTTTTAGGGATCTTGCATTACACCAATCTCATGAAGAATTATTAGCAGACAAACAATATGGCATTTCTCTTGATGAGCTGGAAGAACTCTCGTCATCTTCATCAAACTCACTGATTACTTTGTCGAGTTTAGGATTGTCTTCATTATCTTCTGCAGCAAATACAATGCCTCAAAACCAAAGTATACTGATCATTTCAAAGACTCCACTAAACAACCATGGCATAAATATAGATATGCATACAAGCAAACCAAACGTGCAAACAGCTGTTGTACAACCTGTGCATCTTACACCTGGCATGCAGCCTAATGTAATAAATTCTGGTGGAATGCAGTCTGGTATGCCATCAGGTATGCAAGGAAGTTTACAGATGCCTGGCATGCCTGTTGGTATGCAACCAGGAATGTCTAGTTCAGGATATCCAATGCAAAATATGCCTGGAATGCAAAATATGCCAGGAATGGCAACAGGTGGCATGCCTAACTTGCCTGGAATGCAGGTTCCCCGACCACAAACACCGGGATTACAACCAGTTATGCAGAATGTTGGTATTACCAATTCTGCACTGAATGCATCTCTAGGCCTCCCAATTGGGGGCCCTAATATGGGACACCAGCATGGGATGCCCCTTCAAGGTATGCCACCACAGATCATGCCTAATAATTCATCTATGTCCGTATCTGGCATGGGTGGTATGGGGCAAGGAGCTGGGAATATGCCCAGTTTCCAACCTGGTGGTCCAATGCCAGGCATGTCCAGTAATGGAGCCAATGCATCATTATTCCTGAATCAGAATACGAATAACGCCTCGGTAAGATACTGATCGTTGTTTGTATATTTTTTTTATTTCGAATCATGTGATATTTTATGTGATATATTTAATTCCAACAGATACCACCAGGGAATGACATGCCAATGTCTAATCATACAGGGCAAAATAATATCTTGCTCCACCTCCAGGGATTGCAAGGTTCACAGGGCCCTTATGGAAATCCAATGTTTGGAAACAGTCCTAGCAACAACTTGCTTGATCAATGGTATTATGAAGATCCTGAGGTAGGTTGGAGTTTTATATCTATAGTGTATAAAAAATATATAAATAAATTAATATTATTAAATTAATGACAATTTATTTTACAGAGGAATGTCCAGGGTCCCTTTTCATCGAAAGATATGTACAACTGGTATAGAGCGGGCTTCTTCAGCCCCAGCTTGATGGTGCGGCGAGCTTGTGAATCTATGATGAGACCCTTAGGAACCTATGGACCAGTAGTGCCATTTTCCAATATGGTAAGTTGTATT
Organism: Subacronicta megacephala; assembly: GCA_958496365.1. Lineage (NCBI taxonomy): Eukaryota > Metazoa > Arthropoda > Insecta > Lepidoptera > Noctuidae > Subacronicta > Subacronicta megacephala. Next base: position 15,230,255 of record OY292513.1, read on the forward strand.
CTATGATCAGATCATACATTAAAATTGAATGAAGTGCTACTCTGAAGAGGGTTCAAATCCTCATGATATTTAACGACGAGGCTTTTTCATACAAACACGAAAAGTTAATCTTGTAAGGGAACATTTTTTTTTTGTATTTCCAAAAGATGCGGAAATATTATATTTCTTTATCTAAACAACTCATTGTTAAAGTAACTCTTTTGGCATTGATATTATTTGTTTATTGATATTATTAGCTAATTTGGTTTATCAATTAAAGTAAGTAACACTAGGTAAACTCATTTACTAAAGTCTTCGAATTAATTGAATCTGTTTTTTTTCTCATTGGTGAAGTAAAATAGCACTATAGTTTACTTGGGGGAATAGAGATAATATTTTGATAGTACTTGCAAGATAGTTTTTTTTTATAAATTGAAAGCGTACAGTCACACGGCATTATGAAGTATTAAATAGTGATATCCAAGGCACGCACCATACCTCCTGACTTTTTGAAGTCATGTACGTATTAATAATTAATGATCGCGCGCTTAAACGGTGAAGGAAAACATCGTGAGGAGACCTGCATGCCTGAGAGATTTTCTTGACGGCGTTTTTATGGCGACCCGTAGTAGGCTAGCGTGGTGGACGATAGCCTTATTCCCCTCGTCCTTATAGGAGACCCGTGCCCAGCAGTGAGACAATGTAATGGGTTGATGATAATGATGATGATCAAATCTTGCTGTTTATATCTATTTATCACAGTAAAAACATACTATATTTTCTATTTTGATAGAGTATCAGAATATCTAGACACCAAGTTGCTTTCGAAATTAGGTAATTTTAATATTGTAATAACCCAGGGTTATTTCAAGCGACAAAGGTTGATACATTTTTTGGTTCACCTAAACGGAAAGCTAACAATTTACTACTCTGGGTAGAAAGTAGCTCTTTACGGCCCTATGGCAGAAAGTGGTGTAAAAGAGAGGATTCTGCCAAAATTGACAGTATCTACTATGTGCAAAAAGAACATTTTTTAAGCAAAAACTGTACTACTTAGTTGTGAATAAGTTAGTTGATGTCGCGATGTGTTGAAGGTGCGGTAGCCAGCACATCAAGTTACCACAAAATGTAAAATTTTCTTAGTCGATTTTGAAGTTAATCACTAACATTTTAAGGTTTAAAATCATTTGGAGAAATTTGAAAGTTTTGTATATCCTGATGTGCTGGCGGAATGTACGTGGGACACTCAGAAAGTTTTGAGAAACTAACTTATGAAAAAAATATTTTTACTAAATCTTTTCAAAGAACTCTCCACCAGCCTCTATACAAAGTTTCATGCGTCTGAACCAATTTTCAAAACATTTTTGGCCTGGTACAATTGCGGAAATAATATTTGTCGCCCAAGGAGACACGATCCGCTTTTAAAGTCATTAATTATCGTTTAAAAAAATCGCCATATTTGTGCGCTCAATGCCCTACGGTGAATGTAAGTGCTTACGTACACACTGTACTGAGTTCTTTCGAATTTCATTTACTGCTGTTCTGTGTATTTATATTTTTTAAATTTGAGATTCCGAATTCAGTTTATACTGCGCTGTACTGGTATAGCTATAAAAAACCAGCTTAAGCTGATCTCGCATTGTATAGGCTTTCGATACAGTAAGAGGCCATCATAAACTGGATGTTGTGCGTCAATGTCCCTGATGTGTGTTGCACCATAATATTTGTAGTAGGTATATGTGGGAATGTAGCTTCTACACACATTAATTATGGTAATGATGGTAGTGTTAGTGTATAGTTTGTTCGAAATAAGTAAGCCGATCTGAAGTTAGCCGTTTTGTACTACCGTGATGATAAAATCGTTTAATTAAATGTTTTAATACATAAATATCCAAATAAGTAAACAAAATAATCAGAAATGTGAAACATAAACGACTCTAATTATCTTTACACCGACCCTTTTTATTAAAATTTACCATTTCTAAACCACTTGGAGACAACTTCCGATCGGCTTACTTATTTCGAACAAACTGTAGTTATTGCATGGAACCTCTAGACGGATTTGATTGTACCCCTTCACCCGATACTTAAATCTTTTGAATTAAAATGTTTGATACATAACTAAGATTAATCAATTACTACAGGATAATATGATGTCTGGATTCCCGATGTCGAATGCATTTGAACGCCCGCAACCGCAGGGAGGCCACGAAAATATGCTGAATGCTCAAGCTTCCATGTCATTAGACGTAAGTGATGCAATCGTGATGCTTTGTCATGCGTAACTTGTAGATGTAGTAGTAGAAACATAGTCATGGTTGGTTAGTTGTCTTAGAATTGTGAATGCCTTGTATAATAAGAAGGGACTGGAATTAGATAATGCGATTTGTGTACTTGCAACATTTTTTAAGAATATTCCTGAGAATGCATAATAACTAGCAAACTCAATCATGATTATTTTAAAATATATATGATGTTACTAGCTGTTCCCTGCGATGCTGCCCGCGCTGTTTTGTCATAAGATTTTTCGGCATAGGCATGTCATCAACTTTTGAGAAAGTGATTTAAATTGTACATAAGTGTCGAATTGTATATGGCGAGGAATATTTGTGAAATAAATGACGTCATGCAATCTAATAGATTCTATGTTTTTTGTCTCGTGATCGTGAGCCTGATCAATGCTATAGAAAAAATGTGTAAATTAGTGTTTTAGTATAGAAAATACAAATTCGCGTGATAATTAGTTTATAATGATTAATTTAATACGATCAACATCACTATTTCTTTCTGAGCCAATATACAGGGTGTTTGGTGCATCCACGGAAGAGATAAAGAAGATTGGAATGGCCATGTGGGCGGGGCAGGCGCGCCACAGTCTTGATTAGAAAATCATAACTCGCCCGAATCATACATTCGCCGCGTTTAGTGTGCTTATGACTACTTCAGAGAACAGAGCTCCGCTTTAAACTGCCGTGTTGTGTTATTCTTACGTAATAGACAAAATGTCAGACCACCAGTATATAGCGTGGAGGTATATATTTTCATCTGTAAGTCAAAAATAGCATTTATTTGCAAAATAATTGGTAAAAACATAAAAATATACTGATTACTATGAAATTCCAAACATCAATCATATTATTGCAACAAGTTACAAATAAAATACATTGCCTGATGTGTTCTCGCTTAATCAACACGATGTCGTAGTCCGCTTGCAATGTACTGCATGCATTGCGTTCTCTACTCTTCAACCATAGCCGTTGTTCGTCGTTTGCCGGGGTTGGCCGTGAGTGATGCACGGCGTACATCTATCGATATCGAGGTGACCGTGTAGTTAAATAAAAGCATCGATAGAATTCTCAACTATATTTACGTTTCACAAAGATTATTTTTGAAATATTAAATATTTAATTGATGAGAGTATATTTTTAGTTAGATGTATTTTATATTAGGTATATGAATCATTGAATGAATGAAGATGAAGCGGCATAGACCATTTTATTTTACTTCGATTTTAATACTGAATAGATACAATATAGTCTAGTCAAATCTAAGTCAAATACAATAGTATTTGACTTAGATTTGACTAGATAGATAGACTCATTTAAGTTTTAATATTTGGTTCTATTGTTATGTTATAACTCTGTTATGTTATGTTACATTTCCCCCAATTGCTTAATGATTACGTTTTGTTCCAAGGACATAGTTTCTTTTAAATTAATTAACATAACATAACATAACATACCATCACGCCTGTATTCCCCGAAGGGTTAGGCAGAGGTGCACTTAATGTACACCCACACTTCGCCGGTATGTTTGGGTCCCATGTAATAGGGGGCGAGACTATTGCCATTCACCGGGCACAAATCCAGACTCCGAGCTGCTACTGAGAATTTCATAGAAAAACTCAACAACACTTCGCTCGACCTGAGGATCGAACCCAAGACCTCAAGCGTAGCAGTCGCGATTGGGACCACTAGACCAACGAGGCAGTCTGACCAACGAGGCAGTCAAATTAATTAATATTAAATAAAAATAGTTCTTGATTTTTATGTTCCCCTTTTACTCATTCAATATACAAAAAAATAACGGACAGTATTTATCGATAAAAAATATCAGCTTTTCAAGCACTAGCGTATGCTTGTTGCGAGTGTGTGTCTTATGCCTACGGGAACTTGGTGCTAGTGTGTGAACAAATTGCTGCCCACCGCTTTATGTGTGTGTGATTTGATTGTGTGCGAAAAACTTGTAAAGATAACGTTGCGTATGTTTGAGAATTGAAGTAGTGGGAGTAAAGCGGCGACACTGGTCCTAGAACAAAATAGCAGCTAGGGCCTTTCCAACCTTATTTATCTCTTCCGTGGGTGCATCGTTTGCCAAATGGAAATTGCCGATAGAAGAGGTCATTAGCTATCTCTTTAGGCCCAATAACTAACTCCTTGTCACACCTGTTTTTTTATAACAACTTTTGTAACTTTATTTGGAAAAATTGCAGAACTCGGCATTAAAGCTTCAAATTAAAAAAATCTTATTAGTATAGCGTTAAAATTTCATTTTAATTTGATTTCTACTCTTGTATGGTTCTATGAAATTCAAAATTACTTGCTAATAACATCTGGTTCCTTTATAAAAACCTCACAAAGATTTTTGAAAAATATAAATTCAATTAAAACTCAACTAGTACACATGTACAACTAGTAGACATCAAATTAAAATGAAAATTTAACGCTATACTAATTAGATTTTTTTAAATTGAAGCTTTAATGCCGAGTTCTGGAATTTTTCCAAATAAAGTTTCAAAAGTTGTTATAAAAAAACAGGTGTGACAAGGAGTTAGTTATTGGGCCTCAAGAGATAGCTAATGACTTCTTCTATCGGCCATTTCCATTTGGCAAACGATGCACCAAACACCCTGTATATATGAATGAATATTGGCATTTATTCTTCGTCACGTAAAATCGTTGCAAGTACCTAAATCAAACTATCTAATTCGGACCCCAATTTAATGAGGTTTTCTTAATTTCTAGGTGATGAATATCGGTAACATGACTTTATCCGATAATGCACCCATGGATTTGCAATTTGGATCTGTGGGAATTGTACCTAATCAAAATTTTGGTCAACCGCAACAAATGGTAATAATTATGTAAATTCTTTAGATATATAACGCCTTGTTTGTTTGTATGTTTGTTACTTTTTTATGTTATACAATATACAAGTATGAGAGTACACAAACAACAATGGTGCGGTTTTCCTTTTTGCATAATATACTTAGTTTTTTCTGTAGAAGACATAATTTTAACATTATTATTTTGATTTCGACACACAGTTTCATGAAATAAAATACAGCAAAATTTTAATACAGTATTTATCGGTGTTGTCTTTCGCCAATTCTCGTAGAAAAAATATCCATTAGTGTCATAATTACAGGTGGATTCTCTGTGGGGACAGGGCCCGTCGTCATCATCAGATTTGATGTGGATGCAACAATCGATGAACCGCCCTGAAGCGCGCGTCAATAATTTGCCTATATACTTCTGGGAACAGCAGGTGCGTTTGATATAAAATAATAAATATTGAATATTATTTAATATTCTGTGACCTGTGTGTGTGTAATATAATACAAAAGAATATTATACTGTATTTGTGATCTCTGATGAAGCCAATCTTTTTATTGTTTAAATATTCTCAGTAATAAATATGGTCACACAGTATTAAATAATATTTAACCGAGTGAGTTACATTGCACCGACCATCCTAAATATTAATATTTTTATGGCACTATCTCGATATTATATAAGTACTAATTTGCACAATGTGATATTTTAAAAACGTTCATTGCGAGCCTAAAACTGTGCCTAGCTTGCTTATTTTCTTTTAATAAAACAAGTTTTGAAAAAAAAAACATGGTAAACTTTTAAGTATTATGGATTTTATTTATTTCTCTTTATTTTTACATTTTAAATTTGAACTTGTTTAAAACTTGTTTTTGATGCTTCACTATGATTTGTCTAACTTGCTTCAAACTTCTAGTGATCTTAGCTTTACATAACTGATACATTTTTAATTTTCATGTACAGTTCTCATTAGAATTATGTAAGTTGTGGTTTTATAAACTTAAAAAGACTGATTACTTTTATTTTTTTATTAGTGTGTAAAGACTTCTTGGGACTTGCATATTATATGTATTGAGGGCTGTACATTGTTCGAGCTTATGCTTATCTTGACTGTGTAGTTGAGACAGCTTTGATAGAAATACGGTATAAATACAAATAGTAGTGTAATAAATAAGATTTATGCATTAGTTGTTGTTTCTCAAGTTGTTTTATATCGTGTTTCTATGTTGTTAATTTTATAAAGGAATCATGAATTATTTTTTTTAGAAGTAGGATTTTGATGTAATATGTTAGGCAGTGATGAAAGGACTCGAAGTTATTAGGTCTTAACAGTTAAGAGTAGCCTAGCCTAAATATATGCTTCGATGCTTTTTACTTATGCGAAAGGACTTCAGTCATTACAGTTCGTAGGGTTCTTTAAATTGTAGGGGTTTAATTAAGGTCGTAAATAAGTCTTCAGATGACTTGATGACGTGTTTTCAACACAAAATGAGACGATTTTATCCTCCTAGACTCTTAAGAGATACTGTACGTATTATGTAAAACATTTTTTTTTCTAGCCCATTTCGTCCCACTGCTGGGCAAAGGTTCCCTCGTTCCAAGCCGACCTATCTATACTTTTAGTGAACCAATCTATGTAAAACATACATACACAAATTAATTCTTTTTCCGCCGCGTACAAGCGCGCCTCCTGACTTGCGACTCCCGTGGTCTGAGTAGTTTTAAAGAGGTTCAAACGTTGTTGTTTGAAAAGTCTTTCTAAATTGACTCGAGTTCTAGAAATAAACCTCGAGTCATAGACGTGGACTCAAAGACTTAGGGTTCAGAGTTTAAAGGACTCGATTGAGTTGTGAACAACGCAGTCGAGTCGAGTCGCAGGCCTCAAGTCCTTTCATTACTAAACTTAGGGGCTAAGGTTATTGTGTTAAATTATAATAATATAGTATATTCATAAGAAATTACGTGCAATAAATAATGTATTAAGTCAAACTTTTTTAAAAATATACTATAATATATTCATAAGAAATAACGAGTTTATGTCCATAATCCCAGAAATGTATCACAAGCATCAGTTAATTTGAGGGGCTTGTTGGTACTGTACTTATAAGTCACATCATTAACTATTTTCACATTCGAGCTTCAATAAACATTCGATGTTCAGGGTATCAATGCATAAAATCATGATACATTTAATTCGCTACATATTCATCGTTAGGATAACTTACTGCAGGAACATATTCAACAAACATTTAAAAATAACGCCAATAATATTTTAGTGGTGGTCCTCAGTGAAAAAGTAAAAGAAACCTTTATAGTAGCGAACACTTTAAAATAGCTACTGTTATCATCAATTTAAGCAATATTTATCTCTGTTGTTCCACAGTAGTATACAACAAGTAAAGTGTAAGCTTAATTCACCATGATAGGTTAGTTGACTGATTATTTATTATGATCTCATAAAAAAAAAACAAAAAAAGAAAATTAAAATCCTTCAAAAAATTAGGACGTTCCTAGTATTTTAATTTTATGCTAGACACAAGGTGAACTGTGACGAAACAACTCGGTGCACTAGTACACACACAATAATTCTGCACTTATAATCGTTTTGCTGGAAAGGGACAGAGCATCCCCACCAAAATCTTACAACTTTTTTAGACAGATTTTTTTAACATAAAATACCAGTCAACTATCCTTTTGATACACGAATAGAGTTAGTTAGGTATTTGAAGGCAGAGAATATTATCACTTTCATGATTCCTTAAAATGCTTACTGCTTTTATTATATTATGTGCATAGTACTTAGACCACATTGCATACATTTATAATTTCTCGTTTTTAAACTGCATTAACACAAAGTGGTTAGTTATGCAGCATTTTAAGAAAAAGCATTGACTTTATTATAATGGAGAATGCCCGTCTCTTTAGAATTGAAATGGAACAAGATTCTTCGATTGCAGTTTATGAAAAAACTGCTTGACAACATTAGCAATATATAGTCAGAGACGATGGTCTGTTATGGTGGATACAGTCCCGGAATTAAGAGACTCGGGAACTCGATAAATTTTGCTGAAAAAATGCATAATTAGTCAAAAATAATAATTACTATATAAAACAATTTGGGCTGTTGGTAAAATTTTCATTCTCATTTCTAAGAAGTTTTGCTTATATAGAAATGCGGGCCTGGACAACTTAGTCATTGCTTAAATGAAATTTAAGGAAAATGGTGGTATGATATGAAAATTTTGCTGGCTTTTTGTAACTTCAAACATTTCATATAATTCTTAACTCAATTGTTTTTAAAAAAACGCCTTTCTTAGTAAGTTTTCCTAAATATAATTATAATATTATATATTTCATATAACCTCATTTTTGGGAACGGGATTGAACCTCATTTATATGTTGTTACAAACATTAACTTTCAGCTTTCGCCAGTTGCGAATTTACCCATTTAATTCACGCGATTTTGGTTTAAGGTATTAACGATATCTCCTTAGAAGCTTTTACTAATTGTAACAATTTTGTGTTCATCAAATGCCTACAACATTTATGTATGTACCTCTCACAAACAGATTATAAAACTCACAAGAACGGCCACCATCTTTTTAAGAATTCAGAGTTATCTATTGGTAAACAATGACGTATTTCTTAACACTTCGGCAATAAATTATGGTTAATGTGCTCTTTTTTTCTTCAAGATTACATGAAATCACTTACGAAAAATACATAATTAACAATATGTTAGGTAAAAATATGTAATTTCCGGTAAGACAAACAAAACAACTATATTTGGGTGTAGGTAAACTTGGGATGATTCTTGGTTCCCTGAATTATCTATTACTACGTCGGGATCGCCGTGAGCGCCGCGCGTATGCCATGTGGTAATTACATATACAACATTTGGAAAAATAAATGTTATAATACTATAGTCTATCTAATCTAAGAAGTACCGTTTGACGTTTTATACTTTTTAAGCCGAAATAACTTTGCATTGGCGTAACTCACACAATTCCAATAACCTTCACCGTAAAACCTTGGAATTATGAAGCTGTTTATATTTTATTACAAGATGTACAATTCTTAATCGCTAAATTTAAATTCAAATCCAACAAGGCTTATTAACCAATACATACAATAGATACTTTTTTTTCTTCACGCATACTACGTACCAATTATTAGTAAATACAAAGAAATAATATCGATATCAATTAAGATCGAATATTGTAGGAACCGATTTTTTGTCCCCATCCCTATTTTGTCAATCTGTCAAAACTGTCAAACGGTACCACCTATTAGATTAGATGGACTTTATTGTGCTATATAATTTAATTCAATGTTGCAAACATGGCACTTGTTAATTTAAATATTTTCAATCTATACTTCACACGCAGCATAGGATAAACAAAAAAAAGACTATTATGAAACTTAATCGATATAAATATAATAATTTGAATTACTATATTATTTCAAAGCAGGTAATGTCCTAGGAAAATTAACGCGGAAAAATAAAACTGTTGTTTGCATTTATAATAGGTATCGCTCTTTAAATTTTACCACTTTGTGTTAATATTTCTTTTAAAGTTGCTTTTAATTACCTAGTTATGGAGATAATAGATAGAGTTATCACAATATTTTGCGTCAATAGGTATTACTCTGAGATTCCGACTAAGATCGACCTTCAGCCATCTGAATATCGATTTATTATTTTTTTAGCAATGCTTATACATGAACAATTATATCGCGAATGGAATTTCAGATTAAAATTTAGTCAAGCCTACTTTTCACTAAAATTAGTGTAATTTTGAACGTTTTTCTTGATAATTACCCAACTTAATCAATATTAGAATAAAATGAAACAAGCATGCTCACTCTTTTATTCGGTAGGCACGACTACACATCATGCTATTAATATCCAGTATCTACCTCGGATTGTTAACGCTTTCCGCACAATGCGAGGCCAGCCTATAGCTTGATGTGTCGCCGTGTGTACCTGCGTCACGAATAGATGCCATACTGCGTCGTTATTTGTCGCACTGAATAATGCGTACAATGGACAGATCTCGCATTTTAGCAAAATGAAAAAAAAAAATAGTCCTGAGTTTGGCAGGGTTTACTTAGACAAGGAAATACCTTCGTGTTTGTAATAACATTTCTTGCTTTCAATATTTATTTAAATAAGAAAATTAGTTAAATGTAAATATCGCTGACAACCCCGTAGTAGAAACCAGAATAAGATAGGCAACCCTAACTTTGCACTCCTGTTTGTTTAACAAACGAGTGAAATAAAAACCATTACAGTTCTTTAAACTAAAGGTAGGCTAAACTTATTGCATTTGGTTTGTCACTTGAAATAATATTGCTAAAAATATTTATCATATGGGTGAAGGCGATCTTTTCGGGTTCTGTACCATATAGATAGTATTTTTATTTACATAGATTACATTTACACAATACTATAAAGAAAATATGGTATTCGTCTTTTACTCGTCCTGCCTTGAGTTTCCAGCCACAACAGGTACGTAAAATGCAGTGACAATCAAACATCATTAGCTCTTATCTCCTAGGCACGTAGGTCAAAAGTAGCTTACATATATGCGGCTATATGATATCTCGTTTTTATTTTATTTATTGCTACTGTTTACCAAATGTACAAAGATTTAATGTTATAAAGTTAACCTTTAATTTGAGAGCAGGCCAATTCCCAGCTGTGGGACAATACGGGGCTCAATCAAATACTCTGCTGCATTGCGAATACAATAATAAAAAATGTATATTAGTTTTGCTTAATTCTCTACAATAGTTCCGACTTCAATTATTTGTAATATTTCTTTAAGACCTATCAGGGTTATGCAACTGTAGATAATATTGTTTACTACTATATTGATACTGATATTAATAAAAAGTTATCAATTTTAAGAAGGGCTACTTTAAAAATCCCTTTCAGCCTGAACTTGCGTATTTATAACATCTTACCATTGCTAATTGCGTCCCAAAAATATATGCTCGTTTCCGTTATAAGAATTAACTTCAGGTAAAAAACTACTGTAATAGTTGTTTTATTATGTTTCTCTTTTTCTTAGTACTTACACAACTAGCTCTGGCTACTAGTACTGACTATTCACTAGTTTTTTTTAACTTATGGTAGCCTATGTCCTCAGGATGTTCACCTAATAAATATGTTTAGTGGTTCAGACGTGATAATGTAATAGACAAACGGGAGTTACTTTCCAAATAACTATGCATGAATTCTTTTGCTATCAATCGAATCTATCGAACAATTTGTATAAATACTGCAAGGCAGTATTTATACAAATTGTTTTCAAATAACTCACTTATCAATGTGGTAAGTCATGTCTGGGAGAGTCATGGCGCTGTTAGTCTCCGATTTACACAGGTGCTCTCAGGAAACGGTTGTTTCGGGAAGTTACATACGCAGTCGCATACGCTGTGAGGACTGCTCGAGGACACAGATTGATTGGTGGTTCACTAAATTAAACAACTACCATTGGTTAACAGAATTTATTGATTAAGGTCGTAGGTAGGTTTCCCGTCACCAATTCTCTTCTTCTATTATCTATTCTCTCTCTTCTCCACTCTAAGGAGAATAGGCGAAAGTACGCCCCTGGCTCAGCCCCATTGTGGTGAAGATCTGTAGGGTAGAAGTAAGGCTGTATGTCGGCAGTACTATGGAGCTTTAAAACAAAGGTGCCAGGCACCACCCACCAGCGCAAATAGGCGCGATGAAGGCGCCAGCTTCTCTCACCGCAGCGGTAATGTAGCACCCTGGAATTTGTCCTACCATCATGAGGTCTATGGGTTATCGTCTCCACTATTGTGACAACCGCTATACTATTGCGCTAAGAGAATTTTCCAATATCACGGAATATAAAAATAACGAGAAAGGTAATACAAAAAAAACTACATGTAATTTACTGGCATAACCTGACATTTACCGTTAACTGTATTCAGTATTTAAATGCAAACGGCTATTGAAAAATAACAGTTTGTTGGACATGTACACTAAACTGACACTAAATACATACAGAATTAGGCTCAAAACGTACCCCACATGGGGTTTTAAGTGTAATGACTCGATACCATATAAATATTAAAAGGTCTCTGTAGTAAGGGTCCGATGCGACCACGTACGAAAATACTCAGTTCCATATGACGTTAGAAAACGAGTGAGCGTGTGTAGGCACACGCTCACTTGTAGATGCTATCAATGCATTGGCCGGCAGCTATGCGTGACTGACAACCGCACTGCGTCAAAACGGCGGGGCGTGCGCAAGCGAGAGAAATTCATAAGAAGTGTGAAATCATCTACCTATCTCTCTCTTGATCCGGTGTGGAGATGCTGTCGCAGGGCGCAGACTGTGTCTTGAAGTTGGCTGACCTGGGGCGTCCAACGCCCGACAGCAAAGAATCAAAAAGGCGTGGCGCGTGATTACAACACGACCGCCGAAGGATGATCCACAGCTGAACCACAGCCTATCATTGTAGTGGCGAGTGTCGGGAAATCCATAACCGTAATAATAAAGCGATGGAATGCAAGCGCAGTCGGTATAAGTTCGATATTCCCTGCCGTTTTCCCTGGTGGCAACTTGTCCATATAAGTTTCTGAACCCGCAAACAAGGTTTGCAATCCTAAGGACTGCCGGTAGTTATGCGGACCGGTATGCAATTAGCAATGATAAGAGACAGTAAATAGTAATATAATATGTAGAAAGTACGATTTTCTGTCCCATTTTGGTGATAGAAGAGATTTTTACACCAAATCTCAAAATCTCAAAAAAGGCAATCGAAAAGTAATTTCGGCTGTAACCTGCTTACAAAATTGGTCTTGAATGTTTTTCGTTTGTAATAAAACTTTTATGCTAAACTATTTCATACTAAACAATACATCGTCTACGATTTTGAACTAAAAAATATATACCTACCTACCTACCTACTTTCCGTTTATTTGTAGGTAGTGTGTAAAGTTGCGCTGCCTCGATTTTAACTTTCCGTGACTTTGCCTCGCGTCAGTTGCGAATTGCAGTTTTTTTTCCAGTTTATAGTTATTAAAGTGGTTTCTGCTATTTTTTATTAATCCAGTATGGGAAAACCGCGTGGAAAATTCCCAAAATGATGTTTAGGCGTCTACATAGCACAAACGTACCTTCCTGCCAAATTTCAAGTTTCTGGGTTCAGCTGTGCGTCGGAGCGTCAGTCAGTTACTTTCTTTTATACACTAAAATAGAATAGATATCCAAATGTGATATTAACCAAAAGCTCCATCTGTCAACATAGGCGATTATTAAAATTATACAAGTTGTTTTAAACAATTGTCAACGATCTTTCAGGTAGGTTCCACTTGACACCATAGTTTGAGGATATAATATTAAGCTTCTATATTTTGATATTTAGACTGCCTCATTACTCTAGTGGTCCTAAGCGCGACTGCAAGGCTAGAGGTCCTGGGTTCTATCCACAGGTCGAGCAGTGTTATCGGGTTTTTCTTTGAAATTATCAGTAGCAGCTCGGTGTCTGGATTTGTGCTCGGTTAATGGCAATAGGCTCGCCCATGGGACCTAAACATACCAGCGAACTGTGGGTGTACATTAGTACACCTCTGCCTAACCCTTCGGGGAATACAGACGTGTTGATGTTTTGATTTATATTTTATCCTTAATCTATAGCTTCAAGTAGAACAAGTAGAAGGTCAGGCCTTCGTAGTACCCGAATAACATAAAAAAGCTCATATCTCACAACCATATACTATTTAAGTAATTACCGCATAACAAACGTAAAGGTTAAACGTATTTGAATATATTTTACAAACGACTTTTAATAATTATAATTTCTCTCTCTTCTAAATACTTAATTATCAATTCGACATTTGTGTTATTTTACAGTGTTTAGTTTATGAGTACTACGTTTATTAATTAAACTCTTTTTATAAATATTATTAATAAATACGAAGTTCTAAAAGTAATGCACAATAAGCTTAGTTGCTATATAATTATATAAGTGGTACAAATTCTTAACAGAACAACAAAAAGTATGCTGACAAAATATGTCGTTCGTCACTGTATTTAAAAAAAAATTTCACTATCAGTTTGGTTAAAAAACATATAAAGGATACTCATTAAAAACTACAAACTATATTTAAGGAATATTCGGTTAGATTTGGTGAACTCTTGCATCCGACCATAAGGCTCATTTTCATTGGTCGTTAGGTTCCGCTTTCGGGGTGCGAGAGATTTTTGTTCACGCATGCCATAGGGACCGCATGCGAATACCATTTTCATTAGTTAATGGGCCCGCATGTTGAATGTATGATTTAATTGGACTCACATTTATGCAGTTGTTTTGAAAGAGTAAATTGTATTGCCCTTAAAATTTGTATTATGAACACAATTTCCTGTCAGTCGGAGATCACGTGATGAATTAAGAACATTCGTAAACTAAATCGCCGCACCACACTTGCTTTACACCAACCGTTGAATTTAATTGGTTGTTAAGCCGTGTGCGTGGAATACCCGCATGCTGCATACCGATCGAGATATCGATGTTGTCCTTACATTGGTCGTTGTCCCGTGTTCGGAGACTCCTCGCATTCGGTATAACATCTGAGTTAACGACCAGTTAAAATGAGCCTTAATGCGGTACATGTTTTGGGGCTTGTTCCATACTCGAAACAAAAATATACTCCCTACCTGCGATTAAAAAATATAAAAATGCTATATTACTTACGTTTTATTGATTTCTAAATCATTTTTAAGGCATCGTATCGAATAGATCAAGTAAACAACACATAGGTTTGCACGCACGGCTACACATCAAGCTATACAAAACCAGCTTACAATGACCTCTTATTGTATGCGAGATCAGCTTAAACTGGATTTGTATAGGTTGAACCGTGTACACATACATAATAAGAGTAGTTGACTGGTCTTTTTAAAAATAACAGATATTTTAAAATTGTTAAATATTATTCGACGACTGAAAACTATATTTTTGAACTAACCTAATTAACGTCTAAGATAAAAATTCTAAGATAAACTATACATTCGTGGGGAGAAGAGAGGTTTTGTTCGTAGAGAGGTTTGCTCTGTCCCTTTCCCTCAAAAAGACAGTATGGAGTTTTTGTGGCGTCCTCACGGTTTGATGTCAGAATGACAGTGCGTCTCTGTCTACCATAAAATTAAAACCCTTCTAACTTCCTTATTTTGGCATTGATTCCAGTTCTGTTTTAGTTATTCGGCGTTATACTTAAACGTTTCCAAGGGACCATAAAAAAATAATCAGTCAACTTGACTATTTTGCCCTTCATACTAGGTCTAGGTAGAACTGAGTAATATTCCATATGAGGTGAATGCATAAAATAAATACATACCATGACGCCGGTTTTCCCCGAAGTGTTAGGCAGAGGTGCACTATTGTACTCTCACAGTTTATGATTAGGTCCCATGTAATAAGGGGCGAGCCTATTGCAATTAACAAAGCACAAACCCAAACTCTGAGTGACATAGGCAGTGACGTATACGTGACTAGGTATATCCATCCATTTACGCCACAGTATAGGCTATATTATAGGCTGTGGAGTAAATAAAGGATAATTCTGCTGATAAGTAAGGTCTTGAATTTTTAGATATCCCTATTAAATATGTCGAATTTCAACGGAAAATGTAGTACCTAACCCACTAATTATGTTTCATAAGAAGAAAAAAAAATAGGCTAGCGATAAGGTCGATTCCAAAAAAAACTACTATTAGTAATGAGTTCAGATTTTTAAAAAAATACGTAAAAAATAACAAAAAGAAAAAATCGGGTATTTTTCAAAAAAGTCGAAAATTCTGATATCTCGAAATCCATGGGACTTTTCTTCAGCCATTTTTTTTGTGGAATAGACCAAGGACTAACCTACTTCCGCTGTATAGTTTTATTTAAATGAAAACACAATTCACAATGCTTACCAACAATTTAATGGTTGAATTGAGAGTAGATTATACCCAAATGTCAGTCAATCGTCAACAATCAGTTTAATTTATAATAATGCAACAAAGCCAAAGCCTGTCATGAGCATGTCCCGGTTTTTTTATAGAATTTTATTCTTTGCAAATTGTGACTTGCAAAATAAGACAAGCCCAATTCCTTGGGAAATTGTACGGAAATTGTACCTACGTCTTTGGCACATTCTAGGTTCATGGACGTAGAAAACATATAACTTATTCACAAACTGAACACTGATCAACTTAAATTGGAAATGTATAGGATGACTCCTATACATTTCCAGTTTAAGCTGATCTTGCATTGTATGGGCTTTCCATACAATAAGAGGCCAGTGTAAACGGATTTTTATAGATTATATTCTACTTTTGCTTAACAATTGTGATCGTAGCGGATAGTAGTGTAAAATAGAGTATTATACCAAAATCTGCTACAAGAACGACTTTTCAAGCTCAAGTTTTAATACTCAGTAAGGTGTGAATAAGTATAGTTCAAGTCGCGAATCTTACTACTATCAATCTTATGTGTGTTTAGATGTAATAATTGAAAAAAATAAGAGTTTGGTGCCCAAGGAGAGATGATAAGCCTTAATGTCGGTTCTATTAATTCTTTAGATATTGCACGATATCTCAAAAATAATAAATCTAATCTTGACTTGAATATCTATTATTATTGAAATTATGAAAAAAGTGACTCATGCAACTCTTAGGCATTTTTATGTTATGATATTCAGTATTCTTTTCCGTCATAGGTAAAGTTAAAAGCGCCATGCTTCCCTCGGTGGAAAGTTAAGATTACAAACCGATGTGATTCGCTCAGTCGTTTGTCAGTTTCGGCCTGTTGTGAACAATATATTATTATTTAAAGTGTGTTTAAATACTATCTGTGTGGATTTAATTTGCCTGATTTAATAAGCATTGTCTGCACATTATATGTTAGTCTACGTGTCAGAAAACTTGCTGAGTCCTATCAGAATAAGCCTGCTGTAGTCTTCTATAATTATTGCCTGATAATCGATACACAGACCAACGAAACAACGTTATTGGCGGCCTGCGTACTTTGTTCGTGGCGCAATTATGAATGTTGAATGTTGCTTTTTTATCAAATATGCCGCAAAAAAATATGTCTTCGCCCTATATCGTCTTAAGCAGTGGATGGGTTAAAAGAAAATCAGAATTTCATGTTTCGCCTTAATGATGCACATGTCATTTCATTTATTTTATGTAACCCTATCTATTATTTTCGTAATTATATTTATTTTTAATTCGAAACAAATAGCGTTACAAAAATATGTGTGGTCTATAAGTTAAGAGCGCTCGTTATATACCCTGCTTTCCCTTGATATCGTTATTCGTCAGCATTCAGCTAGGTTTACTTGCCCGAATGTCTTTAGATTCTTTCTTCTCGCTGCCTACGCTCTAAGTATTTTTTGAACTCGTTTCATAACTTATTGAATACGCAAAATGGTGGATACAAAACAATTTAAGTTAGAAAAACTTTATGAATTCCTTAAGAAAAAATCTGCATGATGTAAACAGTTGCCTGGAACAATCTATTATAATATTCATAGGACAGCAGAGCTTAATCAATGTGCCAATTGCCATCCATTACTTAAACGAGTTTAGGAGATAGTATGATAGTTAAACATATTTGTCTCTTTATGTACCTATTTTAGTATACGGAGTAATAATTTTAACAGGTATCTCTTCCAACCCTATTAGAAATACGAAGATTTGTTCTTAGAAAATTTAAGCATATTAAAATAGAAGTATAAAAAACCATTTTAGTTTTTCAATTATTCACAAGTCATGTTCATTTCTTTCCGCACACATTGTTTTTTTTATCTGTACAAATACTTGCTATAAAAAGAATTATATTAAAATCATGAAAGCCAAATAAAGTAAATATATATAAAAATAATAATGTTCGATTTCTAAGATCTTATCTTTGCATCTTTAACGGTTAGGGAAGAAATCTGTGTTCATAAAAGTCATTCTGTATTTTATGTACCACTTTATCATATTATAATGTATAGGATGTATTTTTAAACAATCTTTTTTCTCGAATTGGGATGACATATTACTTCAAACGAAGTTAGAAACAGTATTTATAGTCTTAGAGCGTAAGAATAGCTGATGCGTATTGAAGGGGCCGCCCTTTTGTGCGTGCCCTTGAACTCCGCGACATAAAATAGCACTTACCTCCGGCATGCAATGCTTAAGTGTAGCAGCTGCTACTAGTAGGATTGACCATACACGTAGTTGTGAAGCTCTCGGATTATAACTGTCAAAAAAATGGGGGTTATTTTAAAAGTTGATTTACTGTTAAATCATACTATCTTAGTTTGATGATATGAAATAAATAATAATAGTTAATATCGCTCACTCGATTATATAGACGCACTAGTTGTACCCAGCTGTTTCACTCGCGCCCCAAAAGGAATAAGTTACCCTATCTTCTTGTAGGTAGCGTATCAAGATGAAACATACACCTGATCGCTGCGCGTACGCACGGAAAGATAAACAAACAATAAATTTAAAAACAGTTGTTCTGCACTTTTGATACTTTTAATATTTTGTTATTGGCACCGATGGCATTGCTCACGAGAGAAAAA
The DNA here is from genome assembly GCA_958496365.1 of Subacronicta megacephala. Classification (NCBI taxonomy): domain Eukaryota; kingdom Metazoa; phylum Arthropoda; class Insecta; order Lepidoptera; family Noctuidae; genus Subacronicta; species Subacronicta megacephala. The sequence continues at coordinate 15,248,954 of OY292513.1, forward strand.
ACAAAATAAAAAAAATACTAAGTAATAAAGTAAATATTTAAATGGGTGCACTGGCCGCCTGCATGCGAGCTCGAGGCGACGAAGCCCTGACTGGGTTGTGTTTGGTTTAATCAATTCAATATGATAATTACGCTTTAAATGCGTTTTGAGGAAATTTTCGCTTCCGAGACGTATTTGCTATTCTTATGCTTAGGGTTTGGGGACAAAAAAATACGCCCTGTATCTCTTAGATATTTTGAGTGTCATGTAGTAAGTGTTTTTATCGCGAAAATTGTCACGAGTAGTAAATTCTTAGAAGTTTAATAGACAAAGGAACCAATTATGCGTGTTTTTGCCAACAGTTTCATTTCACGCGGATGTAAATGGAGTGGATGGAAAGTTAGCGACAGAAAAGCTCTCCGAGAACCCTTCAACTTCATTTAGATCTGATTAAGTTACTTGTTGTAGTTTTTTGTAGTTAGAAAATATTGACACAGATTACCATGATATGAAAAATGTTGTAAGAAGGGCCCATTTTTCAAAATTATCTAACTGATGAAACTTCGTTATATGAAAATTCTTGTACTTTATTACATCCTGACAAATAAGTACAGATCCTGGGTCAATATTGTGTTTCGTTACAAAACAAAATTGTGCACGTCGTTATGTTATTAAATATGCAGTGTTCTTTCATTTAATCAAAAGTTATTAATTAAATAATGATAAATATAAGTCATATTAATATTAAACCATGGTAAATAAAAAATAACAATAATCTTGCACAATCCTTTTCAGGGGTGTATAAAATTACTTTTTCACAGTTAAAAAACGGGCAATTTTTGTTACTTTTGGATGTATTTCAGAAGCCAAGTATTTTGAACTTTACTAATTATAATTTTCATAGGTTAGAAAAATTGTAATTATTCATTGTGACGATTAAAAATACAATAATAAATCTTACTAAAAATTAAAGTCTACTACAAACATACCATCACGCCTGTGTTCTCTGAAGAGTTAGGCAGAGGTGTAATCTGCACTCAGGCTCGCTCTCTGTTACAAGAATCTTAAATAACCTAGTTTAGGACCCATTGGTCCTAAGGCTGACCCTCTATAACATTTAATAGAGAGTGAGCTTTAATCGGACACAAATTGAAACTCCGAGATGCACTTTGCTTAAGATTTCACCAAGGCCCTCTAGTGTAGCCGACGCGTTGACTACCTGTAGACTAAGCAGTCTTGTCTGAAACTCATAAAAAAAACATAATAAAGTCTGCATTATAGTAAGCTATTAATTGCTACGCGGACGATAGTACAGGTAATGCGTATTGTATTATAAGGTAGTGCGAATATCGTGTCTTAAGTTCAGTCCAACTCTTTGCATAGGATATCGGCAACGCATCAGAGAGTTTATCGGTGCTGTTCCAATCTCAAATAAGAACTTTTATAATACACAATATAAAAAAAACAAACCTGTTTTCTAATAATGCACCAAAACACAATTTTGAGATGTATTCACCTGCCATAATATGAAATAAAGTACAGACACCCTGAGAGGTTTCATATGATATACTATAATGTTCCATCACTGTTGCATAATGTTGAAAATTGAGCCCAAAATGTCTCATGGTCCTTTATGATTACAATCTACATTTATAATAGGTATATTTAAATAGGCATTTCAAACAAAATTGAGGATTTTTATTAGTGAATTACTTGACAAGTTTATATTATAAAATAATTAAGTTTACATAATAGTATAGGTACTTATAAGACCTTTATTATTATGGAATTATAGAAAATAAAATATACTTAGTCTCTCTGATCATAAAATATGAAATTTGTATGTGGATTGAGCGACTCAATGAAACCACTCGCAATCTATTTGTTATTTAAATATAATTTAGCCGTAAACTTTCTTTGTTTAAGGCATCTCGGAGGCTACTACACCGACCTTAAATTTTACCACTGAAGGAAAGTTAAATTTTCTTTGGACTCAATAGAATCCGGGAAATCAATAATAACCACGGCGTTATCGACTAGTGATTATAAGATTTTGAATTTCTACTACAGATGTTAAAATAATGTACTACCACAGATTACCTCAGGTAATCTGAACTAATCCAGTCCGAAAAATTGTTATTTGATAACATAGGAACTATGTCTTACATGAGTTTGATTCGAACTCATATATCTTATGTTTCACAAAGTCGTTATCTATATACAAACTAAAACAGGCAACGACTTTATGAAATATAAGATTAGATTATCTTTTATCCATAAACACGTACTTGTGGGTATTTTGTGTTAAATAACTAAAATCAGTTTTTTCATTCAAATCTGTCGGATTTGAATGAAAATCGTCTGTTTACAAGGAAATGTATGATGACAAAAAAATACACTTTCATGAATTAAGTAGTGGCTAATAGGGAGTTGGTGTAACTTAAAAAATCACAATTGGATTACGCATTTTATTTTATCCGTCAGTTTTTCGTAAATTCATTTAAACATACGCAAATAATAAGAATATGAGCAACGTAAGAGGTCCTTTCACTCCCTTAGAAAATAAATGCTAACATTTCATCTCATAGCTGTACAATGAAAGTAAGAAAAATAAAAAGAAATAGTATCGTTACCTTACTGCGATCGCATCAGACGTTGTTGTCATGATAATAATGTATCTTCAAAGAAATAAGATCTATCTAAGTTGAAACAGATCTGATTTTGTTTAGTACTAAATATGCGAAACATTCGGTGTTGAAACTACCGATGATTAATATAGTTAGGTATAACGGTAAATGTGTAGCTATTACTTGACGTCTTAAGGAATATGAAATAATAGGTTACATTTATGATTTTTTGTAATTTTAATTTTGATATTTTTATATGATTAGGTTAATGAGGGAGCTGAACTGGTTGAATTGGGTTTTAAGACAGGGTAGTCAATCACTGTATACGAAAATATTACATCAATATGTGTGAAATAAGATTGAAATATAGGTACCTTGTATCAAATCCCAATTGTATAAGTTCTATCAGTATACCCATGGTAATATTTCAAGGGATTTGTTGACCCAGTCGGGCAAAATATTTAGTCTGATTTTCTTATCGGACGCCTACAATATGTTTTTAATTTTGGTATCACTTCGATTTTTCCTATTATGAATATTGTAATACGTCACTTTGTGAGGGAAAATAATAAGAAACACACATTGAATGAGGTTTTACTGATATACCTACACTGTACGAAATTGTAATGTTCAATTTACGGTGCAGCTTATATGTATTTGTGATAGTTAATATTGTAACAGAGTATTATTTTAAATCTTGTGCGTAGGTGTAGAGAATATGAAAATTATTTGCAGATATTTGTATTTATAATTACAATGTATCCAAAATGTGATGTAAAACAGTAGTCACCGTGGGTTAGTTGATTATTATTTCAATAGTAGACTGTTTAAAAGATATTTCGTGCAATATTTTTAGGGTTAGTCCGAACGTTTTCGTTGACTATTTTTATGTCTCTTTACACCCATATCGGAACCCTTATAAGATATATATCACATGTTGCAGGTGATATTGTAAAATATGCAACAAATGACAATCGATTCAGTAATGCTTACTTATTAATTTTAAATGTTATTTAAAAAAAATGACATCTTAGATGCCAAAAAATATCTGTTTATATAAAAATATTAGATATTTCAAACAAGCATTTAAAATATTCGCGAGGCGCACCCGCGGGCGCTTTGAACTTGCGGTCATTTACGTCTACTTTTTTTTATATTCTTGATAAAATTAACAGCAGATGCGCAGGAGACGTTTCAAAACTGCTTGCTCATTCGCATCACTTTCCGTTCACTGGCCGCCCTTAGTGCTCAATCCCGTTCTGCAAATTTTCTTTGTTATACCCAAAAATGTATTATTATAATTTGGCATATCTATTCAATTTTACCCTCTACATACGGCTACACATCAAGCTATGCAAATCCAATTAACGCGGGCCTCTTATTGTATGGGATCCAGTTTGTATAGGCTTCCCATACAGTAAGATACCTCATTGTAAATGCGATATCAGCTTAAACTGGATTTGTATAAGTTGGCTTGTAGCCGTGTGTACAGAGAATGATTTGATGATTTTGTTCGGTAGACATACCATGAAGCAATCACATTTGAGTCTTACCGATCCTGTTCTATGTATTTGTAATAAAATCTGCCGAGTCTAGATACTTTATATTCAAAATGAATCACTAAAACTTATCAGGATTGTTTCTGGAAAAATATATATTTAAAATGTAGGTACTTTACTTTTCTTTATCCGGTTTTAAGACCACGTGTTATAAAAAGGTTCATTATAAAATTTCCTTTCAGTACTTTCTAAAGTATCTTCTAAATGAACATTAAAACATTCCAAACACATCTTTGCATATTTTTTTTTATATAGAAAATAATAACGTCATTAATATTTACAGTGTTAAATTTTTCTCATGAACATTATATTTTATGAGCCGAATATAAAAGTCGGACATTATTAAATGACAGAGGTTAAAGCTACGTTTGGGCACAATTATAAAAAATAGAATTAATCTTTACATCTATAGTTAAGTTTGTCTACGAATTTATCTACTGGCTGTTGATAAGAAAGACTGATAGAAATGGCGATGCCGAAATATTTGAAAGTGTTGTAGAGTGGGGTTGGAGATCTTCAGCATTATCTTAATTATATTACTTCTAGGTATTTTTTAAGTTACCATTAAAATGTCTATTAAGTTTGTTAGTTAAGTTTATTGTAATTATGGAATTGTAAAAGTGTTGTAATGATCCGCTTTCAATGTATTTATTGATCGTTCCGTTACAAACTATTGTTATTTTTTATTATTCATTAAAAGCTCTCACATAGATTGCTTTGGCAAATACAAAAAGATTGAACACTATGTGAGTTGCGAAAAAGACAGGATTTTCATTCTGGTTTCTTCTTCCACTGATAGGTTTCCATATAATGTATATTAGGCAGAGTGCAAATTGTATGGGACTAGTTAGATAGAAGTTAAATGCTTTCAGAATATAACTAATAATACATGTCATGGCTTACTATTTGTGAAGTAAATTAAACTTAATTAAAATTCAAAGAACAAACGAACGAATATGTGTAGATAAATACACAAAAGTTTTACATAATATGTAATTTTTTTAGTAAGATTTCCACCAATCTAATGGCAGGACACAATTACACATCCACGTGCACTGTCCACACCAGTACTACACCATTAACACAAATAGTTTTTTTTCTATGGTTTCAATAAAAAATCTGGCAGTAAAATTAATAGAGATAGGATTATGAATTAAGACTATTACACTAGAATTAATTTTGACATAAGTACCATACGTACTTATGTCAAAATCTTAATTCTAGTGAACAAATCTATCTAGATTTATTTTTGAAACCGGACATTAACCGATTTTCAGCGAATTTTAGATGCTAGAGGATAGTAGGTTTTTTTTTGGTCATTTGGTCCTATCTTGAATTTTAAGAAATGAAAGTCTGAAATTTTGCGGGTACAATGTTATCATTAAAATACGTGTTCCTTGTAAGTAAAACTTTATTTCAATACATGGTTAAAACGTTACACGAGCTCAATCATATTGGTAATTTTCGATGAAAACGACTCAACTTTATGCTAGTACTTCAAGATAATGTATCAATACAGAAGCATTTTGACTCATCGGGAACCCAGATAATATAATGAATATCCTTTTACAAAAAAAACTACGTTATAACTATATTAAAAGAGTAATCTCCAAATATCGGAACAATAAATGCGCGCGAACATGTTGCAAATGTATTGTTGTTTCACCTCTCGGGCACGTTTCGCATCGTGAGGGATAGAGAAAGCGACAACAGTGCAAAATTGTTGCGTTCGCGAGGGACACTCCTATTAAGCAACAGCATAAGCTGCATACAGTTAAAGCTTGTTCTTTTATTCGTTAAGGAACTATAGACAATATATTTTTAATTAACACCAGTAACACAAATAGTTTTTTTATAACGCTTTATTCGTTGCACTAATCAATTTTCAGTTGTTCATGGTACCAGTGTGAGCATAAGCTACATATAATTCAAAGCATATTATTTAATCTGACGGGCATATAACTACAGACAAGATATTACTGACTGCCCGTTACCGGCAGGAATTATGCGTTACGTGTTATGTATAATTGCTGCCGGCAACTATTTTACATTATTCCTTGTTATCTTAGGCCGTATTTAACTATCTTTGAACAGCCTCTACTCACTGAATCAATGAATAGCTTATTTGTAATTTAACGGGAATGTATTCAGAGTTGGTGTAATGCGGCCTTAATAGATTTTCAGCTATTCACAGTAGCAGATAGCATACGCTGCATTATAGCATAATTATTATTCTACATCTGGACCTAAAAACATTATATTAGGAGAGCAAAATGTACTTACTTTTACAATAGTGCCATATCATAACAAATAATATATTTTTTTGGGTTTTCCTTTATGGACACAAGAATGACAGATGGAGCGAATAGGTATGGTACCGATGCATTAAATAGGTATGTTAGAAAAGGGAAGGCAATAGGGCGTGTCGAATTTTGTTATGATCAGTATACAGTAGAAATTGAAATATAATAAAAATATCTTGTCCATAAAATAAATTTAAAAGGTTATACAGAAGGTGAGAGAAACTAAACCAGTGGATGGAGGGTCCAGCTTCTTCTGATCGTACTTGTAATGGTGATACGGATAAGATGTCCTTTCAATCAAGGAGCTGATTGAATAATACTCTTGTTATGCATTCTGCTGATCAGGATGCAACTTATCATCCTATTTATTTGCATCGAGATCTAAATAACAGATTACGGCCGCGGATATGCATCAAAATGTTTGTTTGCCTATACAAGGCTACTTTAACTAGACATTACGACGACACTCTGATTCGAACTCGCTTAACATTTAAAATATCGTTGTATCATTGTTAATTAACATGACAATCTGGATACGTCCACAGGTTTATTCGTAAAAGGTACCAATTCCAAATAATTACAGTGTTTGGAAATAAAATTGAAAAACGTCTTTTTTTAGTGTGATGGGATTCATTTCGGATTTTTAAAGTTGCCTTTGTTGTTCTCAATTGCTTTTTATATTGTGTATGGTGGTGGAAAATAGGTAAATCACCAAAATATGTATTAACATATTCGCATCATACGTTCTCAGTCATATGGGGCAGCAAAGTAGGTTCATACCACCATCGCAACTTGATAAACTAAGGTCGCTGAGAGGCATAGCACCTACTTTGTATGGTCTCTGGAGGTTTTATACTTCATATATTCTAATGATTTGCCAATAAAACTACAGTAGGTACAGTATGTAACAAGTTTAAATTCTTTGGAACTAAATGTACTAACAACATTCGGTCTTGGTTATTTGCGGACAACAAAGTAGCGAAAAAATGGAGTTGTAATTTGCAATTGATATAAGGTTAACCAACGTCAATTGTTGCGGCGGCATACGTAATTTAGTGCAGTTTATGCCCACCAAGGTCAGACTTGGGACCGCCAGCTGCATTGAGTTGCCGTTCGTCGCATAAAATGAGTACACACATTTTACAAAATCAAACAGAAATACTTTATTGACACTCCATTTATTTCTTACTTCGTAGTCCTATGATAATGGCAAACTTATCTACTGGAAGAGGCATGTTGTAGAATAATAATATGATAATTATGATTCATAAAATATAATTAACATTATTTGTACCTCCTTTATTATATCTTAGGAACGGCTTAAGAGTTTTTAATTTCAGCACGCTTTTCGTATTGTTGAATGAAGAAAGCTTATCTTGTGGTATCGTGCTTAGGGTTTGAATTTTTAAATTTATGTATGAGGATTGCCAATAAATTTCAGCCTTCTGCCATCAATTCAAATTCACTGCTACCTGAAGATATAACTAAGGAGATGAAGACGGAGGATCAGATTTTGGCGCAGCTGCGAGCCTCACAGAACATAGGGCAACCATCGCAGCCGTTCTTGGCAGACCTGCCGGTTCCTACCGTGCCTGCCCCTGATGAAAACTATGAGCCTAATGTCAACGCCACTCCGAATATGGAGGAACTGCAGAAACTTATTCAGACGGATACACTTACTGGTCAACAAAACCTGCCCGAAATAGATGTAGCGGATTCGCAGGTTAGTTAAGCCGCTAGAATAATTTTTTACTAGATTTTTGCCCAATTTATGTACACACGGCTACAGGTCAACCTATACAAAACCAGTTTAAGCTGATCTCGCATCGTATAGGCTTCCTACACTATAAGAAGCCAGCGTAAACTGGTTTTTTATAGCTTGATGTGTAGCCGTGTGTACTACTAACTCGACAGACTGTCCTGTTTTAGTTATGAATGTTCAATTCGAACTGGAATAAGTAATAAAAAAAACGTGTGAAGGAAAAATATTGGTCAGGTTTTCTAATACTTTCCAATCTTCTACGCTACTTCCTTTTTTCTTTACGTAACTAACGTACGTAACATAAACGAAGTATTAGGAAAAAATTAATAAAATGACTAGTCGTTCTCAAGTTAAGGCGTGACCAAAGAAAATAGGGATGCATCTTTATTTATATAGACTACCTCATCAGTCTAGCGGTCCTAAGTGCGACTGCTACGCTAGGGGACCTGGGTTTGATCCCCAGGTCGAATAAAGTTCTTGGGTTTTTCTATGAATTCTCAGTAGCAGGTCGGAGTTTGGATTGAGCCCGGTTAATGGTAATAGCCTCGCCCCCTTTTACATAAGACCTAAATATACCGGAAATTTGGGTGTACACCTCTGCCTAACCCTTTGGGGAATACAGCCGTGATGGTAAGCTATGTTATATAGATATAATACGAATTGTAATTTACGCAGATTATTAAAAAACCTTATTTGTTATAGCCAACGATGGAGAAACCGGCGAACTTGGATCAAAGCTCTAGCGAGTCGAGTATTACTAAGTCGGCATCCCAAAACAAAATCATCGCGGAGCCCAAGCAGACCAAGCAAAGCAAGGAAGCTGACAAGTCTGCTAAAAACAAAGAAAATAATAACACCAAGAATAAGAACAAGAAATCTAAGGAAGAAAAGAAGGATGAAGCCGCTGAAGTCAAACAGAAAGAGGAAGACGTTATTAAGGCTGAGGTAATTTTTTTCCTTTAATACATTTTTCCGCACGTCCTGAGATCAGGTGGCTTTGAGCGTGTTACGTCGAAAACACAAAATGACGAAAGTGTCAGACTGTCAGAACCGTGAAATGTAAATTTAAAAATAGGTCGTAATCGGAAAGTAACTGCTTTGCTAAATGTCAATTTCCTTTTATAAAAAAAAAATATACATACTCGTTTGGGTAGATGGTAGGTATGGTAGGTCTACTAATATACACCCAGTTTGCCAGTATGTTTAGGTCACATGTTGGAATTGAGGGCTAAGCAACTAGGTAACATGGCAAAACCAATTTTTCAATTTCTTACCGTTTAAACACACTGGACTTCAACAAATATTTCAAAATCAAAATTACCCAGATCGGTCTAGCCGTTCCAGAGTTTTAGCTAGACCAACGAACAGCCATTTATTTTTATATACATATAACGAAGAAGAAAGAAGAAGCATAAAGATGATATAACCGACTATATGCAACATTATCGAATGTTTGGTTGCAATTGGGTACCAATACATTGTAGATTGGTTGTGTCAGTGCCTGATCAGTGTGTCAAACAAAATGATACTTGCTAGGGTCAATAAACGATGCCAATATGCAGACAATTTAGTTTCGTAGTGATACTTGTAAACTGAACACGTCTCATAAATTATCAAATGACAGATGTGTCGTATACAGCGTTGCTTTTTAATCGTTTTAATCCCTTGGACGGGCGGTTTTACTTACAAAATACTATTCATTAAAAGTTTGCATAGCATGGTATCTCTTAAAATAAAAAAAATTGGAAGTGATAACGTAATATTCGCAAAATGCATGAAACCAGTAGTAGTCGCGCCTCGAGTTAGTTACCTACGCGTGCTTTCGTCGCATTGTCGTCGGTGCGTACCTAACTACCTACACTCCGCCCGATCAACTAAGGTTATTGACTCTGCTGCTCAGCTGATGTTCATGTACCTAAACAAATTAAATGATTCCAAATTTTCCTTCATACTTTTACGGGCTTAGGACCGTCATAATTGCTTTGTGCCTAGGTTTCGGGACATACCTACCAAATAAAATTTAAAAAAAAAATGCTAAACGCTATAAAATGAAAAAATAAGTCCCTACAGGCCTGCTAGTTATGGCGTATTTAAAAATGTGGAATCAAAATTATTTACAATGATTTGAAAAGACAAAAGTTCTCAATACACAATTTAAAAAAAGTTATGTTACATACCTACCTAATAATTTGTAACCGAACTGAACTACCTATCACTTAGGGCTACACTTCACGATAGCGTAATAATTGTTCAAAGTGCAAACCATTCCTATCGATACACAATCTTGCACGCTTTATTAAATTGTCTTTTAATTTTATTAATGTGTCTCTGTCACTTCTTAAAACATCAAAGGCGTGCACTATCGCATTTTTCATTTGTTCGCGAGTTTGATGCTCGTTTTTGTACACCAGTCGCTTCACCTCACTCCACAAATAAAAATCAAGCGGAGTCAGGTCCGGGCTTCTTGCTGGCCAAGCAACTGGACCCCCTCGTCCGATCCAGTGATCTCCAAACACGGAATTTAAATTATTACGTACATTACGCTCGTAATGTGCTGGACATCCGTCGTGTTGATAATAAAGGTTATTTAAATAAGCCAGTGGTATGTCTTCCATTAAGTCTGGGATTACACTTTGCAGCATGTTTAAGTATGTCCCACCGGTCAAATTTCCTTCGACAAAATACGGGCCGATAATTTTATCATTTATGATACCAGCCCACACATTAATACTAAAACGCACTTGGTGGTTACATTCACTAATCACGTGTGGATTGTTAAATGCCCAAAAATGTTCATTACGTTGATTAAATAGTCCTACACGTGTAAAAGTAGATTCGTCCGTCCACAGAATATTAGCTTCGCGATTGTTTAATAGCCACTGACAAAACGCGACTCTAGCCGTCCCATCGTTCTCGTGAAGAGCATGTACTTTTTTGAAGTGATACGGATAGAGTCCTTCTGTATTTAAGAGCTTCCAAACGTAGTATTGACTCACGTTAAAGCTAATTGCAGCCATGTTAGTACTACGCCTGGGATCTCGTTCAAAGTACTCCAGGATTTCTTCGTCTAGTTCAGGTGTGTACACTGGTTGGCGGCCGCGGCCCTGAGCGTGTGTAGGTGTACGGAATTGTCCGTGATCTAACAAACGCTGCGTAGCCGCCACAATTGTCTGACCAGACGGAACTTGGGGGTTGGGAATACCACGCAGACGCAAAGATTGCAAGTGGGTTGGTTCACTGTAGAGACGACGAGCCGCTTGCGCATCAAAACCCGCGATCGCGTACAATTGCACCATGGCAACGAACTCCGGATTGGAGTACACGTAATTACGAGACGCCATTACGTTCGCGCGACAAGGATACTCGTAACAACAACACACCGATGACGTCTTAGGAGAACTGAATTGTTTACATGACGTGGTCATGCGCTGCACTGCGCGGGGTGCGCGGGGCGCGCGCTGTTTTGCACTGCCAATCAAATGCGTTTTGGGGGCGGGGTTTGGTCTAGTATTGGTCAATTTTTGTGAGTCCACGTTGACTGTGCTTGCGCGTCAATGTTGTTAGTACAGAATGGTGACTACTAATGGTTCGCATTAGTTTGGTGGTTAATGGTCACTACGGCGAGAATTAATTCGAGTTTATAAAAAAAAGTACTTTATTTTTTTATTTTATCTTAACAAATCGATAGTGTTTCATGGACCGGATCGATCCTTCACGGGATTAAAACGATCAAAAAGCAACGCTGTATAATAATTGTTTGAAGTGCACGAATGACAATGTTACAATAAAACATTGGTAGAGATTCTAATTTCAAATATTTCTTAAAAATGTAGGAGTTAAAAAAGTTAATAAATATTTTAAATGACCACTGCCTGTTTCTGTTGTTTTTTGCGTCATTTTGATTTGGTTAAAAAACACAGTGATTATTCGAATAAGTTGACATCGTTAAGAAGATCTTGATCTCTAAATATGGTTTGACTAAATCATCAAGGAAATTATTTTGGCAATCACTTGTGACAATCATTTTCATTTCATATCTCAACATCATGTCTACACCTCAGCTTTGTGCCATGATTTATTTGTCAGTCAATAACCTTATTATTATTATATTTGAACAGAAAAGATCCCAGGAACCGTCTCCAACCAAGAACAAGAAAGAAGAAAAGTCGAATAAAAAGGAAATCGAAAAGGAGAAAAAGGTACTTGCAGTCTATATGTCATTTCCATAAAAATAATAAGCCTAGGAAATCTGTTTTGCCTAGTTTTTAACACGTGATATTTTGTGCTAAGGAAAAGAAAACAAAACACTTTATCGTATCTGACACTACATATACCGTTGGTCGTTTTATCTTTTTTTTATGATCAAGAGAGTTTGTTTTTGATGAAGTTTAGTTTATTTTTATTTTTGTTATAACACAGTTCAATAATAATAGTAAACTATGCATTATTATTGCGATTTTCTATATAATTCTCAGTACAAGTGGTTTGGATTTGTGACCCGGGAAAGTTCTCTAGTTTCTTAGACATGTTGCTGGGCTCATTTAATAAATACATTTAGATAGATTCTGGATAAAGTCGTAATTTGATATAAATGATTTATTTACTATGTATAATGTAGGAGTGGATCAAGGAAGGTTTTACAATCGTGAAGGGTCCAGAAAAAAGCACAAGCAAGGATAATAAGAAGAAGGCAGAAGAGGCACGTCTCGCAGAGGAGGCTGAGCGTAAGAGGTCAGTGGCGCCTTAACTTAAACCTTATTCCAGACTAGTTTATCGCGGTTTAACTCACGTCCCAAAAGGACTTACTATAACTCGACTTCTAGGCGGTGTATGAACATGAAACATGCACTATATTTTATACTCCCAGCAACTATGAAATCCTCATCTTTCGTGCAGTATTTTGCGTGATAAGTTTACAAACATACAGACAGATGAAATTCCAAAAAAAAAAATGTATTGGCCTGTTGTACTAATGAAAACCCCAGAGACATTATTTTTTCTTCAATATCTATAATATGACATCGGCCTGTTCAAATTTTATTAAATAAATAAATATTGATGTAGGTATTTCACATTAGGTTACATTGATTCGGCGACATACTTAATAAAATAAAATAAAGTATCTAAATTTAATTAATCAGATGACAATTACAATTATTACAGTATTTATAACTAACTACAAAAAAAAATGATGTCATTTGCCTTCGCAATTGTAATTGCAGTTGTGTCTTCATACAAATCATGATTATGTCTAAAGTAACGCAAACATATGATAATGATATAACCTAATTGTAACAAGCATTAATTACTTTAGTATTTATCAAAGATTTGAATAATGTGACAAGTTAAAAAGAATAAAATAATATTTTAAATATGTTTGCAGAAAAGAAGAAGAAAAACTAGCGGCTGATGAAGAAAAGAAAAAGAAACAGGCTGAAACAGTAAAGAAACAGCAGGTATGTACTGCGTGTGCGTACTATTTTGGCGGTTGACCAATTTTAGACTTTAAATGCTCACAACAAAAACAAATGTTGATTGTAGAACCTATGAATATACTCCCGGTTGATATATAAAGTTGGTATATAAAGTAAGGACACTCACCCCTTACTCATTTAACTATCCACATTAGTAGCATCGCTTCGCCTCACTTAATTTTTATACTAAATTTTCGATAGTTTATTGCATCCCATAACGAAAATGTGAACAGGTATTATGGTTTAAAATTAAGTAACAATTATAACAGCAAACTTTTAGTATTATTTATTAGAAACTTTATAGTATTGTTTTGGGTGCCTGCCGTTTAGCCGAAAAGATTTTGACAAAATTTCATTACCCATACAAATTATAGCAACCTTTTTTTATACCATTGCAATATTTCGAATGATTTTAGTACGCACATTTTTATTTGGTCTAATTTTTACTTGGCAAAATATTACCAAGTATAATGTCACTAGATTTCCACCCACGGATTCGCCCACGTGTTTTCTTATACAAAGTTTCATCCCCTTTTTTATCCCCTTGGTAGAATTAATCAAAATCCTTTCTTAGCGGATGCCTACGTCATAACATCTACCTGCATGCCAAATGCTATGCCATGCTGTACGTTGATAGATCACTATGTCAGTCAGTCAGTCTCCTTTGAGTTATCTATGTATTTAGATTATGTCATTTGGTCTTTATTCAAATGATTTATTAATTACAGCAAACAATCTTCAGACAATAAACGTTTCGTGAAATGATTTGTTAAGACAAAAATTAGGTTAATTTCTTCTTTAAAAAAAAATGGGTAGGTTAGGTTAAAACTTTGACTCAGAAACGACTTGCAATAATAGAAAAAAGAGATATTTTGGGCTAAAAACGATTATTCCAACTGAAGTATTTGACTTAATAAGAAATGTTAAAAGTACTAGTTGGCAACCAAGTTATAGTTTAAGCGTTCCTTTCCCAAACATTAGCGTTAAAGATTTTTGTGAATAGATTTTTTTCTAACTAATAATTTGGCAAATGAAATTATGCAAAAAAAATTTTGGGAAGTGAAAATTTGTCAAATTCCTTTCGGTCAAACAAGGGAGACCCATTATTTTACTTCGCTATAATTTGACATAATTTAATTACTCTTTATATGGAGCGCAGTACTCTAGGAGTCCGACTCTCAGACCGTATACGGAATTCCACACTGCGCTCCAAAACACAAATCGCCGATGTTAGGCAAAAAGCCGCCAGCCTTAAATGGAACTGGGGTTATGTGCCGCATGTCTGATGAGTCGTGGCCAAAAACCACGACAATGTGGTTGCCACAGAATACCAGAAGACATCGCGGTAGACCCATAATGAGATGGCGGGATGAGCTTGACTCTTACTGCGTGGGTTGGATGCTGAAGCCTCTCAACCGGGAAGAATGGAAGAAGCAAAGGGAGGCCTTTGACCTGCAGTGGGACGATCACGGCTGATAATAATAATAATAATTTATATATTTTAAAACAGCTAATATTGCAGGAACAGCAGTCTCAGCAGCAACAACGCCAGGCTTCGGAGTCGGTTGTGAAGAAGGCGCCGTGGTCGGCAGTAGCTAATCAAGCCATGCAAGCCACCAACCGCGACGGGTTAACCCTCGCCGAGATACAGCGGCTGGAACGCGAGAAGAAGCTGGAGCAGATGAAAGAACAACAGCAAATGATGCAGATCATCGCACAACAACAAGCTGCCGCATTGGCCCGGGAACAGGTCCGATCACATATTACCATGGAGAATGAAAGCTTTGTACAGTGACGAGCACAAATATGTACCTATACACTTTCTAAAATTATAACAAAATCGATGATATATTAAAAAAAACCGTCGAAATGATGTCTCCGCTCACGAAGTTGTATGGTCACATTCTAAAATAGAAGATCGTGAAGAATCTAAACCCCAAATGAAATCTAAACATTATGATGAATTCTTTACATAGACAGTAACAGTACCTATTTCCCATAAAAAGATTTTGCGTCTAACCTCAATGACGTTTCGACTGCTTTTGGACCTGGATTTTGAATCGTGTGACTTATTTCGTCTTTTCTTTTTATAGGAAATGCAGGCTGGTTTAGGGTGGGCAAAGAAAAAGGGGCAAAATCAGACAAAGGAACAGAGTTTGACTGAGATTCAGGTAAGATTATTGACGCTATTTATTGAATCTTAGGTTAATGACGAGATTGTCGGGGACAATAGGGTCTGTGTTATTTGAGACAACTCACAGATTTTACTTATTTACTTGTACGACCAATAATATTTTGTAAACGATAAATTTGACTGCCTCGTTGGTCTAGTGGTCCCAATCGCGACTGCTACGCTAGAGGTCTTGGGTTCGATCCCCAGGTCGAGCAAAGTGTTATTGAGTTTTTCTATGAAATTCTCAGTAGCAGCTCGGAGTCTGGATTTGTGCCCGGTGAATGGCAATAGGCTCGCCCCCTATTACATGGGACCCAAACATACCGGCGAACTGTGGGTGTACATTAAGTGCACCTCTGCCTAACCCTTCGGGGAATACAGGCGTGATGGTATGTTATGATAAATTTGATCATCTTCCATAGGAATTTTAACTTTAGAAGTGTCATTAATTAATTGAAAAAAAAAAACTAAACAGTCAAAATAGTGTTATCTACGCGGGCGAAGCTGCGGGCGGAGAGCTATAGTGTGACCGAAACCGCTGTACCGCGCCTTAGGTATGTGAGCGGTGAAGCGGGGGGGGGGGGGGGGGACAATGCTGGCCGCACTACTCAGTCCGCCGTCAACGCTCACGGCAACGGCTAGTGTTATTTGTACCGGACCGCCAATGTCAGACGCACATGACATAAATATCCAAAGATGGGTCGTGCGTTATCTCGTGATATTAAGACCGTTATTTTTAAAGTAGCCGAATATATCTAGAAAAGAAAAGCAGACAAGAAAAGCTTTGAATATAAAAGTGATGCAAATATTGGTTCTGAAGTATCTAATAATTGAAATAAAAATATAATAAAACGTACCCAGTTACTTATTACACTTACCATTACAGTGATATAACTTCGTACAATAATAACTATACGAAGTTATATGTCTATAGCATTAAAATATCGACTGATATCGTAACTTCTGTCCGACAATATCGTTCTCATGTGAACTCATGCTCTTTCGTTCCCGTTCCCCGCCTCGCCGCGCTTTCCTAAGGCGCGGTATAGCGGTTGCGGTCAAACTATAGTCGGCTATATCACATTCTAAGTACATGGCAGTAGAAATTGCGACCACAACAAACTTCAAACTTTTATTTGCATAAAATGTGGTTATTAAGGATGCTACATAATTACAAAAGATCAGTCACATTTTGCCGTAATGAAATAGCATGCAAATATTAATTTTACAATTAAAATTAATAAGACTTAAACTAAACTTTAACAGTATTATTACTTTAGAACAAGTCGATTGAGTATTAAAACTTTTGCTTTAAAATTGCTATGCTATATTAGGTGTAAATAGTAATTTTTCGCCGAATCCTCTATTTTACACGAAAATCTTCGACGATAACGATTTTACTCAATTGTGAATAATTTATTGTTGATTTCGCAATTTCTACTGCCATTTACCTAGAATGTGTTATAGCCGAAAATTTTCCGAAAAGCCAAGAAAAATTGAATTTTGCGCCCAACCCCGACGCTTTAGGCTTAAAGGCATTATTTTAAAAGGTTAAATGGCGATGAAGCGTCATTTATTGAATCCGTGATAATATGCAGGCAGAGGCGCGCAAGCAAGCCTTGGCGGCTGCAGTTGCGGCGGCCGCTAAAGCTATAGAGGAGGCCGACACCTCTGCTCCGCCGCCGACAAACCACGCCCCATGGGCCACCACCCACAATGGAGGTAACTCTCACGTCCAACTTATGACCCCACAGTAACCCTTATATGAATTAATTTACAAAACAGCATTTGAATTGGGCTTACAAATCGGATAGATAAATTCGTGATTGTAGCACCAATTCTCTAATAGCTACTGGTACTTACCTAAATCATTAGTGACGTCAATGCACCATTAATTATGTCAAGATTTACTTCTCGCAGCATTGCTTGCATTTCTACTCCTTCGAGCAGAGCCATGTCTATTGGAAGTCTGTAAAGTCTACACGTGGCACCCTAAGACGGATTTTTTCTGTACATGTAATCAAATCGCGTGGGCTCATTAATAAAGTTTCGATGGTTTTCGAAAAAAAAAGCACACGAAACCGAGGTGAATTCGATAAAAAAGGACTTTTAGGTTTTAAGTGGGAGAATGGCTTCGATATCGTACGCCCAATACGATAGATAAGATGGTGAAGCGACTGCTTTACCGAAGAAGAAATCGCGAATTCAAGTACCATCTGCGTTCAAATTCTTTCAGCCACATTTTTTACATGCCATATTATGTTTATAGGTAGGCCGTATTTCAACAGTAGCTCAAAAAAATATCGGATATTAGAAGGATAATTTGACGAAGTAGTGTATTCGCTCAAAATTTGAATTTATTCTGTTTAGTTGGAGGTTTTTGGGATACCCAGCCAAACTCATCTACGAAGTCTGAGAAACAGGAGTCGCAGAAGCCAGCTGAGCTAACCCAGAAAAAGAAAAAGCCCACTCTTAGCATCCCATCGAAGAAGGATACCCCGCCGTCTGTCGAGTTTGAGGCTTGGTGCACTAACATCCTCGCTTCATGGAGCTCCAAGATTGATGGTGAGTGCGGGTAAAGGCCGCTGGGAGTCGTTGTATGCAGGCGGCATAGAAACGGTCGCTGTGGAAGTCTATGGGGGATGCCGTCGTTCAGCAATGGACTTCATTTGGCTGATATGATGATGATGATCATGATGAAGAACTTAACATTTTGTAGAGATTCATCGCTTTTTTTAATTTTGTTGAAAATTAATATAATAATTATAGGGCAGCGTTGTTTTCTCAAATTAATGTAATGATGTGATTATTTCTGTTTCAGTACCAACTTTTGTCGGCTTTCTGAAGGACATTGAGTCACCGTATGAGGTGAAAGACTACGTTAAATGCTACCTGGGCGAGTCGAAAGATTCTAGCGACTTCGCTCGCCAGTTCCTGGAGAAGAGGTATATTTCTATATTTTAGGAAGTTATTTCGAGCTATACAATACAGTCTACGCTGACCTCTTATTGTATGAAAAGCCGATCAATGCGAGATCAGCTTAAACTGGAAATATATAGCTTGACCTGTAGGCAGGTTTAATGTTTCTGACTGGTTATTGTTTTGCCAGGTCCAAGCTTCTTCGTGTCGGCATGGTGACACCCTCCGATGACCTGTGCTCCCCGGCTATCGCGGTTAACCCGCGCACCACTTCCGGCTCTGACTACCAGGAGGTCAAAGGCAAGGGGAAGAAAACTAAGAAAAATAAGATGCTAAAGGTCGATGTGCGCATACTGGGATTCTCAGTGACCGCCGCTGAAGACCGCATCAACGTGGGCGACATTGACACAGTGTGAACTGTCGTCCCCCCACCTCTCTCGTGTTCACTATAACTCGTCTTGTGATAACCCATCGGAGATATAAACACTTGTGTCGACACTTACTCTAATGTTCGCTGCCTCGGGGGACTCCGGCTCGGCGTCACTCGGTGGTATCCATCGGGTACGCCCTACAGGTTACCTCTCTCATTCGTACAGTTAATGATTATCCCCGAATCAATAATACTGATACGTTTAACCTGACACAAACAATGTTATAAATAATTATGACGTTTTCGTAATTTTTAAGAAAATTATAAGTGTTATTGAGTCGAGGCGCATTATTCGTCGTCAATTTCATCTTAAACACTTGTAATCAGTGTAATCATCCGATAACATTGTAAATATGAATTACCTAGTTAAAGAAATATCTATGGAGTTTCTTGCCGGCTCTTCTCCATACGACCCAACTATTTCGAACCGTGCTACTAGTAGATTTTCAAAAGTACTTATATTGGTTTAAAACATTTGACTTGACATGGGTTTGATCAATGTTACCGAATTGTTTTAATGATAGTAAAAGGGTTTATGCCACAGTGTCATTTGATTTCGCTTACCGGTATATTGAGCGTGCTGAGCGTACATCAACTTGTGACTAGTCTCCATAGGTAGTGCATAATAAACCACCGCAATATTGTGCCTTCAGTGTGTTCTGACCAATGGATGAGTGGAGGAGTGTCTTCTTTTAAGCGTTTATTTTGTATTTTTAATATTATTGTATGTCATGGTTTATCTGCATGTTATCTCTTATTTAAAAAAAAGTTATCGGTCAGGTGTGACTTTAATGTGTGTGCAAATACACGCGACAGACAAACAAATTAGCTACTCGCGGCTCGCGGCCGTCACAGAGGAGAGCCCCTGCAGTTTTCTAGTCAATTTCTTCAATAATAATTATCGTGATACCCCATAGATGAGATTTTGATGTCCAATACCTTTCAGAATTGACAAATTCATAAAAAGTTATTCAATATTCCGACGAGGATTTAAATTAAAAGTATTTTAAATTATGAAATAGTACGATGTGCAATAGTTAATCACAAATGTTTTATTAGAACAATAAATGAAATGTATTTCTTCACTGATAAACAAAAAAATTGCGGTTATGCGTTCTTTGGTAATTAGGTTGTCTTGAATTTCCTAGTACCTTATTTAAATTATGAGTTTCATATTTCCGTAATAATTGTCAATTTCCGTTCTCGATTCAAATACTTATTGTGCAATATAATATTTTTACTTTGTGCGTGTTTGTCTCTAATGCGATATGTTTTCCTAGCTTTGGCTCAGTTTTTTTCCTCTAAAATACATTTAAGTTTCTTATCTTACTAAAATTATTTTGAAAAGTTTGCTTTGTATTTTATGAGGCAAGCTAGCACAAACTAAATGCGTGTTGTCAAAGAATGTTTCGGGGATTTTTAACATTTTATCTTAAGGTTAAAGCGTTAGGGCGTAAAGTTTCAGTTTTGCGCTCAACGCAAAATTGAAATTAGTCTTGGTTTCTGGCAATTTTTTCGGCTATATCACATTCTAGGCACATGGCAGTAGAAATTGCAAAATTAATAATAACTTATTCACAATTGAGTATTAAAACTTGCTTAAACATCGTTACCGTCGAAGATTTTGGTGTAAAATAGTGGATTTAGCAAAAATGACCATTTACACCTAAATCTCCTATGATAGCAATTTTTAAGCAATTGTGAATAAGTTTTTAAGCATTTTCTACTGTTATGTACGGTGGCCAGCACATCAAGTTACCACAAAATGACAAATTTTCTCAGTTGATTTTGAACTTTATCTTCAACAATTTAAGGTTTATAATAATTTGGAGAAATTTGACAGTTTTGTATCCCTTGACCTGCTAGCGACTGTACCTAGAATGTTTTATAACCAAGAAAATTTTGAATTTCGCGCCCATCCCTGATGCTCTAGCCTTAACAGTATTTACAAAATTTTACTTTTGATGCATATTCTGGTTTTATTTGTTGATAATTCGCAACGTGAAGTAAAACTCCTTTTAGTGTATTATATACGTTTTTGACGTCAGTTTTATTTCAGAAATTAACGCCAAGTAAACTTTATATTTTTTATACCTTCGACGGACAATGCCTGCTGCGTTTCTAGCAGAGTAATGAGTCAGGTAATTGTATTCAAACGAGCACTGTTAACCGTTTACGAAATTAAAATCGAATATAAAAATAATCACTTTATTACGGAGCCGCTATTATCATTCGTCGAAGGTTGTAAAAATGTTTTTTATGATCTATTTTAATTTGTGTAGTTACATTTTCTTACATCATAGTCTGTACATAAGACGGCAATAGGTATATACCCGATGGGATGTATAATGTTGTGTAAAGTTTCGCACCTACTAATATTAAACTAAAAATATCTTATTGTCTATAGTTTGACAGATTGTTTATGTCCGATTTTATATTTAGTTTAATGTCGAACTACATCATAAGGATTTTAATAGTGTTTTATGTATATATCATTTTAATTATTATATAGTCGTTTTGTATATACTTTGTTTGTTAACGAGCATATTTTGTATTCGGTGTATGAACTTACTGATTCTTTTTCTTTTTTTAATTTTCTATTAACAATGCGATCCGGTTTTTGATGGACTGTTGCGTATTTGGCTCCGTCATTCAATATAACATGACAATGCCGTAGCGTCGTATTCGTGTAACATGACAGCACGCGTGAAGTCCGATGAATTGGAGTATGATGACGACGTGTTTTTATGTAGTTAGGCATAATTTAAACATTTGAATATGTTGTGTTACTGATGCATTTTGGAATAGTAGTGTAATATAACAATGAATTCATGGGCCTGCTGTTGGTTTTATTATATTATGCCACTCGATTATAACGTATACATATGCATATATGATGTTTTCACGCCGTATTTTTTTTATATTTAGCTCATTGATGTCTATGTTGTTCGTAGAATTTCAAAAATAATGAATTCTCGGCTCTATTTATCTCATTCTTGATAATCTAATGCAATAATATTTGCTTTACAATAAGTGTTAGTAATTGTGAGTTATGTGTAGCAGTTGTTCGAGGTGAAAATTCAGTTATCCGTCATTTGTATGTTCATAATATATTTTAAGTAGTAGGTAGTTTTGCATGGAAATTATATGCTCCAATTTTACAAATTTATTGTGCCTAAATACTTGTAAATAACTTATTGGCCTGACCATAGGTGTTATGTATTATGCTCCAATGTACTGTTCAAGGGTCTGGCGGAGTCTCAAATCGCCCCTAATACGTTACACCAAAATTAAACGAAATCCAAACCTGATTTAAAATTACATTTGTTATTATGCGGTTTCGACTACCGTAGTCTAAATTTCTTTAAACCTATTATATAAAAAAATACGCATTAATAAAAATTAAATCGCAAGCGAATGTAGTTCTGATACTTTAGATTTTTCGCTCGTTTATTTAAGTAATGGTATTATAAGTAAAAAAAACACAGGATGAATTATTATTGCATAATAAAAAGATCGTGAAATGTTAAAACCATTAACTTTTTCCTAGATAATTGTTTAGTGAAATTTTAAGCAAATTAATACTGTCTCGTTCGTACCAAGTGGGTGTTGTGGCCAGGGGACAGAGATGACAATATTTAGGTCGATTTTTGCACGCTCGCTTCGCACGGTAGTCGGGCGGTCACTTTGCCGGACTCTTAAGATATAGCCTTACTCACGATACCGTAACTATTTTGAAATTAAAATACTATAAATATTTGTGAGGAAATTTTAATTGATCCAAAATAATTCTAACAAGTATCGATCGTGTTCAAGCTTAGTCAAAAAAGTTAAAAGGTAAAATGACGAAAGCACATAAAGGACATACGTCCAGATCAATAGATCGTTGTCAAGGATATGGGGTTGATGCGATAGGTTAGGTAATTGATTAGGTAGTTGATATATGAATCGGACATTTCGAGACCTCAACGTCCTACAACTCCTATCGCGACTCTGGTAATGACAGTTAATAAGCAGACTCGTTGTATGCCGCGTATGTGACGTGAAAATCAGGGGGGGGGGGCTATATTAAACAATTCCTCTGCAATCATTTTATCTTTAGAATATTGTTGTAGATCCTACAGAATTCACTTATTATGATTTATCGAAGTGGCCTTTTTTGGTCCTGTAGGTTTTGCCAATATTGCCCCCTTGCCCCGTGCCTGGGCTGCGGCCGTGAATATGCTTATTTAAATTCCATGTAATGTGGAAGCAACTAATGCTAATGAAATGATTTGTTTTAGAATCGTTACTAGTTAATTAAAAACACCTTGTCTTCTACTCTGCATAAATGTTGTCACTTCAGAACTGAATTAAATTCATTAGTAAATGAGGCCGCATTTCACTAACTCCGAATAAGCTCCCGTTAAATAACTCGGCAGCATAGGTATTTCATAAAAAATCTGTTTCATTTTTGTATTTATTCGAAGAGTAGCGGCTTTTTTCTCGTGGTGAAATGCGGCCTTAGTGATAAAATTTCTGTGGTTATTGTCGATGGATGTGAACGTGCTCACATGGAGGCGTGCTGTGTCGGTGTTGTCTGTTTACCCCTTGCGGAGATTCCTCAAATTTTAGGCTGTATAATAATTATTTATTGTGTAAGGCGGCCGGTACGCTATTAAAGAACGGAAATGTCTGAACAGGACTGAAAACATTAGTAGTTGCTGCAGTAGCAGTGCTCTTACGCATAACAGCAGCAGTAAAAAAGTTATACGACTTTTTCTTTTCGGTACTTATCGTATTTACAGCAAAATGGCCAGGAAATAAAATCAATGATTAAATGAGATAATTACAAATTAAGTACCTACTTATGATTTGAATTTTATAACAACTGATGATGATACGCTTTGAACAGAATGTAGTTGTTGCTGGAAGTGTGTAGGCCGCCCACATTATTGTCAAAAGATTGTCCCATACAGCCTCTGCCTAACGTCTCTTGTAGGGATGATAAATGAAGCAATAAGTGTACTGATGTTTGTAATCTTAAATGTTTAATGTTTCGATTATTATATGGAAAAGTATGTTTTACTATATGGAAGACGTGTAAATATTAAAATAGAATTTAAAAATAAAAATAATGATCACTGAATCTCAAATTTTTATTTTTTATCCCATTACTTACAATTTATAGGTTTTTAGCAATTTATAGGTTACTTTTACAACAAATTTTGTCGTTACATGATGTCATACTATGTACATGTTTAGGTTGTTACCCTTATAGTTACGGTCATTAGATCCCGCGACGTTCGCCAGGACCTTAAAAGACTGTCGATGGCGGAGCGAGAGGTATTGCAACAATATAATGGTGCTACTCTGACCATACTTAGCATAGCACCATCGTGTGCCGGGCCATGTCAACGGTGCCAGCGACGCAATGGACACACAGGTGATATAAGGCGCTCCATCCATTGCACCGCGCCCCGTCGCGTAGCGCTGGATGGCAGATTTTACCATTGTCAAGTATCTCAATTTATTTAGGAATCACGCCTAGCACAACACACTGCCGACACGGAAATGCGCGGGGAGGCGCCGTTATGTTATCCGTCGTGGGTGAACCGCCTTAGGCTATCCGAAAAACGTGGATACTTTCCAAAACAGCTCCGTCCCAAAGATACCTGCGTCATCCGGAACAAGGCGACGTGGCGACTCCAGCCTTATGACGTGCCCTGGATCATTGGATCCATAAAACCAAACGCTGCTGCTTTGTTGTACCTACCTATGCTTTGCAGTTAAGCCCTAAAAAGCAGCGCTATGACATGTGTGATTCAGTGGGTCCCTGATGGTTTACATTTAGGTGTATGGCGAACGATCGAGTTCGGGCAGTATTGTCTTGCCCGAACTCGATCGCTCGCCAATAAGAAAATGAATGCACCTACCTATGAACGTTTATGACAAATGAATATAGAACAAATCATAATCATTGGATCACACGGGGCAATCTCCATGTCAAGTTCAGTACCTAGTAGCATAAAGATACGAAACTATCGGTTTCGAATTTGAATTTGTCATCAAGGTCTTGGAATAAAACGGAATATAAATTTTGTACTTTTTTTAATGACAAGCAATCGATAGTATGTCAGGTTATGACCTACAACAGCAGGAAGGACGAGGACGTCGCCTTCGTCTTTTTTTGCAGCAGCAGCACTTCTTTCGCCTTCGCTTACGACGACAACTGCGTCTGCGTCGGCGGCGACAGCCCAGCTCGCGGGCCAAATTCGCCACGTAACGATCGCCCTGTCGATCCAGAAACCCCAGCACAGCACTCCTTTTTAAAGTCTCTTCGGCTTTCCATGTCAGCGTGTTCGTTCTCCACACGTCGCCGAACTTGTCCTGCAGATAGTTTGTGATTTCTGCCGCGGTTGCGCCATCTTTATCTGCCACTTTATAGAAGGCATTCATCACCAGCTTGGCTGTGTTCTGATCCTGCTCCTGACGTATGTTTTCGTGCGACATTCTGTCTCTTTATTTTTTCTCTCTTTCATAGGAATTTAACATTGTTTCTGCGTTTTAGAAATGTGTTATCGAAAATATTCTAAAAATATTCTAATACATAAAAATAAATAAATTTGTCAGTCTCAAAAAAAGAAGAAAATTACCGAGCAGCTGTCAACATTTTTCTTAATATTTTGTAAGACCAGTGTTTGTGTCAACAACTACCGGTACCTGCCTATTAAAAAATAAAACCGAAGACTGGCTAAAACGAGAATTACTAAAATCAATGTTCAGTAGATATTTAGGTATGTGTGGATTATGTAGGTAGGTTACCTATGTTATTTAGTAGGTTTTTGTAGATTACTTTAGTTTATTATTATCTTCCCCATCATTTCCTGCCCTTGTCCAAATTTGCTTGAGGTTAGCGCAGACTTATTATTTATTCGTAGGCGTATTTTTTGCGTTTATTCATTCTTCTCATGACTAGGAACGGGAAATACGTTAAGTACTCTAAATACCTACCTACCACATCGTCTTACGCACAGTCTATAGATTCCCTCGTAGCTCTAGATGTTAGGTACCCATCCATATTGGATAATATAGGTATTTCCAGGTAACATACTCATTTATTTTGCTAGATGACCATTTGTTTCGGCTATTAGTATTTCTTTGAACCCACTTTCCGTTGTAAGACAAACTATTTACAATGACAGTCTATTAGCAGGCTTCCCATATGTTACTGGCTGTTATTTATAAGAATTTGAGTAAAGAAACCAAATAGAATAAAATTGGTAGATACTTGAGAGAATTTAAAATAAGTATTTGCGTAGGTACCTAGCTCTCATCATAAATTCCAAGAGAAAATGTTTTTGAGTTAAGATTAATTCTTTTCGGCGTAGGAAGTAAAAAATGAAGTAGGTAGGTAGTCCTATTTGATTAACTTATAAAGTTTGGGAACTCGGGGTGTTTATCTTTAGATTGCCTTTTTTTGAAATTGATTCTGACAGCAACATTGGCAGGAATTCTTTGACATTTCAATTAATCTGAAACATCAAATTATATATTTTTTCGGAATGTAGTTACTTATTTATACTTACAAAATTGAAATCGCTGTTGTGCAAAATGGAACAAGTTGGTGAAATGGAAGAAGTTGGTGAAGTAGAAGAAGTTGGTGAACCGGAACAAGTTGGTGAAATGGAAACAGAGGAGGTGGAGCTGAAGCCGCCTGACTTCCCTTCGGGTCGGTTGATTATCCAATATCTTCAGAAAATGAAGGCGGGGGCGACGATGGGGGAAATTCTCCAGTATTTGCGTTCCGAGTACGGAAAAGATTCCGATGAGTTAACCAGCTCTGTAATATCTATATTAGAAAATGGGACAGCTCTAGGGTTTTTAGAGCGGAAAGGTTCTCACTACATGAACTGGTCGGCTCGTGAAGCGTGTGGCAAGCCCCGTCGTCGGCGCCGCAGTTGCTGTTGCCGGCGACGCAAGCGGGTGATCCGGCGACGACGCAGCTGTTGCCCTCGGAAGAAGCAGCGGCGCCGTTGCTGACTATCAGACCTGCCCGATCCTGTGCCAAAACAAATAAAGAAACGTAAACATCGCAGTAAATCTTTGCACAGAGCCGGGTAGTAGTTCATGGAGTTAATAATATTGGGTGTGTTGGTACTGTATAGTAATTTTATGTTGGAGTTTAATAAATTTTTGTTCACTGACCTGCGTTGTTTTTGTTGTATACACGGCTACAGGTCAACCTATACAAATCCAGTTTAAGCTGATCTCGCATTCCTTCCCATAAAATAAGACGCCAGCGTAGCGTCGTCTTAAAGTACTGCCTCATCAGTTTCGTGGTGCTACGCTAGAGGTCCTGGGTTCGATCCCTAGGTTGAGCAGTGTTATTGGATTTTTCTATGAAAGTCTCTGTAGCAGCTCTGTGGCAGCGGCCTATTGCCAGTACCTAACCAGGCACAAATCCAGGCTCCGTTACTGGCAATAGGCTCGCACTATACCTTATTATATGGGACCTAAACATATCGGCGAAGTGTGGGTTAGGTACATACGAACAACTCTGCCTAACTGTCCGGGATATACAGGCGTGATGGTATTTTATGTTATGAATGTTAAAAGTACTGGCCTACTCATTTTAGGAATCTACTTATCTACACAAAGTTATTCTGACGCGGTTCGGTCAAATTTACTCACACATGTCTCGACCTGGCAATCGAACCCAGGACCTCTAGCGTAGAGAGAACAATAAATTTAAACAAAATTAATCTATACTTATCTGTACTAATATTATAAAGAGTATAGTTTGTGATTATTGTGAGTTTGTGACGTTATGTATGAATGGGTCTCTGAAGCCCAAGCAGTACTAGGGACGCAGATTCAGATAAGAGGTGGTTTTGGATCTGGAACGAGTCCAGTGTATCTTGGTACATTATGGTATTTGGGTCCAATATTAATAGCATGCCAAGATATACTGGACTTAGGTATATACTGTGCAAGTATGCTCCCACCCACGTACAGTGAAGGCGCTTTTCCCCCTGTATTATAGGGGAAATTACACTTGCGTGCAAATAAAATAACATCGTATTAAAATTTATACTTTTATTGAACTGCACAAGCTTGCACAGTATTTCGAATCTTCAGAGGTGATTGTGTGTGTGGATTCGAAACGCGATCGTCCTTTTTTTTGTTGGAAGTTGTAAATGAGAATTTCTAAAAACATCAGGGATTTAAAATTAAATAAGTATCCTTATAAAGCCTTTAATAAGGAGTTCCGTATTATTTATTCGTAGGGAGTTCCTATATAATTGAAGATGTTTTTATTTTACGACTGAGTACCTAAGTATATCGATTAGGTACAACTCTGGATTACTTAGTCTATTTGTCTTTGTTTTAATGTTAAGTGTTAAAACCTGTTAAAACTGGTTATAATTCTCTTTGGATAGAACACACAAAATACCTAGGTACTTAGTTCTTATAATTTAAATTTTAGTAGGTACTTAGGTAATTTCATATGAATTTACTAAATTTTACCTACATTAATAAATAAAATATTTTTCTAAGGAAAAATTAAATACGTAGATGCAGAAGTAGTATGCATCATTTTCGACTTAAGTAGGTATTGGAAACATTATTAAAGCCAATTATTATATACCTACTGTTATTTTGAATTATTGTGAATCTAAACCATCGAGGGACCTACGCAATCTCGTACAAAAAAATTCATTGAATTCGGTCCGGCTGTTCAGGAGGAGTTCAGTGACATACACACGTACCTACGGAAGAATTATAGTCTACATACTTCTTACTAGTGGTAAGTTGTCTCCAAATCTTAGTCAATCAGCATCGCCATCCCCGAAAGGCTTTGTTGTACCACGTCGACCTAAGGAATATTATTACAAGACATTATTTCTAAGAAAAACATTTAATTATGATTGAAAGCACAATGCTGTTTTTAACAAGCTTTTATTTTAAAATGAGTCGGTATAGGTACCTACTTACGTATTACTCATTTGGATAAGACTTAATCTAAGGTACCTTCTATGTAGTGGGCCATTTATTTTTGCACTTAAGTGTAACTCTCTAATTAAATCCCTTCAGGGGTCAAAGCCTAGCTCCGCCCCAAAATCCCCCAGCCCTGTTTCGATTCCGCCCAAGGATTGCTTACACCTTACGACACGAAACGCTTTTAATAAATCGTAACATAAACCCAAAAACCTTCAGAAAACAAGTATTTTTTTAATGTTACAATTTTGTTGGTGTTCTGGTATTAACAACACAAGAATTTTCAAAATCGGTTCAGTAGGTCCAGAGATTAGATACCCTACAACCTACAACCCTACTCGTTTTAGTATTACTAAGTAGGTACCTATAAATAAAAAACAATTGCCGCATAAGTATATAACTATAATAAGTACCTATGTATTTTTTCTTGTGTTCGTATTTTCAGTACCTACAATGATTGATTTTTTAAATATTTCGGTTGGAAAATTTACACATTTTGTCTATCCGTGTAATTTTGTGTACCTACTTACAAAGAAATATTGAATTTGGGGTCCAATTCATATAGACGTGACATTGGACGGTCAAAACATTGCAGAATCTCCTGCAGGTCCATAAAAGCCTGGTATCGAAGCACGTGAGCGAGCTCTTTTATATGGATTTTAATCAGAAGGCGATGTATATTTTATAGAAAGTCGGAAATTTTGGGCGGAGCTTTAACACTGCGCGCGAAAGTGAAAGAGATATATTGTTTCGGCTCCACCCAAAATTTTCTTTACACGTCACGATTTTTAGTTAGCCACGATTAGCAGTGACGTCTGCTTCTGTTGGATCATATTTATCAAGAAATCTAGAAAAAATGTATCCCCTTAAAATGTAAGAAGATTTTTGCGGCCCTTTAGAGATAAGTATAATAATTTAGGATGAGATATCCGAAAATATAGTTTAATTAGTGAGTAGGTATATTTTAAAATGTAATAAAAATAGGTATAAATTTACTAGTTTTATACATAAGCGCTTTTCAGTAGCAATAGATAACAAGATCAAAATAGTTCCTGTATTACGAACCTTTCTGCTTCGTAGCATGGTGAAGGAAGGCAATAAAAATATTGTAAATTCGCAGAATGCCGAAAATGAAATATAAAACACGTAATCGATTCATCGTTGACGTGCCTTCAAGACAGTGGAAACAACAACGGTAGCTCCTGTAGGTTCATAAATTCCTGGTACAGCAGCCCGCCGACGATGTCTCTAAAATGGTGTTCAATACATTTTTAAGCAGGAGTTCATAAATATTAGGAGATCTTAACTGGAAGTTTTGGGCGGAGCTTCACTAAAATGTGCGCGCGCAGAAATTGTAAGTGATATTGTTTCGGCTCCGCCTTAGATTTCCTTTACACATCACGATTTTTAATCCTTGTTATATGAAAAAAAAAAATCGTGACGTGCCTTCTCTCAATCTTCACAATATTTCTTATTATAACAAGTTTTATGTACTTAATTTGTGCATAATATTTAATTACCGATACGGTAACGGAAAATATTTTTTAAAGTTTTATGTGTAAAGTAGCTATTTATATACATAAACGGTTGGTAATAAGTAGTAATTAAGACGTCAAAACAAATCTTATATTGTGATGCTTTCTTGCTGTTGTGGCAAATGTACTAGCAGCTAGCTAGCGGCATGATAGATAAGTAGATGTACCTTATAGCTTTTTAGTGAAGGCAACATACACTATGATTACATAATATAACTATAAAATAATCAAATCATCGTTGACGTGCCGTCTGACAGTGGAAACAATAACGGTGATAGCGGTGGCTCCTGTAGTTTCATAAAGCCCTAGTACTCGAGTCCGGGAACTCCGTCTTTTATATGGAATTCCCTAGATTTTTCACCAGGAGCTCGTAAATAGTTAGGAGGTCTTCGTAGCCGGAAGTTTTGGGCGGAGCTATAATAATTATGCGCGCGCAGAAATTAAAATATATATTGTTTCGGCTCCACCCAAATTTCTTTTAGACATCACGATTTTTAAAGATTTTAAAGAATTCCGAATCGTGAAGTCGTTCCATCGCTCTCACTCCACACTATTAATACTTATTATATTGTGCATGATATTTAATCAACTATGACTAACAGAAAATATAGGTATTTTAATAATTTAAATATTTTTATACATTGGAGTTGAGTATACGTTTATCACCAAAGGGTATGAAAAATAGATAGTAGCCGATTCTCAGACCTATTAAATATGCATATAAAATTTCATAAAAATCGGTCAAGCCGTTTCGGAGGAGTATGGTAACTAAGTATATAAGATGTATAAGATGATTGTCAACACGACACAATTGTCAACAATAATTTTATATAAGTACTTAATAGATGATTTTTGTTTGGATATGTGATTAGCTACGGGATAAAGGTAGCGTTGCCAGGCGTCCGGATAAAGCCGGACATGGTCAGGCTTTTTAATTCCGTGTTCGGCCAATATAAACGGTCCGGCTTGTCCGGCTTTTGTTATACTTTTTATTTTTTACTTTATTTCAATGATTAATATACTAAAATAATAATTAATATAATATAATAATTAACGGTTTTGTGGGGCCTTGTTTAAAAATGTTATTTATAAAAGTTTAATAAAGATACATACATACAAATAAATAAAATCGAATGCTAAATCAGTCTACTTAGGTTTAGAAACGAAATCCTTACTAATGTAGGGTGTCCGGCCTTTTATCCCAAATGTCCGGCCAAACTGGCTCGTCTGTCCGGCTATTATGTTTGAAGACCTGCCAACCCTAGATAAAGGTATAGGTACCTACACTTAGTATTTTTTTAAATTTGAATATTAGGATAGCATTAAATAAAAAAAAAGTGGCAATAAAGTATGTCATGAAATAATAATTCGTTGTAGTGTCGTATAAATTTGACCGAAGCAAATTTTGAATTTGAAATAAAACTACTTTTTACAGATTTTATCTCGTTGTATTGATATTTTTCATTCCCAACGTTTCGGATCCTACGATACGGATAAAATCCGTAAAAAGTAGTTTTATTTCAATGTCCAATATTCGCGATAGTGTTAGAAACCAGTAAATTTTGATTTTCCCGCAGAAAGCGGTTATCTCAGTTGCGACAGTTCCTGCAGCTTCATTAAGTCCTAGTACCGCAGCCCGCGAACGAAGTCTCTCGGTCGATGTTCCCCCGGCGCTCGGGATCTGCGCGAATACTTACTGAAAGCGAAAGTTTGCTACTGCTCCACCCAAAAGAACAGTAGTGAAATTAAGTTTGATTTATATTTGAGCATCTAAAAGTGACAGAATCTATTTTTTAATTAAATTCCATTAATTATCTGAGTTTTTTTTAAACTGTCACGAAATCCATGGTTAGACCATTTTTGTTATTAAAAATGAAAAGTTATTTGAGTACCTATTTCCGTTATCTACTTTAGTTTAGTGTTGCCATTTCATATTTATTCTTCAAAGTGGTAGTAACTATTAGGAACGTACATCATAATAATTATCATAGTAATGTTATAATTAAACATACCATCGCATCTGTATTACCCGAAGGCTTATGGAGAGGTGTACTAATGTACACCCACACTTTGCCGTTATGTTTTAAGCGAGCAAGCCTAATGCCAATAACCGGGCACAAATCCAGACTCCGAGTTGCTACTGAGACAAACTCGATAACAATGCTCGACCTGGGAATCGAACCCAGGACTTCTAGCGCAGCAGTCGCGCTTAGGACTACTAGACTTCATAGTCTAGTAGTCCTCAGCGCGACTGCCTCATGGCAGTCACACAATTTTAATATACTTAGATAACGATCACCCTTAAGGTATCTTATCGAGCAGTAGGTACCTACCAAAATATTATATACCTACCTAGTAGTCATGGGTCTAGGTGTTCTACTATGGTTTTCAACTTATAATAGGTACGTATTGGAGGTAAATAAAACGTCATTGGTGACGGCTAGATAGACATATATTTATTAGAATAAGTGGTTAAATAACTGTGACATCAATTTAGTTATATTATTGGATACATGAGACATAATAATAATTAAATATTATGGATAACCTAGCCTAGCCAAAAATTAACATTTGCTTAGGTTTATGAGGATATTAGGACATTAAGATAATATATTCTGTTTATTTTATTGGTTATTAAAAGTTATACTTATTAGAACTTTAAGGAAGATATAGATTTTAGAAAGACAAATTCTCGCGGACTCGTTTCAGGCCTTGAGGCATACATAAATATTTTGTTCCGTTCGGGAATTGAGCCTTCGATCTGTAGAATAGAAACTGTTTGATAAGCATTGCGCCAGTAGTCGCAATGAAGATATAAAAGAAGCAGGTAACTCAGGATCATCACAGGATCATCTTATAGACAATCATCTATCTATACTTTGGTCTTGGACTTCCCCCTACATCCATCCACAAAAATCAAGCAGAAAACCTTTGTGGTAACATGTTGATAGGAAGGTTTTAAGCTTATGTAGATGGATGTAGGGGTAACGGAAAACTAAGGGATGGATGAATGGATTGTATGAAACAAATATAAATAATTTTCAGGAAAGAAGTTATCCGGGATGGTGGATGTTAAGAACGGAGGTCTCACATGTTCAGTCCCCCTACATGCATCCACTGAAAACCTTTTTAGTAACATATACTTCAACCGTGCCTTTTTCATACCCGTCATTTACTATATCGGGTTGAGGAATGCAGGGATAAATGTTGATGGCAAGGTTTTAAGCTAATGTGCATGGATGTAGGAGAAGCGGGAAATAAAGGGATAGATAAATAGACTGTATGAAAGAAACTGAAATGATTTTAAAGAAATAAGTTAACGGGGATAATGATTGTTTAGAGCAGAGGTGTCACAGGTCCGGTCCCCCTACATCCATCCACTGAAAACCTTTCCGGTAACATGTACTTCAACCGTACCTTTCTTATACTAGTTTGAGGAATGCAGGGATGAATGTTGATAGCAAGGTTTTAAGCTTACGTGGATGGATGGAAGGGGACGAAAATAAAGGGATAGATGAATAGACTGGATGAAAAAAAATCGAAATAATTTTAAAGACAGAAGTAATCAAATCAATTAATAGATCGAGTTGAAACTCTGTACTGCGCTCCAAAACCCAACTTATCGACGTAGCTCAAAAGGCCGCGAAGCTTAAATGGGACTGGGCAGGCCATGTCTGCCGCATGCCGGATGAACTGTGGGCTTTTATTGCACAGAACTGGAGCCCTGAGACGGTTAACCGAAAACGCGGCAGACCACGGAGGAGATGGCGGGATGACCTGGATGCCTTTCTTGAGAATTGGAAGGAGGTGGCACGGCACCGGGAAAAGTGGATGAAATGGGGGGAGGCCTTTGCTCAGGAGGGGGACAATACAGGCTAATTAAAAAAAAAGTAATCAAAGATGAAAGTTGCTAAAAACGGAGGTCTCATAGGCCTGGTCTCCACACATCCATCCACTGAAAACCTTTTAGTAATATTTACTTCAGCCGTGCTTTTCAACCCGTTATTTACAATAATGGGTTGAGGAAAGCAGGGGTGAATGACGGGAAGGTTTTAAGCTTATGTGGATGGATGTAGGAGAAGCGGATAACAGAGGGGTAGATAAATAGACGGTATGAAAGATATCAAAATAATTTTAGAGAGTAAATTGAGGATTGCAGGATAGTGGGATTTTTAAACTGATAACTGACTGACCTTATTAAAAGAAGATACGAGGGAGGGAAAGAGGATAATTCTGATATTTTAGGGAGATTTGAGTGAGAACATGAAGCAGAAACTTCAACAGGATATCTTGGATATTTGCCAGGTAAAGTTAATTTTTGAATAGGCTAAGTAGAGTAGTATATTAAAATTACATTGAATTGACATACATGGATAATTGTTACGCTATAATTATGATACCGTGGATAAATGCATGATGTCAATGAATGGTATGCGTATGACTTATGTATGTAAGGACATTGGATACGTATGTGCGGTTAATTTTTTTTGAAAGCTGGTCTACGATTTGCTGGTGAAATCTTAATTTAAATACGATAATATTAGGCTGTTTAAATATGGTCCTATTATCTAAGGTTAAGTACAATTATATAATATTATTTATGATAATTTTGGTTAAATATGGTCCTATCCTATGGTTAAATACGGATTAACGTCTAAATATGTGGTTTCTACAGTTAAATATTGTTGTAGTTATAGAACAACGTAGTATTTTATTTTAACTTTCTTTATTAAGATAAACATGGGTACTATAGGCTATTCCTTTGGTTATTTATGGGTACCTAGATAGAACAATATGGTTAAATAAAGATTAATATCCATCTATATTTTGATATAATATGGTTAAATTAGCTTTATTTTTCTGGGTAACATGGTATTAAGTATAACGAAAATTGAAATATTGTTTTTATTATTATTTTACATTTTTAATATTTATTAAAAAAATATTATTTTCGCCAATTTATTTCATAGTGGGGATTTTTTTATTTTTGCGATAAGTACCTATAAAGAAGAATGGACCAGCTTTCAAGGATTCGTATTTAAGCCGAATGATACCTACTTATTGAAGGTAGAATTTTGGTTATATAGCGTTTTTTTTTATATTTGCTGTTTAAGTACTAGCTGTTATGGAAAAATATATAGTAGGTAACTAATATGATAGATAGTATTATGAATAGGTTAAAACGTATAAATACATAAGTATCTACGTTATGTGATCTTTAATACTTATTTATATTTTTCATACTTATTTCTTACGTTACGTTTTAGGTTGAAGGTACCTAATCATTATAATCTTTTTTTTTGTTTTTCAATTTTTTGTTATATTTTTTGTATCATTTTGTTGTTAATATTTAATATTTTTTACTATTTTTATGTTTTTTCCTAATCTACTGGTTATATGTTACTTTAAGTAACCTGCCTAGGACCTTATCATATAATAATTGTTTGATTTTTTTGTATAATTTTCTTTTAGGTAGGTAAGTATATATTTTTTTTCTTTTTGTATTTTTTTGTGGTTTTCTATATTTTTAAAATTTTTGTTTCATTTTGTTAATATTTTATATTTTTTTACCATTTTTGTGTTTTTTCTTAATCTACTGGTTATATGTTACTTTAAGTAACCTGCCTAGGACCTCATCATAATATAATAATTGTTTGTTTTTTTTTTGTATAATTTTCTTTTAGGTATGTATATTTTTTTTTCTATTTGTATTTTTTTGTGATTTTCTATATTTTTTAAAATTTTTGTATCATTTTATTGTTAATATTTTATATTTTTTTACTATTTTTGTGTTTTTTCTTAATCTACTGGTTATATGTTACTTTAAGTAACCTGCCTAGGACCTAATCATATAATAACTGTTTGTTTTTTTTTTGTATAATTTTCTTTTAAGTATATATTTTTTATTATAGATTTTTTTTGTGGTTTTCCATATTTTTTTCGATTTTGTGTTTTATTTTTAGGGATTATAGACACAGCCTAATCTAGTTTAAGAATAATATGTCTATATTAGTTTTAAGCTCCCAAAAGCCTCTTGATGGTGTATCCGGGTACTGCGTACACGCCCGTTAAAATCATTAATGCAACCAGGACTATGACGATTGTTTTTAGGATCGCACACTTGTAGTTGTGCCAGACGATGTAGCGAATTGATTTCAGCGGGTTCAGGAACCACATGAACGATGCATCCGGGCGACTGTAATGAAAAAAAAAAGTATTTATGTCATAGAACATTTTAGCACCGGAGGCCCAATTCCTCCCTAAGCCCCTTTTATCCTCATTTTCTCCTTCCATTTGGTATTGCACATGTCCATGTGCGGCGATGACTGGTTACCATCAGGCGGCTCGCTCGCTTGTTTGTCGAGCCATAAAAAAGTACTATGAGCCTCAGCATATGAATCCAATATTATGATAATACAATACAAGGGCGCAAAACGACATCCTAAAACAAATATCAAATGCGCCGTGGTATGTTAGAACAAGGGAGTGTCATGAAATCCAAAACTTGCCAATGGTTAAAGAAGTTAGCAGCTACCGTGGTGCCAACTACGTCACGTATACCTACAAAAATACCCAAATCAGCTAACAGAACACCTAAAAGCACTCGCTGACTGAAGAAGAAGCGAGACCTCTTTGATGAGAATAGTCTAAATAGCCAACCACATATAAGAATAGCCTCTTCACACCATCATATCCACATCTCATCTGCACATAAACTACCACTTAACTAAAAATAGATACCGTCGTACGTCAAAGTCTTAATTTCAGAATGATAAGCCAAATTTCGACCTGGCTGGTTGGACTCGCGGTGGCTTAACTGGTCATAGCGTCTGATGAAGTCGAGTTTTCCTTCACTTAAAAATAACTAGAATTACATAAATTACACTCGCAATATTTTAAATGCCGAAAATATTTTATACTAGCTCTTGCAAATGGTATTACTCACGTCCCAAAAGGATTACTGACTAACTCAGCTTCATTCACAAAGCAATAGTAATTTTAAGTTAAAACTGTGAAAACCACACCTTATTTCGTGCATTAGCTTTTGGGATATGCACGTAGGTACAATACAGACAGACAGACAAAGAAACGGAAATTCTCGCTGAGAACATACACCTAACTAATCAAATAGTTGGTCGCAGTCTGGCAGACTGACGTCACGGCTAGGTGTATTTTTCAAAGTTGGAATATAGGCTATATACATACTTAGGCTTATCCAAAGGATCCGGTTCACTGCGACCGAGCCCAGCCGGCACTTGGTCAGCTTCCTCGCGTGTCAGTAAATGTATCTCGGCTTCCACCTTTCCAGTCAACTCCATCTCCTCATTATCACGCTTGATGTAGAAAGGCCACCAGCCCTTGACACGCTTTTGCTTGAATAAGTTCACCATTGGCACGGTTCCGTCGTTTATGAGCATCTTCAGTGAGCAGAGTTTTGAAGATTTAGCCCCACGAGGGAATCTGTTCAAGTCCAGAGTAATGGCTCCTGAAATTGACAAATTAGCGTTTTGGTACATCAACATAACATCACATACCGTCGCGCCTGTATTCGCTAAGGGTTAGTTAGAAGTGTAGTTACTGTACACCCACAGTTCAGTCCGAAGCGGCGGTAGCCTAATGACTAGGGCGTTGAACTTGCGATCATGTGGTTGCCGGTTTGAACCAATAGAGTCTTTGTTAGACTGACTCAGACAAATTACGTAAGGATCATTCTGTGCTTCTCGTGGCTCTGAAATTATTTTAATTTGATTATTCTTACCCAAGAAATCATCTGTGGAGAAGTGATCAGCGTCCCACACTTGCAATTCCAGACGTGCGGGTATCTTGCATTCGGTTTCATCCCAGGAAAAAACTGACTCCTTACGGGAAGTCACGATGCGTTCTTCAGCTTCCAGATAATCGATTGGATATACGAAACGCCAGTTAAAATTACCTTCTCCAGTCAAAGAGCGGTAGTGTATATCTGTGCTTTGACAGTCATCAGGACCCTTCACCCACCTGGAAGTAGAAACAGATGGTATTTTTACAGTCTATTTTAGAACACAGATACACATAATAATTATATTATTTCCTCGGTGCAAATATTTACATTTAACCCTAATTTGAATGATTCCTAATTTGATTCATCATCATAAAAGTATATTTAAGTTTTTTTTAACATCATCATCGATCTAATTAACTGTTAGACTAGCGAATGCTATAAATCTTCGGATTTTTACTAGTGTCATTCGCAAGTCTTCATTTCAGGTCGTTCAGCAATCGTCAAATATAATTACAAAAACCTAAATTGTAAACAAAAATCTTATTTTGGAACATCGTCCCAAAATGATTTATTTCCTATAACTTGGCTTCGAGGAGAGATATTAACATGAAACATGCACTAGGTTTTAGGTTAGACCTTCAGCAATACAACTGTGAAAACTTCATCCAATTTCGTGCTGTTTTTGCGTGATGCCTATATAAACATACAGACTTTGTTAAATTTGACTTCTGTAGCTCTAATAAAGACCCGCAATATTCGTTTTTCTTCAGTATCCATAGGGAATGTACATACATCGACCTTTTACACTTTTATTAAGTATACACATGTATAGAAGATAAGTAGATAAGACCGCCTCGTTGGTCTGACTGCCTCGTTGGTCTAGTGGTCCCAATCGCGACTGCTACGCTAGAGGTCTTGGGTTCGATCCCCAGGTCGAGCAAAGTGTTATTGAATTTTTCTATAAAATTCTCAGTAGCAGCTCGGAGTCTGGATTTGTGCCCGGTGAATGGCAATAGGCTCGCCCCCTATTACATGGGACCCAAACATACCGGCGAACTGTGGGTGTACATTAAGTACACCTCTGCCTAACCCTTCGGGGAATACAGGCGTGATGGTATGTTAGAAGATAAGTGTTTACCCTTTCACATAGATGTCAGACATCTTCTCTCCAGTAAAGAACGCGTCGTCTTCCAAAACCACTTCGTCGGTGTTCCATATGATGACCCTCAATTCATATGACTTGGGTTTCCGCGGAGCAATATCAACTGGGGGCCCCGGGAGAGGCATGTCCATCGGGAACATATCTACCCACATTTGCAGGCGACCTTGTTCTATTCCTGAGAAAGGAATAGCGATTTATGACTTTTAGTCTTGTCCCCGTAAATTCAGGTGCTGAAGAAATCTTGGTGTCAGTTCCCTGATCGAATAAAGTATTAGTGGGGCTGTTTTTATCATTATGTAAATTTTTATGCCTTTAAATGCTATATTTCTGTAAAAAATACCGTATCATCGCATTGTACCGAATAATCTGCACTTGCCTAACCTTACCCTATAGCACAGTCATGCGATCAAAAGTTTAAACAATTAAACTACACATGATATTATTATATACAATATCACCAATATGCTAAATAATGTCAGTTGTACGAATAATGTCAGGTACCTAGTAGTTATTAGTTTTAGCGGCGTGTATCCTCACCTGGCTTGCTAGGGTTGTATAGCGATCGTGTCTCAATATGCTCAGTGACCAGGCGGGTTCCTACACGCGGCACCTCCTGCCAGCGGTGAAGTACCTCTAGGGCCATTTGCTCGTCAATTGTGTCTCGGTTAGAAAATAGCTCGGTGTTGTCCATTGGCATATTGAACACTGTACGACCAACCTTCACACGACCGTACTCATACACGGGCGGGTCCAACTTTCCATCCTTGCAGAGCTTTGCAAGAATCTGTGTCGGCTTCATAGCATCGCGCCAGCGATTGTAACCTTGTCTAAAGATGTTAGTGTTAGTTAGTTAGTAAGCATGCAAATATTAGTTCAACACAAAATAATACAGTCTACTTACTCTTCATATTTCCTGGGTAGGCCGCAGGTTGCTCTGTGCCTACTATAAAACCGATTTTCCAGATCAATTTTAGTTTCTCCAATGAGATCATCGGCTCCCAGCAAATCCCAATCCAGGACTTGAATCGTAAGATTTGAATCTTGCGGGAATGTCGCTTCCACTTCGAAACACTTTCCAAAAACTGGATTTAGTTGTTTGGAAACATAATTTTCCTTATCGCTTATCCTCTTTGATCCTAAGTGTAATACAATATAGGGATCAGCCTTTCCATTTAGATCCATTGGATGGAGATCAGTTGCTTTAACAATGTATACGCGGACAAGCACACGAATGGGTTCGTTATTCGGAACGCCTTGGAAGAATCCGGAATTTGGATCAAATCCCATAATGGTGTGGTCATCGATTTCTCTTGGCAATGGCCATTTATACACTTTAACAGCTCCCTAAAATAAGAAAAGACAAATCTAATGAGATAGTGACAATATCGATGTTTGCAGTATAAACAAAATG
Organism: Subacronicta megacephala; assembly: GCA_958496365.1. NCBI lineage: Eukaryota > Metazoa > Arthropoda > Insecta > Lepidoptera > Noctuidae > Subacronicta > Subacronicta megacephala. Next base: position 15,290,031 of record OY292513.1, read on the forward strand.
TAGGATTTCATAAAAAAAGGTGACAAACAGACTTTGTAAAGCCAAAACGAGAACCAGAACCAAGAAATGTTTTTGGTTCTATACACTCACAAAATAATAGACGCACCTTGAAAGCACCAACAACCCTGTTATCATCTTCAGAGTCATCTCCAGTCTTCTTTCCTCTGTATAATTCGAATGACTGGAGCCATTCTTTGAATTGATCATACTCAGGCACAGCTTCAAGCTCATGCGGATATACCTGAAATAGTATACGAAGGTAAAGTTAGTTTTAGTAATTTGTCACACATGCAACAGTAGATGGATTTATATTTACCTTAGACAGTGCTGATTGTGGTATATCTTTTTTCTTAACTAAAATTGGGTTAATTTTTATTCTTGGCGATACTGGTTGTCGTCGTTTGGATCGATCTCTGTCACGATCCGATCGAGGTGACTGACTTTCATCTCTACCAGGTGATCGAATTTCATCCACGTAAGATGCTTGAGCTGTCTGCTGGATATCTTGCCTCTCCTTTTTGGCCTCCTTTTCTTCTTCAATCATGCATTCCACCGAGGCAAAGTATTTAGTCCACCAGTCTTTACTACTTTCATCATCGTCTAACGCTGAGTCAGTGCTAGCTTTACGCTTCTTCATAGATTCACGCTTGTTCAACCTCTTGCGCATCACTTCAGATTTGACGCCTGAACCGTAGGAAACAGTGCCCCGAGTGTCTTTTATTAGCAGTGGGCAACTTTCTTTTTCATGGTCGATGGTATACGTTTCGTCTTGGATAATGCAATTAGCTCGCAAATCCACATTTTGTAAAGGAATCAATGATTTTTTCCTTTCCTCGATATCTCGCTCGCGTTTACTCATTGGGGTGTAAATATATTTGTGAATAGAATTTATCGTGTGAGTTCCAACGAGAGTTATCCTCCCGAAGCTGCGACAATCCACAACACGAATTGTTAACGGTGGTCTGTATAAATCCTGGTCAGGTAGTTCTACATCAATAAACTTGATAGGATTTGTAAAATTTGGGTTTCGTTTCGCATTTTGTATAATGGAAGAAAACACAAGGTTACCGGCGCATTCGATATCCACTCGAGGTTTATCCACCGTTAGCAGATGGATGCGCTTTAGATCGCGCAACCCCCAGAATAATACTTCAATGCGATACTTAGACAATGTTGGACGAATGCCCCTGGGTACAGGAAGTATTGGGCCTTTGTTAATAATATCAACAGGCAGTTTACCATTAGGCTCTCTTGGCGACGGCAGAGTAGGTAGTATTTTCGCGTCTTGCTTAGGGGGTATTTCAATCAGTTCAAAAGTAGCTAATAATTCCCCTGCGCGGTCATCGCCTCGTATTATCTGATGCCACTCTAATGAGGGTAGATGGCATGTGCCTCCCTGCACATCCTCGTACGATCTTATATGTGGTTTGGCCAATGTGCGACCAATAAATTCAGATTTCCCAACTTTGTCTTGATCAAAGATCTCAATAACGATAGTGGGTGGATCAGCTCTTATACGTTCAATGGTACTGTACAGTAGCACATCATCAGAGACAAGAAGTTCGTCCCATGTGGGGCTCAATGTCTCATCGATAACTTGTGTTGTCACAATGATATTGCCGATGATAATTCGTGCAAATGGATCAGATAAACCAGATGAATCAGAGCCAATCAAAGATCGGGCTTGGTAAATGTATGCTCGCAATTGAAAATTCTGGAAAGGCAAGAAATATTTAAAATACTGAGCAAATCTGCAGATCTTGAATTGTTATTTTGTATGTTTTAAAATTTAGTATACTTACGTGTTTTTCAGCGTAAATAATGGTTGCTGGAGCATAAGACAGCGGCATTGCTGTGGTTTTTAGTTCAGAGCTTACTTCGTAGCCCGCAGGTAGGCCATCAGTGTAATGTTTTTTATCTTGCAAGCCTCCTAGCCATAAATATATACTGATTTTAGCTGGTATAGACCACCCGCTTGAGGATCCTGGCTTTTTGACTGGCCACTGTAAATGAGATACAATATTTAATAGTTACGCATTTTTGCTACAATCTTAATATTGTGATATTAGTATTGTGATATTAAGATTGTATACAAGAATATACCTTGAGATATAGAGTTTGCATCTTTCCACATTTAGTTCCAGATTCATCAACAAAATCTGAGTAGATAATGTCTCTCGCTGGAATACGTAGATAGGCCAAGCGTTTTCCGTTACTTATCAACCAGATAAATATATCTGGCAATGCGTGTTGGGGCTAAAACCAAAAACAGATCATCATCATTATTATTATGATCATGATTCAGTCTATTTTTTTATACGTTTAATAATATCAAAACTTATGACAGCTCCATGATACTTACATCTTCGCAGAGATGCTTCAATTTATTTAAATGTGTGTAAGCAGTGCGTAGTCGATCCTTGATAGAATTTTTTGTAACCATGGCTTTCAATTTTTTAGTCATGGTTGCCATCTGTTCCTAAAATGAAATATTACGGAAAAAAAATATAATAAAATTATTTTCGAGCTCTTTACCTATAATATTATCATTTATTGCGGACCATATAAATGTAAAAAAAATAAAAATCCTAAAGGACAGTTTTAGTAAGATAATTTACACACTAATTTAAATCCTTATTGCCTAATTCTGGCTGCAATGGTCTCCTTCAAAACCAGTCTAAGCTGATCTCGCATTCTCATACAATAAGAGGACAGCATTAACTTATTTTGTATAGCTTGATGTGTAGCCGTGCGTACAAACAGGTCCAGTGGTCCAGGAAACGGCAGTCCACTTTGTTGAAGTTGGTCTCAAAAGTATCTTGAGGCTATATTACTTACTTACTTTGCATCGGCTTCGAATATTTAACTACATATTTATAACTATTATAACTTTCAACTTTGAAAAGTGTGGAAACACTTACTATTTCATGAATGCAGAGTTTCTGCCTTTCTTTATCCAGTTTAGTATTTCCAAATGGTGGTGAATTAGCCATGTGATTCACATAGCTGCTACAAGCGCTGCTGGTGGCCTCCAGCGTTGATTTAAGCATTAACACCTTGGACGTATCTGGTTCACTGTCGTCGTCGATGGCAGCTTGAACATCTGACAGCCCTTCTTCCTGGAATTCATAAGATTTTGTGGTTTTAATGATGTCTGTATCAAATTATATAATTTTCTTCTTTTGGTGTTAATTCTACTTCCCCTATTTAATATTCAGTGAATAAAATATTTAAAAAATAAAGACAGTTGCTATGATTAAGTTACATGTTATACTCTAATATTATTCAGAGGTGCCTATAGTTTCTTATATTTGTTTGTTTGTGGGACTAGGTCCTCCTTTTAACTATACCAGTGGTGGCCCGGTGCTAGAAAGTCGACCGCAATAGTTATAAAGATAAAGATAAAGATAAAGATAAATTTATTTGCGGTAACATGAGTGGATTACAATACAGATATGCATGCAATGGTGTTAAAACATTTTTTTGAACTACATGTTATACCATAAAAGGCGTACAAATATTACAAATATCAGCTTATAATTTTGATGTGCAATAATACATAACCGAGAAGTTGAAGAGAAAAACTAAACAAAGTCAGAATCTATCATTTAGGAAGTCAGTAGTACTATAATAACATTTCACAGATAGCATATTTTTTAACTTTTTCTTAAACAGAGTTGTATTTAATTGTTTTATGTCCTTTGGAATTTTATTGTATATTTTAGGACCCATACATATAATACTTTTGTGCAACATTGCTGTCTTAGATGGATGTATGCAGAGATCATTGTTACGTCGATTTCGGACGGCTTTGTCCGACAACCTTGGAAACAAGTGAAGATTATTTCTAACAAATAATGCTACTTCCATTATATATAAGCACGGTAGTGTAAGAATTTTGTATTTAATAAACATTGGCTTACAGCTGTCTGTTGTTTGCATCCCGAACATAGCCCGCATACAACGTTTTTGTGATTTAAATATGAGTTCTTTATGAGTTGAGTTGCCCCAAAAGATTATACCAAATCTCAACACTGATTCAACTAGCCCATAATATGCTGTTAGTAAAGTTGTAGTGTTTACAGTGGGAGCTAGTTTAAAAAGGGCATATGATGAGCTGCTAACTTTTTATATAAGCATTCCTTCTCTTAAAAGCTTATTTTTGCGTATTATTATATCGATGACGTCATTAGGTAGTCAAGATAGTCCAGCCAATGAAAAACCAAATATTAAATGCAGCACGTGTACGACTACACGTCGAGCTATACCAATCCAGTTTACACTGGCCTCCAATTGTATGAAAAACCTAAGCAATACGAGATCAGCTTCAACTGGAAATGTGAACTTTAGCTCTGTGAGTGTGTACCTTGCCTGCAATGGTAGCACGCCAAGATCACTTTTTGAATGTAGCAATAGAAAATTACACTTTTATCATAATAAATGAATATTGTACTAACAAATTGATAGATGATTTTCGCTATTAGGTTGGAGTTATACATGCGACGGCGGTGATCTGGCCAGACGCTGCGGATGTTCATGCACTGCTTGAAATCCCAGTAGGGTAGGAAGTAATAGGTCTTGTCCACGGATTCAGCCTTGATAGGGTAAGTCGTGCTCTGCCAGTACCCGGTACCAGCATTCAATTCGTCTGCGAGGGAAAAATATTTACAATTAGGTAGGTACTTAACGTTGTAAGTAAGTAACGTTGACTGCAGTGATATTCTAGTGATTTCGAGTGATTGCAAACTCAAATCCACGCACGCACGGCACGCACCCCTGACTTTTTGAAATCATGTGCGTATTTATAATAATTATGTTAATTATCACGTGCTTAGACGGAAGGAAAACCTCGTGATGAAACTCTATAGATTTTCTTGACAGTGAGTAAAGTCTGCCAACCCGCAGTAGGCTAGCGTGGTGGACTATAGCCTAATCCCACTCGTGCTGAGAGGAGACCCGTGCCCAGCAGTGGGACTATGTAATAGGTTAATGATGATGTTGATCAAAGCTGCTGGTTGTCATACAGACACCTAGGACCATTTTGGAGTGTCAGAAGCCTGAACAGCCTGATAACTAGTTTATTCTTAGGAGTTTGCCTAGAAATTGGGCTGTGGAGGTCTGACAACTGTTACATAGATCGAGCCTTTTGTCCTTTTCGCACAAATCTAAACTCCGAACTGCTGCTACGGATTTTTTCCAATAACACTGCTCGACCTCTGAAGCCCGATTCACGCAATCAAAACCGTAGCGATGTCGCAGCGACTTAATCGTTGAAACAGTTTTCCAATGTTATGTGAATCATGTCAAGCCAAAGTTTCAGAACAATTCTCGCCCAACGAACATGTGTGAATACGGTTTAACAATTTTTCAATAGGACGACTCCTAAATCGGTCCGATCGACGGATATGAATACGAACGTTTCAACGAACGACGACGGGCTACTGGGATTTGAAACCACACGTATAGCAGTCGTTAGCGAGCATTGTACCATTGAGGTAGTAGATATACAAGAAGAAATTATTATTAACATACCAAGATTGGTGTCCAGTTCGTGAGGACCCCTCAGAGATTGGTTGTGCCCATCCAGTATGTTTCCAGAATTGCCAATACTCAATTCAAACTGCAGTGGTTTGTCAGTCAAACGTTTGTCAATCATATTGGCGTCAAATATGCTAGCGAACAGAAAAAACTGCTCGTTCTTCAGGAAGCTTTGTTCATTGATAGGTGGAATTGCCTCCGTATCAACATCCAGAGCAGGACATTCGAGATTGTCTGTTATTTCAGTGCGAATAGAGATGAGAATTCTGAAAAAATATTCTAGTTACTTTTTAAGTTTTAACTCCTATATTTTTAACCGATTTAAAAGAGAGAAAAATAAATATCGCTGTCTGAATATTTTTTTACTCGCTTGACCCGTAACACCTTGGTTTTCCTTTCCGATAGATGGCGTTATGAGTATGATCAATTTTGCCACTATAAGTAATTTTGGCCCATTAATAGACAGGATGTCCAAGAAAACTGGGCACCTGTATCTACAAATATTCTATTGTTTTTTTTTTTTGTGTTATAATGCTTTCCTTAATTATAGAGTAGGTAGTTTCTTTATATAACTGTTTGAAATTGTGAGCATTATCATCACAATTTCGCATAAAAGCTATACTGAAAACTGTTGAGTTAAAGATTTTTGGAACAATTTTTTTTGTGTGATTATTTATCGCAGTGCGTTGTGGTCATTGAAAAAAAAAAATGAATAATACAAAAATATACGTAAGTACAGATCCATCTGTAGGTACTTACGTATATTGAACGCGTTTCTCGCATCCGCATGTAAATCCCATTTCTAGCCACCTATCGGATCCAAGGAGAACTATTTATTTTTCTCTTCCGTGGACAACGCGAAGCTGTTTTAACAGGCACCATATTTATAATAATTAATTTGTTATACACTTTCTATCTTCCTTATTATTTATTCGTAGTTCACGCATAACGTTCTTGTTTGGGAATCCATTTGAATTTTCTTACTAACTTTAAGATGATACAATAAATTTGATGGTGTCCTGAATATCGGTACTGAAGATATATTAGGTAGGTATACAGGGTGATTGCGCCTGTTTTCGGCCATTTAAGCAAATGTATGATTACAAAGCGAGTGAGCAGTGATAGCCTTGTGATATGACCATTGGACTGCCATGTCAAAGGTCTCGAGTTCGAATCCAGGGCACGCACCACTGTCTTTTCGAAGTCATGTGCGTATTAATAATTAATTATCACGCGCTTAAACGGTGAAGGAAAACATCGTGAGGAAACCTGCATGCCTGAGAGATTTCTTGACGGCATGTGAAGTCTGCCAACCCGCAGTAGGCTAGCGTGGTGGACTAAAGCCTAATCCCTCTCGTTATGAGAGGAGACCCGTGCCCAGCAGTGGGACAATGTAATGGGTTGATGACGATGATTACAAAACGATTTATTTATGGGAATTTTAGTCGGAGATCAGTATCTTATTTTTATTTGAAGTCGAGGAATACTCTAGTTTTGATATTTGAAACTCTTTTTTTTTAACATTCAGATCGCAGCCATAAAGTTAGTTAGTTCTCGACCACTATACCAAATTTTAATGAATAGCCTCTATCCTCTCTATTGTAGGCTCTATTTTTGAATAACAGCAAAATGCTTCCAATCAAATGTTTGCATTATTATCTTAAAAAAAGAAATAACATCAAAGTTTTGGCAATTGCCAACTCTCGGTCTGTAAACCTGGTCTGTGCATGAATGGAGGGTGGAAAGATATGATATAAATAATCCATCTTACTTTCATGGTACTAAAACATTATTACCTTCCTCTGTAAGCTACGCCTTCACCCATTCCGTTATTGAGGCCAGCGTGCTGGTCTAGCAAGCTGTAGTCGCGTGAGGAGCCGTACAAATATATGTACGCAGGCCCGAAATTAGGCAGGAACCCTTGAAAAGGCAGAAGTTTAAATTGAAAGAAAGAAAGAAGAATATTTTTGCCATTGCGTCACACATATGATACTGATTTAGGCACCTGCACCTGTTAAGTCACTACCCGTGATATTGACCAATTTTCCCAATGAAATACTTGAAACCGATATAATACGTTTTTCCACCCACTTATGCCCAGTTCTATGAAACTGGATTGAAAGAGACTAGACCCTACGACACAAGGAATCCTAGTGTGGGGTCTAGGACTTGCATTCTTGCATTAGGATCTGCATTATTTTTGGCGTTTTAATTTAATTCATACATAAGTAAATGTGATCTGTCTACCAATGTATTAATTTTTCATGAATAGGGTATGGTTTTCGTATGGAATCACTGCTTTACAGGTGCAAGTAGCTCAATCAATACCCTGTATACAGTAAGAATCAGTCAGGAAAATGAAAAAAGACCAAGAAAGACTTCTACTTCAGCACGTTTTATTTTTAATAATATTGTAACCATTTTAATAAGATGGATCCTTGCTCATGGATATTCTTACCTCGTTCTCCATCGTTGGAAATAGTTTTGAGATCAATGAAGTGTGTCCCAATGATGTTGGGGTGTACTGGGTGACTGTCACGCAGTTGAATCTTGATGCGCTGGCATAGGGGTGGAAACATCTCCGTGAATACTATCTGCTCGTTCCATACTGGCGAGTATGAACTTTTTCGCACCGACGTAGACCCCTGGAAGTGACAAGGATTCTTATAACACAAGTACAAGTTGTGCTGGGTGTTGCCGGAATTTTTCATCTCTTAATCAATATATATTCAAAATATGTGTTCCAATTTCCGGTAATAAAAAAATCCTTGTTTGAGTTTTTGCGAGCCTAACGCAGAATTAATTGTTATATAAACAGGAATAGTACCTACTATGCCGGTGCCAAACAGATTTACTGTATTTATTTACATTGCGGGTTTTTGTGAAGACCTGATATAAATGAGAAGGGGTTTTGGAGCGAGCAAGCTACGACTACACTGCCCACTGCACTCTAGGAAACCCGCAATTAGGGAATGGTTCAAGATTGTAAGACTTGGGTTTCGCACTTAGAACGTTTGGTATTTGGTAGACTCTCCCAGGCAACTAATTGGAGGGTCATTTCGGACCCGGGTTGGATGAATGTGATGGATTTCCGTGGCCAGGATACAGGTGCAGTAGACCATTGTTATTTTTATTCTGTTAGAATCCTCGATAATCGAAAAAAATCTATTAATTTATTCAATGTATAAAAATTGTCTCATATTATTGGAGTGGGCAAATGAAAACTGGGCCAAACTAACAACCCAATGGATACCACTTAATGGCAGATGGCAACCTGGCAGGTCCAAATAGAGAGTGCGGGATGAGCTGGACTTTAAAAAAAAAAATATTGGTCCATTACAGCCACGGGCAGAGAGAAGTGGAAGAAAAGTGGGGAGGCCTTTGTCCTGCAGTGGGACAGTATAGGCTCATAATAATAATATTAATGGAGGCAGAGGCTACAAGATCCAATTTATCAAATCTGTTAATATTCCAGGATTTGTGATTTTCGACTTACTGTCATTCCAGCGAAGCTGACTTGGACGTATGGGTCGACCAGATCGTGACTCTCTCCAGTGAAGGCTCGCTTCACGTTGGCTAGGAGGGAGTAGTTCATCTCGGGCAAGCCATCTGCTTTATGTATCCTCACGATATACTTCGCGCGTTGACGCTCGAGTGTAACTCCATCTGGCAGAAGCAGGTTTCTGGGGAGAGAAATAATCATTCTTCTAAAGCTGTCTGACCACTACAATGTACTATACCGTGGTAAACTGAAATGCCTGTAAGCAAAAATGAAAGATTTTAAAAGGATGGTGGGGATAGGAAGATAGAAAATACTTTACGAACTTACCAATTAAGCAAAAAAACAACATTCAAGTCGGTCGAGCCGTTTCGAATGAGGTGGGACCATTGAGGTGGGACCTGTCACCAGCGTGACACGAGATAGGTATATAATTTAGATCAAACCACGAAAAATATTAATTCGATCGATTTTATATTATCATCTTATTTTAAAACAAATTTGGGATCCTTGTTACAACCTCTTTTTAAGCTATAAACATTAATTCATTGTATCTTAGAATTTTGCTTGTTCTGAGCATTGAATGAAATACTCTTGGATGTCAAACAGTTCCTACGCACGTGGGTGTCCTAAGCAGTATCCAAAAGCTGTTAAATTCATCTTCACATCTTGCATCACAATAATAAATAAAATAAAAAACATAGTGGCAGTCGATTTACCCTCTAGAACTAGCATTGTGTGAGAAAGGGATTACGCTATACAACCTGTAGCGTGGCATCTCTCTCTAGCAACCTGACAATGATCGCAGTCTAACGTTACGGTACTTACGAGCCCACAGAACCGAATTGCTTCCTCGCAGCCCCCCGAGACCTGGCCGGCATTTGGCCGAACACTGGTTTAACCCTCGAGTGTCTTAAAGCTTTATGACCTTGTGTACACAAGGTTAGATAAGATATATTAGGCCAACGGTATACGGTTCTCATAATATTTATGCATGTAGAAATGTACAGTCAGCAGGATAAGGTATACAAAACTGACAAATTTCTCCAAATGATTATAAACCTTAAATTATTGAAGATTAAGTTCAAAATCAACTGAGAAAATTTGTCATATTGTGGTAACTTGATGTGCTGGCCACCGTACATACGTTAAATGTACTTAACAGGTTAATATCTTTATGTACACACGACTACACATCAAGCTTTCCAAATCCAGTATAGACTGGTCTCGCATTGTACGTAAAGTAAAGCGTTCACAATGCAAGGTCAGTGTAGCTCTTCTTTCTACGGATCTGCATACAACAGAGATCAAACCCTATCTCAGAACCTATTCAACTAATTGAGATAATGTACCGCAGCTTTTAAGTTGGAGCATATATATTACGCTTTCTAACAGTTTAGTAGTTTTCGCGCCAACTCCTCACAAACAGGCAAAAAGACAATTAGTTTTTTTTTCAATAGCTTTAATGTACAGAATCAGGTTTTTATAACAGTAGATTAGATGAGTAGATTCTAGCAGAAGATGAAATTCCTTTTAAATAATCCGGTTGAAAGACATTTTAATTCCAATTAGATGAAAAGTGATATCTGAGGTTGTTTGATTTAAATGATTGTAAATTGGGGGCTTCTAGATCAGATCGCGAGATCTGATCTAGAAGCTCCCAATTTGGTGGTTCCGCACACGGCTTCGCCCGCGTGGTTTCTCGACTTTTCTGCATTTGAAATTTTCCCGTTTTTGCAACATTTTTCATTTATGCTCCGCTCCTATTGATCTAAGCATGATGATATATAGCCTATAGCCTTCCTCGGTAAATGGGCTATCTAACAATGAAAGAATTTTCCAAATCGGACCCTCAGTTCCTGAGTTCCTGAAAAAAAAAAAAAAAATAAAAAAAAATAGGAAAAATATTAACTTAAAAAAACAAAATATAGTAATAGACAATCCCTCACAAATAGCAAATATGTTTAACGACTTTTTTGTAAAAGTAGGCGGACAGCCTGACCCTCAACCTGGGCGACCAGTGGCTACGCAGACTGAAAACTCTATATACATCCAACCAGTTGATCCAAATGAAATAATTTGTATAATTCGAAACCTAAAAACTAAAAACAGCTACGGTCATGACGAAATCCCACCAACACTTGTAAAAAAATGCGCAGAAATGCTAGCGGCTCCATTAGCATTCTTAATAAATCAATCATTTACAGAGGGAATTGTGCCCAATCTCCTAAAAATCTCCATAATAAAGCCAATATTTAAAAAAGGAAATCAAACAGATTGTACTAATTATCGTCCCATAGCCCTTCTTCCCACGTTCTCTAAAATTATAGAAACTGCAATGTCTAAACGAATATACTCCTTTTGCGAAAAACATAACATATTTGATGAAAGCCAAAACGGCTTTAGAAAAAATAGATCCACTACATACGCGGTATATAAATATATGCAAGAACTACTAAATATTATAAATGACAGGAAATACGCAATAGGCATCTTACTCGATATGAGTAAGGCATATGATAGAGTATCTTATAAAATACTTTTAAATAAATTAGATGGTATAGGAATACGAGGCATAGCTCATGATTGGTTTGCTTCCTATCTCTGTAATCGAAGCCAATATGTGGAAATTGAGCATCATAATTGTAAAACTGGCGAAATAACTCATGTAAGATCTCAAGAAGCAAAAGTATACAATTCTATCCCATAAGGAAGTGTGCTTGGATGCTTAATGTTCCTAATATATATAAATGATCTTCCAAAAATAATAAATACTACAAGCATTCTTTTTGCCGATGACATATCAGTTGTTTTCCCATGCGAAAATGAATTCAATTTAAACAATAATATCCACACCCTTTTAATAGAAATAATAGCCTGGTTAAAAGATCATAACCTTGAGATACATTTTTCCAAAACAAAAATAATGCAGTTTAGGCCATACCAAAAACGTCCACTAAAAATTAGATATTTATATAATAATATAGAATTAGAATGCATAGATACATTTAAACTACTAGGATTGAACATAGATACAAACTTGAACTGGAAATCACATTATACATAATATAAGCGGAAAATTATCTAGATTCACATACGCGTTATACCACCTAAAAATATCGACTGATGTTAAAGCAGCCACAAACGCTTACCACGCCTATGCACATTCTTGGCTAAGCTATGGTATAGTGTTATGGGGAAACAGTACAGATACAGAAATACTTTTCAAACTACAAAAGAAATGTATACGAATTATAGCTAATATAGATCAAATGGATAGTTGTAGGCCTCACTTTAGTAAACTAGGCATCCTTACTCTAACATCTCTATATATCCTCGAAATCTGTTTGTTTGTAAAAAAACATATACACCTTTACTCTCACAGAAAAGATCATTATTCACAACCCCGTAACCTAAGGCACCAAAATAACCTGTCACTTCCCTCCTCAAGTCTAACAATATTTCACTCTGGACCACACGCAATGTCGATAAAAATATTTAATAAAATACCCCAGGAAATAAAAGATACATTAAATTTTAACATATTTAAAATAAAATTAAATAAATACTTAAAGGAAAAATGCTACTACAACCTACAAGAATTTTTCGAGGACAAAACGAAATACAAATAAAATAATGACTTTGTCCAATTTAAATAATAATTTTATACTAAGTATTAGATTAGATTAGGAAAAATAGATTTTAAGAACTTAATTTTTAAGAATTTTCTTCAGTAACAAATTGCAGCGCCCTTACAGGGTTTCATATTGATACTGATGTGTATTTTGTAACAACCTATGTACATATGAAAGCAATAAAGATAAAAAAAAAAAAAAAAGATTAGCGCGTTCAAGCAAACAAACAAACAAACTCTTCAGCTTTATAATATTATAAATATATATAATAAGTACAGATATATTAGTATTAGTATTCCATTTATTCGAAGTTTACCCATATTGTTTACATTTTATAAAAAACAGAAGATAAATAAAAAACATTTAAAAATTTAAAAATAGTATTCCACCGGTGTCTGCAGAAGAGTCCAAGCCACCGGTGGTCAGGGCCCCAGAGAGAGGAACCTCCTAACAATACGCGCCGTATCTAGGAGTACTGCATACTGTATCAAGCCCTTGATCCAGCCACTCAACGAGAGCCTCCTTAGGTGTTGGTCGAGGCTCTTGGCTATTAGGCCATTCGCTGACACAACGATTGGTACAATAATTGCTGAATCCACCCCCCACATGTCGAGAACCTCATGTGCCAAATCAAGATACTTTATTTGTTTCTATTTTCGGCTTTCACGAGATTTTCGTCATGCGGAACGGTGATGTCAACAATCACTGCACGACGCTCTGATCGATCTATTACCACAATATCAGGCTTATTAGCAATAATAGTCCTGTCTGTGATGATAGATCGATCCCAGTACAATGTAGCATGACCATTTTCGAGAACTGGGTCGGGCACATACCTATAATACGGTACCTCCGATTTCACAAAAGGATATTTCAAGGCAAGCTATTGATGGATAATCCTGGCCACAAGATTATGTCTGTGTAAGTACTCGCCGTTAGCCAGACGCGAACAACCTGAGATAAATTATGTCGGATAGACTCTCCCGGACGGTGACAAGCCCGACATATTTCAACCGTACCATCCTTCACGATATATTTCCGATAATTGTTCGTCATCATAACTTCGTCTATAATTGCGCAGACAAACCCTTCGGTTTCTCCAAAGAGATCTCCGAATCGTAACCAGGATCGTATTAGTATTATGATTAGTATTAGATAGATAATTCTTATTAAATTTTATGAGCCCTACTTATCTTTAAGTTGTTTATGTCTCTCAAAGCTCAAAGGCAAAGTGAAGAACTTATAAAATTTGCTGAAGAGCAAAACACTCAGCTTCCTATAAGCTTTACAATACTTGCTCAAACAAGTACGCAGCTTTAAACCACGCTTAGATTCCCAAAGCGGTTGCACTCCAACTTTTCATTTGTGGAGTATGTTGAGAACTCCGAGCTACTTACAATAGGCATTGTAAAACTAGCTAAAGTAAGGGGAAATATGCATCGTTACCGGTATTAAATTCCATATTCTTTGAACTATTCCACTGCACTGAAACACTGAAACACGGGAACACTGCAAACATGGTTCTTAAAGATTTAGAGGCTACCGACACAGAATAGGTGCTTTTGTAATATAGGATATTCTTTGTGCTCATAATAATAAAATGTAAAATTATAGTCAATGTTCCCATTCGGTTCCCAGCTCGTGGTTAACTTAACTTCTAATGTTTTATTTCAATGAAACCATTAATGCGGACGCAGACAAAAACTAGTTCGAGAACATTCGGCAGGAAACTCCATAGATACTATTTTAAATAGGTAGGTAATTACTTAAAGTTTACACAGAATTTAATATGATTAATGGACGAAGCCGAAGTGATAATTTGTTTTTATAAACGCATCAACGGTACTAGAAACCTTTACTTTGGAGGCTACAAAACACTTGTTTTACTTTTATGCCATGACCTAGATCGGTATTCGATAAATGGATCTGTCTGTACATGAAAAGGATACTTACGCTTCAATATCATCTTCATCTTTCTCGCTCTTTGCCGGTATCTTGACGGTGTCGCCCTTACCAATGACACTGATGTCACACTTGAGGTAGCCTTTAGCCCCAGCAGCCACATCGTCAGGGTCAGTTAGGAGTGCCCACTTGTGAAAGAATTGACGATCTGTGGGCAAAAAAAGGAATCACGTAATACAAAAGAAACTCGGAAAAATACTAAAGATATATCTTTTTTTACGGCCGAACTGGTACGCACGACTACACCAGTTTACGCTGGCCTCTTACTGTATGGGAAGCCTATAAAATGCGAGATCAGCTTAAACTGGATTTGTATAGGTTGATTTGTAACCGTGTGTACCAACTTCAGATGGCGCTGCCGTCACGAGTAACATCGGCTCTGTACTTTATTAATGTTTAAAAATAGTTAGATGTGATAGATATGGTCATAAAACAATTAAACTGAAGTCTAATTACATAAACAATAAGTGAGATTGTGGGCAACTGTTAATTTGAAAAAATCTAGAAGAAAAAGTGATAATAAAGTTAGTGTCATAGATCGTCAATTACTTAAGGAAACATTGCAATAAAAACACTATGGTGCAGTGAATTAGCTGAATACTGTGAAAAGTGATAGTGCCATAACTATTAAACTATTGTGATCTCCATAAGCTATTCAAAATTAATATAATATCATTTATACAACCGTTAAGTAAAATTATTTTGAATCTTGGCACTAGATTGATAAACAGTACTACAAATAGCGACATCTATTTATATTTTATAGTATACAGTACAACACAGTCGATAAAACAGTCTATATTGTGCTTAGCAGATAGTATCTCGCAAATTAGAAACTTTATAATGAAACACAGTTGGCTAGTGCGGACTAACGAAGACTGCTAATTAATGCGTCGTTGGTTCAAACCTTGGCACATGCAAACTACACTTTTTGCATATTACTTAAATTAAAAATGGATGAATCGAGCAATATTACTATAAGAAAACAAACAAAAAGTAGCTGGGACACCAGTGAGAACGAATTCGACATGGCTGTTTCATACCAAAGTCTACCTACCTACAACACTGGTTTTAGTGAGGACATTGCATGCATGAGGGAAGAAATAAACAAACTAAAATTGGAACTTCAATCTGCTAACAAAGAAATAGATAATTTGAGCATCGAGAACTCAACATTAAAGGATATAATTAGGAACAACGAAAATAAATTAAAGTTTATTAAATCAGTGGGTATTGCTGATATTGCACCTAAGAAAATGTTAGCAACTCCTAGAGAATTCTATTCACCACAATATCAACAAAGGTTTAGAACTTCATCAATGAAAACAGGTCTGCCAAGAACCTCGCCAAATGATTTTACCTTCGATGCATTAACAACCTTAAGCCCAAATGCCAAGCTAAATACTTCCTTAGCACGTAATACAAAACTAAACAAATCCTTTGACGAGTTATTGTTCAACGGAAGAAACATGTCATCGCCCACAGGAGGTAATGGACACCCACAGAAGGTACACAGTTGTAACACTCAAGACATGTCTTATTTACCAAACGTGGGTGAGCGTAGAAATGAAGAGATCTTGAATACATTCGTAGATGCGGATATTGGATGCAATATTAATAATATTCTATCGGAATCTGCGCAACCTTCAAACGAAAGTAACATAATTCTCAGTGACAGAATATCCGACTTAACACAAAAAGAACCAGTTCTAACACCAAAACACAGAATTGCTATATTTGCTGATCAAATGGGATACGGTATGAGAGAAAAACTTCAAAACTTATTGGGAAGCTCGTTCTATGTATTTTCAGTTATCAAGCCTGATGCACCGATTAGTCATATATTAAGTTCATGTGTAACTATGTGTAAAAATTTCACAAACTCGGACCTAATCTTAATAATGGCAGGTTCCCACGATAAGAATCCCTTGGGTATAATAAGTTCTCTGTATCACACCTTACAAAATATGTTAACTACAAATATTTTAGTCACTAAGATTTATCATAGTAAATATCTTAATGTATCGAAGTTAAACTGTACATTAAAGTTCGTTTGCAGCAATTGTGAAAATTCTAAATTTATCTCATTAGATAACAACTTTCATCATAATAGTGGTTATTTTAACAAGTTGATTGCATGCAGATTGATATACAGGGAAATTCTACATGTAAAATATAGAACTGCATATTCACGTTATGAACAAAATAAGCAAAATCACAATTGTTCAGAAATAACACTGTCTAGGAATGTTCATACACAAACTATTTTTAATCATGAAGGTAGGCAGGGTAAAGTGACAACACCAAAAGTGTTGGTGAATGCTACTACACAAACTAATAACTTATCTGTTATTGCTAATGATTTTTTTCGTGAATGAACAAGAAGAACAAAATGTGTTTCCGAGTGGTTCTGCATTACCCTCACTGTCAAAAACTTGCTGTTTAAAAATATTTCATCAAAATGTATGTGGAATTAGTAATAAAAAAACAGAACTTGAGTTATATATTGAAACTTTAGATGTGACAATGGACTATTTATGCATAACGGAACATTTTCTGTACAACAAATCAGCCCAATTATTTCATATGTATAATTATAATTTAGTGTCATACAACACGCGTACTAATAAGAAAAGAGGAGGTAGCCTTATTTTGGCACATATAAGTAAGGAATGTGAAAACATTGAATCAATCAAAAAGTTATATAGATCAGAAAGCTTTGAAATATGTGGTGTTAGGGATCTTGCTACTGGTTTAAATTTGTGTTGTTGTTATAGAACCCCAGTTGAAAAAAATTTTGATAGTTTTATAGGAAGTTTAGAGAAATTACTGGAACAATTTATTGATAAAAAATGTATAATATGTGGCGATTTCAATATAGACATACTTGTCGACAGTAAAAAAACATGCGAGTTTAGGAGCATATTAGCGTGTTATAATTTTAAGTACCTAATAAATACCCCAACTTTTATTAGAAATAAATCACAAACGTGTCTTGACAATATAATTACTAACATCGCTGATGATTATATTTATCGGTGCTTGGTGGACCATAATGGCTTAGCAGATGGTCATGGTGGACTATTTTGTGATATAGTGCTCGACGAAATCTGCAATACAAAAAAATCCGACTACACCATTATAATACAAAAAAGATTATTTAACAAAAAGAATAACGCTGCGTTTAAAAAACGTATTTTAAATACAGATTTTAGTTATATGGGTATAAATAAATTCATTAATTGCTTTCACAAAACTTTTCGGGTTTCTTACAAAATGAGGACAATTAAAATAAAGCCTTTTAAAAATATAACCACAAAGTGGATCTCTAAAGGAATAAGAGTGTCAAGTAAAATGAAAAGAGTGCTATGTTGTGGTTCCTTAAATAATGATAGTATTTTGAAGTATAAAATGAACTACATTCGAATTTACAGGAGGGTGATTAAGCTAGCCAAAAAGCTAGCCATATCAAGTCACATTAAAAGAGCTCAAAATATAATCAAAGAGACATGGAAACTAGTGAACGAACACACAAAGAAAACGCAGAATAAACATGGTAAAAAACTTGTCCTTAGCATAGACAACAAGGTAATAAGTGAACCCCAGGAAATAGCGGATATATTTGCTGACAGCTTCGTTTACAAAACATCATTGTTAAATAAAGAAAAAGAAAGGGCCATGACTTTTTTGAGCGACACGACGGTTAGAGTTATGAATGATATAAAGTTCAGGGCGACATCAGCGGATGAAATAAAAAAAGTTGTGTGTAAAATGGCAAACAAAAATTCTTGCGGATATGATGACTTGCCTATATCAGTAATCAAGCAAAACATAGAAGATCTAGCTCAACCGCTTTCAACTTTTTTTAACAATTCTATCGAGCAGTCAGTTTTCCCTGATCAATTAAAACTGGCTAAGGTAGTACCAATTTATAAGAAGGGCATAAAAACTAACCCCAAAAATTACCGACCAATTTCCTTGTTACCAACATTGTCAAAACTGTTTGAGAAAATTATTAAATCCAGATTAATGGTCCACTTAAATTTGGAAAAAGTTATAAATTTGAGACAATTTGGATACCAAAAGGGTTTAGGCACTTCCGATGCCATAAATGCCCTCGTTGACGATGTAGTAAGTAAATTAAATGAAAAAATGAAAGTGGCGGGATTGTTTATTGATCTGAGCTCCGCTTTCGATACCATTGATTATGAATTACTCGTAGCTAAGCTTGAATATTATGGCATTAGAGGTGAGGCGTTACAGCTTATGATATCATATTTACAAAATAGACAAATGTATGTTGAGGTTAAACACATCGATGAAACTAATCATGAAGTTACATATAAATCTAAAATGAAACACATAAAGCGCGGCGTGCCTCAAGGCTCAATATTAGGCCCAATACTATATCTCGTGTTTACTAATGATTTACTAAATTTTATGAATAAAAAACAGCCTGATGTGAAAGTTGTAGTTTTTGCAGATGACACAAACGTGATAATTAGTGGCCAGGACTTAGATGAATTGACCTCCAATGTTAATAAAAGTTTAGAAAATATGCATGAATGGTTTACCGCTAATAATTTAATAATCAATACAAATAAGACAAATGTTATATTATTTAAGACTACATCACGTAATAATGACATTATAGATGTCAAGATAAAAGGAGATGTGATAGAATTAGTAAATGACGTTAAATTTTTAGGTATAAAAATAGACTCCTATTTAAACTGGAAACGGGAGCTTGCTGCCATAGATTCTTCAGTATCTTCAGCTTGTTATGCAATCAGAAGCCTCAGGGACGAACTAGAGATAAAGCATCTCAAAGCTGTTTATTATGCATTAGTTGAATCTAGGTTAAGATACAGCATCATGTTTTGGGGAAATAGTTATAGTTATAACAGCCAAAGAGCATTCATCCTACAGAAACGTGCTATAAGAACAATTATGAAAATTTCACAGCGTGAGTCATGTCGAGAACATTTCAAAAAATTAGGCATACTAACAGTTCCTAGTTTATATATATTAAGCCTGCTAAGCAACTTCGCTAAATATATTCATCAGTATGAAACGCCACAAGAAAGAGAGTTTAGAGAGGGTACACGAAGGAATGCGATTAAAAACTTAATAACTCCCAAACTTAATATAACTAAGCATTGTCCAAAGTACCAAGCAGTTGAGTTATACAACAAACTGCCCCCTGACTTGAAAACATTGATTTATGACACAAATTTATTCAAGACAAAACTTAAAAAGTTTCTATTAGACAAATGTTTATATTCAGTGTCCGACTTAGATAAATGACCACAAATGTTTATATGCCTACTTAAGTTAACCATACCATTATGTACCTACTATTATTACAAATTATGATTCAACTTTTTGCTTACTCATTCAAAATTTACAAATTGACATTATTATATTAATCAATTTAATTGAATTGTACTAATAAGTAATTGTATGACATTGTGTTCTCCATTTATGTGTGTGACTTTACTTAAATATTATTGTAATAACCCTGTCATATTCAAATACAATGTAAATTGTTCATGAATTAAATAAATAAATAAATAAATAAATAAATAAACGGTGTAACCGTCGCCTATTGACTGGCTATGTTCTCTTAGCATTGTCTTAACAATGGAGAGGAAAGACTTTCTACCGTTAGTAAAAGGGAGGAAAAGGAAAAGGAAGGGGACTGCGGAAGGAACTGGGCTGATGAATAAAAAGTTTGTACTTTTATTATTCATCGTCAATATCCAAGGCTAAGGTTATATATAAAGTGCGACAGTTTTCCTACATGGAAAATTCATGATTTATTCATTTTAATGAAATATTTATTGAGTTTCCATTCCACCAGCAACTCGACTTAACGCAATTCTGAACTTTCCAGGTCTTGGGCTTATTATGTTATATACATTTCTTTTTATATTTAAGTAGGTACATTATTTTTTTATTATAATAAATACCAATTGCAATTAAATAAAACCAAAATCTCCTGGAAGTAGAAAAAGGACTAAGTAATAAGTATATGTATGTTCGCGTGGGTGTTTCTTACTTCATGGTCACTAAAATATTTAAGTATAATGTTATTTTCAATGAACGAAAACCTCGACTTTCCATGATGTCACCTTAAATACGTTAATCCAGAATATAAAGGCTTTCGACCTAGCGGGTGGGACTCGCGGTGGATTAGTTGTTCATAGATAGCGTTTGGTGTATTGGACCAGAATCGAATCCTGCCCGAACCACAGTCGAATGATTCCTTCATTTAAATAACTTAATAACTAAGCATGAAAAATGCAAAAAAAGTACATAAACATTTTTATAATTGTTGTAAATACCTACCTTAATAACAGTTGAATTAATTGTGTCTTTCATAGCTCACTTTTACTAGTATACAGTTTTTTTATTTACTTTGGGTATCATATCACATAAATAAAAACTTTTGAAGTAGGTACTTTGAAGCTTACTGAAATTGATAGGTTATTGAACTAGAAGGCTGCTTCCGATATTAGTTCTAAATATATATTTTAATATCTTACAGGCCGACCCCGATAGCAGTATTTTTAATATCTTCCTTTCTAGCATTGTGATAGGTATTTATGAGTTTTCTTTTTTGTATATCTCTCGTCTAGTAATAATTCTCTATCATTATTTTCAGTAGCCCGTCAGTTATCATTGCTTAGTGATACGACCACTGGATAACCGGGTCATGAATATAAGGCACGCACTCCAACATTCCGAAATTATGTTCGTATTAATTGGCAAGTAGACAAATTACTAATTAACATTCGCTTCAACGGTGAAGTAAAACATCTTGAGGAGGTCTCACCTAACTTTTCTCGTTATAAGAGAGACCCGTTTGACCAAAGTACGCACCGCTACACAACTAGCTATAATATATATAAATATAACATACATAACATACCATCACGCCTGAATTCCCCGAAGGGTTAGGCAGAGGTGTACTTAATGTACACCCACAGTTCGCCGGTATGTTTGGGTCCCATGTAATAGGGGGCGAGCCTATTGCCATTCACGGGGCACAAATCCAGACTCCGAGCTGCTACTGAGAATTTCATAGAAAAACTCAATAACACTTTGCTCGACCTGGGGCTCGAACCCAAGGCCTCTAGCGTAGCAGTCGCGATTGGGACCACTAGACCAACGAGGCAGTCCTAATTTATTTATTATATAAATATAAATTATAGTTTAGGCATATTACGACATACTTTCTTTTTTTTAGTTAAGAATATATTTACAATATTTACATGTTTTACATTCCAAAAGAAAAGAAAGAAACAAAACACAAAAAGCAACAGCAAAAGCAGTAGGCTCGATTAGGCGTCAAAGTATTCCTCGGTATAGGTAATATATATATTATAGTTCAAGTTCAAGTTCAAATGTTTTTATTTCAAATAAGCCTTTACAAGCATTTATAAAACGTTATGACTCTAGTTGCACGGTTCCAAAAAGTTGATCCTATGGAGAAGAATCCGGCAAGAAACTCCATGGACACTCTTTTAAAATAAGAGGTATAACATTTTTAACTGGTACATTATGGCAATATGAGGATGTGAGAACATTGAAGGTTACTGTATATTAATTTATATTATAGCTAGGTGTGTGACGGGGCTCTTATTGTATGGAAAGTCATGAGTGATCAGCTTAACCTGGATTTGTATAGGTTAACCTGTAGCCGTGTGTACGTATGTAAGCACGGCTACACATCAAGCAATAGAAAACCAGTATAGGCTGGCCTTGAATTGTATGGAAAATATTTACAATGGGAGGTCAGTTGAAATTGGTTTAGTATAGCTTGATGTGTAGCTGTGTGCATTGGGACGTAACAGCTATACCTAAACAGCAGGCTTTTTAGTTTAAATAGGATTCATAAAAAAATATTTGTATAGCACTATTGCTATTTTCGTTTATAGGTCGTGAGGATAATTTTAATTTTTTTTCTACCTACACAATTTTCCTTTTATATCCAGAAGAATATTAGCCTCATTAGGCAAGCCTATTGATAAATGTATCGTATGCCCACATAGATTTTTTTTCGAGACCAATTTATCAATAGGTAGATTCTCTAAAAATGTATTTCAATAAAAATACTCTTATTGATAATTAGGTAATAGAATAATAATTATTTTCAATCATTGAGTATTGAATAGGTATCTCCGGTAGATACGCTATGATTCAACTTCTAAATTAAAAAATCTGGGCCAATTTAATTAATTATTTCTCTTAAATTTAACATAGGTAGGTGTACTAATGAAGGTACTGCCACATTCCGCCAGTATTTTTAGGTTGCATGCAATAGGGGGCAGGCCATTTGCCATTAACTGGGTACAAATCTAGACCCAGAGCCGCTACTGAGATATGTGTAATAAAACCCCAATAACACTTTGTTCGATCTGGGAATTGAAATGTCGGACTCGTATTGACTAAAAGTAGGGATGCCATCTCTTAAATCAGGTAAACAGGACAAGAAGCACGGACATGTGGACAGTGATTTCTTAAAGTTATTCAATAAAATATTTTTCATAGTTATATCGTTCGGTAGCGACCGATGATTTGACAGCCGGACGGTCCCCGGACGCCCTCCAAACTTGGACAAATCCGGGGAAACCCGGACGGATGGCAACCCTAACTAAAAGCCACACTTATCCTATATAGCCAAGTATTCCTGACTTTCGCCACGACACACTACCATTGGGAGCTTGGTAGGTATCGTGCTACAGGTAGTTGAGTTTCCTAATATTAATACGTAGGTATATGATTACGTGAAGATTTCGCCTTCATTTTTGTCTTCGATTCGAATTCTTGACAGTGTACTTA
Source organism: Subacronicta megacephala (assembly GCA_958496365.1). NCBI lineage: Eukaryota > Metazoa > Arthropoda > Insecta > Lepidoptera > Noctuidae > Subacronicta > Subacronicta megacephala. Next base: position 15,313,512 of record OY292513.1, read on the forward strand.
ATTGGTAAGATATCACGTCTCTCTATTTGATAACAGCTCCATAGGTATACTTACGCTTATGTTCAGTGAATAAACTAGACGAAATCAAACCGCAACCTAGAAATCTATCAACTAACGTCCTACCTGCACAATTTGTGGTTGACTACAAAATGACAACCAAATCGTAAACTGAGAAACAACAAAGCAAATTAAGCAAATTCTGTAGGAAAAGCTCTATTGTTAGGCAGAAGCTACAGCGCTAAGAAATCTTTACGGTTAAAAGGCCACTTTCCACGAATTAGATATGATTTAGGTACTCTAAAACATAGTAAGGATTAGAATTATTATTAATTTGTGGCCCTTATCGCCCCTGTTCCTTTTGAGTCTTGACTAAAACAAAACACTGTGCTAATGCTGTGATAATTTAAAATAAACAAAGTGAATAATTAGTGTAGGTAATTTTTGTTTTTGTTTGAAAACATTTTTAAAGAAAAGTTAGCCCATGAGTTTATCTACAATGATTTTGTCCCAACCATTTGTATTTATCAAAGGAGTTATTTAGAATGAAATGATAGAAATGATATTAGACAATACATCGCATTGCAAAGCATCGCAAACAATATTCGCCAGCGAATATAATGTATAGGTTATATTATATTACTGTCAGGCATCTGATTTGTAAAGGTAATCTAGGTATATTATTTATTTACATTCCGCTCAGCGTAATATTGCTAGCAATGTTTCACGTCGCATAACGAAAATTGTGAGATATAAAAAAGGTCTATAAAATACGTGCTAGGATTTATATATGCAAACATCACGCCTTTATTCCCTGAGGGGTTAGGCAGAGGTGTAGGTACTTAATATAAACCCACAGTTCGTCTCGGTATGTTTGGGACGGTTATAAATATAAGTATATAATATCTGAGACTAAAGAAAACTTACCCATGCTTTTATTACGTCAAAAAAAATTGTTCTTAATTGTTATTTTATGGAAGCATAAGTTTATTCGCAAATCGATCGAATTCTCAAATAATAGCCCTGTTTTACGTATTTTTTTAAGCCCATGAACATCTGCAACTAATTAAGTTTAGCTTCCCCCTAGCAAGCACTTTGAAATCTACAAAATACCTATCTACTTAATAATCTAAGTTTTAAAGTATAATAAAAGCATGGAATAATAATGACAGACTAATGCCATACGTTGTAATACTTTTAATGCTAGAGTTGTTAGAATAGTCGGATCTAAAGGTAAATTTGACAAAAATGCCTACATCTTGTTCTTGAAATTATGTATTTAGGTTGGCAAGTACGGCGGCCAGGACATCAAGTTATCACAAAATGACAAATTTTCTCAGTTGATTTTGAACTTAATTATCAATGTTTAAAGGTTTAAAATCATTTGGAGAAATTTGACAGTTTTGTATAACCTGATGTGCTGGTGGCTGTACATTGTAGGTGTAGGAAAGCACAGGCCGTACGTTTAATTATTATTGTACTAGGTATAATTATAAAAGCATAAACGCCTAGAATATTTTTCAATTAGGTAAATCTACAAAAATTAAATCGACTAATCATAAAAATATTGATTGCGGCATTCAAAATGGTGATAAACTGAAAATAAAGTGCGCTTTACTTTATTATATTTCTCAGTATCAGTCTATTGCGAATCCATACATACATACATATTGTCATGCCTGTCTCCCATGGGGGTAGGCAGACACTATAGATTTCCACTTGCTACGATCCTGGCACACTAATTTCGCTTCATCTACATTCATTGCGAATCCCAGGCACTAAAGTGAGGTACAGTCGCCAGCACAACAAGTTACCCCAAAATGTCAAATTTTCTCAATCGATTTTGAACCTAATACTTGACATTTTAAGGTTAACAATAATTTAGATAAATTTGACAGTTTTGTTTAACCTCATGTGCTGGTAACTGTGCATACAAATAACATTCGATTACTTTAGTAGAGTATTTGTTCATCAATTCATATTAGCAATGTAAGTAGTTGTATCTCCACGAATCTACATCATATTCCATTAAAAATATCGCTCATGTTAGCCAATCAGTGATAAATCGACTCGCTTTTATTCAAACGTTAGCTAAATGGAAGCGGCTGAATATATGTATACCTTTGCCTATAAAAATGAGCTATTTGATCTATTTTGGATCTAGTCTACGACTATAAAAATATGGCGGCAATCACTTGACAGAAAGCTTTTTTAAATTATACTCATCACAATGCCGAAGACAGGCCCAGGAGACACTCTGGATGTTCTGAAATAGCGTGAAAAAGATCATAATAGGTGCACAGAAAAAGGATCACAATATTGTCACATGCATAAAAACAGCAAATATTTTATACGGAAGACGATGTTACAACAGCAGGTTATCTAAAGAAGCACTTTAAAATAGGAAATAGTAACACAAATACCATCACGCCTGTTTTCCCCGAAGGGTTACGCAGAGGTGTACTAATGAACTCCCATAGTTTGTCCGTAAGGTTGTAATATGGCGAGTCTGTTGCTATTAATCGGACACAAACCCAAACTCCGAGCTGCTACTGAGAATTTCTTAGAGAAACCCAATATAAACACTTTGCTCGACCTGGGAATCGAACCCAAGCCCTCTAGCGTAGCAGTCGCACTTAGGAACACTAGACTAATGAGGCAGTTAAGAGAGGCCTTAATTTTAGTTCTAATTTGTCAAGTATACTTAATTGTCATTTCCTATTTTGCAGTGCTTCTTAAGATAACGATAGGCCATCTTTTTTAAAATAGAAATATACAATTAAAGACAGCACAAAATACAAAGAATACAGTTGAAAAGGTGTAAAATTGACAAATAATTTATATTTAAAGGTCTAAAGAGACAATAATTAATACCTTCATATAAAAGTATAAATGAATAATTTCAAGAGAAAAAATGTAGGAATAATTTTATACGTACATAGCCAAAATATGCCATACTAGAAGCTATGTTTTAAATTTTCCATGTAAGCTTATTTTAACGTATACGATTGGGATACACTGAACAACACATTTGCTTAGAAATCCCCATTTTCTCGATTCTACGTCACGATAATGATGATAAGATTTAGTGAAGTGTTTGGTACTTACATATTTGTGACTATTGTATCTATATTTAATTCTGTCTCTATTTAATTTCGCTTCTATAATTTCACCCGTGTCATACTATAAACAATGGACTTGCTAGACTCTGAAATTTACAGTTAATTTGATGGTTACAGAGAATTTAGACTTGTCGTAATAATTTAATAAAGGTATATTTGCTTCGTAAGAATAGATTTATGATCACATAAAATTTCGAATTTGTCCTGCAGCCTTAATCACAGTTGGATATACGATATTTATGGCTGAGAAGCTCTTGCAAGTAAGAAAATGTAGAAATTAGCAAGCGAGCTTTAGTGTCATCCCTTTGAAAGTCGCAGACAAGTTACGACCACTAACATTAATGTATGTTCTACGTTAATGAAGCTCTTGCTCAAGATATTCATCACGCTGGCTTCTTAATTTACATAATAACCAGCTGTTGGCTGTTTGACTTGTAACCCTAAAGGACGATTTACTGTATATTTTTCAGACAAAAGTTACCCTTTGTCAGGATGCCATTAATTTCATCGGAGTTTATCGGAATCTGTTCAGCTTTTTAGACGTGAAAAGTAACTGAAAAAATATAGTTACCATTGCATTTCAAATATAGTTGCAGATTGTGTGTGTTGGTACCGGGGTCGTATTAGAACTCAGACATCGGCATCATGTATTTGTTAAACATAGGTATTCAGATATAAAGATCGTAAATATTAATTATGTGCGCTATGTTTCACGTAATAATAATAACACACATTATGTTATACTTAGTACTCACCTGGTGGTAATTAGGTAGGTATAGGGGTTTATCATTAAAAAATCATCTAATGTTTACTTGCTAATATGTATCTGAGATTCCTAAAATTTCAATGAGCTTTAAAAAATATCTTCTAGCATAAAATAAAAACCAAAGAAATGTGCAATTATTAAGCAGAAAATATTGAGTTGAATTCTTAGTTTCTACTATGTAACCTTAAACATTGTTTATTTTAAAATAATAATAGGCCTTGCCTTAAACCAGTTCTTAACTAAATGATTAAATGACACAAGGAAATATTACGCTGTATTAAAGTCTGTTCATGCGTGTAAAATAATCATATCTGTTTGCCAATCTTTCATTGACCAAACGAATTGGGGCACGCGGACTGTTCGTCTTTCATTAGAACATATAAAAGCGAAAATGACAAGAGAAATAGATAAAACACGAAAGTAAACACGGATCGTGTCTTGCAGACCCCAGATGAATATTTAAAAGAACAGCCTGAATTGGATTTAAATTCGAAGCACTGACAAGTATTTTAACAAGAAGTGACGTAAGGCGTCTTGTTTTTGGGTTATAAATTAACATACTTATTGAATGCTTTTGGTATGCTAATAATTTTTATTTAAGTAAAAACCGGAGAATGCTGTGGAGAATGGAGAATACAGGCGTGATGGTATGTTATGTTAAATACTAACATAATCCATCTATGTAAGTTCATTGATTTTTTTTAATGTTTTTTCCAACACTGCTACAGTGGTTTACTAATTGCAATAGAATTTTTCTTCTTCATTCTCGGATGCATTTCCTTACGAGTACAAATTATCATTTGCCTGTAAGCCATAAAAATATGTGTTCCGTTTGGAATCAAAGTAAATACGAGATGCTAAGATTACAACAATAATATCCAAGACGTATATATGCTAAGATTACAACAATAATATCCACATATCAAAGCGACTACGTACGTAAGCGCGGCATAAAATATTAGAGGTGTGTTAATTCATAAATATTTAAATGCTGGGTCGTGCTAGGCCTAGTTTCAACTTGGTGGGATATAATTAGGTGGCTTGTGTAATGTGTGTTAAACTGTAATAATACCTGCTGTTACAGTGAACTGTTTGTTGTTTGAAAAACATTTGATTACGTAAGTATACACCATAGAATACGTACTATCTAGAAGCCGCATTCGGCTAATTTTGCGATTAGTGTCCAAATAAATTGACTTTTAGCAAAAAAAACCGCCTTCAAAGAATAATTTTAAAAAATCAGTCAAAAACAGTTTCGGAAGTCGGTGATTGAAAGTAAATTTATTTTTTATTTTTTTGTGGAGAGTTTTGTTTATATACTTGTAAGCCAGCTAAATGCACTGTTCTAATGACAGCATAGATTATCGTTGATTTTTTTAAAACCGTTCTACAGACTTCGATAAAATTTGAATTAAACCACCTCTAAATTATGACCTACCAAACAAAAAAAGAATCATCGAAATCGGTTGGCGTGATACTGAGTTATTCGTCCATTTGTCGCGCATATACTGAATGCAAATTTAAGACTTAAACATGGTTTTTCAATTGATGCAAAAACGTAAAAACACATACAGACGAATTTAGAACCCCCCTTTTTAAAGTCGGTAAAAAATCAGCTTCTGACACATTACATTTTATCACATCCCGTTTCTTTTTAAGCTCTTAATTATTTTTACAGGTAGGCCACATGGCATTATTAAATTAGATTTGATCACCTTGAAACTGATTGATGAACGTGATAAATCGCTAAATTATGAAACTACTTTTTTAAGAGTAGTTTTTATGCTTCTCTTTTGTGCATATTTGTGGCTTCTAGGTTATTCTATTCTAAGGCAAGTACTTATATGGTAATTTTAAATTTGTGTTGGATCAAGTTTCTCATGAAAGACGTTATAATATAAGCAGTTTGCATGTTAATGCTTGCATAAGTAATTTTATACAATACCTACTTACTTAATAAGGTAAGTACGAGTACAAGCTATAGAACTGTAGATCTATAACACAATATCCTTCGACCACTTTCCTGCTCGTGGTCGGTTTATATAATAGACAGACGCGGTTGAATATCAGTATTTTACACGAAGAAGTCAGTCACTTTGTAGAATATTACTGATATTTACATCTCCACAATCCATTTTCTAGCCCCGCAATACTATATCATGGATGGACTAAATAAAAATTAAATAAAAATAGAGTAGTTGTCGAGCTCGACAATTTTAAAGTATAAAGCACACCGATAATTTAAAGAGATCTTTTAAAAGTTGAAATTGGCTGGAAACCCTTATTCATCATCATCATTTAAACATTAAGTAGTTACTCCGACTTAAGTTTTGAATGATTCTTCCATTTCTCACGGTTTAAAGCTGAAAGAAAGCTAAGCTAAAGAAATTTGTCAAGCTCGCCCCACCATCTCTGCCTGGGCGTCTCGCTTCATCTCATGCCTTGTGGACTCCACTCTGTAGTTAGTTTAGCCCACAAGTTTTTCGCCATGGGACACACATGTCCGCTCCATAATCCTATGTAGGTACTCTCTAAGTTTCATAGATCAGCAGCTTTTTAAAGAGGCCATTTACAGATGTCAATATCTTAACAGTTTGACATGTGTAAATGGTCGCTCGATCGTTGTAAATAGATATTAAAAGTTTAATCGTTACGCAAACTAGCCAGTACCTATACACTTAATTTTCTATTTAATTACATTTAGACACCAAATTCGTGTATTATATTTTAAATTATTGTCAGATTTGTGTACCAACATCGAGTCCGATCGTCCGTTCAAAATAAGGATCGGTCGAGCGATAAATCCGATTTATTGCCGATGAACAATTTAGGTAGGTTACGTTTAACGTTGAACCAACGCGTAAGCGCTATGAATTTTACGGCGCTTTCAACCTTTCTTATTAGCGAAAGGCGTCTTAGCGCTGCATGTTTTTCGTCTGGTTAGACGGCTATTTGCTGTTTCAGCGCTGTGCAAGGCTTGTTGGTATTGTTTAATTTTGTATGTGTTAGTGTCGTCATTACAGTTTTAGTTTTGTATGTAGTAATTCGGAACTGCGCTTGTGTCGGTAATATATTTGGTCGGTAATATATCGCTATAGCGGTAGGAAGTACCCTACCGTGTTGCTCGAAGGTTCCACGTTATAGGAGACTTTCAATTCTATTTCTAATAGAGGAATTTCATCATGGCAAATTCCAATAATATTATGCTCAAAGGCAGGATTTCGCGCTCAGAAGCAAGTCCTTGACCACCACTATGCTAATGAGGCAATCAGCGAAATACTGTACCTAATCATACAAAATATACTATCACGCCTGTATTCGCTGAAGGGTTAGGCAGAGTAGGCAGGTTAGGTACTAATGTCCTACACACACTTACTTCGCCGGTGTGTCTGGGCACAAATCCAGACTTCGAGCTGCTACAGAGAATTTCATATAAAAACCCAATAACACTTTGCCCGACCTGGGGATCGAACCCAGGACCTCTAGCGTAGCAGTCATGCTTAGGACCACTGGACTAATGAGGCAGTCTGCCTTGTAAATATTAATTATATGATATGGGGCTTATTGCTAGCTCTTCTCTTTAAGACACTTTGCAACCGTGCCCGGTTTAATGGTAACAGGGTATTGCCCATATTACATACATTAGTACACCTCTACTTAATAACCCTTCGGGAAATACAGGCATGATGGGATTATTGGAGCAATTATTAAAGTTAAGAGCTCAGGATGTGTTATCATGAACGTACAAACTGCGAAGAACAAAATAAAATTAGAATTCACGGGTTAACGTGCGCGTTGCCCTTAAATAAATTCCGTAATCTCAGTAATTAATTAATCTGGTTGAATACCTATCCAGCTTTCCACTCAAATTAAGTTGAATACATTTTCACACCATTTACTTACCTAATATTCGTCCCCAGACATTTCAAATAACCTAGGTTTCAAGCATGAATTCTCTTTCGCTACAAAGTTATTATGTTAAAAGTTTATAACGTTTGAGACTTAAAGTAGACTAGAGAAGTAGAGAGTAGTCTACAGCTTGACTCGCATTGTCGATCCCTAAATAGCCTACGTCAATCGACAATAATGTAGCTTTCTCTCTTACATACCATCACGCCTGTATTCCCCGAAGGGTTAGGCAGAGGTGTACTTAATGTACACCCACAGTTCGCCGGTATGTTTAGGTCCCATGTTATAGGGGGCGAGCCTATTGCCATTCACCGGGCACAAATCCAGACTCCGAGCTGCTACTGAGAATTCATAGAAAAACTCAATAACACTTTGCTCGACCTGGGGATCGAACCCAAGACCTCTAGCGTAGCAGTCGCGATTGGGACCACTAGACCAACGAGGCAGTCAGCTTTCTCTCTTATGTTGAAAGATTTATTAAAATCGGTTAAGTAGTTTCAGAGTATATCGTTTACAAAAAAAAAACAAATCCTTCCTTTTCAAAATATTAGCATGTATATTGGATACCAAAAAGGAAACCCTTGTTCACATTTTTTAACAGTAGCCTCTTCAGTCAATTGTTTTTATATATCTCGGGTGCGCTTAGAAACAAAACCAGACCAGGAATTATTACTTGAGGTATATCGTTTGTTTTGTTACTTTGTGCTATGTATAGCATAATATTCAGCTTATAATGTTCGCACTGCTGGGACGCAAGCTTCCTCTCGGTGGGAAAGAGTGGGCCGTGATCCACCACGCGGGCCCAGTGCGAGTTGTCTTCGAATTTTTGGTTCTAGGACATGCCGCTTTCCTCACGATGTTTTCTCTCACCCCTTTTTGAGATTTTTTTGTCAAATTATGCCTTTAGTTTTAAAATATTGTTGCTTATTCTTTTTAATATATTTTTATTTGAAATCGAGCTTGTAATAGGTACTACCGTTCTGTTCTCATGTATGTTGAAATGCCTATTATATTCCCTTTGGACGGGGGCTCATAAATTCTATATACTTCTATGTACACAGTGGTATCACGAATGTCCATTACGTGCTACTCAAAATCAGATGGTTATTTAGTCCCTCGTGGGAACAAGGTTGATGTGGCATCCAAATAAATAAATTTGTCAAATATTTGGTCTTCTATCGAGGTCAGTTTTATAAAATACTGATATTGACACTTTAAAAATTATAGGTAGGTACTATAGGGCAAGCGCAGTGCAGTGATAGCCTAGTGATATGACCATTGGACAGTCAAGTCAAAGGTCGCGAGTTCGAATCCAAGGCACGGACCTCTGACTTTTAGAAGTTATGTGCGTAATAATTATCACGGGCTTAAACCTGCATGCCTGAGAGGTTTTCTTAACGGCGTGTGAAGTCTGCCAACTCGCAGTAGGCTAGCGTGGCGGACTATAGCCTAATCTTTCTCATACTGAGAGGAGACCCGTGCCCAGCAGTGGGACAATGTAATGGGCTGACAATGATGATAAGTTCAGTCACTTGTTCGTGTTGTTGTAATATAGATATGTAGGTGTATATAAAATTAATGTAGCTATTCTTCAAGTCTAAGTCAAACTCCGCGTTTTCACCGACGACAAAACATGTTGGAAACATCTATCTAACTTTATCTAACTCTCCAAGAGTGAGTGGGACAAGTAGCTGTTTACAACATGTTTTGTGATCAGTGGAAACGCGGGGTTAGGGATTAAATACGTAACAAAATGATTAGTCGCTGAACCAAAGTTACTGCCATAGTTCAAAGGATTAGCAAGCTGAAGTGGCAGTGGGCCGGTCACGTCTGTTGGAGACCGATAACAAATAAATCTTGAATAGAGACTTCGTCTATGAAAGCGAAGTGTGGGAAGTCCGATGCCTGCCTTCTATACGTAATCACTCAACCTTGCAACGCTTTTCATCTCGCTCTTACCATCAATATGAAAAGAGCTCTAATGATAGGGCTCTTCGGCGTTCACTGGATAAGGCCTAGATTCAGTTCACAAATACGGGTTGATGATAAATTGCTCCCTATAAAATGGTTGAGCTACACGATGACTGATGTATGCGTGCCATCAGTTAGGACAGGTCAACTCAAAGCTGCTATGGCTCTTTCTTCAAAAGGCCTGTTCAGATTTTGCCCTACATTGTAAAACTCGCATATCTAATAATATCACTATTGTCTGGACTCTAAAAGAGAGCATGATTCTTTAAGTTTGTTTAGACGTTTCTTCTCAGAGGTCAGATAGAAACGTCGACGCCATCTAGTTAAAAAAAAATAAAAAAATCTACTTGTAAAAGTGTCCTAAAAGATCTATTTACAGAAATAAATATCTGTCTATAACGCTGCGGTAACGACAATGGTGTTACCGTGGCGTGTTTATCTCAACTTGATCGTTTCTCGTTATGTAGACATAACAATGCAACGTTTGCACGCTCATGAACAAACCAATTATAGCCGAGACATAATTGTAGAGAGCCATGCACAGATACATATTTGTGGCAATATATATTATACTAGCTTTCCGCCCGCAGCTTCGCCCGCGTGGACATCACGATTTTGGCTGTTTAGGTATTTCCAAACTAACATGTACCTATATTTGCTATTAAATGAGCAGCATTCGTGTTCTTATAATAGCTAGAGCGATGGTCTATTATTCTGGAGGTCTCGTAGGATCGATTTCCACGGGGAGGTACAAATAGTGGTAAACCACTTTGCTCATTGGTGCTTTTTCTGTCTGGTGTCAAAATGACCAGATTGGTATTAGTACGGACTCTGTAACAGGCAACGTAGAATTGCTCATGAAGGAAGCAATGTTCTCTGAAATCTATGCCTGCCACCCTTAAGGACTCACCCTGAATAATTTTTATGGGCATTGCAAAGTAGAAATCGTACTCAAAAACATAGTCGGATGGTATCAGTGGTATTTGAGGTAGGAAAAGTGATTCCCCCGGATACATCCAGTTATCACAGTGCCTCTTTATTATTTTTGTGCAATGCGGTTACTCGCAGTCTAGTCCCGTTACATAGTTTAAATGGTTTAATGAGACGCAGCAGCATTACAGGTATCCCAAGGAAGGTTAACATCGTTAAAAAACTCTACATGATAGTAAATTGCTCCATCCGCTAGTAGCACTGAATCGATAGACCTGCATTCAATTTTTGAGCCCTCCAATGACTTATAAAGTTATAAGTATGTAATTAATAGCAGCTGCACTGTTGTTTTTCGGAGTCAGTATTGCACGTTTGCACAGCCAATCTTATAGACTTGTTTGTATTTTAGAAAAATTAGGGTACACTCTAGCTATTAGAACTATCATAGCCACCTGTCACTACTGTATTCAGCAGAGATGATATACATATTTTCCTTTCGGATTCGGGATAATCTCCATTTCCTATTTCAAGTAATAGCTCTGAAAACTTTCCAAAAACCGTATCTCTCATATCTCTTTTTACAGATAATCATTATGCTGGGCTATGGGTATGACAATGTTAAGGATGCTCTGATTTCGCCTGCTTGGGTTCCTCTAGGTATAACAGAATCTGATGCATTCCCCCGCCTGCAACACAGGAACTCCACCAATAACTCTATTGCTACCTCTGATATCTTTAAGAATCTAGAGTGTGCTTCAATTCCACCTTTGTGTGCCTTAGTTATCTCATCCCACACGATAAATCTGCGATTTCGGAGAACTTGAGCCATGTCACTCTGCTAAGATATTATTGCACAACGGAGTTTCGACACGAATAAGACTAAGCGGAAGTTTTAACACCTTAACACATTCCCACCAAAAGAGGTGCTATTCCAGATGAATCTACAGCTAAAGCAATGCCCCGATTACTTTGTATTTTAGCCAAAAGTGCGTGACACAAAATGGTTGGCTATATAATAATAATTATGTGCAACTTGGTATAATTTTCGAATATTGTGATTCTCGTATTTATTTATTTTGAACGGAATGCATAACGTATTCCGTTCTAAAGGTAATAATAAAAATTAGGTGTGCCAATAAAAATGCCAGATTTCTTTACTTGGACTATATAGGGGCAGCAACTCTTTTCACGCGGTTAGGTAAGGGGTGAAATTGAAATTTTGTTGCTTTAATTGTATTGTACAGCTTAAATGCATAAGTTCAAGCATGATAATAAACAATTTATTTTAAAATACGTGTTTCTTAAATTAAATGAAGAGTTTTAATGTTTAATTTCAAGTAATTTTGATAATAAACAATTCATTTTCGTACAAACTTTAACACCCCTTTTTATCCCTTTTAGGGATGAAATTCAAAAAATAGAAAAATACGTATGTCTTTAATTGTATTGAAGAGCATAACTACAAAATTTCAAGTTATTTCGATAATAAACAATTTATTTTCCATACAAACTTTAACACCCATTTTTACCCATTTAAGGGACGAAATTAAAAAAATCCAAAAACCGTATTTCCTTAATTATGTTGAAGAGCTTTAATATTGAATTTCAAGTAATTTTTATAATAAACTAAAAAAAAACCATACAAACTTTAACACCCCTTTTTACCCATTTAACGGATGAAATTAAAAAAATCTTTAACAATGTGTTTTATTATTTTGTATTTAAAGGCTTAATACTAAATTTCATTAAATTCAAATTAGAAATGACAGAGTTTCATACAAACTTTAAACCCCCATTTCACCCCTTTAGGGGATGAATTTCGAAAAATCCTTTCTTAAATGACGCCTACAGTATAAAAGCAATATCCTCACAAAATTTCAAAGTTCTATCATTAGTGGTTTCGGCTGGGCGATGATATGTCAGTCGGGACATTGCCTTTTATATATATAGATATCTATGCTTTACTCCTGTACAATCGATAAGATATTCATGTGAACTGAACTAGCCGTATTATGACGTACGTGTATGCTTGAGCTTAATGAATTCGGAAAGCTACGGAAAGCTAAGCTAGTTCGACCTAATTTCAACCTTTGTTTACAACATACCTACAGTCACTGCTAGACTGTTAAACATCTATAAATGTTTTAAATTGTTTTTTTTTTTTTGCAAAACCTAACTCACTTAAAATTATACTGAATAATACCGTTCCTACATTGAAGATATTTAAAAAAAAACAAGTGGGTTTAGAGTAGGATATTATAATCGTCGGCGGAAATTATTGGAAATCTTGTCTGTTTGAGAAAAAAGAGATCCGATCATTTCGTTTTATTTATATTCGCCTACGAAGACGAAGCCAGCCATTTTTAAAGACATCTCTCCCCCAGGCACCAAGCCATGTGTCGGAGATTACACAAAAATATAATTAACCGACAAAAAGAACATCCAAAATCAAAACTAGGTTTAAACAATTTATTTTCTCATAAGATTTAGAGTCCACTTAAAATGGGATACAAAGTACAATTGAAATTATAAAGTACTGATATATATCCTAAGTTTATTTTTCAAGTTTATTCTTTAATATATTCAGGTAATCTATGGTACAGCTGTGCTTCAGACAGTATCGTTTATTTTCTCCATAATTATCTGAACGCTTATAAGTTGAAATTTTGGTTTCTCAAATTGTATGTCATGCTTTTTATGAAGGCAATTGCATATTGGTTTTTATGGAATTAGTTGTTTTATTTTTTATAAGTAAGAGTACCTACGTGTGATTGCATCATTAGTCTAGCGGTCCTAAGCGCGACTGCTAAGTTGGAGGTCCGGGGTTCGATCTCCAGGTCGAGCAGCAAACTGTTATTGGGTTTTTCTATGAAACTCTCATTTGCAGCTCGTAGTCTGGATATAGGCTCGCTCTCTATTACATGGGACCTAAACATACCGGCGAAGTGTGCGTGTACATTAGACTTCCTCTGCCTAACCCTTCAATACAGGCGTGACGGTATCTAAGTGCGGTTTAATAATGTGAAGTTGTCTGTGATTAGGTAAAATGTAATTACATTACAAAAGTAGGTAGATTGGCTTTTCATGAAGAACTTTTATTGGGGTTAGATAGTGGTAGGTACTTAAAATTTATTTTTTTAGATTACTTAACTACTTAATATATGTGAACACATACATATTGGGTATGTTAGTCCGAGGGAATTGAACACAAAACACGGTACAACAGTAGTGGCGAGTTGGCTACCGTCCACCCGAAATGCTACACTAAACATGCAGTCTAATTTTTAAACCCCGACGCAAAAACGACAGGATGTTCTAAGTTTGACGTGTCTGCGTGTGCGTGTGTGTCTGTCTGTGGCATCGTAGCTCCCAAACGGATGAATCGATTTTGATTTGGTTTTTTTGTTTGAAAGGTGAATTAGTCGGGAGTGTTCTTAGCTATGTTTGATGAAAATCGGTCCAGATATAATGCATTTGTCGGGGGTTTTTTAAATTTTGAATTTATGCACCGCATTTCTCGTTTCGATCCATAAGCATCGGATAAAACGAGGCCAACAAGCGCGCCGTTAAATAATTTTGGCGTCCAAAGTCACGTGTTAAAACTATGGCAGGACCGCAGGAGAAGAGATAATGCGCCGACAAAATATGCTAGTTGACTTATATCTTTTTATAGTCCTTTAAACTAGTGGAATATAAATAGAGCCGAACACCAAAAACAAATTTAAAATAGGGTCAAAAATAAGAAAGTTTGCATTTTCATTTTATGCTAGACAGAGCGCGCTCTTTATCAGCTTTTGACGTCACAATCCGATGTGCCATACAATTTTTATACCAACACTCTTCTGCGGGAAAGGGACAGCATATCCCTTCCCAATCGCCACCAAAAACTTTAAACGCTTATGTCGTATTGGAACTTGATTAGTCGATTAAAAATTTTTCAGTATTCGTCTTATATTTAATTGTATTTCACAGTAGGCCAGTTATTTTCACTAATTTCATCATCATCCTCATCAGCCTATATTCGTCCACTGCTGGACGAAGGCCTCTCCTAGTGGACGCCACAGAGCCCGATTTTCGGTGTTTTTGTTCGGCGGTTTCGGTGTTTTTGTTGTCCTCTTAAACCTTGTCTTTACTTATCATTTTAATACCCTATGTATTAAGTAAATATTTGGTGATATTGTATGACCTTAATCATTTTTATTTTAATGAAAGTTTTAGTATATTTCGTTGTATTTTTCAATAAAAACCACACCAGTCAACTACTACTAGCGTTTGATGCCCTAATCTATGATTGGGATACATGACTAAACAAAGCACTACAAGTGGACCTCGTAATGTAGGAAAATTTTAATGTGAGGTCAAGTGTACCCGTGTGTACAATTATTGCAACTAACAGCGGATAACCATTGATGTGTGTGTTTTCTTCCTAAAGTTTATGAAATTACATACCAGGCTGACTCCAAACAGTGGCGACGTCCAGTTTGAAGCTGCCCAGCAGCTTGTTAGCACGCAGGATGTTGCGAGACTGGAGCACCTGCAACAAACCTCACATTGCATGGCCTTCGCAGTGAACCTACCATAACCTAAACTAGAATTACATCCGTTTACTACCAACATTACCATCTGAAATAACCAGCGAATCAAGATTTATTTTATGTTGGCACTTTTGAATGCTTGGCGGTTTACATTCGCTACCGCTATTATGTTATAAACATAAACATTTTAAAAATAATAAATATGACAGCGTGGTAATAAAAAAATAATGGAATATTGTCCCGTCTATCAAATAGACATATGGTATTCCTTTAGTGAGTAAACATTAAAATTATTTTAAGTAAACAAGATTAATTTTGATGTTAATTGATGAATTCCCTGTCCGCGCTTCATGCATATTTCATCAATTGTAAATTCTCATAATTCAATTTAAATGTTCAGAATATTTAATGATTATCTATTAAATTAAAACTGGTGTTAAGTATGAAATAAAAAATAAGTATAATTCCTTCCTTTATTTTATGTAATTTAAAGTCTCAATTTTCGTAATCTTACTATCTGAAATGAGTGTAATTATAATAAAATTATCGGAAAATATTTAATTCGATTAGTTACATTATTATTTTTATAACTACTCTTTTTTTTAATAGGTAGGTTATTCATAGTTGTGTTAAGTGTAGTGATAGCCTTGTGATATGACTATTGGACTGCCAAGGCTCGATTTTGAATCCAAGGCACGCACCTCTGTCATAGCATAATATTTAAAACGCCTATAGATATCTACCTATATTTAGGTATATAATAGGCGGCGAGCCTATTGCCATTAACCGGGCACAAATCCAGACTCCGAGCTGCTACTGAATATTTCATAGAAAAATCCAATAACACTTTGCTCGACCTGGCGATCGAATCCAGGACCTCTAGCGTAGCAGTCGCACTTGGAACCACTAGACTAGACTAATGAGGCAGTCAAATAGGTTTTATATAGAAATTTATTTTATATCTTTATATTTTATTGGCACATGAAGCACTCCTTGTATACTTGTCTTACTTTTCTGATTCATGAAAGCTGTTATTCAAAGCAGACGGTATGCCTCAAGGTCGGTGACCGAACTTGGGACTCTTGTAAAATGTATTAGATCCGTGGAAAATGGGTCAACAGTCTTCAGTGACAAGGAACCCGGTCTTTAGAGACACCAGCAGTAAATCCAAAAGGTTATGGCTTACAGAACATATCTGAATTGACAAGTACACATTCGGAGTTTGATGAAAACAAATCTATAAAAACCCTAGGGAAAATGAATAAGGACTTACATACCTAATATAAATGAAATCTCAATAAGTACGGTCTCCATCGCTACTTACTATTCTTCAACTAATTGGATCTGGTTTAGAAATTTATTGGTGAATGGCGATGTAATAGAGAGTATTTAAATCTATACAAATCCCTAAGCAAGGTACATAGAACATACCTACATTAGGTTAGGTTTAAAGATATTTATTCTCAAAGAAGACACAAAGTCACTTACATGAGAACAATGCTTAGAATAAATTATAATTAAAGTTCGTCACAGGCGTCACAGTAGCTATTAACTATGATATTAGGTACACCCATCCAATGCACTCAGATTTTAGGAAGGGTATTATTTGTGATCAAATATTCCGCTAATAGGGTTTTGAATGCATTGAATGAATGTAATCTTTTAATACATGAGGGTATTTTGTTGTACAATTGTGCTCCTTCAAATGTTAAATATTTTTTTGCCAAACTTAGTTCGCATCTTCGGCAAAATCAAAAAACTAGCTATGTACCTATAGGGTAATACATAATGTACAATATAGATATCGTGAATGATAACTAGCCGATAGCGATAACTATATTGTTAACTAGCCATTGCTTGCGGGTTCACACGCATCCCAAAAGCAGCAATACAACACTGTGAAAACCTTATCTAATTTCGTGAGACAAAAATTTTAAAATTGTTGTATTGGCTTCTGTTGTTCTTTTAAAGACATCAGGATAAAAAAAAACATTAAAAGAATTTATCAACTTTTATATTTTTTGCGATAGAAAAATATGTACGATCCCACGAAATATTATCTGCGAGATGCGTCCGGTGTACTTTTGCTACCGGAGGGACGCAGGATCGAGGCCTGAGATCGTATTTTTCTTGCGCTTAAAAATTATATCTCTTAATTATGAAGCCAAATGATTAAACAAGGTAAGTTACAGTTTCTATTCGAAACTCAGAACGCACTGGTTTTGTCATGATATTCTACGTAATAACTAAGTATCCTGTGAAAATATTGAGAGCATAATTATTACCTCCAGTCTCCACTCTATTATTTTAGGTGGGTAACTTCCATGAATATATGTCGGAACCCTGTCTGACATCGTGAAAGGTAATATAGCCTAAAGGCTATACAGCCTCGGGCTACATCAAACCTCAATGGTATAACTTATTTAAGTGGCATTTAGAATCTAAGGCTACATTTCACCATCTCCGAATAAGCTCCCGGCTATTTAATTCATACAAATACAGTTCCATTTTTGAATATTTGGCGAGTAGTGGTTATTTTGACATGATGAAATGTAGCCTCAGTAATGTCAAATTGTATGATAGCTTGGTTCATTAATGTTTAGACTCTAAACAATAAATGCGTCCAATTTCCGAAATATTTAAAGTTTGGGTCGATATGTCTTATTACTCATTTACTGTGTATTGACAGTCTTCACACGACCTTAAATAAATCTCTCCGTTGTTTACCTGCATGTTTCCCGTCAATTTTTTTTTTTCATTTATAGCAGTGATAAACTAGTGCTGCAACTTGGTGGACCTGACCTAGCATTAAGATCTGCGAAAATAATATCGAAACAATAGATTTTGCGTTGCGTCTATAATATAGGTCATAATTATCTGAGATTACAATTCAAATTGCTACAACAAAAGCGATCAGGCAGCCAAATGGTTATAATAAGAAAAAACAAACGTTCACCCGTATTGTTTTAATATACCTAATATAATAAAAAACTCGATTTTGAAATCTCCGAAATTGTGTAAAATGAAGCGCTTGACGTCACTGTTAGGCAGAGTGCTCATGGAATTTTAATGATCATATGCCCAGAGCTCTCGGGGGTGTCTGACCCACTTTCCTCAGTTATACAATTCTACGGTCCTGCGCAACATTTCCTTTACTCTGTTTGCATTTGTTATCAATATTTCTATTGCAGAACGTAAGTATCGACCGTTACAAGGAACTTTTTAACTGCCTGCACCAGTTTGACATGTTAATTGCTTTTGAAATTGACTTAAACAAACTAAAACTTGTTGGTATGTTCATATTTTACGCGGTGTTTTACCGTTCGTCCCTTTGCGATATCATTTTTTGGCAAAATACTGCGTTTTATTTGGATAATTTTGCTTGCACCCTTGTCAATTTGCGGCTAGTTTCTATGTTTCTCTGTTTGACTCGTATGCCTCCCCGATTGTGATAAATCTTTAGTGTTATTATGTGCGCGCTTGGTAATTATCACTACATAGTATAAAACAAAGTCGCTTTCTCTGTCCCTATGTCCCTTTGTATGCTTAAATCTTTGAAACTACGCAACGGATTTTGAAGCGGTTTTTTTAATAGATAGAGTGATTCAAGAGGAAGGTTTATATGTATAATACATACATATTTTAGTATAGAAAAGCCGAGAAACTACGCGGGCGAAGCCGTGGGCGGGAAGCTAGTATGATATAAAGAGGCATTGCAACGCATGCTGTGATTTTTTTTGCATATGATAGTCAAATTCATAAGGACGGCTATAGGCTATAACATCACGTTATGGTCGTCAGAAGCGGGGTAAAACGGGGCACAGCAAATAAAATTACCTATAACATTTTTGATAATTTTCCGTGATGGCAACGCACCGCAGTGCGGTTATTAGCAAGTGAGCCGTAAATATGAATGCTGTAGACAAAAAGATATACGACGTATTTCGATCCTTGTTTCCGGGGTATCGAGTTTCAATGTAAATTGTTTGGAAAAACGTAACAGGTGGCACATGTCCGCCTTTTACCTGGCATTCATTTCAATTAATCCTTATTTTATTTGAGGAAAAAACTCGGAAAATATATTTTTGATTGGTATATATAGCTACGTAGCTTAATTAAGTATGGTCTCGAGTACGTTCGTTCTATTCCAAGGCATCTAACCTCGTACTTTTCGTAGTTATACATCAATAAATTAATTAATTAAAATTCAAGGGGGAAAAACATCTTGAGGAAACCTTCATGCCTGAGAGATTTTCTTGGCGGTGTGTGAAGTCTGCCAACCCATAATAGGCTAGCGTGGTAGATTCCCCTCTTTCTGAAAGGAGTCCGTGCCAAGCAGTGAAACAATGTAATGAGTGGATGAAAAATAAATTTAGTGGTACGCACGACTATAATATGTTGAGTTATAATGTCCAGTTTACGCTGGCCTCTTATTGTATCAAAAGCCCATACAATGCGAAATTAGCTTAAACTGGATTTGTATACCTTGACCTGTAGCCGTGTACCTACTACAGTTACTTATTGTTTAAAACCGATTTTCATAAACTTGACTAAGTTTAAAGTAGGTACTTGACTAAGTCTGAAGACTTTTAAAGGTTCATTAGAAAACCAGCATCAGACAGCATCAGTCTGTCCGGCATATCGCTGAAATGGACCTTTTTAGCGCAGCCGTGAGACACTCTTGGTTACTATTTTTTTGGAATTTCTAAGCACCGTTTCTCATATATCTCTGATAAATCAATGTTAGTCTTTCTTTCTATGTAGCTACGTTTAATACCTAGATTTCATTTGCAGACGCTGTAAATTTCAGTCAAGATGTTGGATTATCTTTCAAGATGTAAGTGCAATAGTGAGAAATACCGCTTGAGCAGCTTGAACTTAAGATAGCTGTTGCTTTGTGACGTAAACACTTGTTGTTTGTGAGATAGACAGCTTCAAGGACTGTGTAGAGTGTAGACAGTAATAAGTACCTTTATAGTAATCGCATCAAAGTATTATGAGTACCGCTTGAAAATTAAGTTCTATGAAATCTGAAATTTGAAGCAACAAACATTTTCTATACCGCGCAACTAAAGTGGTCGTTGAGTAGTAAGAGTTCCATCGGTAAGATGATAAACAACTTCCAAGACCTTGATATCGCGAAAAAGGCAGCTGTTTCTGTGAATTGTGAAATTGAGGTCAACAAAAAGTAGAAAATGTTATGTATTTTTGCATGGATTCTATAGTAGAAACTGTTAATACATTATTGTAAATGCCCTTTCGACAACAAAGATGAAGTGTTGTACCGTCAACAAAAGAGATAGGTTTACAGGCTGCTAATACATCTTTCTTGATATAGATTTAGTTATAAATTATCCGCCAAAGGCTTTCAAATCAAGGCTGTTACATTGTGTGATGTAGGTAAATAACACCAGCTCACATAAATAAGCAATAGCGGAAATCTTCATTTGACAGCTGTCAGTTGGCATAATGGCAGTGTGACCATTGCTTGATAATATACATGGACATATATCATGTCGTGGGAGATTACCGACAAACATATGGAAGGCTAGTTCTAGTATCTATTCTGGGGTATTGTTGAGCCAGGGAAATAAATTGCCATAACATATAAGGACCCTTACTTTTACCATAACAAACTGTGAAAAAGACTTTTGAAGTTAGCTGCCTGTTAACATAAGTCTTTGTTTGACTGTACCTATATTTTTTTACTGCCTCGTTAGTCTAGTGGTCCCAAGCGTACTGTTAAGCTAGAGGTCTTGGGTTCGATTCCCAGGTCGAGCAAAGTGTTATTGAGTTTTTCTATGAATTTCTCCGTAGCAGCGCGGAGTCTGGATTTGTACCCGGTTATGTTAGGTTCGTCCACTTTTACATGGGATGTAAACATACCGGAAGCGTGGGTGTACATTAGTACACCTCTGCCTAATGCTTCGGGGAACACAGGCGTGATAGTATGTTATGTTATGTTAATATTTTTCTGTTATTACAATATTGATCTTTGTTGATTATAGTTTTTACACTACAGCGCTCCTAAATTATACGCATTCTAAACAATGCATTAAGTTCTAAATATGTGTGGAAGCTTAAATTGCACATTTGAGGGTATGATAGCTACATAATTTTTAAGAGAAGAGCGGGCGGGTAGCCTCAATTTTGGTAAATGACTAAATGAATTTTAGATTAAAGCTAAGGGTTTTTCGGGTAAAGTATCCCTTTGTAAGGCTGTGATTATGGAAGACTAGGCCAAGTTAAGGTATAGTTTATTCTAAACTTTAGTACTAGCTGGCCCCGCTTCTTTCGCGTTTCGCGTGCCTCATAAGTCTAGTGTTCCCAAGCGCGACTCCTCCGCTAGAGGTCCTGGTTTCGATTCCCGGGTCGGGAAAAATGGGTTTGGTTTTTCTATGAACTTCTCTATAGCATCTCGGAGTTTGTGTTCAGTTAATGGCAATAGGTTCGCCCCTATACCATGGCACCTAATATTCAGCGAACTGTAGGTGTGCGAACGTTATGATAGTATTTTTTAACCCTGTTTTTCTTCTTATTAAGTATATCCTACGTTTCTTACACTAGCACAGTATATTACTTTTACTAACTCAATTGGAAAGTTTAATCTCATTGTACCTATTTGATAACATTACAGGGTTGATCTCATTTCGTTTGATGCGATCTCCCATAATTGAAGAAGCACATGGATTAAACCTTTTAAAGTACTATACTTTCTCTCTTAAGATTATCCGGCAGAGAACCAAAGCTACCGACATAGCACACCGGATTAGCAAGCTAAAGCGGCAATAGGCTGGCCATAGAAGAGAAGAAGAACCGACCGTTCTTTTGTAGAAGAACCGACAACCGTTGGGGTAGACTTGTTCTCGAGTGGAGACCGCGACCCGGCAAATGTAGTGTAGGACGCCCTCCGGCAAGATGGAGTGATGATTTGCGAAAGGTTGCTGGCAGAAGCTGGTTGCGAAAAGTGGAGGACAGGGTGAAATGGCGCACACTGGGGGAGGCCTACGTCCAGCAGTGGACTAGTATAGGCTGATGATGATGATGATGACTGTAGGTACCATATTTTATAGCATGTTAGGTGTAGGTCATCATCATCAACCCATTACACTGTCCCACTGCTGGGCACGGGTCTCCTCTCAGTACGAGAGGGATTAGGCTATAGTCCGCCACGCTAGCCTACTGCGGGTTGGCAGACTTCACACGCCGTCAAGAAAATCTCTCAGGCATGCAGGTTTCCTCACGATGTTTTCCTTCACCGTTTAAGCGCGTGATAATTAATTATTAATACGCACATGACTTCGAAAAGTCAGAGGTGCGTGCCTTGGATTCGAACTCGAGACCTTTGACTTGGCAGTCCAATGGTCATATCACTAGGCTATCACTGCACTCTAGTTAAGGTTAAGTTTAGGTGTAGGTATTCTTTTTAAAATAAAATATGTAATAAATAGGACCTCATTAGATACAAAGGTCGACTTAGTTTTGTTGTTAATGGTCCTAAATAAATAAGACATGGAGGTCTATACATAAAAGTCGCAAATCGTAAAGTCAGAACGGTTTTTGACTGTACATTCAAATATTTGTCAATGGTTTCGTCTCAAAATCGTCCGAATTTGTCGAATTTGTTAATTAATTTGCGTATGCAAGCAACAGGTCTAATTGTATCTAAATATTGTTTGATTATTAAGTCAATTTTCCGGTAAACGAGCTTTAACTGGAAAATGCAGTGTGGGACGACCTCCAATAAGATGGGCAGACGATCTGGTAAAGGTCGGTGGGGGTCGTTGGATGCGGACGGCATATGACCGGTCGTTGTGGAAGTCTATGGGGGAGGCCTTTGTTCAGCAGTGGACTTCATTTGGCTGATATGATGATGCTGAAAATGGGCTTGAAAATCTTTGTATTGGATAATTTACTTTCCATGCTTTTTTATTAAGTAACTATACCCCCGCCGTGCTTCGCTATGGTTGAGTCCAAATTTCTTAATCATCATCATCAACCCATGTATAATCCAAAAGCTGGGCAAAGGGCCCCGCAGTGGGACAGTAAGTTCTTATATCTGTCTAGGGATGTCGGGCGTCCAGCAGCAAAATGGGTCGAGGATGACGAAGTCGTTGGGCGTACTTGGATGAGAGTGGCACAGGACCAAGGTGGATGGCACAGACTTCCAAGTCTATACCACGCAGTGGGTGAAGTCAGGCTGTGGCTATTAATTAGATTAGCATACTAGAGATAGAATTTTAAGCGGCGGTAGCCCAATGGCTAGGGCGTCGGACTTGCGATCACGTGGGTGTCGGTTCGAAACCCACCCATTGCACTACCGACGTGCACCCACTCGTATCACAAGCATTTAGCTTAGCACGAGGGGTTAACAAGAATACTAGTAATGTGCGACCCACATTGCAAGTAAGCTTTTTTTTTTTTAAAGTGACATTTAAGGACCATACCATACGAGTAATAACAAAAGCTTATCTCTAGTTAACCAACTTATTGAGAGATGTGTTATCGAATACAGCCGTAAGTCTGCCTGATATTTTAACATTGCATAATTGTGAAGTTCGAATTGTTAACTATTTTTAAAGCAGATTTTTTGCGGAAATACAAGCCGCGCTTACTGTTCGTGAACAAACAAGCTGGTTGCTTGAAACGGACTAATTGTCGTTGGCACACGCGTAGAGTTTCTTCTCACTAATTAGAGAAGCGAGTATTTGTAGCTTGCTAGGACATTTTATTCTAGGATTACCTATTCTTTTTCCCCTTGTTGCACTAAATACCATTTAATTTACAGTTCCTTTACGGTATTGCCTATAAATGTCTGCGCAGGTCTTTTTTCAGCGTCAGGTGTTCTTTTATGGGATAACTGGGCAGACAAGCTACCTCATGGTAAGTAAGTAGTCATCGCCGCCCATGGACATCTCCAAAAACCAAAGGAGTTGCGTTGCCTAGCCTATTTAAGTAAAAGGGAGTATGTATGAAAGTTTGTATGAAAACACGAGTTTATTTAACGTGTAAGCTAAACATACCGGCTACCTTTGGGTGTTCGTTCAGTTCTGCCTAACTCTTAGGGGATAGGCGTGATTGTATGTTTGCCTAGATATTGCCTAGACGAAGCCACCAAAGTAGTGATGATAATAGAATGGCATTATTACAATGTTTATTTAGGATAGCTCGAGATACCCGAGGGAATTCCGTGAATAATTCAGAGAGCTCCCAACTTCGGCCTCTAAATATTGTAAGCATATGGCTATACGCAGTGAACCATATCAAATTGTTATTTTGTTTATTTTACATCACGCCAATATTTATAGAATATTTATTATGTATGTAATAATAATAACATAAGTTATGTTATTTTCATTTCGCTGGTATGTGTGCTTGTATAAAAGTAAATCATTTTGGTAAAAATGTCTTAAAGGATCTATTAACAGCAATTAATATATCTTTTGTATTTTTTAGGCATTTTCCATGCAAAGATTATTAAGTTATTTTAGTGAAGGAAAAATACGACCGCGGGCAGGATTCGAACCTGCGTCTTCTGGTTAAGTAGGTACACCTAACAGATGTCACTGACGTCACCTCAAAGACGTAAATTAAAAATGTGAAGGTAAATTTCGACATGGCGGGTAGGAGTCGCGGTGGCTTAGCGGTCATAGCGTCTGGTGTACTTAACCAGAAGACGCAGGTTCGAATACTGCCTGCGGTCGTATTTTTCCTTCACTAAAATAACATAGCAATAAATATAATTTTAAAATTTATAACCGGGCACAAATCAAATTTCCGATCTGCCACTAAAAATTTCGTAGCAAAATCCAATAACATTTCGTTCGACTTGGGAACTGAACATAGAACCTCTAGGGTCGCGTCGTCTATGACCACTACACTTATGAGGCAGTTATAATGATATATTTATATTATACAAGTGGACCCAATAAACGCTTTTCTGGCTGAACTCGATTGCAGCGCCGCTTACCGGGTGCTATTACGATTCAAATCATCCAGATACTCAAACATCGGAAAGAATTTCATCAAAAAGGTAGAGTAATTTTCGAGTTTTATGTATTAGAATATCATTAAGAAGAATATTTAAGTATTATGGTATTTTTTTTTTGTAAGGAATAGCCTGTGCCCCGCAAAGACGACTGTTTGCCTTATATTTTTTTATTTAATCCAATTCAATCCAATCCAATTGAATCCAAGGCACACATAGTTGACTTTTGGAAGTTAATATATACAAACGTATTAATTGAGTGACTGCCTCGTTAGTCTAGTAGTCCCAATCGCGACTGCTACACTAGAGGTCTTGGGTTCGATCCCCAGGTCGAGCAAAGTGTTATTGGGTTTTTCTATGAAATTCTCAGTAGCAGCTCGGAGTCTGGATTTGTGCCCGGTGAATGGCAATAGGCTCGCCACCTATTACATGGGACCTAAAAATACCGGCGAACTGTGGGTGTACATTAAGTACACCTCTGCCTAACCCTTCGGGGAATACAGGCGTGATGGTATGATGGTATGTTATGTATTAATTGAGCTACCAGTATGGCTGATTTTAGTTAGTACCTAATATATTTCACTATTAAAGGTTCGATTACAGGAAAGTGTGGATCTCGGTTTCACAGTTTCAGAAAGGTATTTGGTTTATTCGAATACCTCCCTTTGAAATATTACACGGGGCTTGAGACACACAAAAATCACGATCACGACCAACAAATACTAAAATATTTACTGAAAACTTTTAACAGTTTATTGTTGGTAAAGGGTTAATTTTGATTTGAAACTAAGATAAAATAACTTTTAACAAAAAAGTAAAACCGCCTTCAAAACAACTGCTAAATGCAAAATCACATATACATACAAACATACCATCACGCCTGTATTCCCCGAAGGGTTAGGCAGAGGTGTACACCTGCACTTCACATTCGTAAAAAGGTTCAAACCTACTGCCATTAAACCGGGCACAAATCCAGACTCCGAGCTGCTTCTGAGAATTTCATAGAAAAATCCAATACCACTTTGCCCGACCTGGGGATCGAACCCAGGACCTCTAGCGTATCAGTCGCGCTTAGGACCACTAAGCGCGGCTGTTACGTCATATATCATGCCAAATCAGGTTAATCAATAACAGAACAAGTATTTAGAAATGAACAGTTGAATAATTTTATTGATCTATAGTTCAGCCTGCGTACGTATACCTAATGCACTTACGGCACGGATACGAAATATTTATGATCGTAGGTACTAGAATGGAATTTATACACCTTTATTACGATAACAATGATCAATGTTATATTCATAGACTAGCTTTCCGCCCGCAGCTTCGCCCGCGTGGGCAACACGATTTTGACTGTTTAGTTTTTTCCAATTCTGGCAGGAAATTGCAAATAATCCTTACATTCCCGTCCGCTTCTTTGCTCGGGTAGATCACAAAATTTACCCAACTTTATTATTTACCGAAATATAAACGCAGCTTACATCCTTTCCCAAGGTCTAGACGTCAAGAAAAAAACTTGCTCAGTATATCGCATCTAGACTATTTTTGTACTAAATTTCGTCAAAATTCAACCGGACTTTCATCCCCTACTTCATCCCCACACAGTTGGAAATTTCAAAAACCCCATATCAAATATTTATTTATTTCTTATCAAGTGCCTAAACACTTAAGTTCAGCGTTTATCTTCACCAATGACAAACTCCCATACAATTTTTCATCCCTTATTACAACCCTTTTTTTACAACAAAACGTAGCTTATATCCTTTCCCAAGGTCTATTCAATTTTTGTACCAAATTTCATCAAAAGCGGTTCCGAGGTTGAGGTTCAAAGCGTGACTTTGTTTGGACTTTTAAACAAAATTTCATCCCCTATTTCATCCCCACACAGGTTGAAATTTCAAAAACGCTAGAACAAATATTTATTTATTTCTTATCAAGTGCCTTAATATAAAGTTTCATGGTTTTATCTTGAAAAATTACGAACTCCCATAAAAACTTTCACCCCCTATTTCAACCCCTTCAAAACTATTTTTTGCAATAAAAGGTAGCCTTCTCTCCTTTCCTAAGCTTTAGTCTATCCCAGTACCAAATTTTATCAAAATCGGTTGAGTGGTTTAGGCGTGAAAGCGTAACAGACAGACAGACAGACAGAGTTACTTTCGCATTTATAATATTAGTAGGGATTACCAGAATGTAGCTGCCATTTCGGTTGGTAAATTTTTCTTAAGGGCCTCCTGAGAGTGAGAAGGAGTGGGCCGTAATCCATCACGCGGGCCAATTGCGGGTTGGTAAATGTCATAATGTCTTAGATTTTTTTGGTTCTAGAACATGCCCGTTTCGTCACGATTTTTTTATTCACATTTTCCAGAGGAGTGGTGATGAGATAATTTACGCAAAGTGAAGCGCCTGTCGGGGTTTGAACCTACGACCTTAAACTTGTAAGTCGTTACACTGGGCACTACAGCTCCATCTTCCTTCCTCCCTCAGTCTTCTTATACTGAGTATAATAATACATTATATAGATGCGTCCCCTGTATCCGTGAATTATGTTGATTCATGAAATTTTGCAAGGTATTTAACTAAGCACCGCAGACATTTGAACGAAACATTATAACTCATTGTTATAGGCTTCATATTTACACAAGTCCGCTCAAAATATAGATCTTCCCTGACTAACAGTAGTATTCACTATTTTCAGTAGCTATGCAGGGATTATGGTTGCACAGTACAATCCGTTTGCAAACTCTCCCAATGCCGCCAGTACTTAGTACATACGCCGAAGACAGACTGCACAAAGCCGGCTTTACGCAATACCTTTTGATCAATACAAATAAGGTAAAAAAATTACAAAACCATATTCGGCAGCGTCCACTCCTGTACCTAAAATATTAATGTCCTCATACGGAACATCAGGAAACTTTGCCGGAAATGCTTTTATATTTTCGCTACCGGTCGTAAAAAGGATGGTTTCAATATACGAATATCTACGTTCACAAAAAAGTAAAATTACATTTACTTGTAGTCAAATTTAGAAGCCTCAAACTACGTCTTTTATAATTCAAAATCTTAAAATAACACAAACTCTAATTAAAATGTTCTAAACTTTCCTGTAACTGGACTGTAGGACTTTTAACAACAACATTGAGTTCACAAAGTTATACAGATCCGGTATGTGTGTGTGTGTGATAATTTTAATAATAATAATGTATTGACAAGAATTGAAATGAAAATGGTGACATGGTTTGAGCATGTTAAGAGAATGAATGAAGGACGATAAAAAAATGAAGCGGCGGTAGCCTAATGGCTAGGGCGCCGGACTTGCGATCATGTGGTTGCCGGTTCGAACCCCACCCATTGCACTACCGACGGGAAACCACTCGTAACACAAGCATTTAGCTTAGTACGAGGGGTTAACAAGCATACTATTAATGTGTGACCCAATTTGCTAGTAAGCTTTTTTTAAAAAAAAAATGGAATGTATACGGCTAATGTCATCGGTAGCGTTGGAAGAAGTCGCCTAGAAGGACATAGGTACTTGGCGATAAGACCGATCTTATCGCCAAGGCCCTGCAAAAAGGTCAGGTGTAGTACTCACTACAGGCGCGTGAGTATGAATTGATGTTTAAATGTGGAAGAAGCGAAAGAGGTATGCAAGGGTCGTAGTAAATTGCGGTCCATAGTTTCTGCCTACCCCTGTGGGAAAAAGGCGTGAGTATTGAGTGCATGTATCATCATCCTCCTAGCCATTTCCTATTTCTAAGATGCGGCTGTATTTTACACGAAGCTACTGCCATCGGACCTACGCTACCCAATTTCTGAGCAATACTGATGGTCCAGGGATAGGGCTTGTTGGGCTTCCGGCTACCAATAACAATATGTACACCCACAGTTCACCGGTATGTTTGGGTTGCATGTAATAGGGGGCGAGCCTATTGCCACTCACCGGGCACGAATCTAGACTCCGAGCTGCTACTGAGAATTTCATAGAAAAACTCAATAACACTTTGCTCGACCTGGGGATCGAACCCAGGACCTCTAGCGTAGCAGTCGCGCTTAGGACCACTAGACTAATGAGGTAGTCAATAATAATTATCATATTATGTGAAGTACGACAATCGGGGCCCACAGCTTTACGTGCTCTTCGAGGCAAGGAGGGGTCTCGAAGCCCTATCTTGCAGATCTGTTGATCAGCGTAAATACATACTTATCAGTAAAAGTTTTCACGGCTAAACAGCGGAGCTATTTTTTTATGAAAGGAGGTTTATTCTGACCGACAACACAAGACGAAATACCAAACAGTAAAACAATAGATTCTAGTTTTATCCTAAGTACGTTATGATGCGAAGTCAGAATGGGTATCTTATCTCAGCACTATATAAGTAAGTAAGTATTCACACTAACTTAGTGTACTCATAATCTAATGAATTGTTGTATAGTGATAGATTGGATCTTAGGGTACGACATAAGCTACTTTTTGTTTTAAAAAGTTCTTCAGGTTGCGTGAAATTACTGGCAACAGCTAGGTACTTTGTTATATAATAAAATTGTGCGTCTTCCTCATCTTGTAATTGTAAGCCACAAAATCTCGTTACAAAAGTTTCTCGTACCAAAATTTTACTCAATCCACTTGACGGTTCCTGGGTTAAATAAACACTTGCACGTAGTCTGTGAATTGATTTTTCTAACTTTATTTTAACTTTCCAATGCAGACCGAGAATCTACTTCCGACTAAATTTTTAAAATGATTAAAATTTAAAAGGATATTAGCCACAGCTGGGACTCATTCTTTAAGTTCATTTAACAAATTCTAATTGCCACCGGGGTTGTGTCATTCAAATTCGCTGATGGTTATCTAGGAATAGGTGTAAGGTAACCCTCGATCTAAAAAACGCAGGTCCAACCTGGAAGCGTGTCACAAGACCAAGGCGGCATACTTTTAGAGAGATGTAAAACCCATTAGTGCTTCGGGCGAAGCCTAAATGTACCTAGAAGTGGGGTATTAAGGGATGTTTTTATTATGCCATTTTCGGCTAAAATCTGTTTTATATACAGAACTTACGGTAAAATATTTATTTAAAAGAAAGAAATAATAGATGATAAGTGCCTATATAAGCAATATAACTGTCTTAGAATAATGTAAATATAATGTAGTATAACCTTATATTATCTATTATAGAATATAACTTGTCCGAAATCTTGTCTTGAACTCCAGTAAGTGAAGGAATTTATATAAAAAATATGATTTGTTCGCTTGTTTGAGAGCCGTCTATGCGTTCCTTTATCACTTATTGATTACGATAAATCTTTATTGAATGCACGCCGGCGCAGGAGTATCACGAAAAACAGAAAAAGAGAATTGCTACGCATAAGTACTTACTAGAATTTATAACTATTCCGACGCTCGCGCCACGGCTACAATCAGCTACGATTCTTGATTGTAGCGTTACGCTACGCAATTTCGTGGCACAAATCTGGCACAGCAAATAATAGTATGACGTAGACGGACGGGACATTAAGTATAATATGTCTAATAGATATTATTGTTGTACCACGCTGTCATTAGGAACACAAAAAAACATTATTTCAAAAAACGCAAGCCTTATTAACGTAGCTTTAATTAAAATGTATGAAATATTACATATTATAACACTATGTGAAATTTCGCAGTGCATCAAATGATTCCGTCGCTTCATATTTGTAAGGAGTCTGAAAATAGACAATACTTACCGAAAGTGTGATGATTTTATCCAACAGCATTATTGGTGGCATGTGGAAGTCGAACACGAAATACTGCGAACAAAATATAAATGTGTTACATTTTTTTTATAACGTTGGTACACACGGCTACACATCAAGCTATACAAAACCAGTTAAGGCTGACCTCCCATTGTAAAGGTCTTGCGCACAATTCAAGGCCAGTCTACACTGGTATTGTATAGCTTGAGGTGTAGCCGTGCGTACGATATTTGAAACACTTAAATACGGAATATGTACATGTACATACACATAATCTAAGATTAATTTCAGTTCCAGTGATTCCGGTCACATTAAACAGGGATTTACGCAATCCTTCATTTAGTTTGAAACGGTTCCACGTCATCATCATCATCATCATCATCATCATCAGCCTATACTAGTCCACTACTCGACGAAGGCCTCTCCTGCCTTTGTTACAGAACCCGATCTAACGTCAGTATGAATATGTATTTATTTTATTTAATTATCATATGAATGATAATTAAATAAAATAAATAAAATAATAAATAGCAATATTATATGTTATTATTATAGATTACCATGGTGGTAATCCAGATGGTCCATTAAATTCATATTAAATTGATAAAATAAAATAAAAATAAATTAAAGTAATAAAATGTAACTAATACAACAAAATAACTAAAATGCTCCTCTCCTCACTCCTACTTCAAAAAACAATGTTGCTGTGCCCGACAGGGTCCATAATTGTGTCTATCTAATATAATAATCACCTGTATGTGTACATTATGGAATGCAATAAATATATATGAATATGAATATAATATGAATATGAATAAGATCTCGAAATATTAACCTATGAAAAATATTTAATGGTCTTTAAAAAATATTTCGCGTAAAATAGTTTTGTGATTACATGTACCTAAACCACAATCTGGCATGAGTCTGTCGAAAATAAAATTATCCCTACCAACATTCGTCTTCATACCAAAAAGTTTTTGAAGCAATATTTTTTAATTTTAGACAAATTGAAAGTGGTGTGAATCCTATGTATATGTATGATCTATATATTTGTATGTATGTTTACAAGAAATCCTAAACAACTACTTTTCGTTATTTATTTGATTCGCCAGATTCGCCCTTTCTGTTATACCTTATAAAAGGAAATTGAATCTTACCTCGTTGTAATAAGGACAGTTGGTGCTTTCTTTGACGCTGGTGTATTTGCGAACATCGCCAATTTGTACGCAGACCACGGGATCCATGTTGAGACCTGCTAGCTGACGAGCTTCTATTATCGTCACGCATACTTGGAAGTCAGCTGCCTTGAGCGCAGAGGGGCAGCCATTATCAAAGATAGCTCGCCTGTAGGACAAAATAACATACCATTATTCGCCGAAGAGTTTGGCAAATGAGTATTTAATAGGTGTGCATTGAACCTCAGTTCGCCGGTATGTTTAGGTCGCGAGCGAGGCGAGCCTATTGCCATTCATCGGGCACAAGCCAAACTCGAAGCTGCTAATGAGAATTTGATAGAAAAAGCCCAATAACTCCTTGCTCGATCTGGGAATCGAACCCAAGACCTTAGCGTAGCCGCTTAGGTCCACTAGTACCTATAATGAAGCAGTTAGGACAAAATAGTGTAATAGGTATTTATCAAGAATTACCTAATACAATTGCCTAGCCTTGAAGTAGAAACTTAAGTTTTATCTTTCTTATTCGCGAACTTTTTTGAAAGAAATTATGTTGTACACATTTAGAACCAAAGAAATTTTCAAAGCGACACTCACAATATGACATGATATGGCTCGACATTACACGTTACGGGTGTTTTTATGGTCAATCAAAGCAGATCGGCCAAGTGGCGGTGACGTACTGTTATCGAGTAGTCAAATTGGTATTACAAAAGGCTTAGCAAGCTGACTAGTGAAAAATACAATAAGGTGGAATTACTGTTTGAACTGTTTATGCAGCGTCGTAGGTACTTACTTTTTAATCTTGATTTCAGGCGCTGAATGGACATCGTCTGATGACATCGAAATCTGGCTCACGGGGCGGTCTGGCCGCGAAGATGGCCCAGGAACAGGCTCTAACAACTCCTGCTCCTCGTCGCTACTGCCACGAACCAGTCGGGCTTTGCCAATTCGCATGAAGGACTTCACTGTTTTAAGGGTAGATGGTCGCTTACGTATCACCTCAGGCATTTCAATTACAGTATGATCTTCTTTGAATCCACGTCTATAAACAAAGAAAATTGGTGTTTAAATTTTGACCCTATGCGTTTACAATTGCAACTATGTGTTGCCTATATGATATTTATAATTTGAATATATTATTGACCCGCCCCGGCACGGGTTGTAGAGCTTATTATGCCTACATTTTTTTGCTGTTCTGGGGTCACATGTCATGGCAGCGTTTTCGATGAAAGCTCCCAGGTGGCTTAACAAGTTACTCTACTAAACCTTACTCATGAATGACTTTGTCTGTCGGTGGAAACCGCATGAAAATTAGCTCAGTAGTTTTTGAGTTTATCGCAAATAGACAGACAGACAGACGCGGCGGTGACATTGTTTTATATTATGTAAGGATACGCCCGTCGATTCGTATATTATAATTGCAACATGTCTACGTATGTCTTGAGAGCTAAAATAGCCACACTTGACGAATAATAATATGATTACATACAGCTGGAAGGCAGGCTGTACAATGTGCCATATATGTCCAGTGTAAGCTGACCTCTAACTTTACGAAGAACTTAATACAATGCGAAGTCAGCTTAAAGTGGCACTGTTTGGCCGTTGTGTATGATTAATCCTTGTCGAATCGAATTGGGTATAATTCAAGATATTAGCCTAAATTAGATGAAAAATATAATATTTTTAAGAAATTCAGGAAACTAATAGACAGCATTTCCATTTGCCCTGTTGTGCTAATCTGAATATTCTGATCATGTAAATTTAATATTGTAAGGGCGTTTGGGCATGAATAATATAGCAGCAAACTATGTATCTACTTGCGAATGCTGATTGAATTATTACATAATAATCTAGTGACTTTTCAGTAGGTATAGGTAACTTTAAAAAGCAAATAATTCGAATTAATGAGCTTATAAAAGCATTCATTTAATTAATTTGTACTTAAAAGAACAATTTGCTAAAGTGGTACTGAAATCTCCAGTAATATTATCCGAGAACAACAAAACTGTCAGAGAATCCTGACTTTAAATTGTGACTGTGGCAGAAATCTAGAGATATTTAATAAAATTTATATTATATTAACCTTAAGAATCGCTTCCCTACACACTTTAGTTTCCTAGCGCGGGATTCCTCCATGGGTTCTATATCAATGGTCGTCTCCTGCCGAATCGTCTGTTCTAGAGCAGCAATGTTGCGTTCCACTTCCTCCAAGGCGTTTCCTTCGACAACATCCTTAGATGTGCCTGGGACGGCAGAGTCATGAGAGGAACCAGGTGTGGACGCATGGGAAGACCCAGGCGCTGAGCTGTGAACTGCCACTGGTCCAGAGCCGTGGATGGCTGGTAGGTGGTGATATGAGCTAAGGGATCTCACTTCCGCACGCGGGATACTGGGATCGTCTTGAATAATTATGGTCGGTGGCCTGTAGTAGACATCCATGTCGACAAAGACCTGAAAAAAAAGGGTTTGGTTTAGGATAACTTTTTTTAAGTTATTTTAGTGAAGGAAAAATCCGACCGCGGGCAGGATTCGGACCTGCGTCTTCTGGTTAAGTACACCAGACGCCATGACCGCTAAGCCACCGCGAGTCCCACCCGCGTAGTCGAAATTTGCCTTCACATTTTTAATTTACGTCTTTGAGGTGACGTTAACTTTTTTTGTTAGCCGTAGGAAACCTTCAAAAGGCGACCGGTCTTTGGGGATTAGACTGGAGAGTGTGGGATTTACTTAGGTACCTACTAAAACCACCTAGGTGGCAACCATCAGTACATGTATTGTTTCCTCTTAAAAGACCACCCCAGAACCCAGTAGTTATTACCTAGTAGGTACACACCGGCTACACATCAAGCTATACAAATCCAGTATCGACTGACCCTGCATTGTATACGCTTTCTGTACAATGCGAGGCCAGCCTATACTGTAATTGTATAGCTTGATGTGTAGGTGTGTGTACTAATATAAAAATGTTGTATGCCTTTACCTAGCAGTGGAACGAAATGGGATGGAATAATAATAATAAAAAAAGATGTTATATTGTTCTATAGGTGATTGGCATTATTCATTTATTTATATAATCTGGTAAAAGATAAGTTAAATGTTTATTTTCCTCAAACTAGACGCAGTAGGGTGTATTCAATTTAGATACATAGCTCAAATAATTAGGTAATCTATAAATAACAGGTTTTACATAGTGAACAAGAAACAAACTTTAAGTAAAATTAATATATCGACCGGTATATATAATTAATTCCAGTAACTATTACCATAATAATTGGTAATTTAAAATCTGCTTGTGCATTGGGTCTGTTAAATACTTGGTCAGCAACATAAATATAGTCATATTCCCTATAACGTTTTACAACTAACTACTAACTGAATGCCTCATTAGGCTAGTGGTCCTAAGCGTGACTGCTACGCTAGAGTTCTTGGGTTCGATCCCCAGGTCGAGCAGAGTGTTATTGGGTTTTTCTATGAAATTCTCAGTACATAACAGTTCGGAGTCTAGATTTGTGCCCGGTTAATGGCAATAGGTTTGCCTCCTATTACATGGGACTTAAAATACTGGCGAAGTGTAGGTGTGCATACGTACACATTTGCGTAACCCTTCGGGAAATACAGGCGTAGTGATGATATGTTTTACAACTAAGTACATTGTCGGTAAAATCTTCGCAAGAAATAAAACTATTCAATGTATATAAACTGCCCAAGAGACTCAACAGTTGGTTCATTTTAATAGTCCAGTAAAAAAAGTACGATGTAT
Organism: Subacronicta megacephala; assembly: GCA_958496365.1. Taxonomy (NCBI): domain Eukaryota; kingdom Metazoa; phylum Arthropoda; class Insecta; order Lepidoptera; family Noctuidae; genus Subacronicta; species Subacronicta megacephala. The sequence continues at coordinate 15,349,401 of OY292513.1, forward strand.
ACCTTGTGCTCTTAACTATAACGGTGAGAAGTCATAGTATGCCAACCGAGCATCCAAATTGTTTACGTAACGTTTTACAAAGATGTGGATCTCTGTTTATAGCGGTCTGAGTTCCTAAATTCGTAATTATTGAGTGGCGATAGGCCGACACTGTTTGCCATTAATTTATCTTCAGCCTCTATAAACATTGGAGACCAAGACAGATTACTTCATAAAATAGACAAGGCTTTAGAAGTGCCTTTAGCATAGCTTGTTGTTAAGCTAGTAAAACTGCATACAATTTCGTCTCAGTTGACTTTATCCGCTACATGTTTATGTGATTTCATTTTTCAGGTTCTGGTTTGAAGGGTAATATAGCCAGTTAAATTACTGGTCAATACAACCTAACCTGTGTCTCTTTAAGGTACCTATCCTATGTATATAGTAAGTGGGCATGATGGTATATTTAATCAGCATCAACCCATTACAGTCCCACTGTTGGGCACGGGTCTCCTCTCAGAACAAGAGGGATTAGGCTATACCACGTTAGACTACTGCGAGTTGGCAGACTTCACACGCCGCCCGTCGAGAAACTGTCCTCACGATGTTTTCCTTGACCGTTTAGAAGCAAATACGCACGTGACTTCGAAAGTCAGACGTGCGTGTCTTAGATTCGAGCTTGAGGCCTTTGACTTGGCAGTCCAATGGTCATATCATAGACTATCACTGAACTGAAGCGCATGCTCATTAATTATATATTACGCACAATTATTTGTAATTAATTTCGGTAGTGTACGTTTAATGCATCATCGAAATTAATTACATATGTGGTCGCTATTCCGAATTACAGAGTAGTTATAATGAAGCTGTATTTATGCATTTGATTTTCAGTTATTAATGATGCAGCGAATAGTCAGTTGGCTCTGTTTTAATAAATAAACCCTTTGACGCTGTACCAGCTAAATCTGAAATGAAATGACGAAATGCAAATTTTCGTAATAAAGCAATCATACAGTTCTATAGTGAGTATGCACAGCTACACATTAAGCTATACAAAACCAGTATAGGCTGGCCTTAAATTGTGCGGAAAACTTTTGCAATTCCCATTGCAAAGGTTTTCCGCACAATTCCTAGGTATATACATGGAAGATTAGAATGACCTCCCGGTCAGTCACATCTTCTATGTATATACCTATACATAGATAAGAGACCTTGATGTGTAATAAAATCCAGTTTAAACTGATCTCACCTTGTATAGGCTTCCCATACAGTAAGAGGTCAGCGTAAACTGGATTTAAAAAGCTTGATGTGTAGCCGGGCATACTACAACGTACTATTGTGCTTTCCATTCCGCATATCATAAGGGTTCAATGTTACGTGGTAATCAGTGAGTTTAGAAATTAGGGTTTTCACAAAAAACACTTCTGTTAATAAGCCAGCTTGTTCATAAGTGTTGTACATATTATATACTTACATGTTATAGTTATCACAAGTTAATATAAATTATATACCGTAGTTAGTATCGTAACCCAGTGGCCGCGACTTTTTAATTATTTCATCACCACTGCTCTCAAAACGGTGAAGGAAAACATAATGAAGGAACCGGCATGTCATCGATAGTACAACCAAAAATTCGATGGCATCTACCTACCCACACTGATCACGCGTGGTGGATTACGGCTGACTCCCTCTCACCGAGAGGAGGCCTGTGTGACCTGTGTCCCAGCAGTGGGAACCACATAGGCTGATTATGTAGTTGCCGTCCATGATATTCTAATGCAGGTTAGTAGACTTCACACGAAGACGTCGAAATGTGTTTTTGACTGTGGTCACCGTAGTCCATAATCAGAACTAGAATAAGAACTTGCCTAACCACATAGAAGCCGTGTAAGCGAGTGATAATTTGTTATTAATACGCAGATGATGACGAAAAGTCAGAGGTGCGTACCTTGGATTCGAACTAGAGACTTACGGCCTGGCATCATAATGACTTCAATTTAAAATTATTTTCAGTACATTTAATATGATGGCAACAATAATCAAAATCCTTATCACCAAGTCAAATAAGTTTATGGCGTATTACATTACATATATTAAATGCTAAATAATAAGAAGGATCGTATCTACAATATTCAATATTCAACTCCTTTTTCCAGTTTCTATTCTATGTTTTATTCAATCTGAATGCATTAGATTGGCGTATATACGAAAGAAAGTAGCTAAGACCGACTCCTCACGTTCATACTGAATTAAATCTCCGGCTTTTGCCGGTTTTTACATTATATAGTTTAAAATTAGATAGACACATTATTAGTCTCCAAACGTGAACATTTGAATTGTGGTCGATTTGGAACAAGAGTAAATTGGCACTACTGTGAATTGACAGCTATTAACAGAAAAATTCGACTACGATAGACTCAATTTTAAATGTCATTTACTATTGTAGGAGCATGGCGTATCTAAAAATAACATATCATTGATTTTATGTAGGTATCTACTTAATAAACAGGATACATAAAGCTTAGGTAAATTATCATTGTATACAATGTAGAATAGAAGACTGCCTCGTTGGTCTAGTGGTCCCAATCGCGACTGCTACGCTAGAGGTCTTGGGTTCAATCTCCAGGTCGAGCAAAGTGTTATTGAGTTTTTCTATGAAATTCTCAGTCGCAGCTCGGAGTCTGGATTTGTGCCCAGTGAATGGCAATAGGCTCGCCCCCTATTACATGGGACCCAAACATACCGGCGAACTGTGGGGGTACATTAAGTACACCTCTGCCTAACCCTTCGGGGAATACAGGAGTGATGGTATGTTATGTTATGTTATGTTATGTTACAATGTAGAATGGCAAAGAGCACAAGATACTTACATAATAATTCGATAGCAGATAATATGTAAATACTATTTACATATTATCTGCGCGTTCAACTCAGTAACTTGTATACATATGTCACCGTAAAATTATAAACACAGTCAGATTGTAATCTATCCCGCGAGATTGTAAAGCGTCGATAGATTGTGAACTCCACTTACTGGTTACAATTTAACATTTGTCGGTAGATTATAATCTATCGAAGTGAAACCGTCGAATTGTGAAATGGCGTGCGACGGAACGCACCTCGCGCGCTGATTGGTTGAATGTCATGTGCCCCATCCCGCCTTTATTTGGTTGTCAGTTTGTTGACTGTCGAGTGTTATTATGTTTTCTATTTGATTTTAAAATTAGTTCTGGCATGTGTGATGAGGATGTGTGGTCACAATTATTCTAACCTAACCTAACCGACATCTGTATTTAGAATTTGTGATGAACTTTAAAGTTTGAAATATGACGGTACGAGGCACATGATGTTAAACTAATCATCGCGTCAGGACCGTACCGTCGCATGCCATTTCACATTTTCACGGTTTCGCTTCGATAGATTATGATCTGCCGAAAAATAATGCCTTAAATTGTAAGCAGTACAATGGGTTCACAATCTATGTTGATGTTTACAATTTTACGGTAACATAATATATAGAAACGGCGCCCGGTTCCTTATTAGTAAGAGTTTAAACAGAGTGGATGTTCTCAGAATTTAGGTCAGCCCATAAAGTGAAATAAGACATTAAAGAAGAAACGATCAAAGATTGTGACATTGCGCATGTTGGCAGGCGAGAGATTCCAGGGTCTCTTTGCCTTAAATTCAAGCTAGTTTAATGCAGTGTTCGTATTCATAGACCATTTGTATATTAAGCACGATCAGTTTGGAGCCATCACCTTGACTGTTGTTTAAGGGTGAATGTTTAATTAAGGTTAATCTACGAGCCGTGTTTAACAAATTATATCTGCATAAACAAATTTTGAAATGTTTGAATAAACTGTGAATTTTAAACTCGACTCATTGCATGAGATAAAGTTGACTTACCGACGGTAGATTGTTGTTGGTTGGTGACGGGAGATTCATTGTTTCAGAGAGCGCGTGGGATCTGTGATGAGCAACACCTGGATGCAGAGCTTCAACATGTCAAGCAAGTACTGCACGACAACAAGCTCCGAATACCGAAACCTCATCACAGAAACCGCGTGAAACGTACCACAGTTGAGCGACTACCTGTTGTGTTACCATATGTTAGAGGAGTCACAGACAAGATTGGCTATATCTTGAAGCGTGCTTCAATCAAAACTTACTTCAAGCCGCTGAAGAAGATTAGTCAGTTCCTACCACCTGTCAAGTGCCACATACCTCTACAAGATGCAGGAGTATACAAGCTTGATTGTGATTGCGGTCTCTCATACATAGGCCAAACTAAAAGAAGCATAGGGACCCGCGTAAAAGAACACATCGCCGATGTCAAACACCGCCGTTCCGGGAAGTCAGCAGTTTGTGAACATACACTTGACAAGGCCCAGCACTACATCAGATTTGATAAACCACAAGTCCTTGCAAAAGAAAACCGATTCCTACCTAGGATGATTCGCGAGGCTATTGAAATTAAAAAACATCCAAATTTCAATAGAGAAGATGGCTGGGTCTTAACATCTGCTTGGAACCCCATCATAGATTCCATTAAATCCAAGCACAAGACTGCGAGACCCAAGGATACGGTGAGCTCATTCTGCGTGACCGGCATAAATAATAATCAACAAAATGTAGGGTAGCTGTTGATAATTTTGACATTAGGACAACCAACACCTCAGTCCACCCGTGACCATGGATGCTGTAAAGGATCCGAAACGTCGGGAATTTAAAAATATCAATATAACGCGATAAAATCCGTAAAAAGTAGTTTTATATCAATGTCTGATATTCGCGTAAGTGTTAGAAACCAGTATTACAATGTTTTTTAAAAACGTGTAGATAAATAAAAAAAGCATGCAAGAATAGTAGCAAGTAGCGCAAGTAGTTTCTGGCTTACCCTGAAGGAAAAAGCGTAAGTGTAAGTATAGATTAACTAAAGTATAACCTCATAACCGAAAAACTGAATAACGTGCGTGTGTATAAAAAGATATATGAATGTCGAAGAAGCGGAAGAGGTACTTACTCAGAAGTCGTGCTAAGTGGCGGTATATAGTTTCTTCGCGACTAAAGCGTAATTGTATATATGTATGTAGGTATAGATAACAGAACGCGCAACACATGCTTTTTTAAACGGAATTTTACTTTGCTTATAGGTACACAAATAAGCGCTTGAATAGAAAGCTTAAAGAAATATCTTTTGTGGTGAAAACTTAGGTATAGAATAAAATCCTTTGTACTTACCATTCAAAGATCGAAGTACAAAAGAATGCATAAAGCAAAAGAGAATAAGTGCTTTGTGAAGATATTACATTTAAATAAAACTTTTTAAATGTTGTTTTGCATTATATAGTTGCAAATTTCTTCTAAGTACATAAGTATTTTAGAATCTTGCAATGCTTCTTTTTATTAGTCATTTTTAATGCCCACACAACAAATAACAACTTACCGGGGTGTCATCGTAATTGGATGAAAAGGTACGTAATAAATCCTCTTTTTAAACTACGTAATGTCATTGATGCACAGACAAACGTTTAATATTATTAGACTAGCTATTGCCCTTGATTTTTAAAGACTACCTATTTACTAAAATTCGTGAGGCATGTCTTAGTGCCTAGGTATTAATAAGTTTGTCGTTGAGATATTCTCTCGACGACGCGGCGGCGTGTGAAGTTTGTCAACCCGGTCTGGGCAAGGGTAGTAGACTTATAGCCTCCCCGTCCAACGGAGACCTATGCCCAACAGTGGGACAGTAAATGGGTTGATGCTGAAATTTACACATAATCAGACACTTTCAACTACATATTTAAAATGCCTAAAGTTACTCTTATCTTATCCTCGGAGAACGTTTCTTTAATATTATTTTTTAACTACGAGACATAAACTATGGCTTTCGGCAAAGCCAAAGTTAATGCCTTGTAGTAGAAAAAAAAACAACTTCTGAATTGTTTCTGAAAAAAATTTGTTCAAACTTGTATTTTAATAAAAAAGAAAATCAGGGAGAAATTTTTGTTTGTTATTTATTACAGTTGACAGAAGCTTATTGAAATTTAAAAAATGCATACATTTCGGTGAACTTGATATTAAATACGACTACAAATATAAACCAATAATATACTTGATTTCCACAGAGAATACTTCGCTAGTCCACACAGTCTTATCTAGTCTCTTCGAGAGTTCGAGTAATGAATGACGACTCCAACATAAATGATTGATACATCTTGTGACGCTCGCTCCACATCCTATATCGCAAATCACTGTTACCTCATAACAGTAAGGACTTGAAACGTATACAATGGATGAATATTTAATTTTCGGTTCGAAAAACAAACGCTCTGACAGAAAGTTTTCCTGGAAACACAACCATCCAATTACAGTAATAAATAGAGATGCGCCAAATGAGACCGCCACATGGAAACCCGAATTTCGAAAAAAAAATTCGGCATACTATTGAGTACGATTTGATTGAATTGAAATTGAACTGAATTCAGTACAATTCAGTTCAATTATGGAGGTTAAAACCTGACTGCTTGTTTACGCTGCGCTTATACGCTTTTTCTTGTACACACGGCTACACATCAAGCTATACAAAACCAGTTTACGCGGGTCTCTTATTGTATGGGAAGCCTATGCAATGCGAGATCAGCTTAAACTGGATTTGAATAGGTTGACCTGTAGCCGTGTGTACCTCTTAAATGAAGGAATATTTGTTACTAAAACTACTGCTACATTTATATTTAATATTATCATAATCAACCTCGCTGATGGACACAGGTCTTTTATAGGATAAGAAAAGTTAGTAGGCAATAGTGCGCTACGCTCGCCCAGTCCGGATTGGCAGACATCATTTAAACTGACGAACTTCGGTTAATCCGAATGCATAATTTCGACCCATCACTACTAATAAATGCGAACCCTGCTAACCGAACAGATTCGACTCGATTCGATCCATGATGCCGTGTGTTCCCGACTCGTGACGAATACGCTTCTACATTTAGTTAACTTTATGACCTTCCATTTATCTTACAACTCAGCTCTTTTTACAAACCATTTCCATAAACATGCTAAATTAATTTCGGAAAGATTGTTCAAATCCGAGCAATTTATATTAAAGACACATTTCAACACGGAACCCTTCTGTGTCCAAATGTCATTGTTATTTTTGTACAAAGTACCGTTGTTGAAATACACGGATGTGCGTGTTACAATATCGTGAATTTAAACATAAATCATTACACGTATACACGTAGCAATGTGTCGTTTGGATAGGTAGGTACATATCCGTTTTAAAACTGCTTGATATAGTTAAATGGTTTGTTTGAGATATTAAATTAATGTGATTTTATTGAGGTACCCGAAAACCATGCACTTTTCAATACCCTCGTTTTTTTTTTAAATTTAATGATCAAGGATTCGACAAAGCTACGAGCTAATAAGTATTATAATTTTTATTTATAGTATTAGCCAACCTAATATACCGTTGCAAATACCTCCTCCTTGCACCGGTCTCTGCAATACCCTGCCGGAAATCGATTTTCTCTTTTACTATATATATATCTTTTTCCCATTTTATGTAAACATAAACATCTGGCCCCGTTTCCACAAGATACGATCTCGCCACAAAATTTGCAACTAGCTCAGAACCTTCCTTAGAGAACTTCCAAAAAGATAAGTAGTCTAATCTACAAAAGTTTGACAAAGTTTGTCACGTGTCTGTCCTTTTAAATTAATTCATGCTTGTAAAAAAATATTACTGAAATTGTTTTAACTATGCAAGCGTTTTTAGATGTGAGATATTTTTCGTAACCTTCAATAGCAGCTCGGCATTTATGCTCTGGTAGCGGCAATATTGCCGCCGAATGCCACTTGTTTGGTACCAAAATCGATCTGTGCATTCCTGGGTTAAAATTACCATTAAATTTGATGAATCACAATAGGATCCATGGATACAAATCGGAAAGAACGGGTCATGTAGTCCCTGCATAAGCTAACCTCGCCTTGTAAAGGCGTTTTGTTAAAATGAGAGGTGAGGTTATAATTGAAATGAATGGTGCGTTGAAGTAGCATGCAATCATTAGCAAAGAATCAGAGTGACAGATGTTTCAGCAATAGATGGTTCCAACGTCACCTTAAGACGTAAGAATGTGGAAGAGAAATTCGACATCTCAGACAGTGGATTCGGTAACTTAGTTGGCAAAAGTGTCCGGTGTATTAACCGTAGGGACGCATGTTTGAATCCTGCCTGAGGCCAAATTATATATTCGGAAAAAAAAACTTTAGCACGTGACAATGTCATGGTCCATAATTGACCATTTCAGACCCCCATGTGTTCATTAGCACCTACGTTTATGCTTTCGGGAAATACAGGAGCGATGAAAGGTGTACCTACATACCCACTAAACAAGGAAATATCAAAATAATATTGTTCCATTTATTAAAAACTTCACGGAAACTTCTAAGAACCTTTCCTTATGTATACAGCAATGGGTGAAGTTGGCGAACACGTTCTTTCCTCCTATTCTCAGCCCCATTATACTTTATTATTATTAATTTTCTTAAGTAGATGAGCACTGCGGCGCACCTACTTAATTAATTCAACCGTGCATTTAAAGAAAATCCCCATCTTGGTCCTATTAAGAACTAATCCCATGAAATCATACAGTTCATACTTGTACAATTTTATTAAGAAGCGCGTACCATCGAGGCCCAAGTTAAATAGAGTTAACAAGATAGAATGTTGTAGTTTATTTTTTGTTGTTCGATCTGTAGATCAGATCGTGTGCTGCGTTTCTTTGCTCGATGAAATGTTACATTTATTTGCCCGTTTGTTTGCAAAATGTTGTAACAAGGCGTCTAGCCTTGTGTTCAATTGCTCGGTTCGTGGAAGGACGACAGTTTAGAGCTGGTTGCAGTTTTAAAAGTAAATGCTCTATTCCAGTTTTTCCCAAACTATGGGTCCGGCCCACTGGTGCATCGAGAGCAAATATGGAGTGGGCCCTGAAATGTAGGCAGCAGCCACCAGAAAATCTGAGCATTTTCGACATTGATACTCTCGTTTCTCTAAGACAACAAAGCGGTGGATTCCAAGATAAGACATTTTTTTTAGATGGGTTGGAGCCCCGTCAACTTAGGAAAATGGTAGGTGGTCTATAATATGGTAGGAGTGAGTCTTTAAATATGCAAAGTGTCTGCATACGATGCATTGCATACGAGATCAGTAGCTTGCAAGTCTGTCACTCGATTTATTTCAATAAACCTCGATAGATAAATTATAATAAACGACGAACGATAATGTTGTGTACCTATTGTAGTTAGATATGAATGTATCAACATAAAGTCCTATTACAAATCATCATTCTAGCCGTTACCGTAACGGCATATCCGCAACCATTTCTCGGGTTATCTTAAGTTAAGTTGTCCGGCCGCGGCGTTTTGGTCTCCTAACTACCATTAACGATTGTTATGACAACGGGGGGCCACCTGTCTCCACCTGGATTCAAAGATTAGGACGTATTTTCTTTAAATAATTGAATTTGATTTATTTCCGTCAATAGATCTTTTAAAGACACTTTTAAAGACACTCAAGTAAATTTTAATGTACTAGGTGGCGCCGGCATTTCTTAGCCGGCGACCTCTGATAAGAAAAGCCGAATCGAACTCAAATAGTCATGGTCCCTTTTAAAGTCCAGACATAATAGTATGAAGATATGTGACTTAGGTCTTTTGAAGAAACAGCCACAGCGGTTTCGAGTAGACCAGTTCCACCTAATGGCACGCATGCATCAGACATTGTGTAACTCGACCATGCCGTGGGGTCAACCCATAGTCTCCATCATCATCTTCCTGCCTTTTTCTCTATTTATTTGGGGTCGGCGCAGCCTGTCCTTTTCTTCCATTCATCCCTGTTAGTCGTCATCTCATCATTCAATCGCTTTTCCATCATAACTATCTGCCTTCACGCAATCAATCCATCCATCTTTTCTTTGGTCGCCTTCTACCCTCCATCCTTCCACATTAATACTCATAACTCTTTTGCTTACATGCATAGAATATTCTTCAAAGATAAAGATACACAAAAACATACCAATTTCTCGAAAGTTCTTGGTAGTAATGTAGTTTTACCTTAAAATATAACTGCTAAAACTTCAGCTAACTTCCAACGGTCTTACTCTATTCTAATTAGCTCGCCACTAGTTTCCATTTAGACGGCCCCAACGCGGAAAAGAGAAACTACTCTGTGTTTTTATTTAGTCCATTTTTTTTTAAAGCTTACGCAGTGTGTGTTGCACATTACTAGTAAGCAGTGTGTGTTGCACATTACTAGTAATCTTGTTAACCCCTCGTACTAAGCTAAATGCTTGTGTTACGAGTGGGTTCACGTCGGTAGTGCAATGGGTGGGGTTCGAACCGGCAACCACATGATCGCAAGTCCGACGCCCTAGCCATTACCGGCTACCGCCGTTTTTAATTATTAGAACTATAAGGTTTTCACAAATGCATGCGATGTGCTGGGTTCATGAGAAGCGCAATACTTATTTTTGTGTGTTTGAGTATATGTCTGTATTGACAAAGAATATATTTCGTACTATTGATTACATTATTATAAATTCTGAGTAGGAGCTCGGAGTTTGGATTTATGCCTGATGTTATGGGCAATAGTACCTATAACAGACATTAATATAACAGCGATCTGTTGGTGTACATTAAGCACACCTCTGCATGAACCTTCGAGGAATACAGGCGTGATGGTATGTTAGATATATTATGTTCAAACTATTTTTTGTGTAACTATATTACATAGGTAGATGAAACCTAGCTGATTAACATCAAATAATTCCACTATTTTAACAGTTTTTTTATTCACCTATTCATGCATAGGTTTCGTTTAGTTTATTCACTTAACTGAAAGAATACTTTTTCAAACTACTACCGATTATTATCTGAACGCAAATTAATAGTCTTGAAAGCACAGCCGTTTCAGTTGGTGTTATAATAAAACTTAAGTTTGGCCCGCAGCCAACGGGCGGTAATAAAGTTACCTTACAGTCCGCCCGCCCCTGTATATTTTCTACGACGCAACAAGTATCAATGGAACCCCGATTTCAGCGAACACGTTTTTTTGGAAAACTGGTTCTGTAGAAGCCGGCGTATAGTAGGTACCTCGGTTGGCCGATAATCGAAGAATAAGCAGTCTTAATAAAGTATAGAAATAAGTAGATTGTTCTTGAATTATCGTCTTGCCAAACGAACATGTATTAGGCTTTCGAATATTTGAAAAGAAACTCGATAGTCGTCGACTCAATTGCCACAAAGAAGGGAAACGAAAAATCAAAGTTAAACCAAATGGTTGTAATTCAAAGTTGGTGGAGCATATAGCCTAAAAAGCCAAGCCCAGCAGTGGGACAGAGAATTAAATAGGTTGATAATATAACTAATAATTGCGATGAACATTTTTACATACGAGTATGATTTCCCACAAAAATAGCGCACGAGGCACGTAGGATACAAGACAATGCTATGTCGCGTCGTATATCAAAATGGCTCCTGAAAATGAAATGCCGCCTGAAAGCACGAGTGTGAATATCGTGTCATATTCTTATCTTACGACACGCCGATAACATTGTATATACTATCTATCTATATATCTACTATCACTATAATGTATTGTGCTAACTTCTCATCGTTGTTTCTGTTATATTGTGGCGAGAAAATAAAGTTATCTTATCTAATATTCTGGCGTAACTACCTGAGTTAGGGGTTACTAGGGGAATTATTTATTATATCTTCGTATAGCTAGCACCAACGAACCTGTTGCTTCGCTGACCTTAAGTAAATACCTCTTCTGGGAGGTTATAAATATATAGTGCACTATACATAGATTAGTCTGTGAACAATTTCCAATTATTTTTGGTTAGGAGATTTATGGTAAGTTCTTCTTCAAATGTATAGGGACTGTGATGCAAAATAGTACCTATGGTTAACGTATCGATCCATCAAAACTCAATACTTCATATTATCATAAACAGCAGCAGGTAACGGTATTTCTGCTCCACTTTTAAATAGTACGGTCGATAGAATAACAGGTTACCACCAATTTTCTCAGTCGAACTTAATCGTCTTGTTGAACTTAATCGTCAACATTTTAAGGTTTAAAATCATTTGAAGAAATTTGACAGCTTTGTATAACCTGAAGTGCTGGCGATTGTACCTACAGAAAATCCTATGGATCGTCGAGGTGGCAGGGTTGGCTTAAAACGGCACTTACCCTCCCTAGTCACCATGACCATAAGTAGACCATGACATGTGGTCTTGCAATCACTGGACTCTTTCAAAGGGTTAGGCTTCGCCTCGTACCTCGCTCAAAGGCGCGCGTAATTGGTCGGGAGGCTAGATAAAATTACCAAATTTACTTTTTTACGGGATACAAACGAGCAGAGGCATCACCTGATGGTAAGCGACTGCCCCCGTCCATGGACACCCAAAACACCAGAGGACCAAGTGCGTGTTAAAAGGGTTTAAAATGCCTGCGGTATCCCTCACTCACTCGGCAAAACACAACGTAAGCGTTTTTTCACGCCTGTTTTCTGTGAGGCCGGCCCATGGCACTCCCACGTATTAAGACGGTTCTTAATACCGTGCGAGAGCCATGCTTCGGCACGACATCTTACAGTCGTGGGTGGTCCCAATGTCTAGACTGTAAGATGACACTGTAGATGTGGGCCAGGTGGGCTCAATAATTCTGCGCAGCCAGTTCGACTAGTTGCATAAAAACAACAAACAATCAATTTGTAATATTAGACGTAGCTAATAGAATCGTTATTTTGTTTAGTCTAGATTTAGAAGGAAAACTAGGTGTAACAAGATATTTTATTTTGTTTGGATCACAGATCCAGACATAACAAAACAATATCGTGTTACTTACGACGAATTATCTCGTGCAGTCTCTAATTGAAAATGTTTCAATGTTTTATTGCAAGTAGATACTAGATTAAATCTAAGCAATGTTTGTATTGGAAATTGTAAGTAACATTATTGGTAATGTTCTCAAAGATCTCGGTACCTACTTATTATACCTATGTCTGAGATCAGATAGACTTTTCATGAATAGTAAGATAATAATAATAAGGAAAATAAATTGGGTGCCTGGGTTAAGGGCCTGATTCAGAAGGCAGTACTCCTTGATACGGCGCGTATTGTGAGGAGGTTCCTGTCTCTGGGGCCCTAACCACCGGTAGCTTGGACCCTGTTCCCCATGACGGTGGATCCCTATTTTTTATATTTTTAAATGTTTTTTTAATATAAGTAATGTATTTTTTATTAATGTTGAAAAAAATATTTAGAAATAAAAAAAATATGTATTGAAGTAAATAAAGGAAAATAATAGTAAGATGTGTTGATAGAGAGAGATGATAAATGGTTTTGGTGACGAAAAACATAGTGATGAGAGCAACCGCAATCTATTGAGATTGCGGTTTTAAATCGGCAGAAAACAATTTGACACCAAGTCAAGGCATTGTATTATTCATTGCCGACTCGGGGTCAAATTGTACTAAATCAAGCGAACAAAAGCAAGGATGGTCAAAAGTAGATATGTACACTAATTGTGGTGAATGCACAAAATGTGCTGGCAGAATTTGTCCAGTATTTGGAAACTAGGCTAATAATGGACTCGCCGTTGATAGCCCGAGATGTACCTACGTTGGATGTTCTCGATGTGTTTGCGAGGAAAAAATCCAGAAATCGTAGAAAATAGACAATTGAGGCGAAGACGAGGTTAATGCCTATGGGACATAACCTTACATACCATCACGCCTGTATTCCCCCAAGGGTTAAGCACAAGTATGAGTAAAACGACCCGCACAAAAAAAGGTATCAATAATGTGTTTTAGTACTACAAAACAATTAATTTCTGTTATTGTGTTGTCTAAAGCAAAAATTTACAATATATAGATATTAATTAAGATCCAAAGTTGCTACAATTAGAGGTCACTGAGAGCGAAATGAGCTTTTTACTACTTACTTGACGTAATAAGATTATTATTTCCTCTGAAGATTTGTAAATACAAAGCGCCGTTATTCGAAAAAGAACCATAGAAGATAATAGAGAGTAAATATTAGACACCACAATAATATAATGTTGAGGTAAGATGAAGTTAATGATACTAATTAGGCACAAACCTACATCACATAATAAGATAGGTACTTATTATTTTCTTCACTGAAAATACACAGCGACGTGTTTCAAAGAAGAACCAAAGTAGATATTTACGTACAGTAAGCCGGTACCTATTTGATACAAATTAAAGATATTGTTGAGAGCCGAAAAAGTTCTTATTAGGTCGCATTAAGGTTCATATTATGGTTTCTTTGAAATACTCCTTAACTCAAAAGCGACATTATTCGAAAAACCAAAAGCAAAAATGAAAGTCACATAGGTACTCGCTTAAAGCTCGGTTTAATTTCATTGAACAACATGAAGTCTACTTGTGCTATCTATAATAGCAAATCAAAAAAATTTTTTTTAAATTCAAAACTATTTTCTGAGTGTATGTTATGTTATTAATCATGATAGAGCCCTATTTAAATGAACACACGGCTACACATCAAGCTATACAAAAGCTATCAAAAACACGACGACAGTATTCAGTGATTGATCAGCGTGGTTATTTCTTTAGATTCGCTAACAAGAGCGAGTGTATTTGACAACTCATGGTAGAGCCCCACTTTACCGAAGTAGATTGCAATTATTTCTAATAAACAATTTATAAATATAGATACCTACCTGTCCAAAACATGACAAGGTATTCATTGAATGTGTAATGTAGCGTACATTCGGTTTCTCCATTATGAATAAAATGTCCAGAACATTTTATTGACAAGTATTTCAATAAATGAAAATATTCCGTGATGTGGCAGGTACAGTATAAGGTACTACTAGAAATGGGTCGATGTCTGGGCATCTATTTTTTATGCCCTAACTGGATGGTTTGTGCGGAGGCACTTATACCTATTATAGCCGGCGATGCACTACGGTACCGAATACTGCACCACATTTTTTTTTTAAAAAAGAAAGCTTATTAGCAATGTGGGTCACACATTACTAGTGCTAAGCTAAATGCTTGTGTTACGAGTGGGTTCACGTCGGTAGTGCAATGGGTGGGGTTCGAACCGGCAACCATATGATCGCAAGTCCGACGCCCTAGCCGTTAGGCTACCGACGCTTCAAATAGACTCCTAAAGTGTATCCCTCCACCCATAATGGTGCTGAATGAGAATATTCGGCGCAACAACTAAGCATCAGATGAATACGTTGTCATCTTGCGTTAGGTCGCAAGATGACAACGGTTTTCCTCCTATCCTATCTCTGTTCCACCTAACCTATTATCAATAAGTGTCCAATAATTTCACATTACATATAAACCGGGGCTACACCTATAGGTACGAGACACATATTGATAATAGGTTAGGTGGAACAGAGATAGGATCAATATAGAAACTAGTTACAACGTCAATATACTCTTTGTACAGTTTCTTCGAAATAAGTAAGCCGATCGGAAGTTAGTCGTTCCGAACTACCGCGGTGATAAAATCGTTTAAATAAGTGTTTTATTACATAAATATCGAAATAAGTAAACAAAATAATTAGAAATGTGAAACATATACGACTCTCTCTATTAAAATTTACCACTTCTAAACCACTTGCAGACAACTTCCGATCGGCTTACTTATTTCGAACAAACTGTAACTTTAGTAATAGGTGTATGTAAAATGATATTTGTACTTATTCCCCTTTTCAATTACAGATGTCACGGTATTTTTTGCCAAATTTCTAATTCCTGACCATAAAACATAAAATGCCTACAGTGATATACGGATATATACATATATAGAACACGGAAAACAAACAACCCACTTCTAAAAAAATACGAGGCTAAATTATTTGTTTGAAAGGTAAGTACATACCTAATGTAACAGGATATAATGATGTAGCTAATTGGACAGTGTTTTGTTTTCATTGCGATAGGGTCATTTCCGTCACCGGTGCTCGGAAAGGGGAATCAGACTCGTTCATAGATTGACATCAGAGAAGACATATGTCATACGTATAGACATATAGTGGTCATTCGCTACCACAGAACAGATAACCTCTTTATCTGTTCTGTGGTACGCTACCGTACTTGGTGAGGCTCGTGGTATTTTAAAAGAGATGATACCTTCCATGTCCCGACGCTTCGGGGTACTTTTAATGGGGCGACACACATAACATACCATCACACCTGTATTCCCCGAAGCGTTAAGCAGAAGTGTACTAATTTACCACCCACAGTTCACCGGTATGTTTAGGCCCATATAATAGAGGGCGAGCCTATTGCCATTAACCGAACACAGATCCAGACTCCGAGCTGCTATTGAGAATTTAATAGAAAAACCCAGTAACACTTAGCTCGACCTGGGGATTGAACCCAGGACCTCTAGCGTAGCAGTCAGGCAGTACTTTTAATGGGGCGACACACTCCTATCCTTAAATCCATAGACGACTGTTAAAGGTTATTTAAACAATTAATGGGTACTTACCGGCATGGGCTTGTTCCGCTCGTTGATGAGGGAATCGCAGATACCAAGATGGCCATCCCTGACCACGACATGCAGGCCTAGGCGGTAGACCCCCAGCTCCCGGGTCGTGCCCCAGCAGACGCGGGTCAACAGATGTAAGGTCAACACCTCGCCGGGTTCTATGGGTCGCACGACGGCCCATTCGAAGCGCTGGTGACAATATTAATCTAATTAATCTTTCTTTTGATATAAAAAGAAACTATTTTACACAATGGGGGCACAATATTATATTACTTTTTTTTTAATTTTAAATATAACTTTGTTCTAACTTTTTTAAAACAAAATCGCTTCGAGAAAAGGGTGGTACCTACGGCCGTGCCTTTTTTTGCTGAACTTAGCGATAAGATAAGCTAATTGATAACTTTCGTAAAAATCTAAATAGAAGAACATCTTTATTAATTTACTAAAATTATTATGAATCTTGTGTTTTTTTGTAAAATATATGTAAAATAATGTAAGGGAGTTCACACCTTCAAATAAACTGTCATACAGTTTAGTAGAAGGATAAATGTTTATTGTAAGAATGGATGGAGCATCCATAAACTAACCGCATATCGATTGATCACCGTAGTTATTTCTCCACAGAAGGTGAAAAGATACTTCTTTCAAAATATTTAAAATGTAAGTTCACCTGCAACTATTACACGTTTATATAAATCTAAGTACATGAATACCGTATCTTTTTATATATTGTAACCGATGCCAACATCTCCATACGACAAGAATTTTAGAAAATGTCGCAATTTTTGTAAATTGTGACATGAGGTATGCTGTCTAAGTAAAATTTGTCATTTAGGTATGATCTTAATTTCATTGACATGAATTATTTTAAGTAATTGCTAGTAGACACGACATTTTGTGGAAATATGAAACGCAAAGTTTCAGTTTTTGTTTTACAATGTTTCTTTTTATTATTTTCGGTGTGAACTTAAATGTGATTTTTCCTAGGACCTATCCACTATGACGGCTGTCATCCCTTCGCATTAATAATTTAAAAATGTACTGACACAGAGTAGGTTTCTGATAATATCTACCAGCGTTTTGTAAGCCTAAATAAGGCCCGTGGTGGAAAGCACAAGCAAGTTTGGTGCCGGCCTTATAAGTGAGAGGTAGTCTAGCGAGAACGATTATAAGATCCTACCGCACAGCGTGTATCATTAGATCCTACCGCATAATGTGGATCATTAGATCCTAAGTAGGTACTGCATAGCGCGCCGAGAGGAAGGTTTGTAACCGATTCAAGGCGAAATATTTTCATATGATATTTTTCTTTTACAAACTTTATCAAAACCAAACAACAGGAAAACGAATTTATATACTTAAATCCAATCAATTATGATATTACTTAAAGACAATGTTACGTTTTGAGGACTTGGTAAAGTTAATGTAATTTCTCAAATTATATGAATTATTAACTTTTCCTTAGAACATTTTGAGAGGAAAATGAAATGAACTTTTCATAATTATATTTAATTATGAAAAGTTCATTTCATTATTGACAAATATTTTTATGCTAATTGTGTTAGTTTACATTTGAAATTCCATACTTACTTATTTTAATTATATTTCGATAATGTTCTATCTATCTATCATTTTACTTAGCAAAATGTAAGCCAATGGTCTAATAACTAAGAGTCTACACCCTAGAACAACATCTAAGAAGAAGTATTGAGTAGGCACAGTTACTTCTGAATACGGCCATTATCGATATGAGATTTCTTTATCAACCAAACTGACGAGCTTGAACATGCTCCCATGATGCTGGTGGGTTACTATTTCTTTTAATATTTTGGCTTTTTTGTTGTCATATTAAAAAAAAACCTGTAAATTTTACATTATTTATTCTCTTTCTAAAAACTAAGAAAATAATAAAAGCGAGAACCTTAATGGAGGTATCTCGTCTCGTCAAAATTACAGAAATACCTTTTAAAATGGTAATAAAAATATGAATCCTATTTTGAAATTTCAATCGGGAACTATAAAATTGTGGGTTATATTTTCTTCATATACCTTAGAAATAGGTAGAAGCTCATAAGTAGTTCCTCAGTATCAACTTCAAGTTGAAGAGTCACTTGATAACTCGGTATCTGTTCATAGGTGTTAACAGAGAAAGCGCAACAAGAGCAGTATCGAAGCTTAACTCGGATAACAGGCAATTAAGAGGATAGTATCCGCTTCGCGCCCCATACAAACGCAGTTTGGCCCTTGCTTGAATTTTAAACAATGAAAGTCATTGAAATTTTGCAGTAACAATCTTATCATTAATACACGTGTTTCTGTAATATACAATTTCATTTCAATATACGGTTAAAAAGTTACACGAGCTCAAAGATTGGCAATTTTCGTTGAAAAACGGCCCAACTTTATGCTAGTATTTCTCGACAATGTATCAATACAGAAACATTCTGATTCGAAGGAAACCTAGATAATATAGTGAATATTTTTTTACAAGATTTTTTTTTTTACATATTAGCAATATTATAGGAGTAATCTCCAAAATTCGGAACATACGAAATACGCGTGAAAATGTTGTTGTTTCTCCTCTCGGGCACGCGTTCGCATCGCGAGGGATAGAGACAGCGACAACTGTGCAACATTGTTGCGTTCGCGAGGGACACTCCTCTTAAAGACGGTTAGCGAGACCGAGACGAATGGCGTTAACGTGCGTTAAGTGGCTATAACAGAACCTGGGTCCCGAGTACTTAAAGAAATAGGTCGGCACAATGAGGTTTGATGCCATTTACGCTTAGCTTACTACCTACCACCCACACTTCGCCTGTATGTTTAGGCCATTTTTTTTAATACTGGTTCAAAACTTCACAACTTCTACGGCAGCTTCATAACACCGACTGCAGGATAAAGGAAGACAAGGGTGATTATCAGGTGGTCCGAACCTATTCGGACCTTAAGTCCTAACGTAAGTACCCAATTGTAACGACCCAAGAGGAATTAAAGTCATTATTACAAGAAATGAAGCAGTAAAGGCGTGTTTGAACAGTTGATATACGTATATCAGATACTAAGAAAGCCTAGTCTATGTTATTGTAGTCACAAATTATTAAAAAACTATATATGAACGGATGAAAAGGCGTACTTAATAACCTAAAATACCAAGTCGCCATTTAATCGCCGCGTGCAAGTAAAGCCTCATTTAATATTAAAGGTAATGGAAAATTCAGTAGCCAGCGATCTTGTAGCTACCACCAATTAATTATGAGCGAAGGTCGGCCGGTCCTTTTTGGTCATTCGGCATCATTGCGAACTCCTTCATATACAATGCAGCAGCTTCGAATGAGAATTTTGAATTATTTTAGGTTCGCTTGGTTAAAATTTCCCGACAGTCGCGTTAGTTAAAAAAGTGACAAACACGACGGTCCCACCTTCGTACACGTCGAATTTTTACATATGATTTTTTAAGCAATAAAATAAACGAGTTGAATTCGGTTTTTTTTTTTTAATGTAGGTAAGTACGTAGGGACCGTAGAAAAATTATAAAGAAAGCGACTAAAATATTTATTGAAAGAAAAATTTGGTGCTGTAGGATTTTATTTGAATCCTAGTCTCCTAAACTAGATGAATGGTCTCCGTCCAAGACAAAATTCAGCTTGAGACTTAAAAAAATTGGAAATCCAAAATGATTGTAGTTTATAATCTTTGACATGTGACAATAGAGGCCATTTCAAAGGCAATTGAAGCTAGACTTTCTCTTACAGGTAGATTGAAAAAATAATTTATTTTACTTTAGAAATTGTATCGCCAAATAGCAAACAATTTCTTTGGAATCAAATTATATTTACAATCCATAGCTGGGGGCTAGACAGTATAAAGGGATTATTATTATATTATGAAATTTAATTCAGATTTAATAAGTTCTTTATGGAGCGAAGCACTAGTAAAACCGTCTGTCTATTCCTAATCCTTTAGAACCAATAAATATTTAGAAGCCATGTTGAGCTTTGTAATTATTTTTCTTATTTGATCTATAATTATTATACTTCAGCATGTGGTCATTTGAAGGTTGCACGCGTTTTAATGAAACTGCAAGTAGATCTATAAGAGCTTTTGTTATAAATTGAATATCAGTAAGTAATTTCCTGCCTCATTAGTCTAGTGGTCCTAAGCGCGACTGCTACGCTAGAGGTCCTGGGTTCGATCCCCGGGTCGAGCAAAGTGTTATTGGGTTTTTCTATGAAATTCCCAGTAGCAGCTCGGAGTCTGGATTTGTGCCCGGTTAATGGCAATAGGCTCGTCCCCTATTACATGTGACCTAAACGTACCGGCGAAATGTGGGTGTACATTAGTAGGTACACCTCTACATACATTGTACACCTCTGCCTAACCCTTCGGGGAATACAGCCGTGATGGTAATTTCCATCCCGCCGTCTGTACTTGACAAGGGGTTTCTTACGCACGAGGTTAGTACCACAACTTGGGTAGGTACAATAACGTGGGCGATTGTAACGCCCCTATATATTTTTATTGATAGCCTTGTGGAGCTTTTTTATACATCCTATGAGGAATAGGTCAGAAACGGGAAAAATATAAATTAAAATAATGATGGTACAACCAGCAATGTCATAGAGAATATTCGTATAGAGAATGGAGGTCACATTACTAAGAAGAATGCTAATCTAATTGATTATAGGCCGTCTGTGGTTGAAATAGTGGGCTTAGGTAATATGACCGGCGTGCACAAAACCGCAAATACCTACGTACTCCGTAGCTTTGACGCGGTATTGTCTCCGATTCCCAATTAGGCTACTCGATCATTTGACTGATGCCACTGCAGGACACGGGTCTTCTCTCAAATTGAGAGGCGTTAGACAATAGGCCACAAAGATTAGCAGACTTAGCACCCGAGAAAGTCTATTTTCGATGTAATTCGTATCTCGAAAGGAATACAAAACTCAGTTTAACTATATTGAAAACCGATGACATCGGAAGCCAAAAAAAGCCTGATAGCAAGTTAACCCTAAGCTTTGGGGTGCCGAGAAAAAGCAAGCAAAGTATAGAAAAAGCAAGATTGATAAGATGAAATATATGTAAAATTAATTATTAGAGAGATCGGAGATAGTGTCAAAAAATTTAAATAATGATTTCTTGTCATCATAATTAAGTACTTATATTTATATGACTGGAAATTTTACTCTCCACAGAGATGTACTAATTTACACCGACAAATTCCAAATTCCTTCTCCGAGCTATCGAAAATACCCAATAAAACTTTGCTTGACCTGGGTATCGTAACCAGGACATTATAGTGTAAAAGTCACTTACTACCACTTTAGGAATGACAACAAATCCTTAACAAAAGGGACAATTGCTACTATATCTTTTGGTAAAAATCCTCGTTTGGGAGACGTTCGTGTTATTTAATGTCACGATGTTTACAAGGATGGTACCTATAACTTTGTAACTCTGTATACAAATCACGTTCTTCCCATGATGGGCTTCAAGAATAATTACTGTTATTAAGTAGCTGTCTCGCGGCATTGTCTGTACAAACAAAATTTCTTTTGAGCTCTTTAACGGCCGAATTTGAAGAGGAAAGTCCTCTTAATTGGAATGATTAGATAAGAGGAAGTTGTTTAATTATTCACGGTGAAGGAGTGTAAATATTCATCATCATATTATTTGTTTAATTGTATTTTTTTTTCAGAAGTAGTTTTTATCTGTAGAAGAACGTCCAACCGTTGGGGTAGACGTGTTCTCGAGTGGAGACAGCGACTCGGCAAACGTAGTGTAGGACGCTCTCCGGCAAGATGGAGTGATGATTTGCGAAAGATTGCTTGCAGAAGCTGAATGCGAAAAGCGAAGGACAGGGTAAAATGGCGCACACTAGGGGAGGCCTACGTCCAGCAGTGGACTAGGGTTGATGATGATGATGAATTTTTTTTGGGGTCAATTTCCAGTTAATCCATATGCATCGTCACAGACAGGGGACTACCGCGAGACAAATTTCCGACCAGTGTTGATATCCTAAGGCTGAATATCTTGACAGTCTTTTCGGGACTTCTGACTATGTAGCACTAACGATTGTCTAAGGGAATTCGTATGAAAACCGTCGTCACCTGTCTTGATGTACTGCTGTCACTCATTTGTATTGTAAAGCGACAAGATCTATTAATCAGCGTGGGTATAACTAAGCTACGAGGATACCTCTTAGAAAGCAGGCCACTTATAGGCCGACCGTTTAACTCGCGTATCGCCTGCGCGGTAAGAAGGGAGCGAGGAAGGAAAAATAAATACTTAAAAAAGATACTTATTATTTTATTATTTACCAACAATGTCTATCTCGAGATAAATCTTTGGATTATTGACTCCGTGTGTAGCGTTACCCGCCCCCGCTCCCTTCTTACCGCGCAGCGATACGCGAGTTAAACGGTCGGCCTATAGTATATTTATATTGCGCAATTTAGCAAACCTTTTGAATGACATACATTATTCATTTTTTTGTAACTACCAAACACTCCTTTCTGCCACAGACTCTTTCGCTTCTTCAATTATCACATATCTTGCAATACACATGCGCCGGTTGCGAATACAACGCACCTGAGCTTTCTGAAGGACCTCACCAATAAGGTCGGTGTATCTTTCTAGGGCGTCCCCTACCGGTAGCTCCACTGACGTACCTCAATTGTTTTTAAAATCTTTATTCTTGGCAAGTAAATAAAAAAAAAATATATATATATATATATATATATATATAAGTTTTCTCTAAGTATAGGAATTTCAATATGAGTTATACTTAGAACGCGAGACACATCACGTTGAAAGGTTGTCCTTGTCCCAAACATCAAAGATGATTCTTCTCAACGTTTCAACGAAATTGTGTTAAACGATATTTTGAAGCCCACAACACGGTTTTTCGTCACATCAACTTAATGTGATCATAAATATAACGCATTCTTTTTTTTATCTTATATGCTCCACAGGCGTTCCTTTTTTAAATTTAAATGAGAAGTTCACGTGCGTATTAATTAGAAAGCGCTGAATTCAGCGTCGCCCGTACCAACAAAAAAAACCCATAGATTTGGCATTGTTTATTATAATATGTTTCTAGGGTTCAACGGTAAAGGAAAACATTGAGAGGAAACCTGCATACTTACCTACCTGTGAGATTTTCTTGACGGCGTGTCTGGGACAATAACCTAACCCTTCTCATTATGAGACGAAACCGCTGATGGGTTGATGATAATGATAGACGTAAGGCTTATGAACCGAGAGCTCAATAGAGCAAATGCTCTCTCTCTTGTTTAGCCTTCTTCTGTTTTTTGTCTTCTTCTGAAACTCGAAGGTATATGTACGAGTATACAGACTGACTTAACGATACTTGAAGACGTAATATTTGGCGATCATATTATAAAATAAAAAAATAACATTGACTGCCTCGTTAGTCTAGTGGTCCCAATCGCGACTGTTATACTAGAGGTCTTGGGTTCGATCCCCAGGTCGAACAGTTATTGGGTTTTTCTATGAAATTCTCAGTAGCAGCTCGGAGTCGGGATTTGTGCTCGGTGAATGGCAATAGGCTCGCCCCCTATTACATGGGACCTAAACATACCGGGGAACTGGAGGTGTTCTTTAAGTACACCTCTGCCTAACCCTTCGAGGAATACAGGCGTTATGGTATGTATGTATATATGTAAAATAACATTAAAAATAATTATTAATTGACTACATAGTAAACACAAATCCAGACTCCGAGCTGCTACTGGGAATTTTGTAGAAAAACCCAATAAAACTTTGTTCGACCTGGGGATCGAACCAAGGACCAAAAGTTATTTTTTAATGATTTCATTTGCTAGTGCAAATCAGTACCTACTTGATAGCTGTTTACTCGATAAATACTTTTTACTATTTAGAATGAAAGACAAAAAACATTCAGCTACTGTAAAATTACCCGTATTTTTTTCGATAGTTGCCGGGTAAAAATATTTTTAAAGCCGCCTTCGTATCGGCTTCGCTTATAAGCCTCCAATCCTATTTGTGCGCGCATGAACGTTGTAAAACATGTCACGATGAGCCCGCAGGTGATATATTACATTATTCTCCAAAGCCATAAAAAATGTAGAGCCTTAGGCGTGCTATACACTTGTTCGTGAGATGAGAGGTAAAATCGAATAAAACTATGTACGAGTATGCTCGGTAAAAAGGCTACTAAACGCTAACTACCGCTACTTACATGTCCAGTTTAATCTGATCCCACATTGATTGGCTTTCCATTTAATAAGGGATCAGTGTAAACTGGATTGGTGTAGCTCGAGGCGTAGCCGTGTGTACTGTGAGGATAGTACTGGAGCCCGAATTAAAATAAATTTTGAAGCGTTAAACTTATAGTTCATTAAAATATTAGGGGTGCGAAGCCCTAAAAAAACCTTAGACAAAGTAACAAACATCATAATTATATGACACGTAGACGAAACGTCTGGAACAATTTGACTTTCAATAATGAATTTTGGTTATAGCAGTCAATCTTATAGTTACAATAATGAGGTGCGATGCTCCGCACTACGCAGTCTTTCAAAGGTCTACCAGCCTCCGACCATAAATAGCTTCGAGCCGAGTAAAAGTATCAAATCAGCTCAATAATACTGCCGAATCGATGTGCCGAACCGACTAAGTGTGTAGCACGCCTTTTAAGCAAAGTAATACAACACATTATGGAAGTATAGAACATTCTGTTATTAAACTCGTAGCCCGTTATTTTTTAGCTTAAATCGTGCCTGCTTGTCTCATTAGTCTAGTGGTCCTAAGCAAGGCTGCCACGCTAAAGCAAAGTATTAATGGTCTTTTGTATGAAATTGCTCTGACTGCCTCATTAGACTAGTGGTCCTATGGGTGGGTTCGATCCCCAGGTCGAGTAAAGTGTTATTGGGTTTTTCTTGTAGTAGTTGTAATTCACAGTAGCAGCTCGGAGTCTGGATTTGTGCCCGGTTAATGGCAATAGGCTCGCCCCCTATTACATGGGACCTAAACATACCGGCGAAATGTGAGTGTACATTAGTACACCTCTGCCTAACCCTTCGGGGAATACAGGTGTGATGGTATGTGTATGAAATTCTCAGTAGCAGCTCGGAGCCTCGGATTTGTGCCCGGTTAACGGCTATAGAAAAGTCGAAGATCGGGCTCTGTGATGATGTTGAATAGCTTTAAGCCCACTTATTACAAAGGACTCAAATATCCTCAACATGTACATTAAGTACACCTTTGCCTAACCCTTCGAGTATAATAGGTGTGAGATTAGACTGATTAATACACAAGTTTACCAGCCCTGACTAAGTACTACAAGAGTTGCAATTTATATTTCCAAAACAAAAGTAAGCAAAGACATTTCATTTACAGCTGCGGATCCGAATTGTTTAGTCTGGAACCAATTAAAACGATATCCTTTAGCAATGTAACCCAAACAAATCGAATCTCGAGATCTGTCTTATTCGAGCTATCCAATTTACTTTCAAATTGTTTCAGTTGCTGCTATTGTTTGATTGTTGTTGTTTTGAAGCATAATCAGAATGCAACTGGCTTATTAGTCCAAATTTTACCTACATACTAAAATATTAAAGTTTTATTTCTGATTCGTATCTCGAGAACCGTGTCTCATTCATCATCATCATCATTATCAGCCTATTGCTGTCTACTCCTGGACGCAGGGCTCATCCGTGTCTCATTAACACTGTCCAATTTACTTTCAAATACTTTTGGTTACTTTCGGCAATTTTCAATTAGACCATTAAAATAGGTAATTTTGTAAAGTAAAAACTAGTTGAATGATTCGAAATTTGATGCGAAGAAAAAGCTGTGCATTGTAAAACTCGCATATTTGAACATACAATTGCAATGATTCTTTGAATTTGTTTCAGCGATTCTTTTCAGAGATCGTAAGGTAGGAAATTCCGGTGTCATCTACATAGTTTAAAAAAAATGTTAAGCATTTTATGTAAAAGTGTCTTTAAAAGATCTATTTATAGAAATAAATATCATTTTTATCATCATCATTTACCATTTAAGGCAAGAAACTCCACTGATAAAGGTGATAAATAACCCTAAGTACCTAATAAAAATATTAACGCATATTTATCTATATCATCTCATCATCTCTCATCATTCATCTATATATAATATTTTCTGAGAATTGGAATATATTTTATCAACGTAGTACTTGCATAAATATTTAGAACACTTTGGTAGTTTATTATCGCAGATGAAAATAGTAATAGTATTTCGCCGTAAACGGCAATTATACTATAGATATTGGGCTATACTATACTGGGAATTATACTATACAACGAGCTCTAATGGGCCATTACTTCGGAATACGGAGTACAATGTAATTCAATGTGATCTGAGTACACCTACACTTTATTACATTATCAGCCATAATGTTCCCACTGCTGGGACACAGGCCTCTTCTCGGTTAAATGGAGTGGGCTATAATATAGGCTGATAGGCTGTTGGATGACGCTGATTTAGAGAGGGAACGTAGAGCGTTGGCGGTCAGGTGTAACATGCTGGCCCGCAGGTTCGCGCGGTGCACGCGAGAGGTTAAGATAACATTGTTCAGGGCCTACTGCCAGTCGCTGTATGCGTGCGCCCTGTGGGTCAGTTATGCACAGGGCTCGTACAATGCTCCACGGGTCCTATATAATAACGCGTTCCAGGTAATGCTGGGGCTGCCGCGCTTTTGTAGCGCCTCGGGGATGTTTGCGGATGCATGCGTTCCGGATTTCAGTTCGCTGCTGCGTCTGCGTATCGCATCACTGAGGCGGCGGGTGCGCGACAGCCCCAACAGTCTCTTGGCTACTGTAGCCGGCAGAGTGGATGGCCAAATATTATGTCACTGGATAGCGGCCCACAGACCGTCACTCAGATATGTGATGTGAACTAGTTTTAAATATTTAAGTGATATTAAGTTAGTAGATATTTATGTGATTGTTATTAAATTATGGATCTATGGTCTGAAATTAAAGATTACCTATTATTAAAAATTGTTAATATTATTATTATAATCACCACGCGCGCCCAGTGCGGTGCTTAGAGATCACAATATGTCTTCGACTGTTTGGTTCTGGGAAATGTCGGTTTCCTCACGATGTTTTCCTTCACCCTCCGCCCCCACATACTCTTACACCTACACGATACTTCATTATAGTCTTAATATTAGGCATAATTTGATAAATTGCCTTGGAGGTATTCTAAATTGGTCCTTCGGGTGATTCTATACTAATTGAATAGCTTTTAGGAAGATCTATTTTTACATCTTCCAATAATACCGTGCTCTAATGAAAAGTATCTACAAATAGAAAAATCTGTCTGGGTTTGCAAAAAAAGCCTATTCAATATACCATCACGCTGTCAAGCCGGTGGGCAGACCTGGCTTAAATGTACATAGTATAAAACAAGGTCGCTTATCGCCATCTTTCTCGCTGTATGTTTAGATTTTTTTAAACTACCCAACGGATTTTAGTATCGGAATAAACCGCCGACTGTGAAACTTTCAACGAAAATGTCTTATTGTTTTGATTGAAATATATAACATAATATTATTATTCACCCCACATTGACTTTTTATCACATTTGACATTTCTACTCGTATCTACATTGCACCCGTGTGAATCTGGATCGGATCGGTCCCAATAATATTATATCAATGATTTTATCTTTTTCGTAAAGATGTTATATTAGGGAAATTTTTCGATAATCCTATTATTGAATATACCTACAAGTTATCGCATATTATGATATGACTGGCAATTAGTCAAATATGAGTGAACTGATCCTTAACATAACATAACATACCATCACGCCTGTATTCCCCGAAGGGTTAGGCAGAGGTGCACTTAATGTACACCCACAGTTCACCGGTATGTTTGGGTCCCATGTAATGGGGGCGAGCCTATTGCCATTCACCGGGCACAAATCCAGACTCCGAGCTGCTACTGAGAATTTCATAGAAAAACTCAATAACACTTTGCTCGACCTGGGGATCGAACCCAAGACCTCTAGCGTAGCAGTCGCGATTGGGACCACTAGACCAACGAGGCAGACTGATCCTTAGCTACGCAATATATTCATATACTTAGGTACTCAATAGGCATATTAATGATACCTATGTAAAAGCGAAGTGAGTCACCTCGCTATTCCGCGTTCCTATTATTTGAGAAATACCTGGTGACCTATTGCTCTTTATTCGTTTATCCTAATACGAATATACGTGGCTTGTATCATAATATCTGTACCTGTTACGAATATGTTAGTCACACCTCTACTTTTTCGTGAAATTCATACATTAACTTTACAGTGCAATGATTTCTATCCGACATCACATTTGGGATGCAAAGCGTACGGTCTAACAACCGTGTTTCCAATTAAGCGAAACACTAATTGAATAGGTGATACGATGTCACTATACGTACTCATTAATTTAAGTTAGAATTAAGTTAAATATGTATGTTTCGAAGTGTCTAATTACACGCATAAATTAGTGGATTTAGCATTACAATATTACGATGCCTCATTAGCAAAGGGTTCAATACCCAGGTCCAGTAAGGTGATACCTGTGGGGTTTTATATGAAATTTTCGGCAGTAGACTTGCCCCCTATTACATGAGACCTAAACATACCGGCGAACTGTGGGAGTACAGTAACTGCACCTCTGCATAACTCTTGGAAATATTTAGTATGTTACTCTATATTTTTTAAGAAATAATAATTTAATTAATTAGGTCTTACCTGATTGACATATATAATCTCATCTATGTCGATTATTATAGACGAGTACTTCTGGTTGCCTGAAACAATAAAAATATAATTATTATTTAAAATAACAAATACAAATAATTATAACAATATTAAACAACATAGTAGGTAGCTGTTTTACAGTTTGTTCGAAATAACTGTGCTTGTCTGAAGTTACACGTTCCGAACTTCCCGAAGTGTTTTCATACATAAATATCGAAATTAGTAAAGAAAATAATCACAAATGTGAAACATATATGACCCTATTATAATTGTTTTCAGCCCGACTCTTTCTATTAAAATTTACCGCTCCTTAACCACTTGCGGATAACTTCAGACAGGCTTAGTTATTTCGAACAAAATGTATCTCTGCGCGGCCGTTTCACTAACTAATGATAGAACTATAGCCCGATTCACGTAATTAAAACCGTAGCGATGTCGCAGCGACTTAATCGTTGAAACAGTTTTCCTATTCATATCCGTCGATCGGACCGATTTAGAAGTCATCCTATTGATAAATCGTTAAACCGTATTCACGTTTGTTGGACGAGAATTGTTATAAAACGTTGGATTGACAGTATTCACATAACATTGAAAACCGTTTCAACGATTAAGTCGCTGCGGCATCGCTACGGTTTTAATTACGTGAATCGGGTTACTGTACAAAGCTGAAACTCTCATACAATATGCTGAAACTCATACAGTTTTGTTATAGACGCCAGGTAACCTAATGTCGTACTCTTCCAAACCAAACTCCAATACTAAATACGACAATACCTCCTTTAAATACGTCGCCTAACGTTTTATTTTTGTCTCATTAAGTATATCTTCAACCAATCTCGAATCCTTCTTTCTCTCGAGAGCTCTAATCTTCGAATTATTTCGATTGCTACCCCATTTTATCTTGTGAATAAAAATGTAAAGGTAGAAACGGTCAAGTAGTTAATTGTACCCTTAATACACATTAAAAAGATTTAAATAATCAAACAGCTAGACTCCCACGCATGATATTATATGTGCTTAATCTCAATGTCAGGTGAAGCAGTATAAATTTCTAATCACCTTACATGAACTGCATTACATAAACTGGGTTTAATTAACTCGCCTCTAGGGAATATGCGCCTGACAGCCACGGGTTGTTCTATGCAACGTGACGTAAGTGATACGCCCACGCCGTATTTGCTTTTCAAACATGATTTGTTTGATAAACTAATTAACGAACTGATTTTAAATTAAGACAAGTTGCATGGTCTTGTTCGTGATTGCATCCGCTGCTTACTGACAAATGATTTAATCTAGTACTCCTAAATCTATATTAATATTATTATAAAGAGGTGGTTAGTGAGCTTGTAGGGGAAATCTCTGGATCTACAGAACCGACTTTGAAAAATCTTTCACCAATAGAAAGTTACGTTATTTGTGAGTGTCATAGGCTATATCGCCCAACGAAGTGGGAACGGGTTAGCTAGTAATATGATAATTTCATTCGACAATTTAAAAAAAAATATAGGAAGTAAGTAAATGACCTTATCTTTTAGAATTTAGAATAAACAAAGTAGCAGCCCTACATAATAATGCTGAGATACCTTTTCGCAGATGGTACCGTCAGCAAAAAAATTAAGTGACATGAAAAAGGTTTCTAGCCTTTTGTTATAAAAGGTGAACTACGTTCACGAAACAAATTATTATCATGTAATCTCCACTAAACGTTTCTGTGAAAAAAGCTGGCGGTACTACATGGTAATACAATAGATTATATAAACATGAATACATTAATTACAAACTCGGTGAGGCCAAGGCGTACTACCTTTACAAGCAAAATTATAATAGCAACGCAGTTTAGACAGTAGGTATGATACTAATGTATAAAACTAGCTGTCCGCCCGCGGCTTCGCCCGCGTGTAGTATACGTTTATCACTTAGGGGTATGACAAATAGATAGTAGCCGATTCTCAGACCTACTGAATATGCATATAGTCATGTCAAGCCGTTTCAGAGTAGGGTATGGTGACACGAGAATTTTACATATAACATAATAAAATTGTAACTGGCCAGAAGTCTGTTATCATTACATAGTTTAAAACAAAGTTGCTCCCGCTGTTTGTAAAATTAGATCTTTAAAACTACGCAACGGATTTAAATGCAGTTTTTACCAATTAATAGACTGATTCAAGAGAAAGGTTTTAATATACACACTTATGGTAGAGTTAGTTAAGGCTGGTCTCTCGGCTTTTGCCTAGAAACCAAGCAGGTGAAGCCGTGGGCGATAAGCTGGTAGGAAATATTTAACAAAAATAATATGAGGTGTCTTTACAAGATCAACAAAGGGAGGGAGATAGAGAGTATCTTTAGAATGTTTGTTTTGCTGTCTGTTTGTACACGGATCACGCAAAAAGTATCGTACGAAATTGGATGCGGTTTCCACATTTGTATTAGTTACTGGAGGCCTAAGTTAAGATTGAGCTTTCATTAAATTTCCCCGAAAAAAAACGACCTACTTACTTATCATATAAGTACCTAAACCTCAAAAACCACGATGAAACGAATTTTGATCCTGTTTATTGTACCAAATTTGAGAGAACAAAGAATATTATAAAAACCGTTACAAGTAGAACGTATCTAAATGGGATCATAAAATCGTTATAAGGTATTGTAAACGAATCATTTTGCAGCGCTTCTAAAAATGTTGTATCTTTTTTTTTAATATTTCATGAACAATTGTTATTTTATTTCCTACAAATATACATAAATGTTGATCTGCATCGACAAATCAGTAATTTTTGCTACTGACAGTAATTGTCATTAGAATTGTTATCCATGATTTAACATGGTGAACAAAGGTAGCCCGTCTTAATTAACAAAACAACGAACAGGCACGACACGGCTCCCGTGCGTAATGATGTGCAGAACTTATCCCGGATTCCGGAATTACAGTACACAAAATATTTTTTTCCGGGAAATAACAGATTGCAGCATATTGATTCGGTGCACATAATGAACACGTATGCTTATAAAAGGGTATGAAGGTTCTACCATACCATCTACCATACAATGAATCTATTAATCTAAATAATCTAATAGTAAAAAGTTAACTATAAGACTTTTAGTACTGTTTTAGTAAACCCATTGGGAGGCGGTGTTACTATTGCATTTGACATAGTAGTTTGTTTATATTGAAATGTATCAGTCTATATTGAAAGATTTATTATTAAGATACAAATGTCTAAATTATGTAAAGTAAACTTTGTGTTTTAATTCGTCTCTGTTTCTACGTTAACTTCTAAGCCATGATTTTGATATGGTTGTCACTATAATTTAGACATTTTCTTCTGGAAAAGTTATACCTATGTATGCATGCATTGATAGAGAAAAACTTATTTGATTAGCTTAGCTAAGAATTATTCAGTTAGAAAACCTACGTCACACATACTGTACAACCCTGCGAAGCCAGGGCGGGTTGCTAGTAAAGATATAAAAGGACAGTGAACATCACTACACAGCATTGGCACAACAAATCAGAGTGTTACGACTCCAGGGTAATTTTACGGGACGGCCCTTGGGAAAAAAATATTTGGGAAGGTCACATCCCGCGTATATTGGACATCACTAGCGCCAACAAACATACAAAATTGGGATAATTGGTGTCTTGTTGCGCCTTGTTTATTTATACCTTAACTTTTGGAAATAATATTTTATAGACTGGTATTTTGGCAAATCTCTTGAGAAGTGGATGCATTTACAGTTGACATACACTGATTATCATACAAACAACTCGTACAAATACTCTTTGCGATAATGAGGCGCGGGAATCTAACCTGTGAAAGGGAGCAGTCCATTCAGTTACTAATTATAATCAAATTATAATCAATTCATTTTTGCTACCAGGTTGTGTCTTATTGCTATCCAATATTGCGTCATTATTCCGTAGCCATATTTCCGCGCGGGAAATATCCATGTACATTCTTTTTTCTATTTCGAAAATCTATTTTCAGTTTACGATGTAACCTTGTTTACGATCCTCGATCAAGTGGGATCCTATTTGTCGCACGTACTATGAATTCATAGTGCTCTTGTAATAGAATGTACAATGAGTTCGATATCATCGAGTCTACCATAATATTGTTCAACAATCTTTATTTATAGTTTAGCTTCTGTGTATTTGTGGCTGCATAACGCGTCGTTTGCGTGATGGTGTCAAAATATTAAAATAATTAATTCTGCAACAATTGCAGAAACAGAAACGAAGGACAGAGAAAACGTGCGGTCGTAAAGTACCTATGCGACGGATTTATTATATAAAATTGACAGCCTCATTAGTCTAGTGGTCCTAAGCGCGACTGCTACGTTAGAGGTCCTGGGTTCGCTTCCCAGGTCGAGCAAAGTGTTATTGGGTTTTTCTATGAAATTACCAGTAGCAGCTCGGAGGCTGGATTTGTACCGGCGAAATAAAGGGGGAAACTTGGTGGCTTCTGCCTAATCCTTCGGGCAATACAGACGTGATGGTATGTATTATAATATAATAAAGAAAAGAGCTGAAGAAAAGAGAGAGTCCAGCTCTGTGGCGTTCACTTAAAGAGGTCTACGTCCGGCAGTGGACGAATAGGGGCTGATGATGATGATAATGATAATAACTATATATATATATATATAACGATATATTATTAGTCACCCACTGTAAGGTAAAATCGAAGCCTACTCGACCCGTGATAATCAATTGTAGGAAAGGTCAGAAATTGGCCGTTCTTTAGGCTTAGTCTCTACAGATAGTATCTCTATAATGCAGATTGATCAACGGCTTGAAAGGGTTAAAATCCACCTTAACGAAATGCCTTATTTAGAATTTAAAAAGGAGACAGGTTAGATTGGCGATTTCTCCACTACAAACGAGTTCCGGTAGAACAATCGCCACTCTTTCAAAGAACGAGAAAGTCTATCCTTAACCCCTCTCTAGCTGTGATCACTGGGCGAACGGAATAAGCTATAATTTAATATAAATTTAATCGAGGCCAAGATACCATTATTTCAAGATTGCATTTTCCATGCCATAAACCGTTGGCCCAAATAAAGCGAGATAACTAAGCTAGGTTCTAGCTTAGCAGGTCATTGGCAAAGTGATGGCTTTAAATTTGATGAAAAAAAAAACAATATTTTGCAATATTTAACCCTTCAAGTAACAAAATACGGACACAATGAAATATCTATTGTTTTTTGTGCTCCTGGCCCTTTAATCACCAAACACTAATTACAGGTTTACACAAATAGACGATGTTTTTTTTTAATGGGTTTGCTCTTGTATTTACTCTTTAC
Source organism: Subacronicta megacephala (assembly GCA_958496365.1). Lineage (NCBI taxonomy): Eukaryota > Metazoa > Arthropoda > Insecta > Lepidoptera > Noctuidae > Subacronicta > Subacronicta megacephala. The sequence goes on from OY292513.1 coordinate 15,384,036, forward strand.
TCCGAGGCAAAGATGAGGTCGTCGGTGGAATCAGCACACCCAGAAGATGTCTGTGCACTGTTTGGAAAAAAATGGGGTTATAAGCGTTTCTTCTCGGAAATGCAGACGCAGGAAGGGGGCTCCACTCTTTGGTTGTACGCATTATGAAAGATGAATTATAACAATGAACTAGTCTAGTGGTCCTAAGCATGACTGCTACGCTAGAGGTCCTAGGTTCGATCTTCGGTCGAGCAAAGTGTTATTGAGTTGTTCAATGAAATTACCTATCAATAGAAGCTTACAATCGGTATTTTTTCCCGGAGCGGAGAACACAATAGAAAAACAATCGTAATGACCCTCTGGAGGATCACGGTTGAATTAACTTTTGAGTTTAAATACGAGTTGTGTGTTTGAATGTTTGAACCAGCATTACCTAATGTTAAACCCACAACATATTAACCAAATTTTATTAAAAAAACGTAACCATATAGTTGTAGCGACTTCGACATACGTAACAATCTGTAGGATTGGGAATTTACTTCGAAAAGGAATAAATGTGGTGGCTTAGGCATTCCCGGGATTCGATGAGGAATGACAACTCGCTCCCGTAGCCTTAGCTTACCTCATGGCGATGCCAAATACCCCTGTGGCTTCGGTCCAACCCGCCCGGCGCCTTCCCCCGTCAGCAGAAGTTCATGAGGATTTCCTTACACAAGTTCGGCTTACGCTAATCGGCATTTCGGGCGGATAGGTAGGTATGCACATATACAGGTCGAGCGATAAGAATCAAGTTTACGCTGGCCTCATATTGTACGGAAAGCCTTTAGTATACGTAGGTATTATTTTTTCAGACTGTCCCAAAATTGACCAAAGGCTACTCCAAAAAACTAACACTATCTCTTTGATCTGTAAGCAAAATACCACTCACAGACTTATTAATTAATCACCAAAATAGTATCAAAAACTTAAGATTCTTTGTTTAATATAGTGTAGGCATCGTATAGAGAATTCTGAACATTACTACTGGATTATCAAATTAAAACAAGATTAATACTGGTAGCCTGGGAGGCATAGTTGAGTGATAAAGCTATCTAAGAGCCATCATTTTAATTAGTATAAAATATCTATCCAAAGAGAGCATTCACTATAATTTAAATTTCATTGACATTGTGACATTTCATTACATTTTGTTGTGGTAGGGCCACGCTGTTGGCAGCATGAATGGGCCGGCTCGACCGGGGAAGTACCACACTCTCGCAGAAGACCGACGTCCGAGTAGTAGCGTTTCGTTACTGCGCTTCGTTCGGTGAGCGAGAGGGCCGGAGGCCCAATTCCTCCCCCAATCCCCTTCCTTCTCCTTTTTTCCTTCCCCTCCCTTGCCCTAAATAGGCTCGGCAACGCATCTGCCACTCCTTTGGTTTTGCAGATGTCCATGGGCGGCGATGACTACTTACCATCAGGTAGCTCGCCTGCTCGTTTACCGAGTTATCCCATAAAAAAAAAAAAGAAACATTGACATATTTGCATGCTCCAAACTTAAATTTAAATCTTATATTATAAATGAATTATCCTAATTACAAGCTTATATAATTATTATTTATATATGGCATAATTTAAGTATATGAATTTGTTTCTGATTTGGCTGTGTTGCTATTGCTACCTTGATATTAACTCATGTATCTCAAAATATGTTATTGTTATTGTTAATCCGGTAATGCTCGTCTAGTACTACTGTTCTTTTAAATTTCTTATCTGCGGATAATGCAGTGGACTGCAATATTATCATTTGAGTTGTGCTACCCTTATGTATTATATATGTTGTATTTGTTTATTATCATTTAATAAATAAAATAAAATAAAACATGATGCGATTGGTTTTCATAAATCATAGAGTCAAAAGCCCGAAAGCTTGAACACCAATTTATCCTTTCATCATTAACCCATTAATTGTCCCACTGCTGGGCATGGGTCTCCTCTCAGATGAGACGAATTAGGTTATAGTTCACCACGCCAGCCTACTGCGGGTTAGTAGATTTCACACGCCGCGCCGCCATAAAATCTCCGAAGCATGCAGGAAAGTCTTCGCGAAAACTCAGAGGTGCCTTGTTCGAACTCGAGACCTTTGGCTTGGTAGTCCAATGGTCATATCACTAGGCTATTGCATTTATCCTTAGGATTTAAATAAGTATTGCCCAGATGGGTCACCAATTCGCGTTGGTCTGTTGGCAGTGAAGTCGCTTTGTGTATAATACTGATATTCAACCACATCTGATCATATTGGAAGTAGAATTATTAGGTGTGAGAGTAAGAGAGATTTGCGAGGGGAAATAAAAATGACTGCACGACCGAGTTCAGTGTAATGAAACGTTCTATTATTTTTAAATGAAATAAATATTATATATGGTGTAACGTCTTGGTTGCTATCGACCTCCAGTATAAAAACTTAATTGTAACATTTATGCTTTCATTTTCTGTTCATTCCTTTTCCGATGTTATATAACAAAGGATGATTCTCCAATAAATATTAAATATTTCAATATCAACTGAAATATTCTGAAATGAGAACTCATTGAAATGAAAATATTATATTTTTATGGAGTGCTATGTGGGAGGCTGCTATGCAATAATTTGACATTCACGCCAACACAAGTCTCGTCGAATTTGTAAGAAGTCTAGGAACGGCAAACCCACAGATACTTTGAGACGGATTTAATTGGTATATGAAGGTGATTCATATTTTTTCAAAGGATACACGCCAACACATGTCTCGTCAAATTGAAAAGAACTCTGCAATTCAACCCACAGATACCTATTTGAAGACGGATTTTATTGGTCTATTACGATATTGATTTATATTTTTATAGGGATTCATTATGTGATGAAGGGCAATTATCAATTATTATTTTCTCTTCCATTTAAAAGTTCCGCGCTTGTCAACGGAGCAATCGCCACTATTCTCTATTATTTGCCTTTCTTTTGACCTCTTGGTACTTAGTACTACCAGTACCTACCAGTACCTACCAGTTTTCCATCACTTGTTCAATATAACTTCTCCTCGGTCTTCTAATTTTATAAAGTTAAAATCGTGTGTTACCTAAATGTACTTTTGTATATAGCCAATGGTGTCGCCAGCCGATAGTCTAGGGGGCAAGTTCATATATATAAATGGAGGGCGTAAATGTATGAATTGTGGGTACAAGAAGCTTCACACTTATATAGGCCGACCGTACACACGGAGTCAATAATCCAAAGATTTATCTCGAGACAGACATTGTTGGTAAAGAATAAAATAATAAGTATCAAGTATCCCATCCACTAACATCTCCCCCCGCTCCCTTCTTTCCGCGCAGGCGATACGCGAGTTAAACGGTCGGCCTATAGTATTCTTAACTATACTGTACCCCCCCCTCCCCCTACCTCCCCTGGCACCACCTTTGTATATACCTACCAATAACCAAACACAATTTGGCCACATTTGTGTAAAAGAAAAAATAAAATAATGAAATTGCTTCAATTTCAAACATTATTTGCCTGTTGCTTCAACAAATGTCTTTGTCGGCGACCGTTACATTAAATCAGTAACTAAACTTTGAAGCAAAGGCATTATGATCAACAAGTGTTATTGGGCTACTGGGCTGTTTAATTTGTTAAATTCTTTTGATTGCTTGCGCTAGACGCTTTTTCAGGTATCTAATCAACCGTAAAAGATAGTTAAAAACTGATGTTAGGACACTAGAATCAGCCATGTCCTAAATTTTATTATTATTCATTTTGTATGAATATGAACGCACAACCGCTTGTACCATGATATTCTGAACCCCCTATGATTTTATCGTCGATTATTAAAAAAAACACGGCTTTTTCCTACAAAAGTGTTTAAAACTCAATATTCAATTCTTTATTGCATTCCATAATATAATGTAGGTAATATGCATTTCAACAGATGTCACTGACGTCACCTCAAAGACGTAAATTAAAAAAATTAAATGCAAATGTCGACTTAGCGGGTGGGACTCGCGGTGGCTTAGCGGTCATAGCGTCTGGTGTACCAAACCAGAAGACGCAGGTTCGAATCCGAGTCGATTCGTAGTTTTGCATGGAAAATGCCTAAACGATTCAAAAAGATAATATTTGTGTACTCCCCTAAGGGTTATGCAGAGGTGCGTTCAAGATCCATATAATAAAGAGCGACCCTAAAATCGATTGTTCAGGATAGTTATTACTTATCCACAAGTATCAATGTAGGTATAACCTAGCAAATAAAATGGAATGCCTCTCTACATGTACACACGAGTCCTTGATAGTAGGAACTGGGTCGAATGCAAAATAGCGTATATTCGATTTGTAGTCAACAGCTGATGTCTAGTACCTACCTATACTGTTCTCACTTTTCTTGTTATCTAATAAAAGTTGTTTTGTTTTTCGTTACGTATGTTCTATCTAAATATAAAAAAAATAGGGATTCACCCTATTTCCCTTGGTCACGCCATAACTTGGGAACGACTTTACCGATTTCATTCAAACTTTGTAGAAGGTTGTTGTAGATTTGTTGAATCTGGATTCCCATGGGTAGATATTTTTCGTCGGTCATTAAAAAAAAATCTGCTGTTCTATTCATTTTGACCGTGTAGGTATTGCACTTTTCTATGAAAAAGCATATTTTTTTTATAACATACCATCACGCTGGTATGAAGGTATAGGCAGAGGTGTACTAATGTACACCCACACTTCGCCGGTATGTTTAGGTCCCATGTAATAAGGGGCGAGCGTATTGCCATTAACCGGGCACAAATCCAGACTCCGAGCTGCTACTGAGAATTTCATAGAAAAACCCAAATAACACTTTGCTCGACCTGGGGATCGAAGCCAGGACCTAAAGCGTAGCAGTCGAGCTTAGGACCACTACACCAATGAGGCAATGTTGTTTTTTTATAATATCCGACAAATCCGACAAATTACCAATGAAATCGAATTATGTATTAAAATTGAAAATCTGTAAACGTTGAACTTTGACGATATATCTGCCTTCAAGTTGACAGGAACAACTTCTATGTAAACCCAAACCAACACTAAATCTCGGAGATGTTTTGTTTTAAGAATAGCTAGTTCACAAAGTTTTTTTTTTCCTCATAAGAAGCTTTACTATAAATAGAGCAGAAAAATGCTTAAGAAATAAGGATATACGAAGCATTTTCATTTGATGTTACACCGTGTGAAACCGTGCGTGCACTGCCTGTACAAATCTTATACTAACACTCATAGAACTTTTTTTAGTAAACTTACTTTCACTAGACCAAACACCAGTCTATAAACAAGACTATTAGACCTAGTGTTATTTTATATAAGCTATACTCGTAACACTATTCAAAGGTTTGTTCTTCGTGACCATGGATGCTGTAAAGTAAAAGATCCGAAACGTCGGGAATTAAAAATATCAATATAACGCGATAAAATCCGTAAAAAGTAGTTTTATTTCAAGGTTTGTTCTTTATTGTGTTACATCAATCTCTACATAGGTATATCCTGTACACTATTAACTCTAAATACACGTATATCAAAGACTATAGTGATGCCCTAGGTAAGGTAGTGCCGCTATTATGTTCATGTCATAGATTACTCAACAAAGAAAACCCTATACTTACGAGGTTTTAATCTATTGTGCACGAAAGGCTTTAGAAGAAGAAAGGGCTATCCCTCAACAATGCTAGTAAATGGAACCTCTTTGTATTTAACAGGCTCTAAATAATCTAGGGTTTGTATTATGTTAGATGAGACAAAAGCACTACACTTTTGAACTTGTCAGTGCCTGATGCAGTGACAGCGTCGCCACCGTGCCGCAGTCGACACGATGTTGCCATTAAAATAAATGTAAAGACAAATAATTGAATATAAACATCAAAATAAAAGGCTTAAAATAAAGGCTAAAGGCTTGTAATAACTTAATGTAATTCCCGGATTATATTGTTCAATTATTTATTTAAACTCGAGCAGTTTTAGCTTGGTATATAAATATTTAAGCGTTTCCATTTTTTAAATGTTAACACTAAACATACGACAAACATTAATAAATTAATTAATGGTGACGTTCAAGATAACTAACGACCCCCACCACTATTTATTTATTTAGGTACACTAGGTATGTGACATTTCCAAATGTTAAATTCTTGATCTACTTGTTCGATCTGTTTCAACTTTGACTGAAATTTTTCCTCTTCCTTCAAAGAGACATAGTGCCAATAAAAATATTGAAACATCTGTCAAAACGTCAGACCTTAACGTCCCAATGACGTCACGCCTGTTAATGTAATTCTAGGTATATCTGCATTAGCTGGGTTAGGCATCATCATGATAGATGGACGGAATAAATACGAAAATGCATGTCAACACCTCTTTGCTTTGTCAGAAAACTATTTTATAACACGGACGAACTTTTAAAGCTGATATTGTAAAAAAGTTTATTGTTTCAGTTTTTCAAACTCAACTGAATTACAGTCGAGTCAAAGGAAAAGCTGTACCTATTCACCTTTTACAGCTTTAGAAGTAGCGAGAACAATATTACAATCTGACATTTTATTAAATCATACTTTCCGCATGGAAGACATTTTTGTATATCCATTGTTATGCAGAACTTTATTACGGGTATTTTTTTTTAAACCTAGAAATTTCGTTTTGGTACATGTTCCCATCCACACGAACATGATTTAGAAAGTTTGGAAGCGATACTGCCACAATAATAGTTCTGGGTCGATTCCCTTCCCAGTTCAAGCAGTGTTAATGGGTTTTTCTATGAAATTCTCGGTAGCAGCTCGGAGTTTGACTGGTAATATATTATATACATTTATCTCATCTTTATTTTAGTTTAGTTTTTTGTATCGAACTGTGATTTTGATTTACTTTTGTGATGGGAAATCACAAAAGTCCTATATACTTACCAAACATAATCAAGTTCTTACAGAAATATTAAAAAATACACATTTTTGGGCCTGCTTTTATTTTATAAATAATTGTTAATTGTTAAGAAGCAATTTTGTAACAGAAGCAGGTAGCGCAGCGGTAATAAGTTATGAATAAATTAACGTTAGTGGTGGCTCGCGTACGTCACTGGAGCTCATAGCTAAGTTATAACCGCGCTGTTCAACAGGTCTACAAGGCGACCGCTTAGCGAGAGTTCTTTGAACAACGTATTATAGGGTTTTTATATGAAATTCACGGTAGCAGCACCTACGGTAGATATACCTCTGCTGGATCTTTCAGGGCGTACAAGCGTGATATATATCGATAGGCATTAGTAGAAAAACAAATTGTATTAGCTGCGTTTAGATTTGATTGTTTAACGAGGTGTTTCCCAGCAATGGCAGGTCAATTACAGACTGATATTATGCCGTCAATCCGTGTTCAATCGCGGATGAAACCTATAGGGAATACTCTACATAATATTACAAAGTCACATCTGTAATTTCATTTGTTACATTGCTGTTACCGTATGCAGAATTGTAATTTAAATTCAAATCTAATCAAGTACCACTTGGGGACTGAGGATGCAAATAGGGTATGGCCTAGTTTCTAGATACTTGTTTTATGGGAACACTAATTGATTTGGCTTACTCGGACAATTCGTTATTTTTGTTTAGTTTGGGTATATTTTTCGAAATTTAAACCTACCTAGTTATTAATTGTCACACTGTTCGCCTCACACGAAAGCCCAAGGTCGCTCAGCGAGCTATGGAGAGAGCTATGCTTGGCATTTCTCAACGCGACCAAATCAGAAATGAGGAGATCCGTAGAAGAACCAAAGTGGTCGAAATAGCTCAAAAGATTAGCAAGCTTAAGTGGCAGTGGGTGGGGCACATAGCGCGTAGAACGGATGACCGCTTTGGCAAAAAGATTCTCGAGTGGAGACCACGCACTGGAAAACGCAGAGTGGGACGACCTCCAACGAGATGGATAGACGACCTGTTCGCTGGGAGTCGTTGGATGCAGGCGGCGTATAACCGGTCGTTGTGGCCTTCGTTCAGCAGTGAACTTCATTTGGCTGTTATGATGATGAAGATAATGTTTACTGCCGGAGCAGGAAATGTTCTGAACTGAGTCGAGGTCCGTGCGTAGGACTCTTGGGCACAGGCTACTCAAAAGAAAACTAACCCCTTTTCTTCTAAGTAGCCTTAGTATTAACTACTACTTGGTTATAAGCAACGCCTTTCCTTGACAAATTGCGTAATACAACAATATTTTTGTTTCTAAATTTATTAATAAGATTTTTTCCTAAATATTATCTAAAATTCTTAATTACAAAAACAGCCAGATGCAGGTATCAAATTCGTGAAGAAGTTAATCGCTTAACTCCTGCACGAAACGTGGCATATTATAATAGTTCTCCGTAATATAAAGGGATCCTTTACTGTTAGTAAAGTTGTACAAGTTGAACTACAAGTTTAGTAGCAACTGACAAACTCAGATCAACATCAGCGGGTTAACTTCCATCAGTTTTGTTCTAGTTAACAATTCTAAAGGCGAAAACTCCCTTTGTGGTGGCATGGCTCAAAAATAGGCGTTGTTTTTAGTTAAGACTTTGTCTAATCTCGTATAATACATAAGCACTAATAGTATAATATGGCGTACAGCTAGTATTTTATCACAGGTGTAGGGACCTGTCATAGTTATTTAGAAGTAACAGCAATCACGGCTATTGGACTTTGCGTAGGTAGTAAGTACATATAACCGCATTATAACTCAGTATATCTAACCAATCACAAATTTTTCGTCATAATAACTCCGTACGTACCGTACTAAAGGTGTAAGCCCAATTTTGCATTTGATTAAGTAACAGACTAACAGCATCACAGGGCACGAAAGTAATATAAAAAAAATACTTTATTGTGACATTTTTTTCCGACGTATTCTTCGTCGTCATCGTCTCAATAGTCCCACAAAGTTTTTTTTGTCAAAGGACGAAACCCATTGACAAAAAAAAAACTCAAGTCTTAAGGATGGTACGGTCTACAACGAAAGTCGGTAAACACAGCTTAATTATGACAACATCATAACACATAGGTACTTACCAAATCTTTTTTATACACGGAAAAAGGTATTTTAGATTTTATTTATGCAGAAAACGTAAGTAAGTAGGTAAGTACGTCAAAAGAGTATATAAGTAATTAATTCCAAAATTATATTAAAAAAAGAGTTTTTAAAATTGCATTGTGTTCTCTGCAGACACTACGCACGGCTACACGTTGAGCTATAGAAAACCAGTTTACGCTGGCCTCTTATTGTATGGTCACCCTATGCAACGCGAGATCAGCTTAAACTTGAATTGTATAGGTTGACCTGCAGCCTTGTGTAGGTACATTTGGGTAGATAGGCTGCTGAAACTATTCCTAAAACAGCTGAGCTATGTCTATCGTAGAGTTGTGACGTATTGACAGTTTTACCTATTAGGTAGGTATATGTCACTGTCAACAAGCTGAAAGGCCGTTATTATTCGCAACAGGTTTTCTATGTCAGCTGAATTGACACGATAGTTTTAAATTTTGGTGTCAGTGTCAACAGTATCATTCATCCTCGCCTTTTCCCAATAATGTTAGGGTTGGCTTCCATGTTTTATCTCCAGTAATAATAATTCTAGTTTAAGATGTGGGTGAATATCAGTATTTTATATGAAAGAACTGACATCAGACCTCCGCAACCCAATTTCTGGACAACACCGACATCCGAATGATACACTCGTTGATAGGGTTTTTCGGCTTCTGATTACCTACTATTACCTAACGATTATTATAAGTGTTCATAATGTCGATCGGGACTGACTGCCTCATTAGTCTAGTGGTCCTAAGCGCGACTGCTACGCTAGAGGTCCTGGGTTCGATCCCCAGGTCGAGCAAAGTGTTATTGGGTTTTTCTATGAAATTCCCAGTAGCAGCTCGAAGTCTGGATTTGTGCCCGGTTAATGGCAATAGGCTCGCCCCCTATTACATGGGACCTAAAACATACCGGCGAACTGTGGGTGTACATTAAGTACACCTCTGCCTAACCCTTCGGGGAATACAGGCGTGATGGTATGTTATGTTATGTAATGGGACTGACAGCTTTGCGTGCTCTCCGAGTATTTTTTTAAGATAATTGACATATATTTACGGTATTTTTGGCATACGACCGGGAATTCCAAAAATCCTGTGGTTATTCTTATAAATATTAATTATTGAAATTAATATTTCTGCTATACTACGTGGATACTATAACAGATAGACACGCGTATGTTCGTTTACAGCCCAAACAACGGGCTGAAATTCAGGCTTCAGAGCTGCGCTTTTTTACAGAGTAGGTTTTCGGATTCGCTCATCCGTCACTTACGTTTCATCGAACATTTTTTATTAACTTTTCAGTCCTGAAATACGGTTTTTTGTGGTGTATGTTAACAAAGAGGTGTTACGAACAAAAGCTTTCAGAGCATCATTGTTTGGAAACCTGCATTGTGCTGTAAAACTCGGATGTATTATTGCACAAATGCAATCAACCATAAATTTGTTTTGGTGCTCAATTTAAACACATATGTTGCATGTTAAATACATATGTATCATTCAAAGTTGACGTACGGCAAGCTTCAATAACTAATAATAAGTGTAGGAATCGACATTATGATATGTTATTGAAACCGCTGGTTAGACAACTATCTTTCACTAGCTAGACTAATGAGTCAATAACTGATTCCATAATACTATTTGTATTATATCCATAGTATAATATTCAAAACTTTATCAGCATTTAAATATTTATTTAACTGAATGCTAAATTATTTATTTATTTTGATAGTGATCCAAATAAACATAAATTCCTATGTAGGTACACATGAACACAGGTCAATCAAATGTACAATCCTAGCACATCAGGTTGTACAAAGCTGTCGAAATTCTTCAAATGATTTTAAACCTTAAACGATACTGATTAAGTTCAGAATCAACTGAGAAATTTTGACATTTTGTGGTAACCTAATTTGCTGCCGACCTTATCCTAATGTTGACCAACAGTCCCGCCAAGTTCATAAGAATTACAGAAGGCCGTAGCATTTAATTAAAAAATAACAAATTTTGTTTTAAATAATACCAAAAGCTACCACTACCTATAAAAAATTCAGAGGCCAAGGGAATGCTTGTTTTTTTATTAATTACTTTTCATTCACTGCCCAGAGGGCATGGTGCCCGCCCAAGCATGGTGCTCCATGGATAGAGCGTTTTGCCGAACACTCATGAATATGCACAACTGCTAAAAATCCATTTACAAGTATTTTTTGGAGCGTATTACTTTCAATAGATTTTACTCTGTTTGCTTTTTTACGGATTATCATTATATTCCATCACGTTTGTGTTTCTCGATCACGCCTGCATTTCAGGGTTTTTTAAACAGTGGTGTACGATTGTATATCTATAGTTTACCGGTATATTTAGATCCCACACTTCCAACCTAGAGTTGCTATTGGACTTTGTATAGAAAAGGCGAAAAATATTTTTTCGCGTCCTCGGAATCGACCTTAGAAGTGGCACTTACGACCTTGTAGGCTAATGAAGGAATCGCGATGGCAATGATTTTCAAATTCTTTATCGATCGATAACAATCGATCTTACATTAAAGCCTAACAATCCAGGATTTTTCTTGAGGTACATAGTAAGGATTGCCAGAAATGGATTACACACATCTATCACAGTTTTTTCTTTTGTGTGAGATATTACTTAAGGTATCTTGAGAGAAAAATATCCGAGAATTTTCGAACGGAAATCTCTGTGACGCTTTTTTATTGTTTCCTTGGTGTAGTAAGGGCATGCCAGGGCTTGTAGCTAAATAATACTGAATAGGAGGTTTGACGGTTGTTGCTTCATGTAAAAACCTGATATTCAGCCGCATCTTTTCAGAATGGAATCCGATCCAATCAAGGTCAGGCTTGGAGGATGATGTAAAAGACCGTGACTAATCCCAATACGAATAAACATACTTGCCGGTGAAAAGTGGATATGCATAAGTACAGCTCTGACTAACTCTTCAGGGAATACAGGCTTGAATCATCTCGTGAATATAGCATGTTACATTAGGTGGATGATGGCATCTAAGTACCTAATGTTAGATGAGGTGAGTGTTTTGAAAATTATCCGGGCACAAATAAAAAATCCGAATTGAACCCCAACATTACATACCCGTCAAAAACATAATAGTTGAACAACGTCAAATAAGCTATCAAATTTGTTTTGTTTTACCTGTTTTACCTTATTATTGTTGTATTTTTATACTCAGATCAAATAAAAAGTTAAGATGGAACTTTGCGAACAAAGAAGTGAGGCCGGCTGAAACTACGCCTTATCTTGTCAGTCAATCAGAGTCGAGCTATCAATTCACACGTCACTTGCGTGTGTGCGTGTAATTATGTCGATTTGATTGATTGATCTGAGTTTTTATTTATAACATAATCTTTACTTTTCTGGAGTAAAAAAAGTAAAGTGCAGTGATAGCCTAGTGATACGACCATTGGACTGCCAAGTCAAAGGTCTCGAGTTCGAATCCAATGCACGCACCTCTGACTTTTCGAAGTTATGTGCGTATTAATAATCAAATATCACGCGCTTAAACGGTGAAGGAAAACATCGTGAGGAAACCTGCATGTGAAGTCCGCCATCCCGCAGTCTCTTTTTGTATAGCTTGATGTGTGGTCGTGTGTACGTGGGGAAGCAGCAGAGTACCCAGGACTCGTAGGTACCGATTAAAAACCGTAATCCCCTTTGCTTAGCCTATAATCACGGCCATAAGATTACTATACATAGACATAACGTTAAATTTTAGGTACGCCATAGAAGTTCTATAGTACTAATACAGACTAATACTCCTAAGAAAACATAAATTCAATACACGAATTTTAATAGTCGTCTGTATTCGAAGATGCAAGCGCCTTCACATATTGCAATAGCAACTGGACTTCTAGCGTTAAAACCTCACATTTTATAAATAGGTTTCTATTTATTTTACGAAATGTCAGAGCCTTGGATTCGCCTTGGTTGTCAAATATTCGTATTAAAATATGCTTAACAGGAACAAAAGGAAATAGGTATTTATTTATCACTAAGCTGGCAAAGCTTAGCCAAGAAAATATATAATACCTACATATGTACGACATACTTCGTCTCAAAATTGGTAGATACCTATCCTTTTATGTTTCATCATATTTTTGAATCAGACGTGGAAACTAGGTTATATAGAAAGATAATATTTTTCTAAATGTGGTAAAAAAGTGGTATATGAAAAGATGTGACTGTGGAAGAAGCGAAAAAGATATGCAAGAGTCGTAGCAAGTGGCGGTCTATAGTTTCTGCCTATCCCTGTGGTAAAAAGGAGTGAGTGTATGTATACTCAATACTCAATACTTTATTGCATTCCATAATGTAAATATTAACAGGTATTATAGTTTAAGAGAAGTGTAACAATTATGGACCCTGTCGGGCACAGCAAAACTTCAGTAATTATGTAGAAGAGAGGAGGAGTGCGTCAAATTATAAATATAATTAATTATTAGAAACTTCTTAGTAGGTATTTTATAATATATAATTGAATCATTTAATTATATTGTGATATAGGATCAAAATTGGATATAATTTATTTACTCTTTATCATAGACTAAAATATATTGGTCTATGCTTAGTTAATTATTATGTATTAATAATTTAATTATTTATTTTATGTATTATTTATTATTATTAATTGTATGTATTATTATCTATTTTATGTATTATTATTAATTTTATGTATTATTTATTTTATGTAATATTTATTATTATTTAACTATTTCTAATATATAATATATGTTTTCTTTATTTTTTCATTATCTATATAGGGTTGGTATAATATATGTGTTTACACTAGTTTATTATGGGTATAATTATTATAATAAATGAGTCTGTTGTATATTGTAGGGTGTTATATGGATTTATCATTTAAGTATTCATCAATCCTGTAGTAGCATTTCTTTAATAATAGCTTTTTTAATTTGTGTGTGAATATATTAATCTTTTTTTCAGTTCTAATTTCTTCTGGTAACTTATTATAAATTTTTATTGACATGACTAGAGGGCTAGTTGAGTGAATTTTTAGGCGAGATTTCGGTAAATTTAATCGTGTTTTATGTCTTAGTTTGTATCTTGTTTGTATGTCTTGTATAGGTATAATGTATGTGGTAAAATATAATTCATTTCCGTAACGGCTATATTCTGAGGGTGAGACACAGATATACTGCTATTTATATTTATATAGGGTTAGATAAGAGTGTAGATAACTAATGTAAATCCAGAGTTCATCGATATTATTTTACGTCGCATATAATGGGGACGGGGAAACAAGGGGAACAATTAGAAACTCCGAATGCTAACTGCTACTAATTTATGCAAATAAAGATTATGATTATGAACCCAGGACGTCACACTTGGCAACCGCACTTGTGTACCTAATTTTTTTTGATAACTAACGGCCTCATTAGTCTATTGGTATCAAGCACTAGAGGTCCTGGGTTCCATTACCAGGTTGAGCAAAGCGTTACTGGGTTCTTCTTCTGTGAAATTACAGTGGCAGCTCGGACTTTGGATTAATAGGTGGCGAGCCTAGTGCCATATGGGACAAAAAATAGCTAGTTCTGCCTAACCTTTCAGGAAATACACGCGTGGTGATAAGCTTATTATTAGGTAGGTACTAAAAAATAAATTTGTTTTAGACACTGTGTTGTTTAGTTCGTATCTTAATAATGTGCAAGAATTTACTTAGAATAAGATATAAGTACCGTCCTACAAATGTAGTCCAGAAATATTACTACACATTATTCCGTATGTTGATATAAGACAGGAGATATCTCTTACAAGCTGTCCTTTTTTTCCAGACTGGGAACTTTTTACAACGTTACTTGTATTTTGTACTAAGTATATTATATACATCACGGAAATCAACATGCAACCTCTGTAAGATCAAATAGTTTAGGCAGAAATGTACTAATGAACATCCATAGTTTGCCGGTACGCTTAGGTCCCATGTGATAAGGGGCAAACCTATTGCCATTGACCATTATCCAAACTCCGAATTGCTACAGCTGTGAATTTATTAGAAAAACCCACTAAACAACTCGACGTAGGAATGGAACCCAGGAACTAAAGCGTAGCAGAACCACTGGTTTCATATTACATTGTCCCACTAAAAGGGACAGGTCTCCTCTCAGAAAGAGAGGGATTATCATGATTTTTAACTCGAGTAACGCATAGACTATTACTAAAGTAATAGTCCTGTAAATATCTGATTATTAATAAAATTGCAAGTTAGTCAAAACGGAATGTTCTGTTTAATTCCCAGGCAGGACAGTCTTATAAGGTTTTCCATCAAGAAATCCTCTATCGTAGCTGTGAGTTTGGATGTACTATTAAAAGCCACTAGGTACAAGATTCGGTTTATGAAACCCCAGCAACATCAGGTCATGATTGCCATGCTCTTGCAATTTTGAAGTTACAGCATACGACGAATCGATCAGACCTGCAGAACTTCATCAACAGAAAAGAGCTGATAATCTTCAATTGGCTGAACCAATTTTCTTGCATCATAGTCAAGAAAACGATCAATAAAGTCACCTTTCAAACTAAAAAAAAACTAAATGAAAACTGGTTCATCCATTTGAGAGCTGTGATGTCACAAACTCTTTAAACTTATAACATCCTTCTTCTTGGAGTCGACGATAAACAAAACTTGATTAACGTTATCAATTAATTTCTCAATAATTTTCTCAAGACGAACCCTAGTCAGCAATTCTAAAGACTCCGAACAAAATCTACAGGTGGTTACGAAACGTTCAATTTAATTTAGTAGTGGTAGGTAAATATTGGACTGCCAAGGCGTTGATTTTCTAGTTCCAAATCAAGCACCTCTGACTTTTTTGAATGATGTCCGTATTAATTTATTATCATTCGCTTAAACGGTGAAGGGAAAACATCATGAGAAGACCTTGCTTAAGAGATTTTCTCGGCGGTGTATGGAGTATGCCAACAAGCAGTAGACTAGTGTGTTAGACTATAGCCTAACCCCTCTCTTACTGAGAGGAGATTCGGCCCAGCAGTGAGACAATCAATCAAATGGTTTGATGATTTTGTTACGGTAGACGTATGGACGAATACACTTGTCATAATTAGAAATAGAAGTGCTGCTATGTGCTATTGGAAATAGGTACAATAGATAATAATCTCATATTTATAAAAAATAACCCTCCTATAATTGCCCTATTGGTCTAGTTGTTGCAAGCGCGGCTGCTAAGCGATAGGGCCTGAATTTGGTGTTATTGGGTTTGCCATCACGAAATTCTCGATCGCAACTATGACTTTGAATTTGTGACTCGCTGGCTTACATGCGACCCAAATCATGGTGGCGTACTATGGCTATAATCTGAGGTGTGAGAGCTTAAAAGACTTTATTCTAGTTGTGCTGAGATAACGGCAATAATTTCGATTCTTATAACATAGGATCCGAAAACCGAAATCCGTTGTTATATTTAACAACTGTTATTAAACTATCTCCAACACTGGACACTGTTGTCCAAACAAGCATATATTCAACCTAAGGCTGAGCAACAGGCGTTCTTTTCAGAAAGGCAGATAAAATGCTACTTCACCTTGTGAAGGAATAATACAACCGCAGTATTCATCTAAGAAATGATATTTCAAGCCCAGTTAAAATAAAGGAGCTATCATTTTCCGCCCCTGAGAAAATTCTGCCGGGTAAAATAACAGCCGCAAGGTTCAACGGTGAACTCTCAAATACACTGGTGATCAAAATAAACCGAATACGATCGCAGTAAACGTTAGTATATCCGAGAAATCCACAGAACAATAAAAATCCATTAAGATACCTGAGACTTCTGGTAGAAAAAAAATAGACGTAATGCGGTCAATGTTATTTTTCAAACTATTTTTATAAGTGGAAAACGTTCCAGCTTAAAATAGGCACCTCTTTTTTTATATATTTGTAAAGGGTACCATAATTATATAATTAACTGTATTGTTGACACGGGATTTCTACCTATGGGTAAACAAAGGAATGGCGTATTTCCATGGAGCTATAACACAATAGACGTGAGCGGCCTTGACGGTTCATAATATGAATATTGCAGTGAAAATATTTCCCTTGCATACATAATTGTATTAGCCTAATTAAAACAAACTAGGTGGCAAAATAATTTATTGAAAACACAAAACAAAAATAAAATATGATTAAAATAAATTAACACTATTTCAAATTAATCTTATAATTTACCCAAAACTCAATAAAGTAAACTAAAAACCCTTAATAAACAAAATAAAAATCAAGTGAAAACCTTATAATAATTGTACACTATTACAAATTAATTTAAATGTAAATATATTAATTAACACTGACATAAACCCGAAACTTAATAAAATAAAATTAACCAAAAATCCTTATTAAATAAAATAAAGAATCGCAACACAACTTACCTCGAAACTCAAGGCGTGCATATTTCTCGTCGGGACAGTTTAGCACTTTAAAACGGTTCAATTTGACGACGAGCGCCATGGTTGTGAATTAAATAAGTCACTATTATCCTGGGCCCACGGAGAGCCAGGGGAAATTAATGCTCGGGGCCATTCATGGCCCGCTAGCGAGAGAAAACACTCTAGGCCACGGGACAACTTTTTCGCGATATCTCGGAGAGCGGCAGGCGACTAGCTCGGGCTGTCGCTGCTAATAGAATGGTGAAGCGAAGGGCGGGAGGCTATGATCTAGGCAGCCCCCCCCCTTCCCCTTTACCCCTCTTGCCTCTGTACCGTATTTCAATAAGCTCCTACACAGGTGCTGGAACTGAAACAATTTTACAGGAGGTAATAAATAATTATGTTAAAATATTTATGAGCGTGTCATGCTCCTCACACCATTATTCTTATGTTATAAGTGATACGAATAATAATATCCTAATACTTATGCGCCCAAATTCATTTTTAAGCTACTTCAAGAAAAGAAAAAGGTTTCATTTCGACTGAATTTATATGCATGTTCGTTCATAAAATATCTATATAATAATCTTCCAAGATTCGTGTCTGACAAAGATATTATATCTTATTAATAAATTAAAATACACCATATAGACACCATATAGATTGACAATTAATCACTACATAAAAACAGAGTCGCTGCCCGCTGTCTGTCTGTCCATATGCTTAAATCTTTAAAACTACGCAACGTGAAGCTGTTTTTTTATAAATAGAGTGATTCAAGAGGAAGGTTTATATGTATAATATATATTATTATAGTACCTACAGAAAAGTTTAAAAAACATGCGCGCATAGCCGTGGGCGGCACGCTAGTAATTTCTAAATTCTAAGTTCCGCCACTCCCCGAACATACTATCACACCTGTATTCCCCGAAGAGTTGGGCAGAGGTAAACCAAAACCCACATTTCGCCGATATTTTTAGGTCTCATTTAATAGGGGGCGAGCCTATAGCGATTAACCGGGCCTAAACCGAAAATCAAAATAAATTAAAAAATTGAACAAATTAAGAAACTAAACTGAACCGACGATCAATTGGAGCTTAATCGGAGTTTATGAAACGTGGCATATTTTGTTCTTTGAACATTTTGATAAGAACATGATTTTCTACGTGATACAAAAACCCGTAAAATGATTAAAATAGACAGCCAGTTGGGCCCTTACCGTACTGAAGCAACAAGTAGATAAAATCCAATATGTAGAGTAGACTTATATTGCACTGCTAGAGTTGTAGATTTCTAAGAAGTCGTGAGTCCTAGTGCCTTGACTATTGAGCAAGTATGGTATTTAATCGATATGAGTGTAGCTTCTTTCTCAGCCTGTATTCACTTAACGCTGAATGTAGGCCTCCTCCATCGCACGCCATTCCTCTTGATGTTTCGTCTTTCTCTTCCATTTCTTTCCTGAAGTTTTTGCTGAAGTCCGACGCTTCTTCGCCCGGTTCTAGGTCTCCACTCCAACACTTTCCTGTCTCACCTACCATCGGTTCTTCGGCTTATATGTCCTGCCCACCTCCATTTACGTTCTGTAAGGACTAGGGCCACATCAACAACCTTGCGTGCGTTCTCGAACACATATCACTCAGAAATACTGACTATTTCTGAGTGATATGTGTGTATCACTGCCGCTATAACTGGCAGTAAATAGTCCGTGAGAATTATCTTCACTATAAAAGAGAGGTTTTTTCTACTGAAATATATAACTCCAAGGCACGGAGTCTCGTTATAGGTAGGTAGGTAGGTAATACCTCATCCATGGACATGGATGAGTCGCGAACGAATGCGACGAACACAGCTTAGGCTCGCGGCGCCCAGTATCGGCACCTTGCAGACCAGGCGGTTACACACGGCTACACATCATGACCTCATATTGTAAAGGCTCTCCGTACAATTCAAGGCCAACCTATATTGGTTTTGTATAATTTAATGAGTAGCCGTACGCGTGGTAATTACTCCACTTACCCCAACTTTAGATTAAGTCCTGATTTCATCATTATTAAGACTTATTACACCTTTGTTTTTTGACAAAAACTATAAAATCTGGGTCACGGGGGATTACGAAATTGTTATTAATAAATCTGGGGGCACGGTAGTGCTCCCGCCAAGATGAGCCGAAGGATCCGAAGGACGAAGAAGGGTATTAAAGCTGCATTTTCCGAAGCGTTTTGTCGTATTTTTAAACCTTTATAGTTTCGGTTGGGATAATACTAGACCTCAAATTCTAAGGATACTAATAATAATTAACACAAAATTTTGGACAAATGAAACCTTAATAGGCACTTTAGATTGTATGAATACCTACCTAATTACCTACGCCAATTTTGTCACTAACTCATGATTATTAAAACTGAAACTTAAATTTGCTATGCAGGCTAGGATTAGCACACAAACAAGGAAAAATTAAAATACTGTGACTTCTCCAACTTACTTCGTGCTTCGTGCTGTATACCTCGAAAAGTCCTAGAAATGTGAAATTTGGTATGCACTTTAAACATTAGACAACGAAAAATTTTTTAATGTAATTTTGACCCTCCTACCAGTTATAGGCTCCTTTTTATTGTTGTTTTGTGGGAGTAGTATAAAGGCTTCTTATGTAGGTAATTTACTGAAATTAATTATTAGCAACCTATGCACCATGTACCATCTTATGTCCTATATATCAATAATTACGACAAGTACCTAAACCAATTTTTTATAATTTCTTCATTTTATGTTTTTACCGGAATCTCACGACTTTTAATTCGATTTTTACCTTACTTTCGTCGGCAAAAATTTGATACCTATTGGTCACAAGTTGCTGTGTCCCGTCATATAAATAAACATGACCGGTAACATTCAAGACAAAAAAACACGTCGTCGTTCATTTACTTATTGCATATGTCCATAAAGTTTGAGGGAATTTAGATGTTCCTAAAAGCTTGTAAAAGCGTGTAAACAAAATTATGAGTCACTTAACTTGGCTTAGTTCGCCCTTAACATTTTGAAACATTTGGAAACATTATTGCTGACCATCTTACAAAAAGAAAAGAAATCGAGGATAAGAGCTTGACATGATATCTGATAACTTTTTAACCGTGAAATTGTTGTAAGGTCGGTCTTGACAACCAATTACGTACACGTGAAATGTTTTTGATGCGGCAAATTACTCAGATTGCATTGGTACAAAAATAGTCCATGTGTCATCAGTGTCATAAAGACGTATAACTGAATATGACCTGTGACTCATGCTCTGATTATTCTACGAACTGCAATTTAAGGCATCCCACAAACTCTTCATAAATAATGAACTTGCATACCCAAAAGACCTCATTCGTTCACAGATGGCGTCGCACGCGCCCCGCTCACTCCCTGCGGCGCGCACGCATACAAGATGTTGATACATCATTTCTTACTGAGTAACGTACACAGCTGGCTTTAAAAGATTGTCCAGTCATCGCTGCGGTATTCGGCCGACGTTGTACGCGGTATTTTGGTGTGTTGTGACGTTGTTGATAAGTGTGGGAGGGAGTCGCTCTTCGTTTCGGTAACACTGGAACAGGCGGGCTCGCTGACTCAGTAGTAAATCAATCCTTGTTGGAGACGCTCGTGGTTGACCTCTAAAAGTCCACAGCCATGCATAGCACTACTGTATTGAGTCAGGTATGTATTCCACTTCTATCTCTTACGTTGTTAAAGCTGTGTCAATATGAGCAACGCGTGTTTTGTTTTTTATATCGTGTTATTGCATTGCCACTTTTTTAAATTTGTCATACTTGTATTATTGTCTATACTTCTCATCATTCACGACTTGTTATTGAAACTTTTTACCCTCTACCTCGTTGCTGGTCTTGTTTATTATCTTACCTTAAAAAGTATATAACAAGTATGTTATACCTATGCAGATAATCATTATAACCATCAATAAACTAGTACTAACAGATTTAAAAATAAAATTCTTATGCGACAATTTGTTTTGCAAGTAGATAAGAAAGAACATATGGGTACAAGGCCAAAGTAGTTCAATACACAACTAGTAGAATATTATAATTGGACATTTTGATGTTTTTTACAAGTGTTTATATTTAAGGGGTCATCTGGATGGTCCTTAGATAGATAACCCTGACTTCTCAGCTACGTAGAAACCTGTACTGCAGGGGTCAGTGTCACTTATCTTGATACCTACCTACCTATATATTATTATAATTCTTCTATACCTACTTGTAAAGGTATGTCTCTGAATTTCGAAAACGCTGGATCGATATTTGGTGCTTTTTTTAGTTTTTTGAATGGGTGGATTATATTTACAATTGGACTCGATAGGTGGCACTAAAATCAGACGGGCAGGACAACTTCTGTCAAGTCAGCCAGTATGCTATAAAAAATACTAAAATAACTAATTGCCTATAACGACAAAAATACAAACTGAACCCTGAATTGTGATAAGCAGTCCATCACACGAACCACTAGACCACAGACGTCATCAATTAAACATACGTACTTTTAAAAAAAATTGACTATTTCTCTTTTAGTTATTTATATTGGTTGGTTGTTAAACATTTTTATTATTCTCAATCTTATATCTGCTACAAGCAATGATGCGTTAATAATGATGAGTGCGTGGCACATGTCTCCTCTCAGAGCTCAGATCAAATAAAAAGTTAAGATGGAACTTTGCGAACAAAGTTGTGTTGCACTATTTAACAATAACGAAACTACGCCTTATCTTGTCAGTCGAGCTATCATGCTATTAAAAGCTCAACTGACAAGATAAGGCGTAGTTTCGGTATTGTTATATAGTGTAAAATTGTGTTTATGAACGACTAGGCGTAGTTTTAACCGGCCTCACTTCTTTGTTCGCAAAGTTCCATCTTAACTTTTTATTTGATCTGAGTCTCAGAGTGACAGTCACTAGTGGTCAGGGTATTATTCTACCGCGCTCGCCTATTTGCATGTTGGTAGTTGTCTCTTCGTAATATTGGTATGGTTTGCGAAGTTACATGTATTGACTTAGAATCTATTTAGGCTCTATGTCGTAACCTATACAGTTTGTTTGATATAACTGTGATATAACCGTGTTCTTGTCTGAATTCAAATGGTTTAGCAGTGGTAAATTTTAATAGAAAGAGTTAATGTAAAGGCAAATGGGGTTGTATAATTATGTTTCGCATTTGTGGTTATTTTCTTTACTAATTTCGATTTTTATGTACTTAGGTAAAAAAACACTTAATTATTATAAAGAAGCGGCGGTAGCTTAATGGCTAGGGTTCGGACTTGCGATCATGTGGTCGCCGGTTCAAAACTCACCTATTGCACTACCGATGTGGATCCACTCGTAATACAAGCATTTAGCTTAGTACGACGGGTTAACAAGATTACTAGTAATTTTGCGACCCACTACGATAGTAAGCTTTTTTATTTGAAAAAACAAAGGTAAAAATAAAATTAATCAATTTTATCTGTGTGGCAGTTTGGAACAGCTAACTTCAGACAGGCTCAGTTATTCCGAACAAAGTACCTATACACTTTTCACGAACACGTTTTCGAAAAATCAATGCAAACAAGCTAGCTAAAAGCTATTGAAATTACGCTCGAAAAAGCACTATCGTGCCAGTGCTAGGGAAAATGAAATTTCAGCAGTTGTGCATTATTCATGAGTGTTCTAAAAATGCCTGTTGAAAAATATATGTATGGAGCACCATAGCAGGGCGGGAACCATGCGTTCAGTGAGCGAAACGTAAACACACCTTGTATATAGACTTACCCTACGATACCTATACTTACGCCTTTTTCCCTCAGGGGTAAAAAAAACCATAGACCGCCACTTGCTACGACTCTTGCATACCCCTTTCACTTCTTCCACTTTCTTACCTTTTTTTTATATGCGCTGATTGCGGGATACTACGCTCCTGACCTCTCTGAAGGACTGACCAATAAGGTCAGTGTGTGTCTTTCTAGGGCGTCCACTCCCGGCGGCTCCTATGAGATTCGCTTTATAAATCTGTTTCGCTAGAAACCGTTTCTTACTTGCCCCATGATATTTTAAAATTAACTATATAGAGCTTAGTGCTATGACCGCTGGACTTGCAAATTGTAGATCTCGAGTTTAAATCCAACGCCACTAACTTTTCGGTATCCCTCGCTTAGAACGGTGAAGGAAAAACATAGTGAGGGAAACCTCGATTTCTCTCAACGGCGGGCGTGTGAAGTCTAAGAGCCTGCAATAGGTTAGCGTGGTGGACTACTTATAGCCTAATCCGTCTCATCATGAATGGAGACCCGTGCCCTGATGATGCCCATATTCCTATTACTGCGATTCTGCCTTTTATAATTGACAGATCGTTTCTGAGGTCAAAAGTTGATTATTTCATAGTCTACTAGGTTTTCGCCTACGGCTTTGCCCGCGTGGTTTCTCGGTATGCATTATACAATTATAAATATAAACCTTCCTCTAAAATCACGCCATAGTGTAATGAACTCATTACACTTTGACCACGCTATCCTTTGCCGAAAACAGTATGAAAATCGGTGCAGTAGTTTTGAGAGACACGGTGGAAGACTTTATTTTATATGATATGATTGTGATTCGAATTCCAACATTAAATAATATTAAAAATACTGTTTATGTAATAATTTACATTATGTAAAAAAGAATGTAATTACTTTTAATTTCAAAATTGTAGTTAAGTAATTCCCGTTTAATATATTTCTAATTATCCATTTGCTTGTATAATACAAACAATAATTAATCGAACAATAATTTTAGGTGGATACAGCTCAACGAAAACAACATTGTTGCTTGCATAATAATTTAATGAGCATTTGATAATAATAAAGGGTCCTACTCAATCAAAACCAAATACATAAATTACCGAGGAGTTTATCTGTGTGTATATAGTGTTGTTACATTTTCAATTAATTGGTAGACATAATGCTAATGGACATTGCTTACAAAAAGATAACCCGTGTGGTACCTACCTAATTTTCATCATTATAATACCATCACGCCTGTATTCCCCGAAGGTTTAGGTAGTGGTATACCTACTAATGTACACCCACATTTCATCGGTATGTTGAGGTCCCATGTACTTAATAGGGGGCGAGCATTTTGCCATTAACAGGACACAAATCCAGACTCCGAGCTGCTACTGGGAAATTCATAGAAAAACCCAATAACACTTTGCTCCACCTGGGGATCGAACCCAGGACCCATAGCGTAATCGCGGTTCGGACCACTAGACTATTAAGGCAGACTTCATCATCATATTACCTATATGAAAATCTGTTGTTGTTAGTCTCGCTAAATTGCCATTAAGCTCAGGACGAAATCTGCAGGCATGACCAAAGCCAAACAAACCTCTTAGCGTTCAGTAGGAATAATCTGCGGCCTTAACAGGACACTGCTGCTTAAACAAGCATGTGTTCAACCTAAGGCTAAGCTAACGCGAACCTGCAATCGAGACGTGCTGATAAAAAGCCACTCCACCTTCTGGGGGAATGCGTACCGCTGATACACGAGTGAAAGATATGAGATAAGGGAGCAAATCCTGCAGTATATAATTAACCACAGGGTTTAGCGGTGAACTTTAAATCAAAAAGTGTCGATTACAATAGTCCGACTGCGCAGTGATACTTTAGCTCAAAATCAACGATAAAACTCAAAAACGGCTTAACCGGTTTGGTTTTTTTTTCGTTCTCATACAGTGGTTGTTTAAATTAACAGTTGGACGCGGTAGATGGCGCTGCGATCGATTTCGGGCAGGGCATCTGACGGGTCCATAAGTATTTATTAAAATTATATTCTGTTAAAAATGCCAGGCGCGGCACAACTGTAGTGGCTAGATGACTTATAGACTTAAGTACATTAAAAATAAAGTTCTAATTTAATCTGTTATAAGAACTATCTTGTATCAATTCAGCAGCATTACTAACCACATGTTTCCGCTAACGACAAAACATGTTGTAAACAGCCACCTATCCCACACAGTGTTAGATAGAGTTAGAAAGATGATTGCAACATGTTTTGTCGTCGGTGGAAACGCAGAGTAAGTTTGTACTTATCACCTTTTAAATTTCTCGGGTAGTAATAAACTTGAGTTTAAAAGTAATTTTGCCTTGCAGTAACTTTACCGGCGCAGCCCTAAGTATTCTGTGGAGATGAGAGGGTTGGTTGCGAAAGTATTTTTTCCAATAATGCCTTCATTATTGAGGCCTTTCCATGTTGAAATCAACTTCCAATCTTACTAGTTAGGGTTTAATATGAATATTTTACACGAAGCAACTGCCATCAAGCCTCTGAAACAAAATTTCTGGCCTCTACCGATTAATTTTCTGTGGAGAAACTGATTGTCAGGTCCGATGGCTTCCCGTGTCCTTCAAGGCACGTGGGTGGCGACATGCTCCATATATATATAATAAGTCTGTAATTGAAATATCGATATAACGAAGATATGAATTTTCTATTGAAAGAAAATTTCCTAGTAAAAGAAAAATGAGGCCTCAGTCAGGGTTTGAACCTGCGTCCCTCTGGTTAAGTAGGTACACCAGACGCTTTATATGGATATAACCCAAAAATTTGTTACGGAGGTCTTTAGACTCGATGCCGATAAGATATCGTACGTAAACATATAAAAGATAAGAATATAACACAAATATTATTATCTTTTATATATATTTCTTACAACTATACCTATCTACGTGTGTCACTGAACTTCTCTTAAACGGCTGGATCACTTTCGATTGTTTTTTGTGTGGGGATGGTTGGTGCTGAGATCGATCAAGTTCTAGGACTTTTTATTTCAATTTTTTTTTATATTTAACCCAGACAAAGTTGGAGCGGGATGCTTGTCTTTTATATAACTATATAATATATAATGATGTTTATTCGTTTGGCCTTTAAGCGTTCCTTTCCCATTCATTCGAATGCGATGAAACTTTGTAGTATTGTTTTGTAGCCAGCTTGAAAACAATCGTGTTGGTGTAATTATTATATCGTTTCTATCAATAGTTCAATACGTTAGTTCTGTTCTTTATCTATGTTGAGGTATATACTTACTATAAAATAGCTAAGTCAGCTCTTCCTCTAACTGGAAACAGTCTGAAAGTTCTGCTAATTTCAGTTTACGTGACGTGGTTACAAAATTCTCCACAAACAATTTGTTCACGGAATAACGTCACAGAAACTACAATAATAAATCTATATCTTGTTATTATAAGCGAAATAACTCTCGCTATAATATCGCCGCCCTCACCGAACAATACCGTAATCGAAAAATCAAAATGTTACAGGAAAAATAAAATACCGTTTTTGGCTTGGATTTTATTCAGCTAAATCATCAACACGGATCTACACAGTAATAGTTGAATGCGATCTAATTCTGTCCCGGTAATGAATTGTTACGATAGCAATTCTAATTATTAATGTTAAAAAATATTAAATGATTACCCGAATGATATGGTAATATACATCACCGAAATTTCTTGTACCTGAATAAGATTGTGATAACAGTTTGCTGTAAAAGGTGAGACTTTTATTTTTGGTGAATAGTACAGGTAAAGTCATTACAAAATGACTATCTGAAAAAGTACTCGTACGAATGTAGGTAATGAAAAAATTTCACATGGTGTAATTGACCTTCTAGAACAATAATTCCCAATAAAAGCACTGCTATAGTAATAGTCGATTACGATACTATTCGATGAGGGCGGCATTACAAAATCTTAAAAACCATAATGTAACCTGAAATTTGTCCTGAAAGTTGCAAATATATGTATGTGTAACATATTTATGTATAATAAAGATATGAACGTAGAATGTCAGCTTTTTGCGAAATCCTATGTTAAAGTCAACATCAAATATTTATTCGCTTACAAACATGGTTGGAGCGTTGGTGGCCCAGTGGTAACGACTTGCAAGGTCACAGGATCCATGCCAGTCTGGCGCTTTACTTTAAATTCATTACCACTGCTCCCAAAACGGTGAAGAAATATATCGTAAGAAAACCGGCATGTCCTAGAACCTAAAATTCGAAAACATGTGACAATTCGACCCGTACTGAGCCGACGTGGTTGATAACGGCCCACTCACCGAGAGGAGGCCTATGTCATTAGACACACATTACAGACACATTAACATTATATGGCTGATTATGTACAGTGTGGTATAGCTGTTACCTGACCCACCGAGACCCCGCCGTCCCTTCTAGAGTGGGTTAGGTAACAGCTATAACCCACTGTAGTACTGTACCTATGTATTTATGGTTACAAAATAATGGGTATAACACAGTCATATTTATATCTACTCGTTCATTGCAAGGTCATTAGGTACTCATTAGTGCAGTCCTATTCCTATACTAATATATATTTAGTAATAAATTAAGGATCTGCCTCATTAGTCTAGTGGTCTCAAGCGCGACTGCTACACTAGAGTTCCTTGATTCGACACCCAGGTCGAGTAAAGTGTTATTGAGTTTTCCTTTTTCAGTGCCGTTCGGAGTTTGAGTTTCGATTGAAAGACTACTTATTTACTCAAAGAGAACAAATACAGTTCACTTCTAATGAGCATAGTTATTACAATTTTATTTCATTTACAAGTCTGAGCGAGTATATAGAGAAAAAAATAACTTAGTATAACTAGGATGTATACTTAATTGTTTTTTATTATTTTTATTTGACGGCAATGTTCGTCCTTAAAGCCTTCTCCTAATCGTTTTTTGAAAATGTGCGTGTGAGTTTTTGGCATACCGGCGAACCGTGAGTGTATATTATATAACATTATTATTACACCTCTGCCTAACCCTTCGGGGAAAACAGGCGAGAAAGTTTGTGTTATAATTCCTACGAGATTGTCCAAAAAAAGACCGCATCTATAGCTAGTTTATTACGTTTCTAGAAGATTCCACATGAAATTATTTCGCAAGTTTGTGTATTTGTGTGAGTAATCCCTAAGCGGGAGAGATAGCCAAGCCAATACGTAGTGCGACCGTGGGCAGAGCTGACTATGGCTCCAATAATACATTTATCCTGTTTAGAGTGAACACGTAATTTCAACGATCAAGTTTTTTTTTAAAAAAAAAAAGCTTACTAGCAAGGTGGGTCACACATTACTAGTATTCTTGTTAACCCCTCGCGCTAAGCTAAATGCTTGTGTTACGAGTGGGTTCACGTCGGTAGTGCAATGGGTGGGGTTCGAACCGGCAACCACATGATCGAAGTCCGACGCCCTAGCCATTAGGCTACCGCCGCTTGAGATTACTAAGGAGTTTGATGACCAAACCGGTATATTTCGAAAGATCAGCCATAAATTTAAAAAATACCAATTGTCCTCTTCAACCCTCAATACGTTTCATATCTCCTGAACAGCATAAGATACTTATCATCACGCCTGAATTCCCCGAATGGTTAGGCAGAAGTGTACTTAATTTACGCACAAATCCAGTATAGACTGGCCTTGAATTGTGTGGGATACTTTTACAATGGGAGGTCAATCTAAACTGGTTTGTTAGCTTGACGTGTAGCCGCATGTACACCCATAGTTCTCTGATATGTTTAGGTCCCGAGCAATAGGGAGAAACCGTATTACCATTCACCGGGCACATTCCAAACTCCGAGCTGCTACTGGGTATTTCATAGAAAAACCCAATAACACTTAGCTCTACCTAGGAATCGAACAAGCGTAACAACCGCGCTTAGGACCACTAGACTAATGAGCAATGTACATATGGCAAATCCTGGCACAAATCCAAAAACACCACTGCTTGGAACTAAACCAAGAACTTAACGCTCAACATCCACGTTGACGAGCATCAAACCAATAGAAATAACTAATATTTACCTGAGTATTGTATTCGATTAAAACAAATAAATTAAATTAAATTTTGTATAAATATTTTTGTTAGAAATTTTTTACATGTGTGAAGGTTTCGACAAGTTATAAAATATTCGTTGCTATGCTATCAAAACACATGAGTTAGAACTCACTGTTTTTGTGTATTTTCGTAGATAATCATAACAATAGTTCTCACGCAACTCCCGCGCTCATATTGGTCTAGATTTTTCTTCTGCTGACGTCACACCGGTTGCCAAACGCGTCGCAATTTATGCCCTACTCACCGCATTTCGTCGTCATCATACCATCACGCCTGTATCTACTCCCCGAAGAGTTAGACACCGGTGTACTAATGTACACCAAGAGTTCGCTGGTATGTTTAGGAGGTTTAGGCCCTATGTACTAGATGAAGAGCCAATAATATTGCCACAAATCCAGATTCCGTACTGCTACTGAGAATACATACCATCTCGCCTGTATTCCCCGAAGGGTTAGGCAGAGGTGTACTAATTTACGTCCACATTTCGCCGGTATGTTTAGGTCCCATGTAATAGGGGGCGAGCCTATTGCCAATAACCGGGCACAAATCCAGACTCCGAATTGCTACTGAGAATTTCATAGAATAACCCACTAACACTTTACTCGACTTGGGAATCGAACCCAGGACGTCTAGCATAGCAGTCGCACTTATGACCATTAGACTAATGAGGCAGCCACTGTCCTTTCGTAAATTATGTGTATGTTAAAAAACCATGTATTTCACAAAATGTAGTGTAAACGAGACTATTACCCAAGATGTCCTACTTTGGATTCCCAGGTCGAGCAAAGTCAGTATTCGATTCCCAGGTCGAGCAAAGTCAGTATTGGATTTTTCTATGAAACTCGTATTTGGAATTTACAGCCATTCATGGCAATAGGCTGGTTCCTATTACATAGGATCTAAACACACAGGCAAACTATGAACCCATCTGCTTAACCTTTCGGGAATTACAGGCGTATAGGAATATAATGGTTTACCATACATAACATACCATCACGCCTGTATTGCCCGAAGGGTTAGGTAGAGGTGTACTTAATGTACACCCACAGTTCGCCGGTATGTTTAGGTCCCATATATGTAATAGGGGGCGAGCCTATTGCCATTCACCGGGCATAAATCCA
This sequence comes from Subacronicta megacephala, assembly GCA_958496365.1. Taxonomy (NCBI): domain Eukaryota; kingdom Metazoa; phylum Arthropoda; class Insecta; order Lepidoptera; family Noctuidae; genus Subacronicta; species Subacronicta megacephala. Next base: position 15,414,537 of record OY292513.1, read on the forward strand.
GACTCCGAGCTGCTACTGAGAATTTCATAGACCCAATAGACGAGAAACCCAATAACACTTTGCTCGACCTGGGGATCGAACCCAAGACCTCTAGCGTAGCAGTCGCGATTGGGACCACTAGACCAACGAGGCAATCCATGGTTATGGTTTACCATTTAACATCTATTTTTCTCCAAGAATTAATTTCTACTCGTGTGATGCATAGCATCAAGGCCTTGTTTTCTGAAAACAAAGAAAGTGCTTAAGTTATAAATTACCATACTTCACGTAACGTTATTATCTTTTACTTCTACACATAACAAACTAGTTTTTAATCATGTTTTTTTAACGGAAGAAACTTGTTATTTGTTGCATACAATATTTCCGTTATTTCAACCCTATATACTTATCACGAAGGTCAGTTTCACGTAAGTTTTAAGGATTAGCACTACTTTTACGTTAGTGGCTATCGCCACGTCATTTGGAGAATCGACAACCGTTGGAGTAAACGAGCTCTCGCGTGGAGACCGCGTCTAGACAAACGTAATGTAGGAAGCCCGCTGTCCAGGTGGAGTGACGATTCGCGGAAAACGACTAAACCTACGTTCAGCAGTGGACGAATACGGGCTGGTGATGATAATGAAGAAGTTTCATGTTGTTTAATGTTAAAATAGCATAACATAACATACCATCACGCCTGTATTCCCCGAAGGAGTAGGCAGAGGTGTACTAATGTACACTCATATTTCACCGGCCATTCATATTGCCATTAACCGGGCACAAATCTAGACTCCGAGCGGCCACTGGGAATTTCATAGAAAAACCCAATAACACTTTGCTCGACCTGGGGATCGAACCCAGGACCTCTAGCGTGGCAGTGGTGCTAAGGACCACTAGTCTAATGAGGCAGTAATGTTAAAATAATTGCTTACTAAGCAGGTAATATAAACAATACAAGGTGGTGTAGGTTAGTCAGTCAAATAACGCCACTGACATTGGAATTAACATGCGTTTCAATAGTTGCTAGCCCCAAGTGGGAAAAGATATTATTTATTCTGTTGTGGTAGGGCCACGCTGTTCGCAGCATGAATGGGCCGGCTTGTCCGGGGAAGTACCACACTCTCGCAGAAGACCGACGTCCGAGTAGTAGCGTTTAGTTACTGCGCTTCGTTCGGTGAGCGAGAGGGCCGGAGGTCCAATTCCTCCCCCAATCCCCTACCTTCTCCTTTTCTCCTTCCCCTCCCTTTCCCTAAATAGGCTCGGCAACGCATCTGCAACTCCTTTGGTTTTGCAGATGTCCATGGGCGGCGATGACTACTTACCATCAGGTAGCTAGCCTGCTCGTTTGACGAGTTATACCATAAAAAAAAATAAGATCACTCAGTGCTGAGGAACTAAAATTTAATGACGCTATCCACTGTTGAATACGTAAGCTCCTAGTTGGACTGTAGTATTCTTCCCGACTATGTTTCTAACAACGGAAGTACCTATCTTTTTATAAACGTTTCTACCAGCTCTTCTGAATCCCACTAATTACTATGATTGGCCTTAATTTGTTCTCTACGGGGCAATGACGGTTTTACAACGTTAAGTACGGTAGAGTTAGAGTAGCAATTGTATAAAGATTAGTAGCTCTATTAAGATATTAGTTCAATGATCAAGTTTAGGATATTATAATGATCTGTCTGCCAAAAAATCAACAACTTTTTGCTCATAAAATATTATATCTTTATTGTTCTCCAAAAAAATAAGTACACAAATAACACAATACAATTAAATATGTTACGCTTATAGAATAATAACAACTAGTGGGTAGAACAAATATTTAATCTACGTAGCCAACAGTATGGTAAAGTACAACCACTCAAACTAGGAACATTTTTACTACAAACAATTTGTTATTAATACGTATAATAATTATGTGTTGCAAAAGTATTGTTGTAAGCGTACATTACATATAAAAATGTTATTGCTAGTATCTAAACTAGGCCGAGCCTGTATCTTAGATACTAGTTTTCTCCATTAGAACTTGCGGGGTACACACTTTTTAGTTTGTTTCATTTACGTATTGAGTGTTATGGTTGATGATGTCATGTTTTTGTATTTATTAGTAAACCACTTATATATATTAATTTTTCTTTTTATTTGTTTAATTAATTCATTTATTTATGATAAAAATATTTTCAATATCCTCATAACTTTGCGTTTTTAGCCACAGTGTTAATTTAGTTTTACAGATGTGTTTACTAAGTGGGTATATATTAAGGATTTTATTTATTTTACTGTATAAGAAAGGACCGAGAAATATTTGAAATTTATTGACGAAGAATGTCCTGGTACGAACTGTTGGACAGAATTTGTGATGTCTTCGTGTTTGTGGCAAATTAGGATCATAATTCAGTCTCGTGTGTTGAGATAAGATAGTATCGGTAATAAAAAGTTTTCTTACTGAGAGAACATCGCACAAAGCGTAAAGACGAACTGTTGGAAATCTGAAGGGCTTAAAGGCCATAACCTTAAGTAAGGCGCGCTGTGCTCTTTCAACTCGGATAATATGAGATTTCTTAGCACCTCCCCACACCCTGATGCAATAAGATAAAATAGACTGTGCCAGAGCGTAATAAACTGTTTTGAGTAATTTTGTATCTGCGACGTGACGTAACGTTTTAAAGATATAAATCAGCTTACGAGTCCTTTCCGCTGTCATTTGTAAATGTGGTATCCATGTGAAAGTTTGATCAAGCAATACACCAAGATACTTAATAGTAGTAGCTCTTTCAAGGAAATCACACTGGCACAGAGGATTTATTATTTGGACCTCATTACATGTGTGTGCTGTTAGGTTGAAAACGTTATCGGGAATGTTTTTATTTGTCATGCCAAAAGTTATGTATTTAGTTTTAGACGTGTTCAAGGTCAAAATATTTCTCCGAAGCCATTGCATTGTAAGCTGTAGACCTCTTTCAGCTTCGATCCTAGTCTCCTCCCAAGTTCTACCATGAAATACTAAGGCAGTATCATCTGCAAACGTAAATATTTTACAGTTATTAATCTTCAGATTGCATAAGTCAATTATATAGATAAGGAAGAGGCTAGGACCGAGGACGCTTCCCTGTGGTACACCAAAGGTAATAGGAGAGTTCATGCTAGTCAAATTCCCGATTTTAACTCTTTGTTCTCTATAGGAAATGTAACTTTCAAAAAGATCGAGACATTTTCCACGAACACCGATATTCTCCATCCTTTCCAAAAGTAGAGGGCCAGAGACCGTGTCAAATGCCTTTGCGAGGTCTAAAAATATACCCAGGCATTTGTTTTTCTTGTCAAGATGATTTGCGATATAGTTAGTCATACCGGTAACGGCATCAGAAGTGGAAATACCAGCCCTAAATCCGTATTGGTTGTCTGATAAAAGATTTTCTTTGTTTAAAAAGCTTAGCAATCGCTTATTAATAACCTTTTCCAAGACTTTAGAAAGGGCAGGCAGAACCGATATTGGGCGATAGTTATTGACACAGTCTCTCGCCCCGGACTTATGGACAGGATGGATGACTGATATTTTAAATATTGTTGGGAAAACACCTGTGTTAATACATAAGTTGACAATGTGGGTTATGACCGGAACTATACAGTTTTTGCAAGTTTTAAGTAATTTGTTTGATAAGCCATCCCAACCAACAGCGCTGTCATTTTTAAGGCCCACAATAATGGATTCAATTTCCGCATTGTCAGCCTCAAGCATAACCATGGAATTTTTAGGAGAATTTGTGTTCTTTTCGGCGATCTCACTTTGGCTGGTAGTTATGTGCACACGTGTCATTTTGTCTGCAAGTGATTTTCCTACATTGGCAAAGAAATTATTGACAACTTCTACAGACTTCTGGGGAGTGTCAGCAATTCTCAAGAGGTCTGTTGGTATTATTTTTTGTTTGTTAGTGTTGACAATAGTTTTTATGGTTGCCCAGGTTTTTTTGGGATTATCTGAGTGTTTTTTTAACTCATTTTGCTCATAGATCCTTTTGAGTCGCTTGAGTAAGTTATTGCAATAGTTTTTGTACCTTTTATAAGTTATGCTGATTATTTCATTGTTCGGCTCTGCTTTACATTTAATGTGCATTCTGTCACGATTCCGAATACATCTTATCAGACCTGGCGTGATCCAGGGCTTGAGACAGCGAGTCCTGCGAGGTATTAAGACTTGCATTGAGTGTTTTATAAGATACATTGACAGTATGCTGACAAGACGTTCAGAAGCCCAGTTAACATCCCCAGAATTGATAATATCTGTAAAGCTAGTTGCTTCCAAATCAGCGAGAATTCCCGAGTAGTTGACTTTGTTCATAACAAAAGTTCGAGATTCACATTTTTGTTGAATTCCTAAGTTTAAACACGACATGACCGCTGAATGGTCTGTTAGGGGAGCATTTAAAACTATTGTAGTAGCTGCATGTCTTGTTTTTATCATAGCATGGTCAAGGCAATTTTCAACTCTAGTGGGGAAAATATGACCAACTTGCAATCCATGACAAGCCAACAAATTAAGATATACTTGAGAGTTCATATCCTGATTCGAAGGCTTAATATCTATATTGATGTCGCCCATAACAATTATATTCGTATACGATTTGTGAGTTGATAGCAATTGATCTAAGGAGTCAATGAATGGGGCAATGTTTCTTTTAGATGGGGACCGGTAAAGGGCTATTATTAGGGTATCGGAATTAAACTTTATTAATAAACAGCTGGCCTCATTAAATTGAGGTTCTTCGATAGTATAAGTTAGTCCATTCCTGACATAAACAACAAGACCATCGTTTTGATTACGGTTATTATTTGTGTAATGAGATTCATAGTTCGTGATTGAGGGTATATTAGTAGTGATAGAGTTCCAGGTTTCAGTCAATATATAAAGTTCACAATCAATATTTATTCTAGCCAGTAAAACTTTGAAATCGTTTATGTTGTGGTTAATGCTTCTTATGTTTTGTGTCAATGCTTTTAAGGTATGAGTACTTAGAGTGGAAGCTATAATTGCTTTGCAAGACTCAGGATCACATTGATATGATTTCCCAGTATTTATGTTGTCTATGTCGTCTAAAATTTCTAAATTATTCGGTCCGAATTTTATTGTTGGTAAACAATGACACTACTAATGGGTATTTTGTTGTGGATATTGAATTTTTAAATAGGTGATTCTCACAATATATTAAAAGTTGGTTACTTATCAGATTTTTTAAATAAGTTGATGTTACTAACATTACTAAACAGGAATTAATTATGTCTTTGCAGGAGATACTTAGATTATAGGATAAAGAAAAAAACATGCAATAAAATAATGAGTAGGATTTAACAAATCGGTTTGGGTAATAAAGTCACTTTGGGTTATTAAGTTTCACTAAATCGGCTTCACTGTTGACCTCAATATGTTGAGAATCTTCAGATTTTCGGAGAAACACTTTGCCATTTTTCGTCCAGCAGAATTTATATTCTGCTGATGATGCAAAATCACGGGCCATATACAATAGCCGGCGTCCCTTACTAGTAAGACCCTCAGAAACGTATATGGGCGTAGAATTCCCGGGCAAGCCAAGATGACGCGATTGTAACCTGTCATTTGGGTGTTGTTTATTAAAGTTTTTAGCGCCTGCAACGACTTCGTGCTTTTTCGTAGCGCGAGCAAGTTCAACCACGATGGTAGAGGATCCTGTTTTGCTTTTGGTTCGGAACACATCCTTTACCTCATTTGGCTGCAGGTCGACGGCAAGAACTTTGCAGATATTCTGCACGACATTCGTGAGTTCAAGTTTGTTCTCATTCTTTGATTGGCCTGGTACGTTCCTAATCTCCACTGTCGTAGACTTTAAAGTTCTTTGAATTTCGTCGACCTTATTTTCTAGTGATGAAATATACAACAGGTGTTCTTTGCGTTCTTTTTCAAGAGTTGCCACTCGTGCGGACACACTATCGTATTGGTCAGAGAGAAACTGCAGCGATTTTTCAATCTCCAAGTTAGACTGTTGAATTGCGGAGTTTTGAACCTTTATTTCGGCTACATCCTTAATAAGCTTGTTTAAGTTAAGATTTTGATTGCTACTCATTTCTTGAATCATTGATTTTATTTCTTCCTTGAATTTTAGCAATTGTTCTTCGCAACAAGTTTCTCTAGGTCGCTTAACCCTCTGGGTGACATTGGGTTTATTTGCTTCGCGTTCGGCCAAATTGGAGACATCAGAATCTGATAACGGTATCAGATTCTGATGTCTACGTCTGATGCCGCATACGGATGCGGCAAGCCACAACCAGAGGGAGGACTTCTTGGTATTCTGCTCATTTTAAAAATAAAAAAATAAAAATTTCCTAGTTTCGAAGTTTATGTAGTTATGAATGACTGACAAATGTACCTTGAGCTCCTAGTGTGCGTTAATTGTACTGTAGAAGGGATCTTGATATATTTGCTCTTCAATAACAACAGTGCACACTACTTTTATTTCACTCTGGCTGGGGTTCACTACGTCAAATTCACTATGTTCACGCATTTAACTAAGTTTCAACCTTGTTAATGTATAGATCAATAAAGGATATTATTTTTTAGTTTTCGTGCAAATTATACGACATTAAGAAAAAGTGTGCACGTCCACTCGCTACAGCGCACAGTGCGTGAGTGTGTGCTCTAGGGAAAATAATGCTCTAGGGAGGCCCAATCCAATCCCGAATACGGAATTATACCAATACCGATACTTATTTGTTTAAGTCCGTAGTCCATATTCCACATATGAAATAAATATTCAATACGTCATACTTCTAAAATAAATACAAAGACAGCTTCTATTCTCATTTCAAATCGCTTTTCAAAGGGATTTTCCAATCGATAAAGAAGTGGGAAGATTGAGTTCTTAACAAAATGCGCAGGTATTTTATCGACAGTAGTTGATAAAAATAAAATGTTAGTACACGCAAAAATTACCTTCAATAAAAAAAATATGTCTAGTCTACCATTCGCCCACGTAGAATTCAAGAGTACTTTGGCCATACTGCTAGAAAAATTGGCGAAGATCTAGAAAAACACATTGCCATTGGCGAAATGGAAGAAAAGTACCACGAGGCAAAAGTCCACGATCGGGACTGACCAGATCCGCACCTCACTATCCATCCCATTGCGAAGCAGATGTGCAAAAAATCATCCGTGACCAAGAGATTCCTATGGACAACAACATACGGAGCATCGCACCTTTGTTATTTTTTTAAATAAAAAGCTTACTAGTTATGTGGTTCACACATTACTACTAAGCTAAATGCTTGTGTTACCTTCAAGAGGTTTACGTCGGTAGAGCAATGGGTGGGTTTCGAACCGGCAACGACATCATCTAAAGTCCAAAGCCCTAGCAATTAAGCTACCACCGCTCAAAATTATATTCGCCGAACGGTTAGGCAGAGGTGTGCTAATTACTTAATTACACCCATATTTCGTCGATATGTTTAGGTCCCATGTAATCCTATCCTATTACATGTCGGAGCACAAATCCAGACTTCGAGCTGCTACTGAGAATTTCAGAAAAACCAATAATACTTTGCTCGACCGGGGGATCGAACGTCTAGCGTAGCGATAAGGACCACTAGACTGAAGAGGCAGTCCAGAAATATTATGATGTGCCTTTTATGTATCGGTTCCATCTTGAGGGTAGTATACGGAAATATAGGACTCGTACCGACTAAAATCGCATTAACCTATATACTCGTACTAACAGCTATGCGATTTACCCATAATTATATAAATAATTACGGCTATTTAATAAGATTCCACAGCGAATGAACTAAAATAGCGTCGGCATTTGCTTTGCGCTTCTATTATTATGTCATAAGTGTATTTAAAGCAAAAAGCTTGGACTGTTGGCAAAATAAGTGACATCATTTGTTTGTCAATGTTGTGTTTATATTGCCAAATTTTGACGACATATCCAGCCTGTTCCTATACTCGTACAATATAATTTTGTATGTGAGATGTTTTGGCTACGCAAGTTGTAATAATAAATATTCATTCAGTTTACCGACCGACTCTGAAACATAAATTCCAATCTGCCTGATTGATGCAGTGGTCAGAAAGGCGGCTGCTGAGTGTGGGGTTCTGGGTTCCATGTCAATTTCGAAAAAGATAGTGCCTATCTGGTTTTTGAAATAAACTTATCGAAGTACCTAAACATTAGGCGGTATTGTTGTTATAACTGGTACTGTTTTTTTCTCTAAGATTTACGATCGAACCGCCCCGGCTTTAAGACAGACAGACTGACGACGCGGCAATATGTAGTGATTGAAAAAAAAATACCTTATTATTATTTTGTGTTTGTTTGCCATCGGTACTCAAGGCCCTCCGCGTCGCGATATTGAAATAATCCGATAAAAATAGCCGCTCCACGTGGGGGCGACAGCTAGACCGTGCGCGGGCGCATCTCCCCCGTAACACAAACATAAACACCAAGATTGTAACCTCTGAAGAAGTGAGCAGAAAGTTTTGCTTTGTAGACAAGACCAGCGGCAATAAAGGACATTGTAAAAGTTTTAATAAATTAATAATATTCATTATAAATTAGGAATAGTTTCAATAAAATAATATTTTTAGCACATTGTTATTTTGTAACTGTATTTTCTTCTATGCTTATATTTAGTTCAAATAGACCTGTTCGTACTTATATTTATAGTAAACATACATATTTTAATTCCCTTAAATGAAAAAAAAAAACAATACCTTGCTAGACGGGAATCAATCTTCAGAACCTCAAGCTTAACAACATTTGAATTTTTATAGGTATATTTTTTTGTCTAGTAGTCCTAAGCACGACTAAACACTAGAAAACTTGTTTCGATTCCTAGGTTAAGCAAAGTGTTATTAGGTTTTTCTATTAAATTCTCTGTATCAGCTTGGAACTTGGCTATGTGCCTAGTGAATGGCAATAGGCTCGCCCTATTACACGGGACCTGAACATATTTGCGTACTATGGGTGTATATTGAGTACATCTTTGTCTAACCCTTCGGGGAAAACGAGCGTGATGATGTTATATTTTAAATACTTAAAATTCACAATTAACCTGTATAGTTTTGACGCAGACGCTGATCTAAATCTGGAACGCTAGTGACTATATTTTAGTCTCTGTCTATACGTCTGTCTTGATTCACGATAATATATAGAAATTATTCCGGATGTGGGAACCTGGGAGTTTGCCTAGAATAGATCGCTGAATCTAGGTAGACTATGCATCATGTAAATGAAGATTGCTCTTATTTTTAACCCCCGACGGAAAAAGATAATTTTGTAGTGTTTTTATAAGTTCCCCCACGCAACGAACGCTGGGCTCAATATATTCTGCTTGTTTTTTATTATTTAAAAAAAACTTTACTGGATCAATTAGTTCCTACGTCATAATTATTTTCTTGCCTTTCCCAAATTTATTTGGGGTCAGCGCAGCATGTTCTTTTCTTCCAATTATCCCTGTTAGTTCTCATCTCATCATACAATCTCTTTTTCCATCATATCTGACTTAACACAAGCCATCCATCTTTTCTTTGGTCTCCCTCTACCTTTTCATACCTCCACATCCATACTCATCACTCTTTTAGTCACATTAGTTTCATATTTCCTTAAAATGTTGTCTTATCATGTCATCTTTCTTGTCATTCAGTCAAACTTCCTCTAATATTTAGTATATAACATTTGAGCGTAAGTCTTTAAATTAAAACCTAATTCATCAATTACTATTCTATAATTTTTCAGTTAGAGCAAGACGGTTATGTGGTCTTGGAAGACTTCTTTCGGGACTCAGAATGCAAAGATATGGTGGAAGCTGGAGAGGAATTCACGAAAAACTTACCCAGCAAAGAAGAGAGGGTCAAATTCTCTACAATTAACGCTGAACAACAGGTAAATATGTAATTATTTTGGACAGCATTAAATAATTATTTATTTATTTGGCTATAATGTAATTCGAAGTGTGAAACGACGACGGACAACCGCTTACTGTGAATTCAGAACAGATTCTAGTTTTTTTTTAAAGTTATCTGTTCCATACATTTAGACCGTGTAGGTAGGTATTGAACTTTGTAGGAAAATGCAGTTTTTTTAATAACCGCCGAAAAACATCAACGCAAGAATCATGAACTGATTCCATGGTAAGCGTTTCTCCCTTCCACCTTGTACAGGTACTTTTTTTCCACCTTAATAATTCCCCGAAATTTATATTTATAGCAACTGAAAAATGAATATTTTTTGAAGAGCAACGATAAAGTGAGCTGTTTTTTCGAAGATGACGCCCTTGGAGAGGATGGGGAACTTAAAGTGGAGCCTAACCTAGCACTAAACAAAGTAAGCAATCTAAAACCATTAGCTCAACGTAAGCTTAATAAGTCTCAACACTTCGGGGAATACAGGCGTGATGGTTGTTACGTTATGTAAAATAACTTTGCAATCAGAGGTATTGTTATGTTTTCAGGTCGGCCATGCCTTGCACCTGCAGGACCCAATCTTCAGGTGTTACACCTACTGTGATCGCGTACAAACTGTCTGCAGGGGCCTAGGTTTAAGGGATCCAGCCGTAGTACAGTCCATGTTTATATACAAAAATCCTGGTATTGGTGGCGAAGGTACGTCAACTTAATATAACTACATATTATTATTATTACCTATTTTTTTTTTTTTTTAAAAAGCTTACTAGCAATGTGGCACATTACTAGTATTCTCGTTAACCCCTCGTACTAAGCTAAATACCTACATGTATTACGAGTGGCTTCACGTCGATAGTGCAATGGGTGGGTTTTCGAACCTGCAACCACATGATCGCAAGTCCGACGCCCTAGCCATTAGGCTACCGCCGCTTACCACCGCCGCACCGAATATGTTATTAATCTTTATTATTGTTTTTAATATTTCTCCCTTCTATGAAGGGTAAATTAAAAATTGCCGTGCGGGCCTGGGCCAAGGTTTAAATAGTGAGACCGGTGAATGTAAGTGATGACGATGATGAGGTTGCTATACTCCATTTGGTTTGGTTTGGTTTAGTTAAGTTTAACTAAAGGTAAACAAATCATAAAAAAGGTTCTTTTATAGGGGCCATTTTTCATCTTGAAATAAAACTTAACCAAAATAAATTATTTAATCATTCAAAATCATTTTCCTTTTCTATACTGGCATATTTTACTACGTTGCATAATATTAAATGGTAATTATTAATTCTTAAGCTTGCGACCAATAAAAAAATCAAATCTGATACATATGTCATAAAGTATTGCAATGTGCCTACTAGAAAGAATCTAAAAAGACAGGAAATCAAAACATTTTTCTACTTATTAGACTTTTGATAACTCGAAAAAATTAACAAGTAGTAGCGCGAGGAAGCGCGGCAAAATAATTAACTGATATTAAACTTAGTCGGGTAACCAGACGCCATTCGTAACAGTTTGTACTTTCGTTAGTTTTTGTGTTTGTTTTGCCGTAAATTGTATTAATTAGTTATTGTTTTGTTTGTTCGTTGTTTTTATTGATTGTTAGTTGAGTTTTATTAATTTCTCTCCCAATTCATAAGATACCATTGTAATAAAGGTTGAAGAGCCCTGAACGCCGCCATTTTTATTGTTTACCTATAGTTAAGTACCTAACCAAATGGAGTATAGGAATTTTTGGTTATTCAACAGGTCTTTAGGAGGGCAGCTTTTTGTAAGAGAAAGATTGTGAATGTGGTGGCTTAAGATGTCTAGGTTCGGTTTAAGTGTTTTACTCCTGTTGGGGATTACTCCTGTTGTAGAGATAACTATTCGTATTATTTTTACTGTTTGCATGTGCCATTGAGTTCTCAGTTCAATGGACAAAATAAATCTGTGTATGTATTTTGCTATTTTCACAGTGTGCGTTGTTGTTAAAATTATGTGTGTTACAAACTGCTATATCTATTTTATGTATGCGGTTTTATTTAATTTGTCGAGTATTGTTATATCCGGTCTATTGAAGTGGATAGTTTTATCTGTTATATTATGAGCCTGTAGTGTCCCACTGCAGGGCAAGAGCCTCCCCACTCTTCTTCCACTTCTCTCTGTCTGTTGCTGTAGAGGACCAGTCTTTTTTAACCCCCGACGCAAAAACGACGAGGTGTTATAAGTTTGACGTGTCTGTGTGTGTGTGTGTGTCTGTCTGTCTGTGGCATCGTAGCTCCCGAACGGATGAACCGATTTTGATTTAGTATATTTTGTTTGAAAGCTAAATTAGTCGGGAGTGTTCTTAGCTATGTTTGATGAAAATCGGTCAAGATATAATGCAATTGTCGGGGTTTTTTTTATTTATCATATTAGTCCAGCTCATCCCGCCATCTCTACATAGTATAAAACAAAGTCGCTTCCCGCTGTCTGTCTGTCCCTATGTATGCTTAGATTTTTTTTATTACGCAACGGATTTTGATGCGTTTTTTTTTATAAATAGAGTGATTCAAGAGAAAGCTTTATATGTTATAATACATACATATTACAGTACAGAAAAGTCGAGAAAACACGCGGGCGAAGCCGTGGGCGGACAGCTAGTATCATAAGTTACTGAGAGGTTATTAAACTTCAACTCCGATAGGTGAACGTGTTATACACGTTACACGAATTTCAGCTTTGAATAAGTAATTGCAGAGTTTTATATAGGCTAGAATAAACACTTATGAATTTGTGCCCGGTTAATAGCAATAGGCTCGCCTACTATTACATGCACAGAACAGATTTTTACCTGTTCTGTGATTACATGGGACTTAAACATACTGGCGAAGTAGGGTGTACATTAGAACACTTCCGCTTGTATTCCCCGAAGGGTTAGCCTTCGGGGAATACGGGCTCTGGGCCCGCGTGGTGAATTATGGCCCACTCCCTCTCACCGAGAGGAGGCCTGTTTCCCAGCAGAGGGAACATTATGGGCCGATAATGCTTTGCTATATTGACTGCCTCATTAGTCTAGTGGCCCTAAGCGCGACTGCTACGCCAGAGATCCTGTGTTCGTTCCCCAGGTCGAGCAAAGTGTTATTGGATTTTTCTATGAAATTCTCAATTGCAGCTCGGGGTCTGGATTTGGGCGCGGTTCATTGTAATAGGCTCGCCCCCTATTACATGACCTTAAGGCGAAGTGTGGGTGTACATTTATAGAACACCTCTGCCTAGCTCTTCGGGGAATACAGACGTGATGGGATGCTATGTTTATGCTATGCTATAGTTAAAAAAATCTAGTATAGAGCAAAGCTGTTTAAAAAGACTTTTATCTTCCTTCCAGTAACGCCACATCAAGATGCAACATACTTATATACTGAGCCTTTACCTCCAATCGGCTTCTGGATCGCTCTAGAAGATGCCACTGTACAAAATGGCTGCCTTTGGGTAGTGCCAGGTTCCCACAAATCCGGAGTTCACAGGCGACTCATACGGAACCCGGACAAGAACAGCAAAGAGGCATTGATATATGATCGACCCGCTCCTATATACCCACAATCAAGTTTCACCCCTCTTCCTGTAAGCAAAGGTAAGGTTCACTTTGTATTTTTATTTACATGTAGCGACATCTAGCGCGCCATTATGGAAGTTAGTCGAAACAAATCTTACATAGCGCAAACAGCATTTCATCATCATCATTAACCCATTACTTTGTCCCACTGCTGAGCATGGATCTCCTCTCAGAACGAGAAGGATGAGGCGTTAGTCCCCCACGCCAGCCTACCTTCGCACGGCATGTGAAGAAGGCTAAAGAAAATCTTTCAGGCATGCAGATTTCCTCACGATGTTTTCCTTCACCGTTTAAGCGCGTGATAATTTATTATTAATAGGTATGACTTCGAAAAGACAGAGGTGCGGTATATTTATTATTTACTTATTAAACGATGATTTCATAATCAAATAACTTTTATCCGTTGAATAAATTTGACGTTTTGCGAGATTATCTATACAAAAACTGTCATAACGCCAAATTTATTCGACGGATAAAAGTTGGTCAAACTTCACTTACTCGATTATTGAATGAAGTTCATAATTATCAGTAGTGAACTAGTGGCAGAACGTTTGCCGAGGACATCCCCTTCCAACTCGTCCATCCGTACTCGTCATATATACTTGTTCAATCTCTCTCAATCTCCGTTCATCCATTCTCTCTACATGACCAAACCATCATGACATACCTAAGTACCTTTCTCAATCCTTGTTACTAAATCTTTTTTCACTCCACAAGCTCCCTTATCACACTTTTTTCACTCTGTCTTTCAGCGTAACACCACACATACTTTTCAATCAAGCAAATTTCTGACTCTTGTTAAATATTTCCAGGTACTCTCATATTACTCCACGGCAACGTAGTTCACAAAAGTGCCCACAATAGGTCTAGCAACAGCCGCCCAGCATATACCTTCCATGTAGTAGAAAGAAAAAACAATAATTATTCAGAAGAAAATTGGTTGCAAGAGGGAGAGAAGGCACCCTTCGTCAACATCTACGAAACACAGCAGTTAATGTAGAACTAGAAAATATTTAAGACTATAAGTACAGGGCATTTTGACTAAATACCGACTTATTTGTTGTTATATGTGTGATATTTTAGTTGATATTACTTTTTTATATCCATTTACATCAGGCCCAAAGTTCTCGTTCCTTTGCATATAATATCAATATTATCCGACGGATAAATTTGACGTTATGACAGTTTTGTATAGAAAATAATTATATTAATCTAACTTCTTCTTCGTTGATACACTCTTGACAGAATGGTTGTGGGCATTACTTAGGGGTTGGCTTACCCGACCATTAGAAAATCAACCCTTACATACAGAAATCTTAATGTGGATCGCCTCGCCTTCAGCGGTTCTTTTTCTTTTATTGATTTTTCGTCATTGTTCATCTATAACACAAATCTTATTTTTATAACTTATTTGAACAGTCGATAGTGAAAAAAGAGATGCTATTTGGAATCTTAAATCGGTTAAGATTCCACACAATCGCAGTAATGTAGACCAGACGGTTCGAAACACTATTAACTTTGATCTTTTACCTCGCAGTTAGTGGTGCGCGATCATAATAATGAACTTAGCCCTACGAATAAATAATTAGCCTTAAAAATATCTATAATGTCTTGTAGACGGCCGTTCGAGAAATTGAACTTTTAATTTTCAATAACTTTGATTATTGAAATCAGTATGTTTTGGAATTACCTATTATTTAAGTTAGTGAAAAGCTATGTATGCCTTTATTATGTAACTAAGCTTAGTTACATAATAAACTGTAGGCAGCTGCCTACAGTTGACAATTGTGACCGGAATTATTAATGTTTTTTTTTTCAACCCCTCCGCCTCGGAACTCTTACGCAATGAATAAATGGCCTAAAAAACAAAATGTCTGCTCTAAAACTAAGAATAACTATGGTAAACGAAGAAAGCATATTATTATTTTATGAAATATTTACAATGAAATGCAATGAAAACCTCTTTTTTTTCAAACTTCTGATGATTTTGTGACTACAGCTTTGTATTCCATTTTTGACTTTTGAGTCACGAATAAAAAATATTTTCTGAATTGAGTTTATATTTTTACCTACTCACTACTTAAGAACTTCCGTCAGGCGAAACCTTTTCAGTTTGTCGAAGTCAAACCAATTAGATATCTGATAATTATGCAGACTTGTAAAATTTGTCACGGGACGTAGGTAGGTACTTGCTACAACCTTGCAATATATCCCGATGATGTTGGACAATATAGGATACCTAGGTACCTAGCTGGTATCATTGCCTAATCCACTTGGATCTAACAGCAACATCGCCGACAACTTTTAATTATTCTCTAGAACAGGGATCCCCAAACTATTTTGGTCAAGTGACCCCTTTTCCAAAATGAACTGTTACCTAAGACCCCCATGGCAAAATGCTACTTTCTTAGTACACGTAACACAACATAAACAATACAGTTCCGACCTACCAATCTTGAAAGTTTTAAACTTGTGTTAATTTAATAGGGGTCGATTTTTAGACCTCGTCGACCCCCAATATCAGTTTTCGTTTATGTCGACCCCTAGAACTCGACCACTTTGGGAATCCCTGCTCTAGAACCTTGTCTCTTTCCTTTTCATTCTTGTTTCTAAGTTATTCAATAATCATAAAATTATGGCTGTTACACTCCTTTCGGGTTTGTTTTGCAGACTTCACACGCCGTGGGGAAAATCTTTTAGATTTCCTAACGACGTTTCCTCTACCGTTTTAAGAGATACACAAATGATTAAAAGGACAGTCAAAGGTTTTGGATTCAAACTCGAAACCTACGACTTGGCATTCCAATGGTCATATGTATGACAAGGCTATCTATAATTATACCTACTTAAGAAGGCAAAACTAAAAGTAGTGTAGTGATAGCCTAGTGATATGACCATTGGACTGCTAAGTCAAAGGTCTCGAGTTCGAATCCAAGGCACGCACCTCTGACCTTTCGAAGTCATGTGCGTATTAATAATTAATTATCTCGCGCTTAAACGGTGAAGGAAAACATCGTGAGGAAACCTGCATGCCTGAGAGATTTTCTTGACGGCGTGTGAAGTTTGCCAATCCACAGTAGGCTAGCGTGGCGGACTGTAGCCTAATCCCTCTCCTACTGAGAGGAGACCCGTGCCCAGCAGTGGGACAATGTAATGGGTTGATGATGAAGAAGGAAAAATACCTCACAAACATCTAGGACAAACAATATTTTTTTCTATAAAGTTTGCTTATAAAGTAAAAAGCTTTGAAGTTTCAGTGTACTCCCTGCCTGATAAGCCTACGATATTATATACCATTTCATAGCTCGCCTTTTCATTGAGAAGGGAAAATCTTATAACACCTTTCAAAATATATTTTCATAACTTTATAAATAGTAAGATAAAAATAAGAGAAAAAATATTCCTTTAGAAAATGATTCAAAACTGTGACAATTTATAGAATAAGTACTAAAAGAAGAACTAGAAGCCGCATCCAGCTATTTCTGTAGATATTGTGTCCAAAAAATGAGTTTCTTACATATACCATTTTATCCCATCCTATTTATATTTAGGTCCCAGCATTTTAACAGGCATGGCACAATCAAATTAAACTTCGATGTCCGGTAGAATATCGTAATATATCGTCTATGAATGAATGTCTAATTAGTATCTGCAGGGGCCGTATTACCACGTATTAATGCCATCATTTTTACGTTGTGAAAGAGGGACGCCACTATTTAACCTGTAGAGCGGCATCCCTCACTCACAACCTAAAAATGATGGCATTAATACGTGGTAATACAGCCCCAGGACCAACAGTCAACTCCATCGAAACGCAAGATGTCATAATTATCCGAAACGGTGCACGCGTGCGCATTGAAAGATTCGAAAGTTTAGTGTATAAACCTCAAATCAAATAAAAAGTTAAGATGGAACTTTGCGGACAAAGAAGTGGGGCCGGCTAAAACTACGCCTTATCTTGCATATCGAAAGCTCCACTGACAAGATAAGGCGTAGTTTCGGTATACGTGTGTGCGTGTAATTGTGTTTGTACACGGCAATCTACGGTACCTGTAGTTTCCCTCTCAATTTTTTCTGAGCTGGGCATCGAATCCAAAGCTACTAGACGCGCTCAGCCTAGCTGACAACCACAGGAGCAATAGCAGTTTTACAAATTATAATTAACCTGTTTCTGATGTTTCTCTCTAGAATTAGCTACCGTTTAGAATTCTAATAAACAATTACATCCTAACAAACGCGCTGATCGCATGCCCTGGAGCGTTTCAAAAACAGACTAATTAGATTTAGGTATGTGGTTTCAAAGGATTGTTGCAATCAAGTAAAGACAAACGAATTATCTAAATAATTAAGTAAGTCTAGTTAGGCACCAGAATATCATACAGCCGGCGGCCAATGTTTGTAAAGGAGATGTTTTAGTAAAAATTATATAAGAAAATCTATAATAAACAAAGCAATATACCTAAGTAGTAAGTACCTATCAATACACCTACCTAGGAATCTAAGTTTCTATGAAATTTTCAGTAGCAGCTCGGAACAGTGTCTGGATTTGTGCCCAGTTAATGGCAATAGGCTCGCCTCGTAATACATGGGACCTAACATACAAGCGAAATGTGGGTGTATATTAGTACACCTCTGCCTAACCCTTCGGGGAATATGGGCGTGATGGTATGTATGTATGTAATATAAGTACCTACGCCAAAGCTGTCTGCATGTTTATATGCGCATACCACAAAAACTACTGCACGAATTTGGATGCGTTTCCAGTTGTGTTGCTAGTGGCTTAAGTAATCCGGTTAAAAAAAAGAACATTTTTAGAATGTGGGTCGAACATTACCTACAAATATTCTTATTAACCCCTCGTCCTAAATGCTTGTTGTTATGTTCGAACTGGTGGGTTTCGAACCGGTAACCACCACCACCACAAGCTTCCGCTTCAAGGTAGAATATAGTACCTAACCTAAGTGATGTCACCTGAAGTTATAAAATGTGGAAGAGAAATTCGACATCAGTCTCGGTAGCTTAGTTGGTAAAGCGTCTGGTGTACTTAAAACCAGAGGGACGCAGATTCATACCCTGCCTATAGCCGATTTTTTTCTTTCAGTAGTAAATTAATATCGTATACCTAGTTCAGTATTATTAGTGCCTGCTGGCATGTCTACATGGCAGCATTAATGGGTCCACACGACCGGGGAAGTACTACCCTCCCACAGAATATCGACGTCAAGTAGCAGTGGTACTGTTGCGTTTGGTACCAATTTCTCCCTCAGTCCCCTTCCGTCACCTTTTCTCCTTCCCCTCCCTTTTAAGGAAAAGGAGCCTATTTAAGGAAATACGCTAATGCAACTCCTCTGGTTTTGCAGATGTCCATGGGTGGTGAAGACTAATTCTCACCACCAGGTAGCTCGCCTGCTCGTTTGCCGAGTTTGCCCATATAAATAAAGAAAAACCTAGTAAGTATGTAAATCCTTTTCGTACGCGAGTGATATCGCATGCAGCAGCTAGTCGGATAACACAACAGATAAGAAGCTCAATAAATTTATGAGCTGTGGGAGAAACGTAATTTAACCACTTAGAAAGAATGTTCCCACACTCTATTAGGAACGCCTTGGAGAGAGTAAATTGCCTTACTTTCGCGTCATTGTTATTTCCTGTTCAGAATAAGTAATCTATACTAAATTATAATTTATTCATACCATTGTGCTTATACCACCTCATTTGTCTAGTGGTTCCAAGCGCGACTTCTACGCTAGAGATCTTGGCTTCTATTCCCAGGTCGAGCAAAGTGTTACTGAGTTTTTCTATGAAATTGTCAACAGTAGCTCAAAGTTTGGGTGGGTTTGTGCCCAGTTAATGGTAATAGGCTCGCTTTCGATTACATGAGACTACAGCGAACTGTGGGTGTAGATTAGTACCTGTGTGCCTAACCCTTTGGGGAAATATGTATGTTTAGGTCCTAAGTAATAGGGGGCGAACCGATTGTCATTAACCGAGCACGAATCTAAAATCCGAGTTAATACTGAGAAATTCGTTGAAAAACTCAATAACACTGCTCAACCTGGGAACCAACCTTGGCAACGCCATCTGTCATGTAAACTTCCTTATTCAAATAAGACCCCGAACTTCGTACTGAGTTGTGAACAGTTTTCGTTGTGTGGTAATAGATGGCGTTATTAGCAAGAAACTAATTTGTATACAAATTAGTCGTATCCAGAATTCCAGATAGTAAAATTAGTATTACAACCGCTTCTTCTTGAATTCTTTATTTTTAATACTTTGTTGCCCCTACGTCACTTCACTCGGTTGCACACCGCCCATGTGCGGTGTTGCATTGCACTGTTACGGTATGTCCAATGGATTAAGTAGAGCTTTCACCGCAGTAGGCTAACGTGGACTACCTATGGCCTTATCCCTCTCGTTCTTGAGAGGAGACTCGTGCCCAGCAGTGGGCCGATTTAATGGATTGATAATGAATGATGATGAAAGCTAGTACGATAAAAAAGCAGCTTTTTATTTTTACTTAAATACCTATATTGTGTTCTATCTATATATACCTACCAATAAACATAAAAACTTAGCAGTATCAATATACCATCAATCGTTTGCAAGCGATTGTTTAAACGCTGCTTATCTCCAATTCTCCAATAGTTTTATAGAATAACATGCCTATTGAACATGCTGAACTATTACAACATTGCCTAACATCTGGCTATTCCGAAACTGGAAGAAGAACTTAGTTCAGGTTAATAGACTTCTAAAATTAACTACAGGAAAGATTGGTCGCAGAAAGCTTTTAATCGAGTGGAGTGAAATAATGACTCACTCATTAGTCAGAAGACTGCCTCATTAGTCTAGTGGTACTAAGCGCGACTGCTACGCTAGAGGTCCTGGGTTCGATCCCCGGTCGAGGAAAGTGTTAAGTATTGGGACTTTCTATGAAATTCTCAGTTCCAGCTCGGAGTCTGGATTTGTGCCCGGTTAATGGCAACAGGCTCGCCCCCTATTACATGGGACCTAAACATACCGCCGAAATGTGGATGTATTAATGTACATCTCTGCCTAACCCTTCGGGGAATACAGGCGTGATGGTATGTTATGTTATGAGTGAAATAATGGCAAGGACACCTTGGCCTTCAGTGAGTGATAATCGGTGAATAAAAAAGATAACAAGATAGAATAGATGACCTTAAGTGCTTGGCTTATTGCACTTCAAAAAGGTTATTTTGATCATTACGAAAATCCACTCTATAATATAAAGAAAATACCAAGTCCAAATCATAAAATAGTACCTATATCATTTATAAAAAATGGAGAAGCCCTCGAAGAAAGCAGGGGCCCTCTCTTTTCATATTCTTTAATAATTTCGTAAAAAGCATTTAAGTAACTTGCAAAAATATTAAGATACCTATTCCAGAAAATTAGGTATTTAAGGGGCCAATGACCTAAGATTCTGATAACAATTAAAAAATTCAGCATTTTAAACTTAAGCTAAGACAGTCTGTTATTCCGTGTGTGATAATACATTAATGAGATCATCCACGAAAAAAAGAAATTTACACACAATCTGAATTAACGATTCAGATTGTGTGTAGGTGCCTACTAAATTTCTTTTTTTCGTGGATGATCTCATTAATGTATTATCACACACGGAATAACAGACTGTCTGTGTCTTGCTGTGTTTATACTAAGACTTGTTTTATAAATATCGTTAAAATAAAATTGCCTCATTTGGTATAATAATTGCGAACGTTGCCTTTTGTTATGGCCTGTGGCGGCAACAAGACTAGGGAACGATAGAGGTCACTATCGTCTATAACACAATCTGGGATCGTCTATAACAATTTCTAGGATCGTTTATAACACATTTTAGGATCGTCTATAACACAATCTAGGATCATCTATAACACATTTTAGGATCGTTTATAACACATTCTAGGATCGTTTATAACACATTCTAGGATCGTTTATAACACATTTTAGGATCGCTTGTAACACATTTTAGGATCACTTATAACACATTCTAGAATCGTTTATAACACATTTTAGGATCGTCTATAACACATTCTAGGATCGTCTATAACATATTCTAGGATCGTTTATAACACATTCTAGGATCGCTTTTAACACATTTTAGGATCGTCTATAACACATTCTAGGATCGTCTATAACACATTCTAGGATCGTCTATAACACATTTTAGGATCGTCTATAACACATTCTAGGATCGTCTATAACACATTCTAGGATCGTCTATAACACATTACAGGCAGTAAAAATTGCGAAATTAGCGATATTTATTTACCACTGAGCACTAAAACTTGTACCCAAGGCGGAACTATCCGCCTGAAACAATTCCTACTGAAGTGCCTTAGATATTATTAAAATAAAAAATAATTGTGATAACCATGTTGTGATTGCACTTCCTAAGTAATGGCATTTGTAACAACTATCTAGATGTGTTGTTTTCTGTTCCCACAGACAACCCGTGAAAACAGAGGGGTAAACGTGATGTTTATTTATTTATGTATTAACAAGCACAACGATTCTCAAAATTTTTAGGGTTCATAAAATAAATTAATATTTTATGCACTTACTTCATAGGGGAACCTGCCTGCATTGGAAATTCTCTGAAGAGCTTGTGGAGCGTTAATAAGGCTAGCGTGATGAAATATAATATCAATACCACTAACTATGGAAGGAGACGTGTCTTCTGAAGTTGGAAATCAAATCAAATCAAATAATTTATTTGCTCGAATATGGAATGGAATGGCAAATGGGTGAATGTTGAATATTTCAAAATGCTGTTTAAATAAAATAGTTCAATCTTACCTAATGGACACACAATAATTATACACTTAGGAGCTTTTATGGGTTTTGACTATTACATATAAATTAATTCTTCAACTAGCCGTATCCATCGATACTTCGTAGACTCGTAGTCAATCGAAATCCTGAATAAAACTCAAGTTTGAATAAAACTCAAACAGTAAATATTATTGCGCGATATCAGACGGTCGGTACGCATTCAAATTTAGGGGTGTTAGTTTAGTGGGATGATAGATACGGTGTGATAGGACGGCCATTCACACTGGCGGGAGGAAGTGCGTTACTCAGTATACTTCGCAACTCCACTGTGTACACTACACCCGATACCATGCGTTCCGGCACCACGCTCCTGATTGTCGTTCTCGCCTGCATACAACGTAAGTCATACCACAACTTGCGTTACTATTGCTATTGCTAATGCATTTTAAACACGTGCGAATTTTGGAGTTCCAATTTTCAAATTTTAAGCTTGCCAGTAAAAAGATATGCTCTTTAATAAAGTATTTATTTAGGTTGCTAGGATTCATTGTGCTGTACATATATAATCACAATTACATAGTAAATTATTATCGCGATGCATAGTCAAGTCCCTTGTTTGGTAGTAGATATGAAGAGGTCATGAGTTCATTCGGGTAAAACGAGACATATTTTATTAATAGTTTTATTTTCTGTTACATGAAGCTGTGCATATTATGTGCCCTTATATTAAAGAATACCGCGTTCACTTGGTTTATTGGTTTCTATTATTAAAGTAATTTTGACCTGACACCGACAGGTTTATATAGTCATATAACGGATGGTCATAGTTTACATATCCAGTTACAAAATATATATTTCTGAAGTGATGTTGTAGACTTCTGGAACAATTATTTGTTGCATTTACTTACAATAAAAAATTAAATTAATCATAGATTGCTTTAAGGGCCTTCGCATTCAAAGACGATAATATGACGTGGTCATACTTTACCTATCCAATCACAAAATATTTTTTTCTGAGATCATGTTGTAGACTTCTGGAATAATTAAGTATTCGTTGTATTTACTACGGACCTTTCCATTCGAAGTACTTTATATTTTTTTATCGAGAGGACGAAGAGAATGGGCATTTTGAAAATGATTAATATAGGTGTTTTGCGACTTTTGAACCCTTCTCAAATTGCAAAGATCAATGTACTTATTTATTAAAATGGACGTACCTACTTATCACAATAAGTATAGCAGATAGATGGTTGATTGTAATAATTATGCGCTGTTTGCAAAACATACCTACTTACCTACATAAAAAATAGATCTTGCTCGCGGTTTCACTCGTTGGTATTAAGGATTTTTCGAGACACGATATATTTATATAAATATATACCTATGTCCGTCTCCAAGGTCCATTCTATCTCCGTACAAAAAATTATCATAATTGGTTCAGCTGTTTCAGCGAGGAAACGTGAAAAACAGTACACAGACGGAGCTTTTTTCGTATTTATTACATGAGTAGGCTAATTGCTATCAATTGTTTAGATAAATATTATTTTATTGGTATTAAACGCCAAAATTGCAGTGATAGCCTTGTGATATGACCATTGAACTGCCAAGTCAAAGGTCTCGAGTTCGAATCCAAGGCACGCACCTCTGTCTTTTCGAAGTCATGTGCGTATAAATAATTAATTATCACGCGCTTAAACGGTGAAGGAAAACATCGTGAGGAAACCTGCATGCCTGACAAATTTTCTTGACGGCATGTGAAGTCTGCCAACCCGCAGTAGGCTAGCGAGGTGGACGATAGCCTAATCCCTCTCGTTTTTACACGATTATTGCACTTGGATGCCTCATTAGTCTAATGGTCCTTAGCGCGACTGCTAAGCTAGAGGTCCTGGTTTCGATTCCCAAGTCGAGCAAAGTGTTATTGGGTGTTTCTATGGAATTCTCAGTAGCAGCTCAGATTTGTGCCCGGTTAATGAAAATAGGCTCGCCCCCTATTATATCGGTAACTAAACATACCGGCGAAGTGTGCGAATACAATGTACCTACACTTCTGCCTAACCCTTCGGGGAATAGGTCCATATATATCGGGCAATAATTATATTAAAACTTGTACTAATAAATGGAATGCGTAATCGAAAAATTGTCAGTCAGAAAAGTTTTTTTACTATTTTTCATTTTACCTCCAGTCAAGTCAACGCTATGTATGTACCTACTTAAATATGAAAATTCTAACGATGTTTATAGTTCATTTGTTTATTAATCAAATTTAAATACGCAATCGTTGTCCGAACCTTTAGATTCTTTATTCATTGTCTGTCGCCAAACGCGATCCTAGCGACGCAGGCGACGCCCTTGGGCCTATGCATCGATGCGTACGCACTGCATTGCATTGGATGCATCGCATCCCGTCCCAATTACAACAATTGAAGCGAAATAGGTCATTGCTATCCTGTAGGTGATACACTAGTATCATAAAGAAGACTACTATTATTGTCTATTAGCGATCCAGCCTGGCTTCGCACAAGACTGTTCATAAATAACAGCATACATGCAACCTTCTTAGATAATACAATCAACTTCCTATTGATTAAACATAACATAGGTTCCAATTGACATGCCTAGGATACCTGGAAGCGATAGGGATTGTTATAATGTACGCACGTCTAGTAGTAGTACTTAGTGCCTGCATGCAGGCATGACTACATGCTAGCATGAATGGGTCCCCACGACCGGGGAAGTACGACCCTCCCACAAAATATCGACGTCAAGTAGCAGTATGCATACTGTTGCGTTTCGTACGGTGACTGTGGAGCGCCGGAGGCCCAATTTCTCCCTAGTCCCCTTCCTTCTTCTTTTCTCCTTCCCCTCTCTTTTATATGTTATTTATAGGTTGGGTAACGCATCTGCAACACCTTTGGTTTTGCAGATGTTTATGGGCGGCGATGATTACTTACCATCAGGCAGCTCGCTTGTTCGTTTGCCGAGTTATCCCATAAATGAAAGTCTACACATCAAGCTATACCTACAAATCCATTATAGGTTTTTTGCCTTCAATTTTACGGAAACCATTTAGAATAGGAGATCACTGTAAACTGGATGTGTAGCCGTGTGTACGCCCAGAGTTCGAATGTACGGGTCCTTTGTAACAGAGGACAAGACTAATGATAAAAATGTAATGAACTAGCTTTCCGCCCGCAGCTTCGCCCGATTTTTCACACCTTAGGTTATATTATTGCATTTTTATTAGGGATCCCTATTTTTTAAAATTTAATATGAATTACGTCACCCAGTAAAGATGCAGTTTTCTAATGGTGAATTATGAAATCGGTCCAGTAGTTTTTGTGTGAAAACATTACAAACATACACACAAATTTATTCCTCTTTATAATATTAGTTTATATTTAGACTAGCTAGCTCTACAGAAGTTGTGCTGTCTTTTCGTTCTGCGGAATTTCTTAATTTTGCGGTACTCTTCCTGTAAAAAACCTAACATAGTTTGGTAAAGGCTAGAATTCAATTCATAATCCTGACATATGATTTTCAGTAACAGCATGGGCGTGCGAGCCGGAACTGTCTCACAATGGTTGCAAAATATACGGCACTTCATGTTCCTGTGGGTTTGGGTGTAGAACAGAATACATCTACAGGACAAGACGTATGTGCCTCAATGCATTGAGAGGTGAGCTGAAAAACATCACAAAAATAAAACTGGTTTCTACCTACTAATTTATCCAGATACTAGTGGTCTCCCGGTGGTCGAAATTCGACCGCAATATTTTTCTGCACTCCTCTATATAAATTTTAGTTAAGTATATGAGATATTTATTTTCTCAAAAAGATTAACAAATTATGCCGAATCTCACACTGGTCCATGCGTACAATGTTTTTAAAAAGGGGTACCTACCTACAAAGTTTTTTCTTCGATTCTTTGCAGTAGACGGCTAGGTTTTACTATCTTCTTGGCAACAATTTTCTTGGTTTTTAACTTGGTTTTAAATAACGATTTTTAAGCAAAAATTTTAATACTTAATTGTGAATAAGTTAGGTAGTATTGAAGTCGTAATTTCTACTGCCACACCTAGTCACGTGTTATAGCCGAAAAAGTTGCGAAATGCTCAGAAAAAAATAAATTTCGCGCCCAACCCTGACGCTTTAGCCATAGTGTAAGGAAAATGCTTTAGCCGCTATTACTTACCTATTTTTTTAAAGGCCATACACATTATAGGTTCATAGTAGAAGAAATTGCGACATAATGTGCTATCCACAACTGAGATTACTACTTATTAAAAGTTTAGCTTAAAAAAAAATCATTTTTGTAGCAGATACAGTTTGTTCGAAATAAGTAAGCCGATCGGAAGTTGTCTGCAAGTGGTTTAGAAGTGGTTAATTTTAATAGAAAGAGTCGGTGTAAACATAATTAGAGTCGTATATGTTTCACATTTCTAATTATTTTGTTTACTAATATCAATATTTATGTAATATAACACTTAATTAAACGATTTTACTACCGCGGTAGTTCGGAACGGCTAACTTCTGATCGGCTTACTTATTTCGAACAAACTGTAAGTGTTTATTATATTTTAATCACGCATTTTTATTTTTTACAGAAAGGAGTTCAAATGTGTGTAGTCGTTTGCCAAGTTTAGCTTAAAAAAAATCATTTTTGTAGCAGATACAGTTTGTTCGAAATAAGTAAGCCGATCGGAAGTTGTCTGCAAGTGGTTTAGAAGTGGTTAATTTTAATAGAAAGAGTCGGTGTAAACATAATTAGAGTCGTATATGTTTCACATTTCTAATTATTTTGTTTACTAATATCAATATTTATGTAATATAACACTTAATTAAACGATTTTACTACCGCGATAGTTCGGAACGGCTAACTTCTGATCGGCTTACTTATTTCGAACAAACTGTAAGTGTTTATTATATTTTAATCACGCATTTTTATTTTTTACAGAAAGGAGTTCAAATGTGTGTAGTCGTTTGCCATGCTTAAGAGGTATATGTATTCAGACGGTGCAAGATCCAGGCTTTATTTGCAAATGTGAAGGCACTGGATTTTATGGCCAGCGATGCGAGAAAGGTATGTCGTCATGAGATTTTTTTTTATTTACCTGCACAATATGGAGAATCAAGGAAAATTGTGTAATCCAAAAACTTGGCTCCAAAAACTTTATGGGACACATGTCCCATTCCATAAATGTAAAATGTATCGGACGTATTTGTAACGAGATAAAGAAGATGAGTTTGTTTGAACGCGCTAATCTCTGGAACTACCGGACGGTATATATTCGGTATATATATACTTATACCATTAAGATGGCAAAAAAGCATAAAGCGGGCCGCCTGATGGTAACCGGTTACTCTAGCCTATGGACGCTTGCAACACCAGGAGTATCGCTCGCGTGTTGGCGACCCTATAAGGAAAAAGGGAATGGAAGGAAAAAAGGAGAAAAAAGGGGACTGGACGAAGGAATTAGGCCTCCCGTGCTTCACAAAAAAGGATTTGCAAAAGAAATAGCCACATTCATAAGAAATGTTAAAGGGAACCTAGCATCACGCTACGATCGTTTGGAGCAGGGCAAAGAGGGGGAAACCGCGGGGCACAGCTAGTTAAGTATATTACGTCATTGCCAGGTGTGCTGGCAGGACCTAAGCAACTTTTATATATCGAGTAAAGCCCAACCTTACCCCTCAACGACGCCTTCTAAATTTTCTCTTGTAAAAAATAACTTAGCTAGCCTATTATTAACCTGGTATCATTTGCTGTAGTTAAGATGACTAAAAGGTACATTGTTTTGTTTCCAGCATGCCCCAATATACCAATGCATGGTATGGTCTTCCCTCACGAATGCATCGTAATTTAAAACCAAGGAGGTAACAGGAAACACGCATATCTAATATTTATTTAGCCAACTAAAAGTTTAGCTGTGTAGACAGAACACTGTATCCTGTATACCTACTTATAAGAGAAATTAATGTTTTACCAAATAAATTTATTCAGAAAATAAACCACATTTCAAATAAGTATTAATTGTCTGTTTCATCAGTTTTGTAGATTTACCCCGCGACAACAATAAATTAGGCACCTTATAATGACGATTGCAAATTTATACGGTATTTCTAAAACCTTACTAGTGTAACATTATTAGTCTGAGAGTGTTCAACAGTCATGCGCGCCTGAAAATAATTTTATCGTTGTTTATGCTGACGGAGCTGCCGACCTGCCCACTGAAAATAGTCATAGAGAAAGTAAGTAAACGAATTAAAATACTTCATTCGAAAATGACTTTCAAAGTGTACGAATTAAAAATAAAATAACATTAAAATGTTTCGTAACGATTTATTCAACAACTCGCCGATCCCGGTAGATTAAGTACCTTAGTTTCCTATTTCGCTTCATGCCAAGAAAAATCTGGCGCTCTGTGTGGTAGAAAATTCAAATTATTGGTCTGTCATCTCAAGGAGACCAAATTTTTTTTCATTGGCAACTTGCTCATGTCGTGTTGTTGGCTAGTGTTCTTATTGATTACCTACTGCTTACCTACATCAATCTGGTATTGAGTGCGTACCGCACTTGTTTATATTGTATGTAAATTATTTAACTTGAGCCAAAAACGACAGACACAATAATGAGCAGCGGGAACAATTCCCACAGAGCAAAAATGTTAAGAGAAATTTCCAATGCTTTGCGCCTAAGTTTGGCTGAAGCATTTGAAACCACCGATTGGCAATCGAACATAGACATGAACTTTCAGTATCTTATCAAAATGAATACTGTGCAATGGATAAAACTTATTCTACATGGTGAAGATCCCCATAAGAGCCGACTAAAGTCAATTCTGGAAAGAATCAAGGTAGCTATGATTTCCTATGAGCAGTATCGTCATCCTAACGGTGTCAATCCGGCAGCTGTCACACTTATCGAAGATGTTTTCGAAGCTATATACAACCTGTAACATTTGTCCCATTGGGCATACAGAAATAACATAAATGTTGTGCGTTATTATAAAATAATGATATCGCTCCTACTTTTCTCCAACGTACGCGAACGCAATGTTCTTATTGAATTATATTGTGATTGAAACAAAGGCAGATACTGCTGTGAATCAGTGATTGGTAACGGTAGGTAAAACTAGTGTCCCTAAACTATGATGGTAAGAAGTAAAGATTGATTGAATCAATCATAAGAGGCAAGGTGCTCCAATTACGTGTAGACAGAAAGATTTCTAAAATCTAAAAGTCTAGACAAGGACTATAAAATCATCATTATGATTTTACATTATTGATATGAATATTCGGAGATTGACAAAAAAGTTTTGTGGTAGGGCCACGCTGTTCGCAGCATGAATGGGCCGGCTTGACCGGGGAAGTACCACACTCTCGCAGAAGACTGACGTCCGAGTAGTAGCGTTTCGTTACTGCGCTTCGTTCGGTGAGCGAGAGGGCCGGAGGCCCAATTCCTCTCCCAATCCCCTTCCTTCTCCTTTTCTCCTTCCCCTCCCTTTCCCTAAATAGCATCTGCAACTCCTTTGGTTTTGTTTATGTCTATGGGCGGCGATGACTACTTACCATCAGGTAGCTCGCCTGCTCGTTTGCCGAGTTATCCCAAAAAAAAAAGAAAAAAAGAGAGTGATGGCCGAATAAAAAATATCAAAAACACGTAACAATTATTTGTATCTGTAATAAACTATTTAATTTTTCTGAAGCCAGTTAACCAAGGCAGATGACATGACAGGAATAAAAACAGAGCCTAAGCAACGTAAACCAGCTGATACAGATAATGTACCTATTTTGCTTATTAATATTTACTTAGGTTTGACGTTGTACCTAATGAATACTTAAAACTTTACAAATTGATCGTTTTCACGACCACTTGATGTACCCTACTAATGTCCCGGCTTTATATGTTGTAAAATAATAAACATAAAAAAGCAATTATAGTTTTTGTTTAACCTTACAATATACCCGATGACTTAGCATAACCTGGAATTCGTTCGCTTTTATTAACTTAGGTCACACTCACTACCTACTATCAAAAGGCTCTATCTTGTTGTTCTAAAATCCTCATTAGTTTAGTGATCGTAAGCGCTACTGCTATGCCGAGGTCATGGGTTTTATTCCCATGTCGAGGTTTTTCATTTATTTTTATTCCACTTTTCACGCTCGCCCCCTATTACATGGGACAGATATATCACTTGAAATGTCGTAGGAATAAAGAAAAGGGGTTCTGGGCCCCTAGACAATGTCACATCTTCATTATCGACAACGAAGTTAGATATCTGAAATCTGTGGATTTGACATAATTTCATCACGTGACATATCGAAAGGTTATGCCAATTCCACACACTAACTTCGTTATTGATGATAACGATGTGACATGTCTAGGCCCCCTGGTCATTTACCTATCTAGTTCACAAGTACGCACGGCTACACATCAAGCTATACAAAACCAGTTTACTGGCCTCATAATATGTGTGAAGATATATACAATGCGAGATCAGCTTAAACTGTATCTAATAGGTTGACCTCTAGTCGTGCGTACAAAGGAGTAGTGCTAAATCTCGAAATCAGAATCAATAAATAAATTTTAGCTTGCGCAAATAATTTTAAATACGGTACTACATTAAATGTATATAAGATGTGATAGATTTGTTCCATTCAGAATAATCGATTCTGATTATTCTTATCATCATCATATTAGCCAAATGAAGTCCACAGCTGAACGAAGGTCTCCCCCATAGACTTGCACAACGATCGGTTATTATGCCGCTTGCATCCAACGAATCAGAATAGCAAAACACATACAATAACATATTTTTTCCTTTTAAAGGTTTTGATTTATCATAACAGTACTACAAAATACGTAGGATTCTATAATATAACAATCTGAAGTCACTTCAGGTTTAATTAGAATGATTAGACATGATTTTAGTAAAAAAAAATATAAATCTTTCGCTAATAAAAATGTATAAAAAATATTTTACTAAACTTTAAATACCTACACTAAATAGATTATTTTTGAATTAAAAATTAATTATAACAAAAATAACCAATTGAAGTTTACTAAGCAAACCAATATTAAAGTCTGGCAACACTTATCACTAATGTCAAACTTCAATTAGTATAAGGAGGGTAGAGGTAAGGAGAGTCATCTCCTAAGGTAGAAAATCGAAAAAAGTGTCCAGCTGTAGGTGTTAATACCAGTTCAAAAACCTTCCAAAATGGCGCTAGTGTAGACAAAGGGTATGAATGTAGCAATTATTGTAAGCGACATGAAGTACGCCGAGTTAAAAACATGTAATATTATTATTGTCGACTAAAGTAGTTACTTATTAAAATGTTTATAATTATTATAATGTCTTTTATTGTTATTAATTTTTATTGTTTAATATTATATTATTTATATTGTTTGAATTTTTTTTTTAAATTAACAAAACTAAATTAATTTTTACACTAAATAACAATGTTTTCATACGTTAATTGATTAAAGGTTTCGATTTATTCCAAAATGAGATAAGGATGAAGATAAGGCCATAAGCCATGCCATAAATTTATAAAAAATAAATTTCAGTAAACTTTAGTTCTCTTACTTTATTATTCTTATTAGTCTGTGGAGCAAACTGCAGAAGTGCAGAACAGATTCAAAGACGATAACGTAGGTACATATATGATCTAACGTAAACGTAGTAAATTCGTAAAGTAATTGTCATATTTGTCATTGTTAGACTTTCTGGATTGGCGTGTACTTGTGTCCTACTGTTTGCGGTACTTTAATCTTTATTGCTACTGTGCATAATGTACAAAGAGGTTACTTGCTGCAATCGCGTCAAATTGGACTGTTAAAACAATTACTAATACATACATTAATTTAGTAACCAGGGAAGCAAAATTTGAGACCACCGGATCATTTAAATAAAGTAGGTAAGCCTCAAAAAATTTATACATACTTAATAATTTTCAACTGACAACTTTATCTTTCTTTGTTTACGATTTATCACTCGTTAAACTTTTCCGATTTTCATTTGTTTTCACAATATGAATGTAACTTTTGTGGAATCCGTAATAAAATTATGAACATTATAATAACATATTGATGAAAGTAGGTAGGTAAACATTTTTTTGGCTCAAATATATTAAATATATATAATAAGTGTCTTTAACATATTAATTTATTTTCTTTACCAGATAGTCGCTTAAGTTCGTATTGAGAATTACTTAAAGATTAATGCAGATATTCACATCAGTTTAAAAATATTTAATCGAACATGAAAGTAATGTGTTGAAGGAACATGTCCTTTTTCTGTAAAGCCTGGCAGTTTTTTAAGTAAATGATGAAGAATAGTAGAAAATGAATAGTTTTTATTGTAGAAAATGTTATGAATCATAACAATATCAGATCTGCACCCCAACAATACTTAGTGACTCCGTGGTCTATCCATGATAATAAATAAATTTGAATAAAATACTTATCATTCGTGGTAGTTAGAGGCCCAAAATGCCACATTTTTTTTTATGGGATAACTAGGCAAACAAGCACGCATACTACCTGATGGTAAGTAGTTGTCACCGCCCATGAACATCTGCAATACTAAAGGGATTGCAGATGCCGAGCCTATTTAAGAAAAAGGAAGGGGAGAAGAGAAAAGGAGAAGGAAGGGGACTGAGCCTCCCTCAGTCCTCTTCCTTCTCCTTTTCTCTTCTGGGAATTGGGTTGCGGTGGTCCACACTCAACATATGAAATGCAATAATATGCATTCTGCTACTTGGTCAATAGTGATAGTATAAAGTATTGTTGATGATGGTGCTATATGTCTGGTTTTATTCCCTACAACAGGGGCCACCATTTAGCTTCATTCGGGGTCCGTTTTAAGAAATGAAATGACCATTGCGGTCCACACAACATTTTAAAGAAAAAAAATTAACAAATGTAATTACGGAAATAAAAAAGTAGGTACATATCAATAAGAAAAAAAATGTTTTTGCACATTTTTATTAAGGGTATTACATTGCCGAATGACCTTGAGGATTCGGGTTTTAGTGCTAGTATTTGTTACTTCAGCGCCATCTATCGACATTTGATCGTACTCAATAAAAGGAACTGAAGATTAAGCAAGAATATCGCAGTGTCGTCATCGTATTTACCTATTTTATTCGTTCTCTGAAAGATTTAAGACATTTTGTTCCTCTAGATAAAAGTCTTGTACGAGTTACCTACATCTATAATTATTATAGGTAATTCTTGATAATTTTGAAATAAGGGATACCTACACCTTTCTACATTATTACTTTAGTACCTAATGAAAATAACTAGGGTGACCTGGCTTAAAACATTTATTTATATTTACATATAATTGAATACGGGTGCCACTATAATTATGATATATTCTGAGGGTCTGATGATGATCAAGTAAGTGCTTATAGGTTCTCAGAAACGGAGATAGTTAGGATGAGCTGGCTTTCAACATTCATCTAATTGAGTGTGGGTGCTACTACATGATATATTCTGAGGATCTGATGATGATCAGGTAAGTCCTTCTAGATTCTCAGAAACGGAGATAGCTAGGATGAGCTGGCTTTCAACATTCATCAAATTGAGTGTGGGTGCTACTACATGATACATTATTCACTTTACTTTTTGGAACGAAGTTCCTTATCGCGCGTTGCGAAAGGGGACTAGACGGAAAAAAACGACACTTAAAAGTGTAACGACGTGCATGTTTGTTTCTCTTTACAGAGACAAAAACATGCAAACAAACATGCATGAAATGCAGAAAGTTTCGTAAGTCGAAGTCAAAGTCAAAGTCGAAGTCGAAGTTGATATGGGTGTCAATTTCAAGGTTTATCGGGATGCTAATTACGAAAATGACATTAATTTTGAAATCCAAGATGGTGGACATTATTTTTCTTCATAAATTGATATGGGTGTCAATTTCAAGGTTTATTGGGATGCTAATTACGAAAATGACATTAATTTTGAAATCCAAGATGGCTGACATTATTTTTCTTATTCAATTGATATGGGTGTCAATTTCAAGGTTTATCAGGATGCTAATTACGAAAATGACATTAATTTTGAAATTCAAGATGGCGGACATTATTTTCTTTATAAATTGATATGGGTGTTAATTTCAATGTTTATCGGGATGTTAATTACGAAAATGACATTAATTTTGAAATCCAAGATAGCGGACATTATTTTTCTAAATAAATTGATATGGGTGTTAATTTCAAGGTTTATCAGGATGCTAATTAAGATAATGTCCGCCTTGAAATATATCTAAAATGAATATCATTTTCGTAATTAGCATTGCGATAAACCTTGAAATTGACAACCATATCAATTTATGTAGGTATTTAGAAAAATAATGTCCACCATCTTGGATTTCAAAATTAATATCATTTTCGTAATTAGCATCCCGATAATCCTTGAAATTGACACCCATATCAATATTTAGTAAAATAATGTTCGCTATCTTGGATTTTAAAATTGATGTCATTTTCGTAATTAGCATCCCGTTAAACCTTGAAATTGACACCCATAGGTACTTATCAATTTATAAAGAAAATAATGTCCGCCATCTTGGATTTCAAAATTAATGTCATTTTCGTAATTAGCATCCCGATAATTCTTGAAATTGACACCCATATCAATTTATAAAGAAAATAATGTCCGCCATCTTGGATTTCAAAATTAATGTCATTTTCGTAATTAGCATCCCAATAAACCTTGAAATTGACACCCATATCAATTTATAAAGAAAAATAATGTCCGCCATCTTAGATTTCAAAATTAATGTCATTTTCGTAATAAGCATCCCGATAAACCTTGAAATTGACACCCATATCAATTTATAAAGAAAAATAATGTCCGCCATCTTGGATTACAAAATCAATGCCATTTTCATCATCAGTACCCCAAGATACCTCGAAATTGACACCCATATCAATTTATTTAAATGATTTGCGCCATCTTGGATTTTGAAATACGTCTCGATAAAGAAGGGAATAACGACTTTTGGTGACATGAAAATACGCAACTCCTATTGACCTGATCTCGCATTGTAAAGACTTTCCGTACAATAAAGGCTCAGGTTGTACTGGTGATTATGCATAGCTTGTTAAACCTAGGTATCCAGTATAAGCTGACCTCGCATTGTATAGACTGTCCGTACAATAAGCGGTCAGTTTGTACTGGTGATGTAGGTATAGCTTGTTATACATATAAGCTGAGCTCGCATTATATAGACTTTCATACAATAAAAGGTCAGCTGACTTACGAGGTCAGATAAACTAGTATCTCAGTCGGTACCTACTTAGGTACTCCGAGGTTCATTCAAACTTTGGATAACATGATTATTATGTATAATTGAATTAAAATGATTAAAAAATATTGTCGGCATTTAGAGCCAGACAAAGGAGTGCGCCCGTAGATTACATTACACTATGGTTAGTCTATGATAATGATCAAGAACAAAAACAAAATTATAAACTACTTTAAATATATTTACAGACTTAATTTCTACGTAATATTTATATTTGTACTATTTACGATATTGCTTAATTCAAAAATCATTCAAAAATCATCACTTTTGTAATTTATTTGCAAACAATAACGCACGTACAGCCCACCCGTGACCCGTCGCAAGAGTCGTCGAGACACTGATATTCGCGTTCTGAGTATTCATCACGGGCATTGCGGGGGTGCTTCACGGGGGGCGCTAGTGAAGTTTCGGGTTTTTCTTTATTATTTAAAAATATTCAAAGAAATAGGAAAAATTAAACAATACAAGTTGTTAAGTGTGTCATTACAAATTTTTTGGTATAACATTTATGACAAACTAGTGTATAGAATAGTATACAAATCAACCTTAAGGGTTAAGCGGTTAAAGAGACAAAATGCAATTTAGTTTGGAAAAGGACTATTTTCTTGGATTTATTTTAAAAAAATGGGGCAATTTTATGAAAAAATTAAACAATACAATATATTTGTGATGACCTTAAGTATAATATATATTTTTTATATGGCAAAGGCACATAAGGATTGATCTAGAAACTTCTTTAAACCTAGGGTGTTTTTGGGATTTGAGCGATGTAATACCCTTAAATTACGTATCTACTCGGTAGTTCCTGTGTTCTCGCGGTCCGCCATTTGGTGACCCCTGCCCTACAATATGGTTAATTCAAACACTGATTCACATTTTGTGCTGGTGAACGGGTGCTCTCTGGCATGCCATGGCAATAGGTTTTCCTTTCTTCTCTCTTGGAAGGCAATTATTGTTCCTAATTATTGTTATCTTTCATAAAATTGTAAAGTAAACAACAGTAGTGGTTTACTCTAGCTTGATTGTGTAGTCAAATAAAAAATTACCATAAATTTAATGCAGCGGCAGAACATGCTGAAACATAAATACATTATGGTAAGACCCATTCTCCCTACCATATTCTAACAAATAAATTATTTGAATTTGAATATTATTTAAAATTAAACAAGGTGTGGAATTAATACATTATTATTATTTTATTACATGCAATTTGTTGTGACACAGGATGGCCAATTGGACGGGGTACCAGAAGTTCTTGGCTTTGATGCTGGTAGTGACAGGGTCCATCAACTCTTTGAGCACCAAATGGGCCGACAAATTACAAGCCAAGGGATCAGATGGTCAGATACGGAACTTCGAACATCCTTTTTTGCAGGTACAGTAATTATCCTATTTTTTTTATTAGCTTAATATTCCTAAGTGACCAGTTATGTTGGAGATACTAGATTTTCTGGATTCTTGGGTCGCGAAAGCTCCTCGGGTTCTTCTTTTACAGTAGCATCTTGGAGTTTGGGTTTGTGCCCGCTTGAGACAAAAGAAGGCTCGCTGACTATACATACATACATATTGTCACGCCTGTCTCCCATGGGGGTAGGCAGAGACTATAGATTTCCACTTGCTACGATCCTGGCACACTACTTTCGCCTACTATGACAGCGCAAATTAGAACGACTCTGTTTTAATATGCGGGCAACAGTAAATTATAAATATAATTACGGTTTTCTGATTCACTGTTTTGCTTGTGTTGCTATTGGGACTTGTTTTTCTAATTTATATTGTTTTGCTCCCTTAGGCAGCTGCCATGTTTTTAGGCGAATTGATGTGCCTTCTAACGTTCAAGTTGGTATACTACAAGACCAAGAACACTGGGGGTCATGCACTTACAAACGGCAATCAGAACTTCAATCCCTTCATCTTGTTGCCTGCCGCCATGTTTGACCTGGTAAGTTTATATTGTGTTACTTTTATCAGAGCTATTACAGAAGCTAATCAGCTACACTTTGAGCTTCCCAGGGGTAAGGCGACGGGGCCCAGCGGACTGCATCCATGGTAGATGACCTACCGACCAAAACCACTCGGGTGTTTCACATGACAACTTTTTGCTGGGGCCACGGGAGCGAGTGGTCAATCCTCCGCGACCCGGCAGCAATTTAGCAGCTTTTAACTTTTCTGTCACTCGCGTCACTTTGAAATTTCCTTCAAAAGGAAAAAACTAAAAAAAATTGCTTGCCCACCCGCTTACGTACGTGTAAGTTAACAGCTTCCAATAGGCGTTTCAATAGACACACAACATACTAACCACCACGACCTCATATATTGAATGCCAGTCTGCACCCTATTCTAATTTCCTGTTGCCATAATCGGTTTAAAAAAAACCTTTCCTATTTGTAAATCAACTCTAGTCGATGTACATAACTGAAATAGCTATTGATCTTATCGCGATTGGTATAAAAAGTAAAATGATTGCAGTGACATCATATTGAAAACGATACGAGCCTGAGAGTGAATTGAATACATACACAACTCTTTATTGGGTGTTTGTTTTGAACTATTATAATATAACAATAACTAGGTACTCAATCGAGATCACTTCGGTCTAGGAAACAAGTAGGTATTGCTTCCTTTCTGCTACATTGCTGGTCCGTAATGAACAACTTTATTTTAAAATCCACGTGTGTCCTACATTGTGGAATACAATAAACATTGAGTATCGAGAATGTATCGTAATTGGTGGGTTTACATTACAAATCTAATGATACTTTAGATACATAGTCCATCGGGTGTTGATAAAATACCAATATGTTTATGGAAAGGTCACCGGAGTATTGAAACATTCTACGTATCTATCTTGTGTATTCGTAATGTTTCTGCTAAGCATTTTATACAATAGCAGCATGCAACAGCGAAAGGCTCGCGTCGTATTTCTAAAATTGATGCAATTATGCACGTCATGACTTCTCGACACGGCCTCATTCATTTCAATTTGAACCTTATGCTCATTGCTATAAGGCCTATAAGCCACTTGCGTAAAAAACAACTCTTGCTCATTTCAATTCTTTCCTCTTTCAACCTCGCTCGAGTTAAAGTTGATGCAGCATTTTAACGTGAAGGTTTGCGACGGGGAGTTTGAAAAATAATGATTTGTTTTTTTTGACGATGCACACATTTAAACCTAGCAACTATGGCAACCACTTATTCGTTTTTTTGCTACTAATGACTAGTCAGAATAAAATCTTGAATATATAACAAAAATAATATATCTAAGTCATTAAGTAGACCCATTGCCTGGAAAGCAATGTACAGTCAACCAAAGAGTTATGTATACAAGCAAATAACATCGGTGTCTAATTTTTAGTAACCTAGTTAATGTTATAATTTGTCAAAAATTCTCTGAAAAACTGCTCCAAAAATAATAAAATGTGAAATACGCAGTGCAAAAAAGCGTAAAAGCAGAAACTTTTAATTACAATTCTCATGGTTTCCACTTTCCATACAGATTGGAACTTCTATCATGTACATCGGTCTGACGTTGACGTATGTGAGCAGCTTCCAAATGTTCCGCGGCTCTATCATAGTCTTCGTCGCGGTGCTGTCAATGACCTTCTTGAATCGGCGAATCATAAAACGCGAGTGGATCGGAATATGTAAGTACACTTAAGAGGAGTGTCCCTCGCGAACGCAACAATGTTGCACAGTTGTCGCTGTCTCTATCCCTCGCGATGCGAACGCGTGCCCGAGAGGAGAAACAACAACATTTTCACGCGTATTTCGTATGTTCCGAATTTTGGAGATTACTCCTATAATATTGCTAATATGTAAAAAAAAATCTTGTAAAAAAATATTCACTATATTATCTGGGTTTCCTTCGAATCAGAATGTTTCTGTATTGATACATTGTCGAGAAATACTAGCATAAAGTTGGGCCGTTTTTCAACGAAAATTGCCAATCTTTGAGCTCGTGTAACTTTTTAACCGTATATTGAAATGAAATTTTATATTACAGAAACACGTATATTAATGATAAGATTGTTACTGCAAAATTTCAATGACTTTCATTGTTTAAAATTCAAGCAAGGGCCAAACTGCGTTTGTATGGGGCGCGAAGCGGATACTATCCTCTTAACAAACTATTTATAGTAACCGAATTGGTTACCAATCTAGAATTTTTTTTTCATGGATTTTTGATATAACGGATCGGAATTCGGAATTTCTGAATAACCCTACTTTTTGCCTTTACTTTCTTTTGAAAGAAAGAAAGCAATTTTATTGACAATACACGTGAACGTTGAATTGATCCAATGGTTGCCTGTAAGAGATGTCTGTCGCTTTTAGAGATAAGGCCGTCCTTGTACACACGGCTACAGGTCTACGTATACAAATCTAGTTTATTCTTTATCTCGAATTGCTTTAAGCTTTCCACACAATAAGAGGCCAGCGTAAACTGGATTTGTACAGCTCTACGTGTAGCTGTGCGTACAACTTGATGATTTAGTGTACCTACTTGGACTAGACATTCGACATATTTTAGTAGACAGGAGATTTTTTATTACTATACATTTTTTTTCTAGAAATTAAGTATTGTACATAGACCTCTTTTTTAAGAAAATAGTTAAAATAGAAAGTAGAAGGTTACTTCCGAATTACAATGAATAGCCCGAAAAGCCTTCGCAATTTGACGGCCCTAAGTCCGTGAAATTACCTTTGAAAGGCCAGGCGCGCGAGTCGGGCGTCTGTGTTCTACGCGCGCATTATGTTCACAAAGATTGACTCTTTTGGACAACTTTGTGATGCTATTATCTCAATATTTCATAATGATCATAATATTCATATTTGGAATAGGATAAAATATCTTGCTCCTAAATGATAATGAAGCATTCTACCTATTTGGTAATCCGGTTGTTCCAACCCATCGAACTCTGGAGCAGATTTATTCCACCTATTTAAAAATAGCCCATAATAAGTCGAATATATTCTAACTATATAACTATTGCATGTTTTTAGGTAAATTCGAATGCTCGTAATATAATGCAACTCTCATAAAAGTAGGTACTTATATGCACATAAATTCTAGGCAGCTACTTTCACCGATAAGCCACTATTAATGTTATGTAGGTAGGTATACAATACCCTTATCATCGGAATGTTACAAAATCCTGAGTGCTATGGTTTATGGACCTCTGGAAATATTCAAGTATCTACCCTTTTTAATTTCAAGAATTTGTGGATAAACGTCCAAAAGGAAAACGGATAAAAGTTTTAAAGATTCACAAAAAGTATTTCGGTAATGATCGGTAAGTTTAAACCAGTCCTCAGTAAAACAATAGCATTTTTTTAACGAATTTTATCGCATTTTATTCCCAATGAATTTTAATTAAATAATTTCAAATTCTTTACAGCATCCATGATCAGGGGTAAAACAAAGTTGGTATTGTTAACTAACAACTATTTAGCTAGTTGTTGTTGTTAATTAACTTCCATAAATAAATGATTAATGTCTTATGTAGCACTTATACTATACTAGCTCTCCGCCCACGGCTTCGCCCGCGTGGTTTCTCGGCTTTTAAATTTTTCCCGTTTTTGCAACACTTTTCATTTAGGCTCCGCTCGTATTGGTCGTAGCGTGATGATATATAGCCTTTAGCCTTCCTCGATAAATGGGCTATCTAACACTGAAATATTTTTTCAAATATAACCCGTAGTTCCTGAGATTAGCGCGTTCAAGTAAACAAACAAACAAAGTCTTCATATTTATAATAAGTATAGATTATTATAACTAATATTTACTACAGTTTTGACTGATATTATAGACACTTGATATAGTAACGTGATGTTTAGGTGCCGGCTTCGAGAAACAGCGTTGACAACCAAAACAATGTTTGATACTCCAACGTAGGAGACGTAAACTTAAGATGTTATCAAAACAATCTCGATGTGTTAGCAAATAAGTCTACAAACAAAATAAGAACAACACCTAGCATACGTATTGTTCAGAAAGTGGTACTAAACGCTAAAATATATTATGACCACGCCTTGTAAAGGAATAAGGACCAATACCTCAATAGAATGATATAATAATAGCCAAGAGATTTCGAAAATATGATAGCCATTAAAATAAATAAATTCGTAATATGATTAAAATTGCTAAGGTCGTGTTGTGGGTTCAAAATATGACTTGTTGCGAAATACGGCCACCGAGTTGTTCGTAGATTGTCCCAGCATCAAGAATATGTAATTTGATAATTTTTTTTCAAATTACATATTCTTTTTTTGTAGGCTAGGCACAAATCATTTGAAGAAATAAAAGAGGATAAAAAAGTTCAAGCATGTAGGTGACTTTAAATTCATTTACATTTTGACAATGATTTGATGAGACGACCTATCGATATCTTATCTGGATAAACATACAGAGCGGGAAAAAAATATTGCTTTTTTAGTGCACCAACCAGATCATTTAGACTTAGAGCGTTGACCCTTGATTCATTTGTTTTTATAAAATGGTCAATTGGTCATCATCAACCCATATTAGTCCATCACATGAAATTGAAGATGCGCTTCGGCCACAGAATAAGAAATATCTAGTCAATAACTTCAGTATGTGAACAGATAGATACACTGGTACAATAAGCATATGGGTATTGGCATTGTTAATATGTGAATAACAACAGTGTCCCGCGCCAATAAAGAATAAACAAACTGTTGCAGTTGTGCTGTCTCTCTCGCACGGTTCACAGTACATGAGATTGGTAGCTGATTATAATTGCATTATTCTATATACAAACGTGATGTTTAACTACCCGCATAGTTACATTAATAATATGTAAGTAGCTTTTGGACGCGGCTTCGCCCCCATGGACGAATAAAAAAAAATTAAATCATGAACCAGTCATGATCTCTTCTTTCTATGGATCTGCATACAATAGAGAGATCAAGCTATATATCAGGATCTGTTCCACAAATTAAAATACATATAAGATGTACCGCAGTTTTTAGTTGAAGTTTTAAAACAATGAAAACAAAATAAATATCTGTTCAGTAGTTTTTTGCGCCAATCACTAACAAACAGAAACACGAATTCTATAAATCACTTTTTGGGTTCGGGGACGTTTATATACTCTAACGCAAGTTAAGTTTAATATAATATATACTTAGTTCTATAATGATAAATTATTTATTTTACACTGCAATTTGTAGTTTAATACTGTCAATTTAATATCGCAAATGCTTTGTGAAGTGTTGTTTAAAAATAAAACTAGAGCGAGGTTTCTTGTGTAATGCATCATATCACATAGTGTTACTTTACCTTTTTCAAATTAATTCTTACTCTAATATTATTTTGCTAAATTTGACTTTCGTTGCATTCGAAGTGAATTATTGAAAGTATAGGGAAGCTGCAAGTTGGAATCACAAACCAATCGATATCCGACAGGTAGATACTTCACGTCAGTACAGTTAAGTCTGAAAGCCTCCCCAACTCACCCCACAGGACTGGAAAGGTCGACCACCTTCATTGGACTGCATAAGGGGAAATTGAAACTTCAAAGTCAACCGGAGTAGGAAGCAAAGTAATGAGTTTAGAAGGTCCGACCGAGAAGACGTTATTAATACCAAATTGCATGTTGCATATGCCATATATACTTAAGTATTAGAAGATATTTGACGCTTCAATTAGACTTTAATTATCTATACTAATATTATAAAGAGGTAAAGTTTGTGAGGTTGTTATTTGTGAGCGTTGTTACGTAGGTTAATCTCTGGATCTACTGAACCGATTTTGAAAATTCTTTTACCAATAGAAAGCCACGTTATTTGTGAATGTCACAGGCTTTATCGCCCAACGAAGTGGGCACGGGTCATTAAAAGCAATCTTGGATAGCAAAAATTTGGATTAGGATTGATTATTAATTTCGGCCGTAAGTCATTATTTATAATTGAACACACGCCAGTGTCGGGTATGTTTGTAAAGCAACATAACGGTTCTGAGTCCACTTGACCTCCACACATAAAATTTTGCAGGTCCAATATAAATATACCCTGTAGACAGTTTCGTAGTATTCAGGATCTATAAGAGCAAAATTAGTTCAGATGAAGATTGTAACTCCAATGCAATGTTACCTGCTATAATTTCCTGATGTTCTTCCTGGCACTACTACTAGCTACGATGTCAACGACGTCTTTCACAGTTCCCTTTCCGACGGATATTGAGTTTGCGCATCTTGTAATATCCTGCATAGAACATATTACAGAAAAATACATCATAACTCACAATTTAGAAGAAGATAATTATTATATGCAGGTGCCATATTATTACAAATTAATAATTTGATTTGTAGAAACTTGAACGTGTTGATTCAACAATTATGAACGGCTATAGATTTATATTCTCTGATATTTTTTGTTTTTTTTTTACATGACCTACGCAAATGCTGATTTGGTACTGTTGCTAGCTACACGATATTAATGATATACTATGGCTGGTATTTTGTACATATACATATAATTATGTACAAAATATCAGTCAAGACAAGTCAACTCAAAGCTGCAATGGCTCTTAGTTCAAAGGCATGTTAATATATTGCCCCCCCTACTACTAAAAGAAAGTTAGTCAATAACAAAATGCTGAAGCCATCTAGTTAAAAGACTTATATTTACTTACACTTATATTTTAAAATTATATTTATTTCATTTTAAAAGTGTCGGTCCGACCTAATGTGTATCGGTTCCAAAATAAATAAGGCACGTTCATTATAATAAGTCCGCTAGGGCTGGCCCGGGCTGGTGAAGGGTGGATTGAGGGTGGTTGGTGGGTGCAACAGACTTGGGACGCTTCTAACCAACTCTTCAACTAATTACCTACAAACAATAAAGTTTTGCTGCGCTGCGAGCTATATTAAAAACTAGCTTTCCGCCCGCAGCTTCGCCCGCGTGGACAACACGATTTTGGCAGTGTAGGTTTTTCCATAACAACATGTATATTTGTTATTAAATGAGCAGCATTCGTGTTCTAATAGATAGAGCGATGATCTATCATTCCGGAGGTCTCGTAGGATCTATTTCCACAGGGTGGAACAAATAGTGGTAGGCCACTTTGCTCATTGGTGGTTTTTCTGTCTGGTGCCAAAATGACCAGAGTGCAATTAATACTGACTCTGTAA
This sequence comes from Subacronicta megacephala, assembly GCA_958496365.1. Taxonomy (NCBI): domain Eukaryota; kingdom Metazoa; phylum Arthropoda; class Insecta; order Lepidoptera; family Noctuidae; genus Subacronicta; species Subacronicta megacephala. Next base: position 15,459,297 of record OY292513.1, read on the forward strand.
CAGGCAAAGTAGAATTGCCTATGTAAGAAGCAATCTTCTCTTAATTCCAGCCTGCTATCCCTAATGTCTCACCCTGTTTTTTTATGGTCATTGCAAAGCAGATCTTAAGAGGGAAATGTAATCGTTCTCAAAAACAGTCGGATGGTATCAGTGGTATTAGAGGTATGAAAAGTGATTCCCCCAAGTACAACCAGTAACGACAGTGGCCTCTTTAATATATTTGTGCAATGCTGTTACTCGCAGTCTAGTCCCGTTACATAGTTTAAGTGGTTTAATGAGACGCAGCATCATTAAAGATGTCCTAAGGAGGGTTACACTGTTAAGGATTTTCACATGTTAGTAATCTGCTTCATCCACTTGTAGCACTGAATCGATCGACCTATACTCAATTTCTGAGCCCTCCAACGACTTAGAAAGTATGTAATTAATAGCAACTGCACTTTTTTTCGGAGTCGGTTTTGCACGTTTGCACAGCCAATCTATAGGCTTGTTTGTATATTAGAAAAATCAGGATACACTCTAACTATTAGACCTATCAAAACAACCCGTCACTATTGTATCCAGCCGAGATGGTACATATATTTTCGTTTTGGATTCAGGATCATCTCCATTTTCTATCTTAACCAATAGTTCTGAAAACTTTGTAACACGTATCTCTCTCATATTTCTTTTTACAGATAATCATTATGTTTGGCTTTATGTATCCCGATGTTGAGGAAGCTCTGATTTCGTCTCCTCGTGTTCCTCTAGGTATAACGGAATCTGACAGCATTCCCCTGCCTGCAACACAGTAACTTCACCAATCACTATTGCTGCCTCTGACATCTTTAAAAATGTATTGTGTGCTTCGATTTCACCTTTGTGTGCCATAATATTCTCATCTCATACTATAAGCATAGTGTAATGAAATCTAATAGTGGGCGCACTCCTTTGTCTGCGTCGAAATGCCGACAATCGTCTAGACATTGAAAATAGCTTAGGGTTGTCACAAAAAATATTTTTCAAGGACTTACTTTTACTTTTTAACCCCCGACGCAAAAACTACGGGGTGTTATAAGTTTGATGCGTCTGTGTGTGTGTGTGTGTGTGTGTGTGTGTCTGTGTATGTGTCTGTCTGTGCCATTATAGCTCCGGAACGGATGAACCGATTTTGATTTAGTTTTTTTTGTTTGAAAGGTGATTTACAGGTGATAATGATTGTAGGTTCAAATTAATCTATGTGTTAGTAGTTGTATTGATTTCTAGCAAGATATTACCTTCACGATTTAGAACCTTTCAAGCGGAAGATTTCCGTCATACAATATTTTTGCATAACTTTAACCGTTTACGCAGCGCACGCAACGGAAGTTACGGCGTTATGTTATATAGCCTAAAGCTTTACTCGATAAATGGACTATAAAACACAAATATGAAATCAATTCCGACCAGTACTTTAGTGCGATCAAACAAACAAACAAAATCATAACAACAAAACAAAAATACAAAATTATCAACAAATTATAATATTATAAAATTCGTATATTCGTTAAAACCGTATCAAAATCCATAATATTTAGGTATAATAGGTTAGTAGGCACTTACCGATTCTCATCCTTTGGAAATTGATGAAATCTCAAGTTTTCACTATTACTTCTGTACGATGCCGACAAACAACCGTAAACTGCACATGTAGAACGCATTGTAAAAGAAATTATAATAAGCGCTAGCGCGAGCCATACTTTCAGCGGAGTACCGGCGCGCACTACCTGTCGGCCGGACGGGACGCCTGCGACTAAGGGTCGGGGGGGACGCCGCTCTGCCCCGCAACCCACCTCATCGTTGACCTGTCTAGACGGCGAGTTGCCCCACTATTAGATTTCATTACACTATGCTATAAGTGTGCGATTTCGGAGAACTTGAGCCATGTCACTCTGCTAAGATATTATTGCACAACGGAGTTTCGACATGGATGAAACTAAGCGGAAGTTTTAAAAACAGCGTGAGCCATTTTCCCACCTTCCAAAAGAGTAGGTGCTATTCCAGATGAAGCTACAGTTAAAGCAATGCCCCGATTACTTTGTACTTTAGTTAGCCAAAAGTAAGTGCCATACACAACATGGTTGGCTAAATAATAATATGTGCAACTTTGGTATGATTTTCGAATAATGTGATGATATGTCAGTCGGGACATTGCCTTTTATATATATAGATTGATAATAGATATCTCCCTTACCTGGAATAGTCTATAGCTGCACCTACTCTATTGATCAGCTCGAATGGAGTCTAATTAGGAAGGTACTCTTTTAGATTAAAGTTCTTTAACCTTTACGCGCTAGCCTTCCAAAGTACCTATAATAATATATGTTTGCTCACGTGGCATATGTAATGTTTCTAAGTAAAATATAGGGTCTATGAACTTTAGCATATGATAATTTCCATGGATAAGGCTACCAGCGCAAGATCTGATGGAAATTGGATTCAGTAAAATATTACCTACTTACAATGTGGGTTGCACATTATTAGTATTCCTGTCAGCTCGTCGTGCTAAGTTCAATGCTTGTGTATATTAAGAAAATGGAGGCTGTTTTAAAGCCTATGAAAAGTCAAAATGACTTCCTAAATGACGAAAAAAATCTGTTACCGTAACACACAATTAGTCCATGACCCAACGCTTATAGAAAGTACAATGTTGAAACAGGATTGTTAAGAATGTAGATGAACAATAGGTCGGTTTATTAATATGTTTGAAACAGCATAAATTTTGCACATAAATTATAATTATGGAATGAACTTAACATCTGTGTAGTGAATCATTTACTGTTTGCTCTGAATGTATCACTATATGTGTGTATGTATATATTTCTATGTAATTGATACGTGTCGCCAAATGACCGGAGGCTAGTCAAATTGAAATTGTTTCCAGTTTGTTCGATCGCGATCTTTATGTTAAGACCCGAAACATTAGAAAGTGTGTAAAATAGAGGATTCTGTCGAAATTGATAATTAACACCAATATCTGCTAAAAGAACGCAAAAAAAAATAATTGTAAGGAAAAGTTTTGGAGAGACGCTAGACTATCAGCATAGTGTAATTAGATTTCATTACACTATGCTATCAGCCTCAAATTAAGGCTAAAATTGTTTTCGTCGAGTTTTGGTGTGAAATAGTGGATTCGGCGAAAAATTTTAATTTACCTACACCTAAATCTACGGAAGCGATTTTTAACCAAACGTTGTAATACTCAATCATGAATAAGTTATTGTTTATGCCGCAATTTCTACTGCCATGTAGGTATCTACAAAATGTCAGTCACTCAGTTGATTTTGAACTTTATCTTCAACAATTTAAGGTTTAAAATCATTTGGAGAAATTTGTCAGTTTTGTATACCTTAACCTGCTGGTGACTGTACCTAATGTGTTATAGCAGAATAATTCACGAAAAACCAAGAAAAAAATTTATTTTGCAGCCAAGACTGACGCTTTTGCCTTAACCTTAAATATTCGTGTGTGCGTGTGTGTGTGTGTGTTGATTATTTCAACGCTGACACATTTTTTATCACTTAAACTCAACACAGCCTAATCTTTTTCTCTTTCCATTTCAGTGAGTGTAATCATAGGATTAGTAGTGGTTGGAGTAACAGACGCCCTGTACCAGACGCCGGGCGAGTCCAAGGGTAGGAACAGCTTGATCACCGGTGACCTGCTCATCATCGTGGCACAGGTCGTCTCCGCCTGCCAGATGGTGTATGAGGAGAAATATGTTGCGGGTAACATTTAAATTGGTTTATATGTAAGAATTACCTTTAAAAAATACGTACGAAAAGGATTTATAAAGCGAATTTCTGTGGAGTCGCCGGGAGGGGACGACCTAGAAAGAGATACTACGTGCCTTATTGGTGAGATACTGCGTGGGATGCCAGTTTAAACCCGAAAAACAGCAACGTCAAGTAATAAAGGTGCAACATTTTAGACGTTACTTGTAAAAATAACATAACATACCATCACGCCAGAGGCACCCTAGGCAGAGGTGTACTAATGTACAACCACATTTCGCCGGTATGTTTAGGTCCCATGTAATAGGGGCCGAGAGTATTGCACTTAACCGGGCACAAATCCAGACTCCGAGCTGCTACTGGGAATTTCATAGAAAAACCCAATAACACTTTGTTCGACCTGGGAATCGAACCCAGCACCTCTTGCGCAGCAGTCGCGCTTGGGACCACTAGATTAACGACGCAGTCTGTAGAAGTTTTACGGAATAAAATAACTCGTCGATAAGGCTCTTCAATAATACTGTAATAATACCTTAGATATTACTTCTCGCTTGCAGGTCTGAACATTCCCCCCTTGCAGGCTGTCGGGTGGGAGGGCGCGTTCGGTTTCTCCGTATTATCAGCTCTCCTGGTCGTGTTCTACTGGACCCCGGCGCCACCTCACTTCGGGAACAACGCTAGAGGCACCGTGGAAGACGCGATTGATGGCTTAGTTCAAATAGGTAAGCATAATTCTAACAAGCGTTGGTTTTTTTAAGAGCTTTAAGCAGTGTGGGCTGTCATCATCATCATCATCATCATCAACCCATTACATTGTCCCACTGCTGGGCACGGGTCTCCTCTCAGAACGAGAGGGATTAGGCTATAGTGTGGGCTGTGCATTACTAATAATCTTATTAACCCCTCGTACTAAGCTAAATGCCAGTATTACGAGTGGGTTCACGTCGGTACTGCAATGGCTGCCGCCGCTTCAAATTGAGCTGATAAAAGCGTGGCATGAGCCGGCCATGATGATAGATTCATCATTGTTTAGCCAACATATAAGGGAAGTTGCGAGACAGCTCCAACACAAGTACTACTGTCACTTACTGGAGTTGCCTCAATTTATGTATGATCACAATGTTTGAGATGAAATAAATATTTTTGTATTTTGTATAATTTGTATTTCTCACTATGAGAGTGAGAAATACAACTTTACTAACTAACATAACCCTCCGCTTACGCTGTATGGATGATGTACCCACGAATAATTAATTAATGAACCATATTACATGAACTCATTCACTATCGCTACAAATGAAGACCGTCAACTACTTCATAAATAAATATTATCTTATTAGTATTTTCTAGAATCTTCTTTTTCGAAGTGCCTCTCCAATTACTGGAGGTTGGCCGTCAGTTCGGAAAACTTCAGTCTGTCCTAGAATAGAATGTTCTAGAATATTATCACAGAATTTCAGAATATAATATGTATATTGACACGTGTCATGATAATGAAGTACACAGTACTTATACGTACGCACGCAATTTATGAACATTTTATCATTTAACGAGCCACGCAAGACCGACAGTTCCAATCATTTTCTTTTCTCACCACTTATCGCAGCTCGCTTAGTCAGAATATATATGTTTGGCTTTTCCTAACGTATGCTAAGTTACATACATATACAGGATAGAAGGGATCTCGACGCACAAACGCTCGCCATGAATTCAGACCATGATTTTGGACCCTGATTTGATTTTTTTTGTGGGTTATTTAAAAATATCTGCTGTTCCATTACACCGCTGCCTAACCGTTCGGGTAATACAGGCGTGATGGTATAAAACATTCTAGGTACGGTCAGCAACGAAAGTTGCTGAACACCGCCAAGTTTTGAAAACAACACAGCACCAATATTTTTCAATAGTTTCACTTGGGAAAAAAATGATGGTCCAGTATGTAGAAACAGGTACTACTTACCACATCTCAGGTAAGTAATTTTTGGATAATAAATATGTATAAGCGTTTTGAAGATTTCATCGTGTTCAGCAACTTTCATTGCTGACTGTACAATGGCAATAGAAATTGCGACATCAACAATAACTTTGCTACTGAAAATTTCATTTCGTCAATCTCCGTCATCAATTCTCTCTACACGACCAAACCATTTTAACATAAATTATCTTTCTTACTTTGTTGTTAGGTAACAACCCACTGCTGGTCGTGGCGACAATGGGTACCATTATATCTATTGCGTTTTTCAACTTCGCCGGCATCAGCGTTACTAAGGAGATGTCTGCTACCACAAGGATGGTCCTGGATTCCATTCGGTAACGTTACAATGATATATTTTAATATGCTTTTGACTAGAACCAATGGGTTGTTAAATCTATAATTAATTAAATTGTAAATATACATCCTTAGTTTTTGTTTACCAGAAAGCCGGAAGTAGTTTATTCAGAATCAGTAACAGAATCGATCGACATTTAAAAATTATTCAAGTTTTCAAGGACACCCATTTTTATTACGAAAATTAGCGCAAGAAGCACGAAACGGAGAGGTCAATTACTCACCATCACCCAGGTAACCCCTCCCCCCCTCCCGCGCAAATTAGATATATTAGGACATACTTTGGAAGTCATCGCGTGGTTTCATTTATTTTTTATTTTTTCTTACTTTTCAAATCAAGGTTGGGGTTCTTCGGCTCTAGGGTAAACGAAAATTAACTTTGCATATCTATAATTATATAATCATTAATCGTTCTTGTAGGACATTCGTGATTTGGATGGTATCCCTGGCGGTGAGGTGGCAAGACTTCCACTGGCAGCACCTCATCGGCTTCGGCGTCCTGATCTTCGGGATGTGCGAGTACAATGGTGTTATACCACGCTGCCGACGGGAGAGGCCGGAGCCCCTCGCCGACGACGCCGAAAGCCAAGTAGTCAATACTGAAGCCGAGGCAATTAATAATGGGGATGAACATCAATAGGTAACACACTCGTTACCAATTCCGTGTCCAAGACATAAAAACCCAACATCAAACGCTGGGAATATGGAATGGCCGCGGAATTAGTGAACGTTAAACGGTGACACAGTGTAAGTAAATGGGTCAGTGGGTCCATTAAATATTTATCGTGTTTTTAGTCATGTTTAACTTGTAGGCTATGGAAGTATATCCTACGGTTTACACGACAGCCGTACGTTTATTCGGCCTGTCGACAAGTGTTCTATAAAACGCAATCGTGTGTGAGTTCACGACGCTCAAACAGTAGTGAAAAAACGCCAGGTAACAAGCAACCTAATCCTCTTTTTGGGACACTGCGATACAAACACCAATCAGGGCCTCGTCTGATAATTTAATTGTATATGAATGGTCATCTAATGACACAAAGACTGACAAAAATCTCACGGCACCGGATAACAATTTTTACACTGTAACATAGCAGACCTGAGGCCCAGGATAGCAGTATATGATCAATATAATTATGATTGTTAACATAAAGGATAGCATTGCAACTAAATATATAATTAAATAAAAAATTTGTAAGGAATTTTATACTGTTATTATAAATAGATGTGCTAAGCTAATTTTAAATATACTATAACCAATAACCATGTCCTTTACCCATGTTAAATATTGATAACAGCTGTGCGTAGTTTCTGATGTACCGCAAATTGGAATATTGATAAATGTTATTGAAAACTTGTTGAGTAGAAATATGTGTATGATTGCAATATTGATATTAAATACTGATATAATTATTGACTGTGTATGAGTATACTACGAAATAAATTATTACCCTTAACAATAACAATTCCTCAACAATAAATTAATTTTTAGAGTTCTTAGTAAGTATTAAGACAGGTGCCCTTAAAATATTTTTATACATTAATTGAATTTTTAAATAATAAACTATTAATGTATACATTAGTTTTAGAACACTATAATGTAGATAGGAATCAGCTTCATTATTCGACTGGATAAAATAAATAATAAAACTGTGTTTTTAATAAACTATCGGAAGTCACAAGTTAAAATCCTAGCAATAACTACTGTAGTTACGGCCACACATTTCTAGTACAAGCTAGGCTCGCATTATATAGGCAGGTTTTCCTTACGACAGCTCTGCTTATACTATAAATGTATAGCTTGATGTGTAGTGTTGATACACAAACTTAAATTGGTTAAGGAAAAAGCGGGAACATGGCTTTTTTAATAGGTCATCCTGAGACATAATTTGGGAAATTCCCACAGGATGTCACAAAAAGATATCAATGCGGAGCTATTATAAAAAAAAAATATTATCAAGTTTATATAATTCACGTAGATCATAAGACTATTCCATTTAAATTTGAGGATGTTTATTTGTTATTGGGCCTTCGAACTTTATGTCGTAGAAACATATAAATAACAATTATTATTTAATGTAATCTTTTGTAATAAATTATGAGATGCAATTATGAATATGGTATTTTTACCCTTGGCCAGCCAAGATCATTTGTTTTTTTTTTAGTTTCTCCTTCTTTATAATTATTATATATACTTATTATATTACACTCTTTTTTTTTACTTATTTTTATTTAATCTAGAACTTATATCTCTTTTATGATTGACTTAAAATGGGATACAGTTTTGTTTCCTATTTTTTAGATTACTTTATTTTACAGTACTTATAAAAGTATTATTTTTATTTATACTTTATTGCGTTGCGTTTACGGTTGACTAAAGAAAACCACACACAGGAAGACGTGGAAGTTTATGCGGAGGTATTTGCCCAGCAGTTGGAAAGTATAGGTAAAAATAATAATTTAAATTATATCTTCTTTAATAATTCAATTTTTTTTTTATATTTTTCGGTTAAGTTACCCGAAAAATATAGTAAGCTAGTGATTTATTTTTTACTGATTTAAGATAAGAGTTAATGGAGTAGAATTTATGTATTTAGATGAACTGACTATATATTATATTATGAAGTTTTATAATTATGCTTTGCACTTTACATGTAGATTGACCCAAATATGACTTTATTTTGTGACATGTCCTATACTGATAGTGCATCGAAATTATATTTTGAACATAATTTTCATCCTTATATGAAAATATTTATATATAATAATGTACTCATTATTTTTATTGTATTGATAACTTTATTACTAAAGAGAACTTTTAAAAACCACAAGTGGTTCCAATATCAATACAGGATCTCATTTTGTGTCCATCAAATATTATGTTGTTTTTTATTGTAAAGTGCAAAGGTTCTAAGCAAATAATATCTTATTTATAACGTAGTAAAAGGTTACAAAAAGATTTATCGTTAAAATTGTTTTTTTTTTAAAGATAGGCATCATTTGACTCTATGCTGGCGTTACCAAATGACATAGTTTTTAAATTTCCGGAATTGGAGTCTGTCAGAATAGCTTGACAAAAATCTAAAATGGTCTGAATTTTCACGAAATGTGTAGATACCATGAAACTGTCATCAGTTGAACATGTTTCTGTAGCATGATATAAACTTGTCTGCAAAGGCGTCATACTCCCTTAGATTTAATTAGGAATATGCATGCGTTTTTTTTATTTTTTTTATTAATTCTATACATCATAACAACACAATAGAAGATATAATTAGTCCCGGGAATGTTCAAATTTTTTTTTAAATATTGTTCAACATACATATCCAAAATTGAGCTGTTTTAACACCGCCATTTTTCGCGCGCTTCAGATGACGTCATGGGCCACGATCATCGCACGAAGTGTTTGCTTATTACAGGTGTTTTGGTTAATTCTTAAAGATTTTACCATGGAAGAAGCTAAAAACCCTTTCTATCGGTATTGCATAGTACCAAAATGAAAAAATACTATCAGAACTACTCCCGATAAAGTATTTTTTTCTTCTTTCGGTCATCGTATATAGTCTCACCACTGACGAAAATCGCTCAAGACACACAAATTAAGATATATTTCCAAGATTCCTTCCAGATTTCCTCTTCTAGCAGCTTTCGACTATGTGATTAAATTCAATGTCGTGGCCCGTGACGTTTCATTTCGTTCGACCAATGACACAGCGTTTTGTAAATTTGAATTTCGCTCGCATAATTAGCACTTTTTAATTATTATTTTATACAAATAAATAACAATTATGTAACAAAATGTTGTTACAATAATACTTTATGTATGTTTAAGATTCCGGAAAAAAATATATTAGGCAAATTTAAACTTCATGCATATTCCTAATTGCTTGCGGTAGCGTCATTGGTCGGGTCATCCTCTTCCCTATTAGATGGTGTGGGGGGTGATGGCTGATCCGTGCGTTATACTCGTGTCTTAAACGTATATTTTTTTAACGTGTAAATCATTTTTATTTTTTGTGATTTCAGAGATATCCCGTATGATTTAGGTACAGTTTATTGACAAAATATCCAAGACCATTTAGACCATTTCAGATTTTTGTCAAGCTATTCTGACGGACACCGTTATCATAGCCAAAGGTGATTTAATGAATGTCAGTTTTATACAGTTGAGTTCAGTGTTTACTATTTACTTAATTGAAAGACATGAAATTGAATATCATTCTGAGTACCTATAGTTTCATTTTTTATTTCCTAGAATAATTTTAATTATCGCTATTATTATGTTGTTTTTTTCTGTTGAGGATGACGCTGGTTGAAACAGGGACGAATTCTTGGGCTTAATTATTATAATTCAAACAACAACAAAAGTTGTTAGTTGTTTGAGTAAATTGCAAATAAATATTGAGGTGGCCCTTAGATACCTTGTCCATAAATATCATCTATAGTCACCTATACGGTTCATTGAATGTTGACCAACGTCTAGAATACGTTAGATAAACAGCGAGTTCTTGTTCCTATTGAAAGCAAAATATTACTTAACGATGCTAAAGCGATGGTCTATCAATGGTGAAGCCGGCTTAAAAAATATTAGAACTTGACTGAATTACTAAGATGCTATAATAACACCTACGTGTATTGTCATTTGTATTTAACTTTTTATAAAATAAAATGTCGACATCAAACTTGTCTTTTCGTACAAGCAAAATAGATGTTTTCCTTTTTGGATTAGTGGTCGCTAGCTCTGCTGCAGAGCGGAGGTTCTGTTGTCGATCTCAGTTCGAGAATTGTTACGGGAATTCTATAAAAATATTGGACAATACTTCGAGGAATACAGGCGTGATGGCATACTTTTCAATTAGAAATTGGCGCTATTTCTAATGGGATTAGCAACGATGCTATCGCGTGCTAAGCGATTTCTCGTTCTTTAAGTTATTATTCCATTCTAATTACAAATTATGTAGATCAATAATAATATAACCACACATTATAATTGCGTTTTAGTCAAGTATTTATACGATAGACTAGATGGCGCTGTTTAGTAATACTTCTATGTCACCTATTTTTAGTTTATATATTAAACAGCGCCATCTAGGTTGCTATGTTCGAACGACGAAGATAATGTAGTAGTGGAATTGGTGTTATAATACGCCAAAGCCACGTTTGGGGACGCTGCCGTCATATTGCAGACAAATAGTTTCCTATTCAATATGGAGGGTAGAAGTAAGGAGGACCATCTTGTATGGGCGATTAGTCGAAAAAGTGTCCACTTGTATACAGCAAATTATTGTTCGAACACTCACCGAACTAGCGCTAGTGTAGAAAGTGGAAATGATATGAATGTAGCAGTTATAAGAAGAGTGAAGTGTGCTGAGTTGAAAAATTTAACATTTCTCTTGACTTCTGTAGTTAAGAAATATGCAGTATTTAAAATCTCAACTATTTACGTAGTCAACTGTAATTTAGTAAATAATAACCTATGAAACTCCTGAAATAAAAATATATAAATTTTTAAAATTCGTCCACTTGCTACTATAGCGCCACCTTAATTTGCTCCCTTTCAATGGACACTTTTTAATACACTGAGATGGTCCTCCTTACTTTCTACCCTCCATACTATTCAACCCTCTCATGTAGCACAGACCTACAGACAAACCTGCATTCCTTTTTGGTCCATTCTATTTGCAATGATATGTGTGATATAAAGTACTTGAAACTTAATACACGCAATCAAACATTGAAATCGTTGTAATAAAAAATATTTAAGGCTAAAGCGTCAGGGTTGGGCGTGAAATTCAAACTTTTGAAATCGAGCTATACAAACCAGTTTATGCTGGCCTCTTGTTGTATGGAAAACATGCACAATGTGAGATCAGCTTAAACTAGTATCGTATAGGTTGATTGACATGTAGCCGTGTGTACATGGCAGTAGATTTTGCGACAACAACAATAATTTATTCACTAACATTTAAGTAAGTTTTATTATACTAATTTGTACCAGATAAAAAAACAAGTATGTATAAAAAAAGTAGTAGAAATCAAATAACTATTTTTTCTTTCTGTGGCGGTGGCTTCTTTCCCGCAGCTGAGAACAAATAAGTATAATTATAGTCATCATTAATCAAAGTATGTATCCTATCTGCATGGTTTACACTCGGTATGTAGGTATTAATAATAAAAATAAAACTTTATTTCAGGTAAATTATATCCGCATATAAACATACAACTGTTTAAATCGGATCAAATATGTATAACATAAATAGGTATAAGTAATACATATAAAAAAATCAAATAGGGAAAATCAAAAACCAACCTAAAAGTAAAATTAAGATCAACATTAAAGTATTAAAATGTAAAACTCATAAAATAAAACCAATATCACAGAATAACTAGGGTAACTTGGGACTTATAAAACGTTCTCTCGCGACATTTTGTACTGTTATATGTCTGTCGCAGCAATGCCTTTTAATATATAGTTACATTTTGTGTCTAATAATATTACATGTTGTAGTTTGTAAGGAAATCACTTGGGAAGGGCTTCACTTATTTGTCCAATATCAAATTCTCATAATACTTAGTCCGACATAGTGATTTTCGGGAAAGAAAAATCAGAAACTACGCCAGGAAAGGAAAATTCGTGAAAAACTTTATATTTATTGATAGGTGCTAGTTATATTAGGTAGGTAAATTTTTATAGTAAGGTTTTCCTCATGTACTTTTATACTTGGTTCTCTTTTTAACCCAAAGGTTTACTGGTGAGTGCCATATGGCATTTAAGTCCGCCTTGTGTATCATATTATTTGGTCGCCAACACAAGGTTACCACAAAACTAACTTTTAACAAAAAAAATAACCGCCTTCAAAAAAATAATTAAGTAATTTTATGTGTAAAACAGTTTGGAAAGTCGGTGACTTGAATTTGAGTGGTTCTTTTGGATTCGCCACCGACTTCCCAAACTGTTTTAGACCAAATTCAAATGGGTCCAATCGAGAACCACCAGCTTTCAAATAAAAAAATAATCATCAAAAAACATACAGTCGAATTGAGAACCTCCTTTTTGTAGTCGGTTTTGAACTTAATTGTCATCAGTTTAATGTTTAAAATAATTTAGAAAAAAATGTATAGTTTTGTATTACCTGATTTGCTGGCGACTACATAAAAGTTTAAATAAAGTGTTTCTTTTTCGTAATTTTAACCGGATAAAGTCAGGACAACTAATACCTCAACACCTGTTCTTCCCGGAGGGTTAAGCAGAGGTGTACCTACTAATGTAGAACCACATTTCGCCGGTATGTTTAGGTCCCATGTAATGGGCGGCGAGCCTATTGCCAGAAACCGGGCACAAATCCAGACTCCGAGCTGCTACTGAGAATTGCATAGAAAAACCCAATAACACTTTGCTAGACCTGGGGATTGAACCCAGGACCTCTAGCGTAGCAGTCGCGCTTAGGATCACTAGACTATTACTTGTAAATAATTATAAGTATTTGATGTCGATATCTAACTAGACCTAAAAAAAAGTAATGTAACTCACGCAACATTTCACCGTTAGCCCAATAGAAATAGTGGATGGTAGCCTCTCCGCGTTTCAGGGCCTCCTCCTTTTGCTCGGTTTTCAGAGACGTACGCAGCACCCTCGCTGCTATATTGGAGTAGTTTACGTAACTGTAATCATATAACGTATATTATAGTTATTGATATTGTACATCCCTATCAACAATTTTCACTTTGACCTACCCTAAAATAGCGAAAAGAACAGCTATTCCCCACATTTCATTCCATCAGATTCCATCGAACACTTTTCTATGAAACTGCTGACTTTTGTTTCACAATTTTAGGGTCGGACCTACAGTGAAAATTTTTCAAACGACTAAATTTTACGGTGTATATTGTTTTTTTTTATTGGTAAGTATTTATACGGGCTGTTGCCAAATGAGTTTCTAAGATGGAAAGTACCCTATGGCCTTTGGTGGTATGGCCTACATAAGGGTAGAATCTACCTCACTCCCAAATAAAGAAGAATCTGCAGTTTAGGCGTGGCATCGTAATAAACAGACTAACAGAGGGACTTTCACATTAATATATTAGTATGGATAGAGTGGCTTGATATGAATCTCTTTGGTCACAAACAATATAGGTAAGTACTTATGTAACATAGGAAAGTAACATGATACTAAACCAAGTGGATCTTTTAAGTTGTACCGACACATGCCTTAGTCCGACCGCCCTCCATGAGCTCATTTTGTTTGTGGAATGCTTCGTTTAAATAATTTAAAAGCACCAATAATCATCTCCGCTAAAATCTCAGAAGAATAACAAGGTAAAGCAGCCGTCGCGATACGTCAAAGCAAAGTCAATATTGAAATGACATTTAAACTTATTATTCTGACATTACGCAACGAGGTGCAATTACTAAATACCAACCTTTTTAATACATTTACCAGCACCGGTGGTCTACAGTATGTGGACCGGCTGGAATATCATATCTGTATTCTCCGAAAGGTTTGGCAGAGGCGTGCTAATGTACGGGTGTACATTTACACTTCGCTGGTATGTATAAAAGTCACATACACCTATTATGCGAGAACTTATTGCCATGAGCCGGACTCGAATCCAGAATCTGAGCTGCTACTGAGAATTTCAGAGAAAAACCTAGTAACGCTTAGTTCGACCTGGGAAACCGGGACCTCTCATTTTTTTATTAAGATTTCACTTCGTGTGCTCATCAGCACAAACGAATTTTTATGGTTTTCACAAATACTTTGCCGGCTTTGTTCGAAAAGTCAGAGTAAAGTGACTTTCAGACGACCTCTGGAAAAAAAATACAATGTGACGACACCGCGGGGCACTTTTACGATCGAATGGAGTGGTTACGACAATATACTTGTAAATGGAATTGGAAGAAGTAGGTATGCTATAATCGTAGTAAGTCGTGGCCTACAGAAATGGGAAAAAGGCGTGTGTATATACAGGTCTGTAAATTTGTGATGATTGAACTCTAGGTAACGCAAGATAGATAGATTCGGCAGACTTCAGTAGCCCTTGGCTCTCATTTCCAGTCCTACACCTTTCTAACATACTGGCGAAATTATCTAGGACCAGATTATAAAATTTCTAGATTCGAAGTTATGCTTATGCTATGCAATTTATATGTATTAACCGTCGAAAAGGAGGTTCTGAAATTACCTATAGAAGTATTCTATATAATCACCATTTTATGTGTGTAAACCACGGAAGAGATAATTTTTATCTCTTCCGTGGTGTAAACAATGACCAAAATTAATTCTGTCTGTCCGTTTTTGGTAAGTTATCACGTAAACCGTCTCTAAAAGTCTATATGAGGCAAGTAAAATGGCACTCAACAGCTAGTAGAATAGGTAATATTATTGTAGTAATATTTCTTAATGCCTTGATGTCCTGCTTATACTTCAAATCGTGGTGTTCATCTATGAAAATGTTATTTTCATCTACTCGAGCTTGTCTTTTTTATTAGGGTGGCAAGTGCTATGACCTCGCATTTGAACAGCGAGACTGTTGAACTCCAACTTCATCAAGACGAGGATCAATATGTAGAAGCTTTTGAACTTGCAAGGGCATCACTTTGTGTGTGTGCGTGTAAAACGACTCCATGACACCTGTATTCCCCGGAGGGTTAGGCAGAAGTGTATCTACTTAATTTAAGCCTACAGTTCGCCAGTACGTTCCGGTTCTATAGGCCGAGAGCAGAGCTGCTACTGAGAATTAGGTACATAGAAAAACACCCCAATAACACTGCTCGACCTAGGACCTCTAGCGTAGCGTAGTTATGAGACAGTTAAAAAAAGACAATCCAAAAAATATCATTTTGTAAGTACCTGTACATAAATTATTAAAAGTAGGTGCTCCATTTTCATGGGCATCTTTGTATTATTGAATACCTGTATGTATCAGAGCGAAAATGTTTGCCTGTTCACTGCACTGGGCCAATGCGGATAACTGAAAATCTATACCTACCTCGGCTACGTTGTTTTTGCTGAGCATCCAACCCTGTCGACGGCATTTTTGCTTACCATACAGGCAAGCGGTCACGTTCAACATGTAAGTCCATAGAGACCCAAAGAAGATAGCCACGGATCTAGGGATCTAAGATTGAAAATAATTTATTTAATGATTGTCGTCTTTCTTGATTATAATCTCAGATCAAATAAAAAGTTAAGATGGAACTTTGCGAACAAAGAAGTGAGGCCGGCTAAAACTACGCCTTGCCGTGTACAAACACAGTTACACGTATACCGAAACTACACCTTGGGCCCTAGACAATGTCACATCGTTATAAGCAATAACGAAGTTAGATATCAGAAATGTATGGAATTGGCATAACCTTTCGATATTGTCACGTGATGAAATTATGTCAAATCCACACATTTCGGACATCTAACTTCGTTATCGATAATGAAGATGTGACATTGTCTAGGGGCCCTTGTTAGTCGAACAGGTCGAGCTATCGCTACACGTCTATCAAAACGTCATTAACGTATCACGTGCGTGTGTACGTGTAATTGTGTTTGTACACGGCAAGACGTAGTTTTAACCGGATCCACTTCTTTGTTCGCTAAGTTCCATCTTAACTTTTTATTTGATCTGAGATTATAATCATGCTTCCTAAATATAATATCTTAAAAAACTAAAATAAAATTTAATTCGGTGCTAATATACAGTGCAAAATTCATTTTCGGGTACTTATTGTCTCGGTTAATTATAAAAAAATCCGTATCCGTATAAGCAGCCTACGTGCTCAATGGGACTGTGCTCTCGAAAGCGATGCTTACTAACTAGCGCGTCGTATTGTGAATGCCGTAATCGTTCGGAATCATGGCCGCGCCAACTGGTTTGTTGAATACGATACTACGTGATAAACATCGTCTACACAACGTCTTTCGTGCGTAATTATCATATGAATGACCGCTCTGACTAATAGATTGTGAAATTCAGGCGTAAGATATTTATGATGGTTTTATTTTCACAAACTACGATTTAAATTTGTACAGTGGGTTACAGCTGTCACCTGACCCACCCTAGGTGGGCCGGCGGGGTCTAAGTGGGTCAGGTAACAGCTATAAAAATATAGACCGCCACTTGCTACGAGTCTTGCATAGTTACCTCTTTCACTTCTTTCACATTCATACACACGCGCCAGTTGTGAGTAGGTGCTACGCACCTGACCTTTCTCAAGGACCTCACCAATAAGGTCGGTGTATGTCTTTCTAGGGCGTCCCCTCCCGGCAGCTCCACTGACAATCGCTATTTAAAACCCTTTCGTTAACACGTTTAACACATTCATAACATTAAACATGCCTGTATTCCCCGAAGTTAGGCAGAGATGTGCTGTCTACCGGGTAGACAGTACATCTCTGCCTAACTCTAGAGAGTTCTAGAGAGTCCACCCTTAGATAGATCTATGGGTGGACTGGGGTAAACTCTACCCCAGACCACCCACAGATCGCACAGTACGTACGTATTTTTAGACCAATACTTGCTCCCAATCCCAGACTCTACCCCAGTCCACCCACAGATCGCAAAGTTTGTACGTATTTTTAGACCAATACTTGCTCCCAATCTCAGGTCTAGTGCACTTTTAGGTACCTATAAAATACAGTCTACAGTCAAATACAGTCTGCGATCATTTTCCTTGATTGTGAAAGCATGACTAACGAGTCGTTTTGAGATGCACTAAAATAAAATTTGGAGTGTTGACATCATTATTTTGCATAAACAATGTAAAAATAAATGTATACATACCTACTTATACAGTATGTAGATACATTTTAAGTGGTAGGTAGGTATGAGGTCCTTCATATTCGATGCACTTGTAAGTATTTTGTAGACTACTTACGTAAAAGCTCAGGTGAAAGAACAGACAGATAGAGTATGCTCAACAAACAATGTGAATTATTATTATTTATGTGTGCGTGACAGCTAGGAGCGGCATTGTAGGGACACGTGCATCTATGGGTGAGAAAATTTTGCTAGATATTGGGAAAAACTCCCAATTTTTTTCGATTGTTCTCAATTATTGTACCTATTAATGTTTGACAGGTGGAGTAAGGCAACGACAGAATGGTGGCCGAGGGAGGGCAGTAGGAGTGTCGGGCGTCCAGCAGCAAGATGGGTGGACGACATAACTTACGTCGTTGGGCGTGTTTGGATGACAGTGGCATGGGACCGTGGTGGATGGCACAAACTTAGGGAGGCCTATACCCAGCAGTGGGTGAAATCAGGCTGTGGATGATGATGATGATGGTGATTAATGTTTAGAATTGGAAACGTGCTTTTCTTTACAGGTAAGTAAAGAAAAACACGCAGGTAAGTAAAGACAAGCATGCTGTAGGTATGTGCTTTTGATTTATAGTTACCTATAAAGCAAAAGCATATACCTATAGCAGAATTTTAACGGACTAATAATTAAGTATTATATAAATTATGGTGGAATAAACTAAAATATATAAAATAATAATACAAAATATAAATAGTAGTCTAATATAAAATGAATGTATGTACAACTTCATTTTACTGCTCAAAACTATGAACACCGTAAGTGTCATACATATTAGATGTAGTACTCTGTGATATATATTTAAATATTGTTCACTTTCGTATTTTACGCGCTCTATGTCTGTTCTTTCATCTGAGCGTAAAAAGCTTAAAGTTATATACCTAAGTATATGTATATTAATAGGTGGGTTGGTGTTTTCGAAAAATAAAATCGTAACAATGCAACTAGGTACTGTTTCGTTTTTGTTTATTTCGTACGCACGGCCCCAGTATACGCTGCGCCTCTTATTGTATGGAAAGCTTACACGATGCAAGATCAGCCTAAACTGGATTTTCATAAGTTGATCTTTAGCCGTGTGTACAACGGTTTTTGAGGTTCTGTCCCTTAAAAGGCCAAAAGGAATCATAGGTTTATTCCTTTCTACGGCGTCTGCCGCCTGCCACCTGCTATCCTTGCACGAGAGACGAATACCACAATGTAAATGTACTTTTTGAAATTAGATCCTCCTTTTTTATTTTCTACGTGGCCACTTATAAATCATAGATTTCACTGAACTGTTCTTTCACAAAAACCTTGCAAAGTCTTTTTATACTTATGTCAAGATTTACACGGTTTTGGATAGTTTTTTCAAAGATATGTTTTCGCGATTTGTGTCGTCACTTGCCTGTGGTCCTGTTGCTAAAAGGCAGTTACTTTTAAATAGCCATACGATTCTTTATCGCTTTCTTGTGCCACGTAAGTAACATAGGCTTGTGTATTTCTTTCTGCCAAGTCGCGAAGTTATCATAGCTGGCTGGCATTGCTTAAAGACGATCGGTTCATGGAATTCTACTGTCTTTAATACATTTAAGGTCACAAGTAAAGTCTATATTGAAGACTAGTAGAAATGAAGTCCTTTTTTCTGAAATAGCTGATTTTATTCTTCTCGTGGTATGACCAATGTGTCAGGGCTTGCATCACTGCAGCCATTCCAGGTAGTTCTGCCGCATGCCACCCTAAGGTTCAACAATACCCGTTATTGAGAGTTTTCCTGAAAATACTTTGCCTAACTAGATACATTCATACAATGGATAAGTACTTACCTACCGTAGAAATGTCAAAACCTAATTATTGCAATAAATTTTGCAAGTGTAGATTTCCTAGTGTTTTGAAAACTGAAGTAAGCTATTCCTTACGGCTGCGCAGGAAATAGATATAGGTTTTTTGGAGAATATATCGAAATTAATAAGGATTATATTTTATATTTCTAATTATTATTTAAACTTACTCATTATATACGAGCCCAACTGGTCGCTGTCAGCAATACCTACTGTGTCAAACCATTTTTTTTCCATTTTATGGATTGGATATGGTAAATATTGTTGGAACAGCGGCCAGATCCATGTAACACTGTTCCAAAAAAAACAACATTTTATCTGCTTAAACGATTTTAAATGTATATATATTAAATAAGCACCGTTTTGATATCCCTGAGTCGCACTACACTGCGCTACAGGAAGTTAAATATAAACATAAGATTTGCTAGTAAATCTACTTCTGGACATAAGCCTGAACATGCCGCAATCGTTGACCTTAACGAACCGCGTTTGGCCGAATTGATTTGCGGTGTCAACATTATTGGTTAAGTGGTCTTACAAACAGCGTATGCCTAGTGTTTTTCTTGTAGCATGAACCTAATGGGTTACAAAACTAAAAAATAAATTAACCAGTGAAAATAATAAAAAAAAATTCACCGTCATCGAAAAATTTAACATTTTGTGTATAATAATTATGATAATTTCTGTGACATAAATTATACATATTTATGTTGCTTATAATATTTCCTAACCGCTACAATATAGAGTAACGTTCTACACACAGAGAAACATTATAGTGTACACACGTAGCTCGTAACTCTTTCGTAGTGCAGAAACTGTCATGACCCCCCCAATATAGACTAAGCGATGTGCCTAGTCTAGAGTGGGGCTAGTGACAGTCTTTCTCCGAGGAAACTAATACCCAGCAGTGGGATGTTAAATGGCTTGATGATTACTTTAAATAATACAAACTGACACTTTAAAAGTAATTGTAAAAGCAATGCTTTATCTTCCTTCCTTCCTATCATCCTTCAGAAGTGGGGTAAATAATTTATAAGAAGAATGAAAAAATATATGACTCCAATTGGTAAATATAAAAAACTAAATATTTTATTTACAACATGTTCCAAACTATATTTTCTTATCTATTTGAATTATGCTTGAAATTGAAATACTTAGGTATAGTTTAAATGGTTGGCCTCGTTAGTCTAGTGGTCCTAAGCTCGACTGCTAGGCTATAGCAGGGTATAGCATAGCAGTAGCGCATAGGTCTTGGGTTGGATCCCCACGCCGAGCGTTATTGGGCTTTTTTATGAAATTCCCAGTAGCAGCTCGGAGTCTGGATTTTTGTTTTGTTAATGGCAATAGGCTCGCCCCTATTACCTACATGGGACCTAAAAATGCTGGCGAAATGTGGGTGTACATTAGTACACCTCTGCCTAATCCTTCGGGGAATACAGGCGTGATGGATGATTAATACTAATTTAAGGAAGACCGTATTGTAAGAAGGATAAGGAGACGAATAACATCTTCTCTCCCGCATCGTCAGAAGACTATGAAATCCGATCCAGAAAACAAATACTTATACTCCATTTGGTTAGGTACTTAACTAAAGGTAAACAATAAAAATGGCGGCGTTCAGGGCTCTTCAACCTTTATTACAATGGTATCTTATGAATTGGGAGTGAAATTAATAACAACACATCTAACAATCAATAAAAACAACGAACAAACAAAACTATAACTAAATAATACAATTTACGGCAAAAGAAACACAAAAACGAACGAAAGTACAAACTGTTACGAATGGCGTCTGGTTACCCGACTAAGTATAATATCGGTTAATTATTTTGCCGCGCTTCCTCGCGCTACTACTTCTTAATTTTTTCGAGTTATCAAAAGTCTATTATGTAGAAAAAGGTTTTGATTTCCTGTCTTTTTAGATTCTTTCTAGTAGGCACATTGCAATACTTTATGACATAATTATCAGATTTGATTTATTTATTGGTCGCAAGCTTAAGAATTTATAATTACCATTTAATATTAAACAAAGTAGTAAAATATGCTAGTATAGTAAAGGAAAATTATTTTGAATGATTAAATAATTTATTTTGGTTACGTTTTGTTTCAAGATGAAAAATGTCCCTATAAAAGAACCTTTTTTATGATTTGTTTACCTTTAGTTAAGTACCTAACCAAATGGAGTATAGGTACATAATTTAAAAATAACTATTGTCTTGTAAAAACTTTTCGGACAATCCAGTCTAAACTGGAGTTGTATATATCTTAATAATTATGTACTGTGTGTTCTAATCACATAGCGCTCTTATTCGTGTGTCATAGCAGCATATTATTAGCGTAGCTGAACTAATTTAGTTTCAGTTTCAGGTTTTATCAGTATGAAATTATGAAAACTATATCTTGTTGCAAATGAATGCTTGAATGATACATACAATTAGTCATGCATGCTTGAATTATAACAATACAAATTATGGAGCAGTTGAGATGGATCGCTACATTTGGGTGAGTGAAACTAATTATCGTACACAATCCACATTACTTCGTAATGTCCCATCACGCCTGTGTCTCGTAAGGTTAAGGCAGAGGTATACTGATATACACTCACAATGCAGTTCATTGGTAGCTTCAATATAATTAGGTTAGCCTAGCCTATTGCCATTAACCGGGCACAGATCCAAGCTCTTGAACTGCTAATACCGATAATTTCATAGAAACACCCAAATGACTCAGTGTTATTGGGTTTTTCTATGAAATTCTCAGTATTAGCAAGTCTAAAAAGGCTATAAAAACCCAGAACCATCATATAAGCTTTAGGATGGCCAAGAGCCATTACCAGATTAATTATCGTAGTGCTATCTACAAAATTTTTTATAACAACATACCATCACGCCTGTATTCCCCGAAGGGTTAGGCAGAGGTGTACTGAAGTACATTTCGCCGGTATGTTTAGGTCCCATGTAATAGGGGGCGAGCCTATTGCTATTAACCGGGCACAAGTCCAGACTCCGAGCTGCTACTGGGAATTTCATAGAAAAACCCAATAACACTTTGCTCGACCTGGGGATCGAACCCAGGACCTCTAGCGTTGCAGTCGCGCTCAGGACCAACTAACGAGGCAGTAAAAATTTGATATTTGATAATTTAATGGAATTATAAAAATATATAATATATTTTCACCTTGAGTGAGTCATATTACATTGTTACATCTGAATTTGTACCTTTTTGGTGTTCCTTCTTTGAGGACATCAGTATGAAAATGCTGATAAGGTCATGTTGTAAAAAATCTTAAAAAAAATATTTAATATTAAACTAGGAGAAATATTTGATTCAAAGTCTAATACTCGTATAATCTAATAAAAAAGCGAGGAAAACACAAACATGATAAGTAATTTAGTATAATTCTAACGAGATCATTTAAAATGATATGAACCCGCATGGCTTTGCTAGTTTGTTCGTTTTAAATACCGCGACCATCGCCTAGAATTTCCGCAGTCACAATATTAAATACAACAAAAAGTTACCCTACAACACTTTTGAGGTAACTTTGGTAAACTTGATAAGCATGGTAACAAGGTAAACAAGTAGGTAAAAAAATGAATCGTTTAATTCATTTTTTTACCTACTTGTTTATTTGTTTAGTAGACACATAACAGCGGTCAATTTATGTTTAAAATTGATATTTTTAAAGCGGAAAATTACTTTATCACCCTATTCCCATTAAGACGCACCCAATTCTCACACTCCCAACTTAAATATATTTGGGCACCTATAATATTTCTCTATGGTCGCCTAACTTAAATATTTTTGGACACATATTTTCTATGGCCGCCGAAAAACGAGTCAAACATCAAAATTTTCCTTTTAAATTACATAACTTGTAACATTTTATAAAAAGAAAGTGTTCAATCCTAAAATATTTTTTGTTGTTGCAGGTGACCATAGATGATGATGTTAAAAAGATAATAGATTAATATTTAAAAGTGGTATATAAGTATATCCTTGACGTGCGTCATGAGGTAACAAAAGGAGCATGAGCATTTTACCTCATGATAATCTTTTTAAGTATAACTTTTGTCCTTCACATGTAAAAATTAAAACAGATTTGAAAAATATTTATAATTTATTCCGTTTCGTAAATGAAAATTACCCATTCTCCTTTGCACGTCAATAGGATACCGTCGAACGACATTCATATAAACTATAATACATTGCCTTTCGATTTGATTAGATTTACATAAGTAGTTTGTAAAATAAAAACGACTACAACTACCACTTACTTATTTTTTATTGTAAACAGCTCATTCAATCGAATGTCAGATTCGATTGAATGAGACTACTGATTGTTTTGCCCAATTATTGCTCGAACCACATTAACATTATTTCTAAGAACTTATAAGCTCTAGTAAAGAAGCCCGCGCCGTTTGTAAGACCACTAGGTTTTCTAATAAAAAAACTCAGAATACTATTCAAATTTTAGTTTCATTGAAACTTAATGCAAACTCTGACGCAGATTACTAGAAAGCAGATGCACTAGCAGTGTCTCTGATGCAATGTGAGAACTTAATACCGTTGATAATTCATTAGACCAACTTAGCATGGCAAAGTAATACATTAATGGGAGTTATTAATGTATTACTTTGCCATGCTAAGTTGGTCTGTTCGTTTTTCGAAAAAGTTTTCCTATTCATGAATCCGTCGATCGGACCGATTTAGAAGTCATCCTATTGAAAAATCGTTTTGAACGATTCTTGCCCAACGAACATGTGTGAATACGGTAAAACGATTTTTCAATAGGATGACTTCTAAATCGGTCCGATCGACGGATTCATGAATAGGAAAACTTTTTCAACGATTAAGTCGCTGCGACATCGCTACGGTTTTATTACGTGAATCGGGCTACTGTACAGGAAATAGCTTTCAATGATACTATTTGCTTACCTACTTGAAAAAAGGCATAAAATGAGCCAGCAATGACGCTGTTAAAATCTGATTCAATATTATTATTATTTGTATCTCCACCTTGGATATCACGGCATGCCTCCCGTGAGGAAGACATCCGGTCCTTTGGCAGGTGTGCGGGGCGACACAGGTTCAACGCGCAGAGGCCCCTTGGAGAACTTTAATCTATGTGATGGGGCACCAGCCCGGGACACTCCACAACTGCACTATAGGAGCACAGCCATGGAGTATCCCGGGTGGGAGCAAGAGTATGGATGTGGGTGTTTGATGGACCGATAACTTCTATTGCCGGAAGAAAACGGCATCTGCCTACAACCTCGAACTTACATCCTTAGGGATGGCAGACGGTGACTAGCCAACTCACTAGCTGGGCCCCCAAAAAAGCTGCCAGTACAGAAGGCGGCAACAGCGGCGTGAGTGGCTAAGGGTGTCGAGAGGTGCGGCCCCGGTTTCACCATCCCGGGTCTAGAAGAGACCCGGATTGGGTTTCTCCGCTATTATGCCAGCGGCCTGGTGGCCTGGCGGCCCCCCTCTGGCCAGTCAGTTAAGGCAAGACAGAGTCGAGAGTCCTGCGGGCGCTCTTGGAATTCCACTCCAGCTACCCAATACGGAAAAACTGAAGACGAGGCCCTGACAGACTCTCTGGAGCAATAGGGACCGCAGTGTCGCCACTCACCACACACCACTCACACTTTCATTTTTATAAAAAACAGAAGATAAAATAAAAACAATTAAAAATATAAAAATAGTAGTCCACCGGAGTCGGGAGCAGAGTCCAAGCCACCGGTGGTCAGGGCCCCAGAGTGAGGAACCTCCTAACAATACGCGCTGTATCTAGGAGTACTGCTTTCTGTATCAAGCCCTTGATCCAGCCACTCAACGAGAGCCTCCTTAGGTGTTGGTCGAGGCTCTTGGCTATTAGGCCATTCGCTGACACAACGATTGGTACAATAATTGCTATTATTAAATATTGCAATTTATCTAGCATTCGTAGACTATTGCATTTGATAGTATCAGCCACAATTCAATTTTTAATGCCTTACACAATCAGGAAATAGACACCAAAACAGCACGGCGGCCATTAAAATCAATTCCACAATAAGACCATCTTTTTATATTAATAAAGGTGTTAAGCAGGGAGACCCGCTATCCCCGAAATTATTCACAGCCGTACTAGAGGAAGTGTTCAGGAAGCTGGCAGCTCGATGGGAAAAGGCTGGCATTATGCTCGAAGAAAAGAGATTATCCAATCTCCGTTTCGCCGACGATATTGTCCTCTTCTCGTCTTCAGTGACCGAGTTGGCTCAGATGCTAGACGATCTTAGCAAAGCAAGCCTAGAGGTTGGACTTCAGATGAATATGTCAAAGACTAAGTTGATGACGAACAGTGCGCATCACAGAATCACAATGGGGGTGTGGAGATTGGGTACGTCGATGAGTATCTGTATCTAGGTCAAACAGTCTCTTTCCAGGCGAGGCAGAATAAAGAGGTTGCAAGACGCACAGAAAATGCCTGGAAGAGCTATTAGACCATGAACGATCTTATGAAGGGTGATCTTCCACTATCCCTAAAGCGGAGACTTATGGACGTATGCATACTTCTCATCCTCACATACGGTTCTCAAACATGGTTTTGACAGGACAGCTGAGGTCCACACTCGAAGTTTGTCAGAGAGCAATGGAACGGAGTATTCTGGGTATAAAACTTGTGGACCAGGTTAGGAATACAGTCATCCGTTCAGACGAAAGTAACAGACGTCACTCGGAAAGCTGCACGCTGAAATGATTCAATAAATTTTATTATATTCGTAACCTAACCTGAATCGTTTAACATTTGTTTATTACATTTACAGTAGATTTTTGAATAAGCAACCATAGGCTAAATTCCGCTTACCAGATGGTAAGCGGACAAGCGTGTTACATTAAAACAGAGTTTTAATTATCTTTCGGGTAAAATAAACGGTCCGAATAATCCAACAAAGAACATTAATGGTGTACCTAATTTGAAGGGACAAATTATCCACTACAGAAATGTGGGTTTCCACTGAAAAATCATTAAACTATATTTAAAAAAAAATATTTGCAGATACTAAGGCCCTAACAAGGACCTACGTAAATGAACCGTCTGATTCAACTTTTATAATAGAAAAAGATCGTCGCCCCTCCTGCAAACAGTTCACTACAATTGGGAAAATCTTCAATAGCGTCGCGTCGAAATCATTTGGAGGGCAAAATAAAGTCAGTATCATAGGATTAGATGACGTCGGAATGGCTACCGCATTTACTCTACTTTCAAGGGTAAAACATATTAACGCTTATTTGTTATGTAAAATTGACAATCCTAATTCATTGCTTGTAATTCATTATTATAATTCAATTCATCAATAATTCATTGATGTGTATAAGCCTTCCCTCTTTTATGCTATTCTCATCCCACATATCTGGCGATTCATTTTGGCAATTGCATAACATTCATTCTCTTAATAATTGGACCTCAAAGTTACACCACAGCTCTATCGATTTTCTAGGGAATTAGATTTTTATCATGTTTATTCGGCCATAACAAACATATAATGAAATTTAATTGGATCGATGTGTAAATTAAGCAGTTTAGCTTATTAATATACGGACATAGCCGCTTGCAATATTTTAGTCCTTAACGATAAATATTGTTTTAGGGTGTCACAAACAATCTTTGTATGATTGACATGAATGATGATATATTGCAAGGCGAACTCATGGATCTGCAATCTAGCTCTTTGTATCTTAACAACCCTAATATTATTGCTAGTAAAGGTATGTTTTAACACATATTATTATCTATCTGGTCTAATCAGGACCGTTGACTGTCGTAGTCCTAATATAGTTGTTATCAGATAAGTTGTGTAACTATAAGTTCTACCTTTTTTACCAAATATATTATGTTTAATATAGATCCCGCTGCCACTCATGATTCTAAAATCTGTATCGTGACAACTGGCACTTTTAAAGGAAGAGATGAGCATGAACCTCAGTACGTGGCTCGAAATGCAGGAATCATCAGGGCAATAATACCACCGGTAAATATATTAATTGGTCGATAATCAACAATATAAATAGCTCTGTATTATCTGTATATGAACTTACTATAAAAAATAGGATGGTTTTTGATTCGTCAACTCACATAGTGAAGTGATAATATCATCACCTCACTATCTGAGTGCCATATGCGTGGAAATCAAACCACAGCACAACACATATCTATAGTTTTAATTTATCACTCGCTTCAAACGGTGACAAAGAAAATTGTGCATAAAGCTTTATACCTAAGACACTTTTTCGACGGCGCGGCGTGTGAAATCTGCCACCCTGCAGAAGGCTAGCACGGTGGACTATAGCTTAACCCCTGTCACTCTGAAAGGATACTAGTGCCAATCAGTGGGACTGCAGGGCAGTAAAGGGATTTATGCTCATACATTGCGATGCAGGCGAAACCTGTACGTAACTCAGTAAACCACTGCCTAACCCTTCTTGGATAAAGGCGTGTCGGTATGGATACGTTATTGTCCATGAAAATTGTCTCCCACCAGCTTGCAAAGTACAGTCCTCACACCATATACATCGTGGCGAGTGACCCAGTGGACGTTCTGTGCTACGTGACCTGGCGGCTGAGCGGCGTGCCGAAGCATCGAGTAATTGGTACCGGCACCATGTTGGACACGGCGCGGTTCCGAAACCTGCTGGCAGAAAAGTTTGGAGTGTCGCCGAAGTGCTGCGAAGCGCATATCATCGGAGAACACGGTATAAATAGTGGTAAGATATTATTTTACTTTTTTCATGAGCTTGATACTCTTTGCTCACTGTTTTGGTGACTTGTCTTTTATGAAGCAGTCTCTTAATTAACCATCATTTAATCTAATTAACAATAAAACCGTTTCTAATTTGATAGTGCCGGTGTGGTCGAATGTAAACGTCTCCGGTGTCCGCCTAAAAGACGTGAACCCTCACGTTGGGATAGACCAGGACCCTGAGATGTGGCACGAGTTGTACAATGACGCCGTGAAGACTGATGAGCGAGTGCGACAGCTCAAAGGAAATCTATCTTGGTCCATAGCTTTGGGAGTAACGGAGATTTGCAAAGCAATCTTCACCAATGCTAACACAGTTACAACAGTTTCCACTTATGGGAAGGTGAAGTTAACTTATTATTTTCTAAATAAGACAGGCACAGGACGACGATAGATGAGACAAACCAAAGCAATCAATCCAATCGAATAAATCTGATAACCGATAAAATGATAACCAAAACATTTATTCCTAGGCCACAATTTTATTACTTTATTGAACTTTGTATGATTATATGTACTTTTTATGATCCTTACGAAAGACACGAATCCCATGCCCGTGACTGTAGGCCAAAAGACCAGTGCGGTTTTTTGATAGAGCTCTACATATCGAGATGGCAGACGATCCATCACGATTACAAAAAAAGCTTTTGCAAACAAATGACCACTGACTGTGCCCCTTTATAGAACCACAGTCTGTTATCGTGCATACCTTTTAAATTCATTAGAGGAAACTTGAAAAACAATTTAACGCAATTAAAGATTATGATCGGTAAACCGGAAAAAAGCGGTCTAGCGATCTCTTTATAAGCTTGATATTATTTTTTAGGGTGAGCATTCAATACGAGACGAAGTTTTCATTTCCTTGCCCTGTGTGCTCGGCCGGTCGGGTATAACAGATATTATACGCCAGACACTGACAGAAAACGAAACCACGCGTCTGCGCAGGGGCGCAGAACACATTGCGCAGTTGCAAGAATTCGCTAACAAAATTTTATCTTAAGATTTATTTTGTCCCAACTGCGTGCAGAATAATTGCTCAAAAATAATTTGTTTTCAGTAAGTAGTTTATTTTATCTTTTATACAAAAACTCATAATAATAGAACTTAGACATATAAACTACAATTTATAGGACTCAATAGTTAGGTACTATAATTTACTCTTTGACACAATATAAGGGTTCTTTAAAGTGGTATCGTACCTAAATAGTGGAACAATGTAAGACGTCTGGAATAGACTTTTGAAGAAAGCTCTAGCAACCTTATGTTGTTCTGACTCAACAAACTAGGTATTCGTCGCTCATTTAGCTCACTCTTGCCTAACTTAGTGAAATCTTTATTAATCTAAACCTACCTGATAATATCACAGTTTTACAGTTGTAACACTGTGATATAACCATTTACTTTCATGGGGTAAATGTACACTTACCCCCAAAGCGGCTTACTGTATTCTTCTTATATCTCGTTTATTTAGAAATTTTGGACATCACTACTTAAATTCCTACTTAATTAATTACCTAAATCGATCTTTTTATTCACAAAACTTGACCTAAAAACAAAATTCCGTTTATTATTGTATTTCATAAGTTTTATTCTTTTCAAGGTCAATACACTTACAAAAAGGATTACCAGAGGAACAAGAATTATAAAATACCTCGGTACAATCGTGGAGACGAATCTTTTAACTGAAAGATCGATTATCAAGAGACATTTCATAAAAAATTTAATTAAAAATTAAACAGCCTATTGCATACCTACTGTAATGTTTACTGGGACTAGAATGAGTTGCCTTGTTTTATTGTTCTATGAAGTTGAGAGGTTTTTTTTTTATATTTCTTCAGTATAAGTTCCTACTTACTACAGTAATAATTATACTTATGACCTACTTTTTATTATCCTTTTGTGTCTTTATTTTCTAAAAGTGTATCGAAACTTGTTCCAGTTGAGAGTTGAAGAGCCAGGGAGGCCTAACATGCTCCGGGCAACATTATTTTTTCATGGTGTCTAGTCCTCTCGTCTTGTGCCATTATCTCGTTACGACAAACGCTGAGACAAAAAGATTTGGTGGCCCACTTGTTAGCCTAACTGGGAGAGCTAAAATGTGACTAGTACAGTGGGTTACAGCTGTTACCTGACCAACCCAAGATGGGCCAGCGGCGTCCAAGTGGGTCAGGTAACAACTATAACCCACTGTACCTCATCTCGTGCCATTGTCACTTTATCAGATCTCGTTATGAGATACTTGACAACAAATTATTTCGTGCCTTGCATGTTAGACTATCCGGCCATGCAAATGTCGTTGTTAGCAAAAAAATACTAAATGTTTTTTCTAAATAAATTATTTGGTTATAGCAATGAACTTTTTTTTTTATATGGACAAACATATTCAAAGGCAAGTTATTTGTAGAGTCTGTCAATTACCCTTTTCGTGGCTTTAAAATGGGTACTTGGAACAAATTACGTTATGATTCCCGGATTCATGGCTAATTACTGGTCCTGCTTCACATCGTAATATCATATATTGGCAAAGTATTGCCTATAATGCTATATTTTGACAATGCTTATATTATAGTATGCTGATCAACATTAAATAAACTCTTCGTAGAAAGAAAGAAGAATAGCGCTACAGGATTTTTTTTTTATCTTATTTCAAATTTAAACATTATGACCTTGATTAAAAATAATGATATACCCACGTATTTCTTTTAGTATAACTTAGTACTAAAATATTGAGATAATGGCATCACAAAGTTGTCCAGAAAGAGTCAATCTTTGTGAACATAATGCGTGCGTCGAACTCTGGCACCAAACATTGATCAATCAAAATATAAGTTGCAAATTTTCCCTTCATAGGTACTTTTTAGGACCGTCAAATTGCGAAAAGCATGTCGGGCTGTTGACTGTGGTTAGAAAGTAACCTGTTTTTTTTACAAAAATGGACTCTTTGTAAGATACCTAATACCTAGAAAAAATTGGAACGTGATAAAAATGTCTTCCTGTATATTATTTATAGCCCAGTGACCGGGTGAAGGTGGATCATCAAAACTGGCAATGGTAGCCCCCTTGATCGCTGGGTGTTTCAAATTTGCATCAATCCATTTTGTGTGATAAGTTTGTTCATGCACTACGTAGGTACTACTCATTATCAAAGATATAACAGGCACTTAGCCATTTATTTAATTATTTTTTCAGTTTCAATTCGCAAAGTAAACAAACATCAATTGAACAGGATTCCAGTACAGGTGAATGAACTCTGTCTCGTCGTTGCCAAATTATTTATTAGTACAGACTAATATAATCTAGATTCTAAACGAGTTTTATTCAAGCATAGATCTTATGATGTACTACCAGAAAGTCGAGATTGCACAAGAGACAGATAGAGCCATTTCGTAAATTGAAGTCCTGTGTATAACTTTACGATCGTTGTAAATGCGACCGTATGCATTGGGATTATGGCGGGTTTTTTGGGGGCGGTGGACTTAATTCGGGCATGCGCGATGGCGTGGCATTCAAAAGCTGCTGAAGGTCACCTTGAGACCGCCGCGAGCAGACACGCGGCTCGCAACAGGTATGGGGCAACTACGTGACGCCGCTCACGACAACAAACAAACGTGTAAGTTCACTTTCTACAATATATGCAACACTTTTAATGATTTCTTTTGATGGTAAACCAAGTTTAATGACCAAATACCCCTACCTAGGTGGCCCCATATTCAAGAAGAGTTGTTCAACCACTTTAATCTATATCCTTCATGATTTTATAATCATTGCAATTGTTACGTCAGAAAATAGTAAGTATTGTTAAGTTTTAACAACTTTGGTATAATTAGGTTTTTTGTCCAATTACCTTTATTATGTACTAGCAATATTATATTTTTTTGGAAAACTTGAATTTTTTTATGAATGTTAAAATACCAATACCTATTTTCAATTCATACAATCATTTTTAAACAAAAACCAAATGGTGTTCTTATTTACATAAACTAAAGGAAGATAAATTTATTTTACTGATTATACTCGTAGGTCGGAAATATGTTTTGAACTAGATGAGACCTCAGGTCAAATAAAATAAAAATATCTCTCATTAATTATGATTACTCACATAGTTTATTATCCTACAAATAAGAAGACTCATGATGAATTAAATGTTTCCTTGGTGTAGAAAACATTGTAACAGTAAAAACAGTTTCAGTTTTTCTTTTTAATTACGATAATGATTCATAATTATTTATGTTCAGCAAACGCTGCCAATCACATTTTTAAAACTGTACTTGACATTTTTCCCTGGGTAATGTAGACGTCTGAATCTGTCTTTGTGTAGTTATTATTTTGATACTCGGTTACAATCCAAAAAGAGTTTCACCGCTACTTCTACCTTTAGGCATTGAACCCCGTGTCCTTGCTCCTGTGTCCCCTTTGACCGCGTTTGACCTTCAGTACCCAACTCACCGTCTCTTGTGCAATGACCGACCATGCGCCTTACGAACACACCCTAATTTTCGCGTGCACGCAAGCTGATTTATCTCCAACTCATTCATTCAACGGTTCTGTCGTTCACTCGCCGCTAATCATACATAAAAGAGGACCGGCACAGAACGCTCATTCAGTCGATCCTTGACCGTGGTGAAAGTGACACGTTCCATCAATATTCAACTTCGCGTAGACTAATCGCTATTTTGAATTGTTCTTAAATCGAGTTGTTCAAATATTTAAAGATGTCTGAAAATAACGTCGCAGGAAATTCTGTTGAGAACTCTGCAGGCAATTCTGCTAAGAATTCAAATTCAAATAATGTAGCGCATAATTTTTTTTCGACTAAATACAACGATCATCGTGATGGTAAGTTTAACAAATTTTTGACGGCCAGAGCTGCATTGCGATTATTGCAACGATATTTTGACTGACTGTTTTTTTTTTGTGATGTTACTAATTAAGTTTTAAAGTTTACTACCTATATAAATTGAAACTCCCTGTAAGAGGAAATTCCTAATAAGGAGTTTTTAAATTAGATTCCCTTATTTTTGTGTTTTGCCTGTTGTTAAATTTTATAATACCTACCTACAATAAGTTTAATAAAAAAATATATTTTAGAAATAAGTTTTTGCTAGTGTACGTAGGTACTGCTTAATTTATTTTTAAGTAATTACTGCCCGTTGACTGCCTCGTTAGTCTGGTGGTCCCAATCGTGACTGCTACGCTAGAGGTCTTGGGTTCGATCCCCAGGTCGTGCAAAGTGTTATTGAGTTTTTCTATGAAATTCTCAGTAGCAGCTCGGAGTCTGGATTTGTGCCCGGTGAATGGCAATAGGCTTGCCCCCTATTACATGGGACCCAAACATACCGGCGAACTGTGGGTGTACATTAAGTACACCTCTGCCTAACCTTTCGGGGAATACAGGCGTGATGGTATGTTTTAATGTTAAGTTATGTAATTACTTCAATTTGCTAGAAGTTTTTTTTTTGTGGTCATTGACCCGACCAGAGTTTTTCTCAGGGTAATGCATATTAAATTTATAACTGAAAACTAGTTTCCAAAAATCCTATTTCTGTACAAACAAAGCCGCAGCACGTACGCTTAGCTAATAATATTGACTTCAAAAGATGACGTCATCATACCTATAATATGCCTCTCGCCATACTTGTGACGGCTATACTATACCTGTAACTGTTTACCAAGCAGGATACTTGCACTCGTACACAAACAGTTGTTACTTAGTGCAAGCTGTGCAAGCAACTCATATTTGTGACGCTAGTGAGGGGGAGTGGATTATCTCATTACCCTCAGGGAATTATGGAGCCTTGGCGAATATTCAGTGCTAGCGCCAAATACAAAAGTATGCAGTAACTCATTTATCGATAATGCGCCTGTTAAAAACTGATAAAAATATAATTTGTTTTGCTAAAACAGATTGATGAACTGTTATGATAATGAACAAAATCTTAAGATAACAGTATTGGAGCACTCAGATAGTAGGGATGTAGCATTTTATCTGAATGTTTTTGTGCAATTGTAGCAAAATAAATACCTACTTGTATTTTTTTTTATAATAATTATAAAATCTGTTAATGAATCGATTGTCTGTTTGTAAGGTCGTTGGCGCAAAAACTACTGAACATAATTATTTTAATTTTGTTTTCACTGTGAGAAAGCATATGCTCTCATATTGACTTCTCTGTTGCTGATCTATTGAAAGAAGAGATCATCACTGTAGTTTCCTGATTAATTTCTTTCTATTCATCCACGGGGGCAAATTCGCGGGCGAAAGCTAGTTTTAAAAATGACTCTGTAGATTACAATTTGTACGAAATAACCGAGCTCGTCTGAAATTTTCAGCAAGTGCTTTAGCCACAGTATAAATACAAATATATTTAATATGTGCTTTAGCGGTGTTCAATTTTAATAGAAAGAGTCGAAGTTAAGATAATTGGGATCGTGAATATTCCGCAGTTGTGATTTTAAACCCCCGACGCAAAAACGACGTGGTGTAGATATAAGTTGGACGTGTGTTGTCTGTCTGTGGCAGCGTAGCTCCCGAATAGATAAACTCATTTTGATTTAATTTTTTTGTTTGAAAGGTGAATTAGTTAAAATGCAACTGTCGGGGGTTTTTTTAAATTTTTATCTTTACTAATGTGGATTTTACATGTTCCGCAGTTCGGAACGGCTTACTTCAGACAAGCATAGCTTATTCCGAACAAAATGTAGGTACCTAATATAATTTGTTAGGTGCGAGCATGATGTCGTCACATGGAAGGCTGTTTTTAAGTGTTGTGAAGGCCACTTTGTGTGACATCTCTCTGACACGCCTGTCAATAGCATTTGTAATAGTTTTGATTTGAATTATTCTAGACAATGATTTAATTTATGAATATTTTGACAGATAGTCTCGCGACCATTGGAAAGCTAATCCGGCCTCGTCAGGAAAAGGAGCAAGACAAAACCATCAAGGTGTCCGTCGTTGGCGTTGGTCAAGTCGGCATGGCGACTGTGTTCGCTCTGCTTACACAGGTAATGTTATTACTCAACTGACACCGACACTAATTTCATAATAAGGACGATTAAAATAAATCATCTTAGCTTTTTTACAGTGGCCAGCACATCATTACGACAATAGTCAAATTTTCTCAGTTGATTTTGAACTTAATCTTCAACATTTAAGGTTTAAAATCATTTGGAGAAATTTGACAGTTTTGTATAACCTGATCTGCTGGCGATTGTACCTACCTACTTATAGCATTCCGTTTTCAGATACCTGAAAACATTATGATACATTGGATTATTTTAGTACCTACCTATACAATTTGCAGTGACAAGTTTTTAGTAATTAAGTAGTTATTTACAGGTATTGATAACGATGCCATAGTTATTTTAAAGTGCACCTACTAGGTACCTACCTATATATAGGACATTAAACAGATATCTACAAGTTATCTAATGTGTTAAATTGTTAAAATGACTGAATTTTAGAATGAAATTGGTTTGTTAATTTTGATACCATTGTATTTATCGTAAAATAACGCAGGGTATTGGAGATTTACATTGAAATAACGATGGCATTATTATTTTATTAATGTTATTAAATATTAAATAGAGCCTTTGCTCCATTAATTATTGTAGATAACGTTAGACAATAGGCATAAATAAGTTTAATATAATTAAAGCTGAACAATTACTACTTACCTTAAACAAAATCTGGGTATTTTTGTAAGATAGTTAAAAGCATTTTGATTTTATGCTAGACAGAGCCCGCACTATAGCATATTGTGACGTCACACCGTGCGTACGCCATACAAATTATATACGGACACTTCATTCGTGGGAAAGGGAGAAAGCATCCCTCTCAATCCCCCCGCCCCAAGTCTTTAATAGCTTATATCTTGGAATTTTGTAGGTCGATTTTAATATAATTTTTCAGTGCCTATACGAATTATTTTTAAAAACATATTTAACTAATAGGATTGTTTTTTTTTTATAAATCTAACACCAGTTACTTCTTAACAGTTTTGTTCAGTTATTATTTTTACATATAAAACGAACATTCCTGTAAGTGAAGTTCGACGGTCATTATAGAAAGTTGCAATCACATAAAGTAGTAAACGCAAATAAAAAAGCAAATATTAAATATAATTCATAGGATTTTTCAATTATTGCTCAACCATTGCTTGCGGTTTCACCTCGCTTACGTCAGCAGAACAGTTAACAAATATTTATCCTGAAGCACATACTTATTTATAGATAGATTCACTTTGGTTTTCCTTATCTAATGGTAATGTGCATTGTTTTGTGGTTAGGTATAAAATGTTTTACACATAAATAACTAAACATGGTTAAGTAATGTGAACTATTGATGAGTACTCTGCTCCCTTCGCGGAATACACACTAACAATGCAAAAATATTTCATTGAGAGTTAAAATTTAGTTGATTTTTTTGTACTACCACGCCTCTATTCCCAGAAGGGTTAGGCAGAAGTGTACTAATGTACACCCACATTTCGCCAGTATGTTTAGGTCCCCAAGTAATATGGGGCGAGCCTATTGCCATTAACTGGGCTCAAATCCATTGTTTATTTGTGTTTGGTGATATATATTGTTGTACTTACCTACTTGCTAACTAGCATAACTTCGTAAGGAATAAAAGCTATGGTTATCTATGATATTGAATATCTATATATATGAACATTAAAACGAATCACGCCATAATTTTACTTTTTATTCATAAGTATTTTTATCATAAGTTTTCTAATACTCTGTAGAAGGTTCTTAAGGACAAAAAATGAAGAAAATTGCGCAGAAAAAATTAAAATAATACCTTTTTTTATTATTTATGATAGAAGACAGGGGCAGGACGAAGTCAGCAAGTATAAAAATATTTTTCATATCATTATGATAAATCTGTACCTGAGAATCATAACACTGTAACTCCGTTTGTTACGATTTTGAGATTTTTACACTGTCCTATTAATCGTGTCGTTTTCTACAAAACCATAATACTGTAACTAATAAAATCAACTATTTCAGAGTTTCGAAATTGTATTAGGTATATTTTATGTCTGGGAAATATTCTAAAGCATAATATTTTTTTGATTAATTGTAAATTTATTGATTTAATCGTAAAAAACGGAGTTACAGTGTTACGTTTCTCAGGTACAGAAATAATACTTACCTACCTACTTGCGGAAAATATATACATAGCTATACCATACCATACCAAGGTAAATAATAAAATTTCCGTGCAATTAATATTATCCGCCAACGGCATTTACTTTAGGTACAATGACTGAGGTAGGTAGATAATTCACAGAGGATTAAGTAATTGTTTTTTTTTTCATCAATTCCCTCACGATCCATTGTGTCGACTTTAGCAATTACTGCAGCGAATGCATGGCGAAGCGAATGTAAACCGAGAAAACTAACTTTGAGGGAATCTTTAGAACCAATACTCGTAGACCAATTTATTTAAATTATAAGGGACTATCTCAAACCACATCACTACATAGTATAAAACAAAGTCCCTTCTTGTCCGTTTGTCCCTATGTATGCTTAGATCGCTAAAACTACGCAACCGATTTTGATGCGTTTTTTTAAATAGATATAGTAATTGGAAGGTTTATATGTTATAATACAATTGAAATTAAACAAAATATTCAGAGGAATATCGTATCTAGATGAAGATTTATATATATGTACTTACATATTTTATTATGTATAATAATATATTTATGTTTGTGTTATATTTTATTTTTCTTGCTAATCTTAATTCAAGATTCTTGTTTCTTTATAAGTACCTACTTATGTGCCAGACTACCTTGGTATCACGTTGCCATTTCTCACAAATCCATACAAAGGTTGTCTGTAAGGGATCGCTGTCAGCGATAAGACTGCCAGTCACCACAAATTTGATTTATTAACTATTGTCGTTGGCATAAATAGTAAATAAAAAAATATTCTATTCTATGTATTGAAAACCTCTCCGTACAGTTTGTTCGAAATAAGTAAGCCGATCGAAAGTTGTCTGCAAGTGGTTTAGAAGTGGTGAATTTTAATAGAAAGAGTCGATGTAAAGATAATTAAGGTCGTATAGGTATGTTTCACATTTCTAATTATTTTGTTTACTAATTTCGATATCTATGTATTAAAACACTTAATTAAACGATTTTATCACCGCGGTAGTTCGGAACGGCTAACTTCCGATCGGCTTACTTATTTCGAACAAACTGTATTTTGAAGTTCCTGAAAGGGGCATGACCGTATAATAATATAGGTATTAACCTATACTTATCGAATAAAATTAAAAATAGATACATACCTACTTATGCTTTTTAATGACTCATCATGCCAACGTGCTTACTGTGGCAGATGTTAAATATTTTTAGATTAAAGATAACAAATCAAATACTTACCACTCTGCTGTGCATTTAGATTCATTCATTACACAGAATTCAAACAGAAATTGTTTTTGCATGTATGTTTTTCTAAAGTGTGAATCATACCCAAGAGATGCATAATAAGAATTACAAGCGTTTTTCGTTCGCGTTCCCGCGTAAGAAAATGCGTATGCACCGTTTTGTAAACTATTCATGCGATTTTATTAATTATTTTTCTTACTAGGTATTTTATTCGATTCGTAGTTATTAATTTAATTAATTCTGATAATGGGATTTTTTTTCTA
This sequence comes from Subacronicta megacephala, assembly GCA_958496365.1. NCBI lineage: Eukaryota > Metazoa > Arthropoda > Insecta > Lepidoptera > Noctuidae > Subacronicta > Subacronicta megacephala. The sequence continues at coordinate 15,498,456 of OY292513.1, forward strand.
ATATACCAATATAAGAATAATGCAAACCAATAAATTGTTTGTTCGTTCATTCGTCTTGGAAAACAGCTAGAGATTAATATAGGAATTGATCGTCCTTATTGATAGGGGTGTAGTCCTAGTATCAACGTCGCTATACTTAATAGTAATTAGTGAATTCCTGCTTATCTACCTAATTTATTTATCACTGCATATTATTTACACATTGATCATGCAAGAATTGTATGCGATGGTCTGGTACTGAGAAATGAAAGCGTCTCCACAAGCCATACAATGCAATAAACACTGAAAGGCACACTAATGCGGACTGTTGGCTATTTATGTCATGGCGAGCGACGCCTAATAAGTAGCTACCCAGTTAAATAAAGACTAGATAGTTCTAGATTTATATAACAGCCGAATGCCACATGTACGAACGGGTACACATCAAGCTATACAAAACCAGTATAAGCTAGCCTCGAAATGTGCGGAAAACCTTTACAATGGGGGGTCAGTCTAAACTAGTTTGGTATAGCTTGATGTGTAGCCGTGTGTACGAGTGGATGTTTTGACTTTTCGGTGATATTTCTATCGTCTCTACTTTGCTATAGTAATATATTTTTGTTTTTCGCAAATTACACGGATAAACGTTAGGCCTTGGGCGACAAATTAACATTAAGTTGTTTTTCGCTAATTTTTCATTAATAACACATTCTAATTGCACATAAGGTTACCACAAAATGTAAATTTTGTGTTAGAGGTGGCGGAACGGACTGGAATCATAGAACTGGAATCTTATTGTTAAGAAATTGAAATAGCTTTAAACCCGTGAGAATTGGAAGGAGGGTAGGGAGGTCTTTGTCCTGCAGTGGGACAACCCGGACTGATAAAAATACATACTATCGCGCCTGTATTTCCCCGAATGGGTAGGCGGAGGTATACACTCACGAGCAAAAATATGTACCCATTCACTGAGATTCCAAAGCAAATTCCTTCTAGAGTATCGATCCAAATGATGAAATATTGTACAAATCAGTAAAGTTAGTTAAAAGGTTCTGTCAGCACCTCATAATTGTAATCAATAGTTTCAGAGAAAATCTTTGCTAAATTTTACTGAATGTGTACATATTGTACTCATTGTACAATACTATCAAATTCATTCGTTTGGATTCAAATGCAAACTCCGAACGGCTACTGAGAATTGCACAGATAAGCCAAATAACACTTTGCTCGACATGGGAATCGAACCCAGGACACTAGCGTAGCAGTCCACTAGCACACCACTAGACCGTGAGAGTCACTGAGGCAATTAAAAAATGAACTTACAAAACAAAAGAAGACACAAGTACCTACTTAATTTTTAATTTCTAATTTTAGGTAAATAATTTATATATTGTTATATATTTTATGGATATTAAGTATTTTTCCTCAAGTTACCTATAAAATACTGAAAATAGCATTTTATTATCTTAAATACGCTCGATAAAACGTTATGCAAAATCACTGATAAGTAAAGATTTCTTATTTATTTGAATCCACAAGTAACTGAGTGAATTAAATACATTAGGTATATATTTTTACATAACACTAGTATTGGAACGTGTTGGAAACTATATCATCACTAGTATCGTTTTGAAGCCCGACGGGTATTTTTTAACGGCTAAGTACAACACAATACCTTGTCAACTATGTATTATAATTTCATGTAAAACAGAAATGTGTATATTTTTACATATCACTGGTATTGGAACGTGTTGGAAACTACATTGTAATTTAATGTTGGACTTACGAATGACTACAGATAAATAAAAGGCTATTTGGCTAAAAACAAATAGGTAATATTTATACTACTACTACATCTACAATACAACCATACAAACCGCACCCAATTTCTGGCGGTAGTTGATGAAGATACCCGTACAAACATGTAGACAGAAAGACAGGCAAACATATTTACAAAAATAAGTTAATCGCTTTAATGATGTCTAATTTTAAATGCGCGACTGCAACGCTTGAGGTTCTGGGTTTGATTCCCAGGTCGAGCAGTGTTCTTGGGTTTTTAATACCGATTAATGACAATAGGCTCGCCTTTTATTATTATTTTTATTTATAGTAGTAGGTAAACCTCTGCATAACCCTTCGGGAAAAACCTTTTTGGTTTTTTTTTAGAGAGCCTGTATTTTTTTTTCTTTAATGTCTGCAGACATCGTGGTGTATAACATTTTGTTATATGTGTAGATAAGTAGGTCTAGTTATTTCCGTTTAGTCAACATGCGCATACACGGTGCAGTCCCATCTTATCAGTCACTAGTCGGAAATTACCGATTGCTGATACGAATTCTGACTAACTAATCCACATACAATACAAATAGAACAAGGTGCTTAGGTATCAACATATTATTTTTATGGGTTTTCCTGTTTTGCATACATTGTTATTGATTCGTATTTAAATTATCCTTTTACAGGTTAAGGTATATACCTAATGGCTTGACTTGACAGACAGTGTCTTGTATTAGCTATGAATATTCTATTCGAACAGCAACAAATATTTTAAAAATGTGCGATGTGAAAAACAGTCGAATTTTCTAATATTTTTAAAATCTCTGCGCAATTTTCTTTCCAAAAGAAACTTTAACAAAGTATTAGAAAACTTAAAAAAAAATATGCTGGAAATTGCTAGTCATTTTCATGTTATGGCGTGACCAAGGGAAATAGGGATTATTTTTTTATATCTTGATCATTTAAAGGTTTAAAATTGTTTATTGTGTATATCTACCTACTAGCTTCCCGCCCACGGCTTCGCCCGCGTAGTTTCTCGACTTTTCTATACTAAAATATGTATGTATTATACATATAAACCTTCCTCTTGAATCACTCTATCTACTAAAAAAAACCGCATCAAAATCCGTTGCGTAGTTTCAAAGATTTAAGCATACAAAGGGACATAGGGACAGAGAAAGCGACTTTGTTTTATACTATGTAGTGATAGTGAAGCATAACAATACCGTTAGGCCTGTATTCCCCCAAGGGTAAAAAACCGGCCAAGTGCGAGTCGGACTCGCGCACGGAGGGTTCCGTACCATTACGATTTATGATGTATTAAAAACAATACTTAGTAGATCTCGTTCAAACCAATTTTCGTTGGAAGTTCCCTAAAAAGCAGAGAGTTTATTTACTCACACAATACACCCGTGTTAAGGTCACATGTAATAGGGAGTAAACCCGGTAACAAATCCAAACTCCCGAGTTACTAAGATTTAATATCCTAATAAGACTACTCAAACTGGAATCGAACGAAAAGAACCGAAGATACCTGTAGCAGTAGTCACGCTTGGGGGTAGGTACTGGAATATGTTGATTTTGCTACATCGACAATGTTCGAGTATTTACTCACATTACGAAATCATCACTCATAGTTTTGAAGCCCGACGGGTATTTTTTAACGGCTAAGTACAACACAATACCTTGTCAACTATGTATTGTAATTTCATGTAAAACAGAAATGTGTAATTTGTGGAGATGAAATAAACATTTTTATTATTTATTATTGTTACATGAAGCAGTCGTGAAACTGTAGCTTGTACCTACAGTCGCCAGCAGGTACAAAATTGTCAGATTTCTCCAAATGATTTTAAACCTTAAATTGTTGAAGATAAAGATCAAAATCAACTGAAAAAAAATGACATTTTGTGGTTACTTGATGTGCTGCCCACCGTACTTTACGCGACGGCGGACGACGCGACAGACCGGTCGATATACGAGGTCATTACTCTAGACACGCTTTAGCCATTTAGTTATTTAACTTAACCTCTTTGAGTTATAAAAGTGTTCATAAATGTTTGGTTATTCGATTCGAGCGTTAAACTGGTATTTTTCTTACACATGGCACAATGGAATATTAGTATATTCCATAACCTACTAGTGTAGGCTCAGATCAAATAAAAAGTTAAGATGGAACTTTGCGAACAAAGAAGTGAGGCCGGCTAAAACTACGCCATGCCGTCTACAATACACAATTACACGCACACACGTATACCGAAACTACGCCTTATCTTGTCAGTCGAGCTTTCGATAGCTCGATAGCTCGACTGACAAGATAAGGCGTAGTTAACTAATACATGTTTTTCCATGTTTTTGCAACATTTTTCATTGATGCTCCGCCCCTATTGGTCTTAGCGTAATGAAATATAGCCTTCCTCGTTAAATGGGCTTAGATAGCCCATGTAACGAGGACACTGTTTTTTTTAATCGGAACCGTATATATCTAATATCGGTTTCTCCTAGGCAAGCGCGCTACTTATCATGAATTAAAAAAATATACTATCCAACTCTGTTACACATGTTCCAATATATTATTCTATTATATTCTATTCCAATCTATTTATTATATAATGTGTGTTTTTACAGGGAGTGTCAAATAACGTAGTAATGGTTGACACAAACGTGGAAAAGTTAAAGGGAGAGGTTCTGGATATGCAGCATGGAACCTGCTTCTTGGTCGATTCCAGTATCCAGGCCAGCACAGGTATATGGATATATTTTTTCAATTGTGATATGATGAAAAGCGGACATAGGTACGTCGCGTAATACAATCATATACTTACATACGTACCTAGACGATTGCAATACTATAAGTAATATTAGCGCATTGTCAATTGTTGCGAGAATTAATCTCGGATTTTAGTGCTGGCGATTATAATTTGACAGCGAAAATCACCCTCCCAGCCTTTTTTTTACAAATATTTTCGAGATCGGCTTTTAGTTCATCTAGATGTGGCCGATTTTCTAAAGGTAAGGTTAGGAACTAACGCTAACATGGCAGCATTTATTTACCCGGAATTTAATAATTTTATTATAGATTATGCATTGACGAAGGACTCTACGGTTTGCATAATCACCGCCGGCGTGCGACAGCTGGAAGGAGAGTCCCGACGTAACCTGGTGCAGAGAAACGCTGATCTACTCAAAGTTATTGTTCCCCCGGTAAGAGAACTCTTAATACTCGGCGTTTATATGTTTACCACCATTTATTGTATACTACGTTTGAAAACTACTTAACTAATAACGGTCGCTGGAGGTCGTTTAAATAGTAGGAGGAGCATTTAAATAGTATGTCTCAGCCTGTGTCTCAGTGAAGATATGTATGTAGGTAAAAGGAGGACTTTTACTTACATATTTATACTCGCGCCTTTTTCCCATAGGGGTAGGCAGAAACTACGGAACGCCATTTGCTTCGATTTTTGCATACTTCTTTTGCTTCTTCCATATTATTACACACCTGACCTTTCTGAAGGATCATACCAATAAGGTCGGTGTATGTTTCTCATGGGCGTCCCCTCCCAGCGGCTCCACTGACATTAGCTTTATAAATCCCTTGCGTTATTTCATCCATTGTCTTGCCATGTCCAAACTCGGTATACTTCCTTCAATGCGTGTTTTATCACACTATTTCTCAATCTATCATTCCGAGTTACACCGCGCATGTTTATATTCGTTTATAATTTTGCTTTTTTGTATGCAGCTAATTAAACATAGTCCGGACGCGGTACTGATAGTGGCGTGCAATCCAGTGGACGTGATGACTTACGCCACGTGGAAGATCAGTGGCTTGCCAAAACACCGCGTCATCGGCGCGGGGACCAACCTGGACACTGCCCGGTTCCGATACCTGCTGGCACAGAGACTTGCGATCGCGCCTGCTTCGTGCCATGGATATATCATTGGCGAACACGGTGACAGCAGTGGTAAGTGATTGAGAACACTATTTCATTTCCTCACAGGAGTGCGATTCCAGTGACAATGAACGGGGCCCACTGAATGGGACGGCGGGTGTTAAGATTTAAAAGAGAGTGAAAGAACGAATGAGTTACCTACTTGTCAAAGGTTTCCTCTATGCCGATGGTCGAGTCATCCTTGCATTGTTTGAAAAGGAGTTACGGAAGATGGTAACAATTATGGTTGATGTTTTTAACAATATTGGAATGAAAGTGAACGTGGGCAAGACGAAAATATTCTAAAGGAAACAAATTATGACAGCATGAAATATGCTTGTAGGTGACGTAAGAATAGAACAAGTGAGTTGCAAGTATTGCGATTATGTAGGTATTTCCATACGTTGCCGAGAAACCTTCTTGTTGAAATAAAACATGACAATTTCCACAGTACCCGTTTGGTCAGGCGTCAACATCGCCGGAGTGCGACTGCGGGACCTGAACGAGGACATTGGCACCGACGGAGACCCTGAGAATTGGAAGGAGTTGCACAAAATGGTCGTGCAGAGCGCCTACGATATCATTAAACTGAAGGGATACACGTCCTGGGCTATAGGGCTCTCACTCGCACAAATCACAAGGGCTATCCTGAACAATGCTAGCTCTGTCCATGCTGTCACCACGTGTATCAAGGTACAAAAAAAAATGTTTTATCCTAGTAGTACATGTACGACTACGTATGTTCGGAAGAGTGTATAAAGAAGTGTTTAGGTTTTCTCTAGAATTCCAGCTACACATAGAGTATCATCAATATATATTTTTTCAAATGAAATGATTACACAGTCTTCTATTTGGCACTGTTCCAAAGTACACATCGTTTTCTGGATTTTCCACGGCTCCCGAGGAATTAATTCCTCATGATGCTTTAATGTAAATATTTCCTTGACCTGCAACAGTTATGATGGGTCAGTGGCTAGTTAGATTGAATTTTCAAACAGTGTCCTCAAACACCAATTAGATTTAACGGTTTGTTTATTGGCGCTGTAGTTAGGTTATTATTAGATTTTATCAATTACCAGTAAACACTTAAATTAGTGCGAAAAAATGAAAGGCGAATTACGAATTCCTGCACGCTACCATTTTTCGCACACAAAGACAAATTCTGTAGCAGTGTATGTATAATGCTCTGCGATGCGGATCGCTACAGGTGGACAGGAGGCATCTATTAACATTTTACAGGTCAACAAACTTTCGAATTTATTTTTTCAATTTCTTAGGGGGAACACGGAATCAACGAGGACATATTCCTCTCGCTACCTTGTGTGCTGGGACATGGCGGAGTACGTGATATCATCCGCCAGCGACTCACCATAAGGGAGAGAGAACTACTTCTCAAGTCCGCCGCAACAATGTCTCAAATGCAGGCTGATATCAAACTCTAAGGATAATCATCATTGGGGGACCTAATAAGTCTCTAGAATGGTACCTATTAATTTAAATTGTGTAAGGAACAGAAAATATTTCTTGAACTCTGATTGTAGCTTTTACTTGCGATTAAATGCCAAAGCCAGTAAAGTAAGGTAGTTATATCCAAAGTTTAGAGAGTTCGTAACGAAGACAGCCGAGAAGCTAGAATTACTCTGAAGGAACCTGATTGTCATAAAGTTATGTACTTTGAAAGTATCATGTGTCAAATCTTATGTTAGCTCTGAAATAGTAATTACACGCTTATTGAATCCAATGTGGCATCATACTGATATTTAGATAAACATGAATAAGTATTTATATACCTATGTGGTGTTTTACGTTTTCATTTAAAATGTTCTTACTTTTAAAGATATTATTTGTCAAATAAAATCCATAAAATATGTTACTGGGCTATTAGTTAAAGGTCATAAGGTTCTATACAAATCGTTCTACGACCTTTTGAGATGCCAGATTTAAATTTTCGTCTGAACATAGAAACTCATCAAGTCAATAGTTTTTTTTTTATTGGGAAGTGACTGTTGTATTTCCAAAAGTTGTAGGCCAAGAATATTTACTCATACCCCATCTCCGATAACCTGGCAGTGTCGCTCGACATGGGGTTTTACCCTTCCTATCTCACTAGATCTATAAAATAAAAAATAGTAGTGTAATGTTAAAAGTATCAATTTTATCTTAATTGATATAATGTAGTATGTAAGAATTTCTTTAATTTATTATCCAGTATTAAAAACCCTACATTACCTACTTTTATATCGTACCTAGATATCAGTTACGCTATATTAGGGTAAAAAATCAATTTCTTACCTAGGCTGCGGTTGCTGCCCATCTTTGAGTGGTTCTTATTCTTGTTTGTAATCTTATAACAACAACGTTACGGATATTTCCTCTTTTATCGATAAATATATGTTTACGGTTTACCTTAAACTTCATTCTAAAGATGGGTTTATCATCTCGTAACTCGTGTAGAAGTTGAGAAATATCCAACGCGAAAGTTCCGGTAAAATTTAAAGAGCCGAAAATGGCCCAAATGGCCGTGCTTATTTTTTGCTACTTACTAGTTGTATGGGCTGAAAACCCTAAAGAAACGCAACTACCTAATAAAAAACTACTTTTTGAATTTTCAGAGCTCCTTAAACTTACAATAATTACCTTCTGTAGAGAGTAATTTTCAGTGACACCAATCGCGAAAACTATGTCGATTTTGGCAATTTTTATACTTAAAAGACTTACGCCTCTAAAAGGCAAAAAGTACCTAGATATTTCACTTTGATTATTTTATAATAATAACATGTCAAGCTTAATGTTTATCTCAGGTCACTTTATACTTTTCAAATATTAACATTACTCTCAGACCATCTTTACGTGTACGTTACTTCAGCAGGAAAGTAGCTCCTAGAGGGATACGAGTGGTACGTATAATTAGTGCGTGATCTGCTGTAAATGTGCGCCAAATAACAAAATTGTGCGTCTTGTAGTTTTGGAAAAAAAAGGAAAAAACTATTCCTGCTGGAGTAAATTCTAAACGAATGATCAGGAGAGAAATATTGTACTTCGGCACAGAGCTTATATTTGTGCGCCGAAAATATAATTTGTGCGTCTTCAGGTTTTCGAGATATTGAGTTTCCTGCTGGAGTTACGTTTTGCAGAATCGTGTATCTCTGAAACCATTATATGTGCGGATGTATAATAAACACACACGAGTAGCTCTTAATTTGTGCTTATTTCTGACGAAATAAGATTCAAGAAAATATTTATAATTTCCAAGGAATCGCCCTTTTTTGAAAACGCAAAGAAAAATCGTAGCGCCTAAACGAGAAAACGTATGAGCTCGCTAAAAACTTTTTATTCGGTCCGTCTTGACGCCTATAATAACCATAAAAAGTTTAAAAAGTGTGTGCGCTATTGAATTATATTGCTAAAAGTCGAATCAACGGCGTCATAACTTTGACGGCAAAATACAAGAAACCGGCTCAACCCAAGATGTGTAGGTTTGGGCAAAAAATAGTGCGTTTACTCAAAAATATACATAGTGAAAATATTCTGCTTGGAATGTTTCGCATTAAAAAGATCAAAAACATGTAAACAACGGCATCCCAAATTCGAATGACTACAAAAAAGCGACGGTTTCATACATATTGATGACCTTATTAACTTTACTCGTGCACCGGTTGAAACTTGTTGTTGCTGAGTATACTGGTGAAGAAAAGAAGTAAAAAATAAACTGGTTATTGGAATTATTTATTCTACTAGTTTATTTCGTGACTTTGCACATTATAAGTAAATTAAGAGATACTCGTGTGTGTTTATTATACATCCGCACATAATGGTTTCATAGATACACGATTCTGCAAAACGTTACTCCAGCGGGAAACTCAATAAACCTGAACACGTACAAACTACATTTTACTACTACTAATATATGCACTAATATATGCTCTCTGCCGAAGTATAATATTTATCTCCGATCATTCGTTTAGAATTTTCCTGCTGGAACAACGTTACTCCAGCAGGAATCGTTTTTTCCATTTTTTTCCAAAACTACAAGACAATTTTTTTATTTGGCGCTCATTTACGGCATATCACGCACTGATTATACGTACCACTCATATCACTCTAGGAGCTACTTTCCTGCTGGAGTAACGTACACCATCTTTACCGCAATATTATTGAAACTTGCAACATGAGAGACCTCATTTTTATATTAAGTTTTTTTCTTGTATTTCAAATTTATGTTTTATATGGTAATATTTACTTACGTACTTCGTTGCTCCCAGTAAGGCGAGCAGTGAATTGATTTTTTAGTTTTTATAATTTTATTGTATTATTATGTGCAAGTCGGTGATTTTCTTATTCGTTTTTAATTTTTATTAATAAAGGTTACATGTGTGTACACAATTGCGTATTTATTGATCCTATCCTATTATTATTATATCTGACTCTATTTATCGGTCCAAATTGATTTACGCATTCAGCTAAGTAGTCTGTAGCAGTAAGTGCGGGGAGACCCTTACAATGTAGAATTACCTTTCATCACAAGGAAAACTTAATTATAAAACATACCATCACACCCGTATTCCTCGAAGGATTAGGCAGAGGTGTACTATTATAATGTACCTACACCCACATTTTGTCGGTGTGGTTTAGGTCCGAAGTACCTAATAGGGGGCGAGCCTGTTGCCATTAACCGGGCACAAATCTAGACTCCGAACTGCTACTGAGAATTTCATAGAAAAAACCAATACCACTGCTCGACCTGGAGATCGAACCCAGACCTCTGGTGTAGTAGTCACGCTTAGGACCACTAGACTAATGTGACAGTCTCTTAATCATACAACGTGAAAGAAAAAACAACTTTCTTTAAAAATTATGTAATACGATTTTATAATATACATCAGCTTTAGACAATATTATGATATCTAGAAATGACACTGGCGGTTAGCATGCTTCTTATCGAATTGGAGGCACAGTAAAAAAATCACGGTTTATATTTGGGCAACACTGACGCAATTGTAAAGAAAGGCTCCGCTCGCTGAAAGTGGTAATCTAATCATGTATAAAAAAAACTCTCAGAAGTCTATAAAAAAACTGATCTAAGTTTGTCGACTTTCGGTCAATTTTTATAACAATATTATAATTTGCTTATTTTTTATTATTTTTTAGCATTAAATATTGCGAAATTTTCACAAAGAAATGAATTTTCTAGTTAAAGAAAATTTCTAGTGAAAGAAAAATTCATAGAAATTGAAGAAAGTCATTCGTTGAAAGACATAGTAATGTCTTCAATAGATGGTGCCGACGTCGCCTCAAGACGTAGAAGGTGGAAGAGAAATTCGACATCACAGGCAGTGGTCTCGGTAGCTTAATTGGTAAAGCGTCTGGTGTACTTAACCAGAGGGACGCAGGTTCAAACCCTGCCTGAGATCGAATTTTTCTTTCACTAGAAATTTTCTTTAACTAGAAAATTCATTTCTTTGTGAATATTATAATTTGCTAGTTGACATTTACGATTCTGGGCCAAGATCGGAACTACATGATGGCAGTTCCATCATGTAGTTCCGATCTAAGTTAATTTATAGGAATGAAGAAAGCAACAGATGTCAGCACCTTTGACTTTTCCTACGGCGGCCAATCAAAACGTAGTATAATGATGACGAAGAACGTTCAGCCAATAGGATTGCATTGACCAAGTGCGGTGGCTTTAGTTTTCTACCTCAATAATTTTCATATGTTATATGAAGAGCAAATTCATGCTATTGTGTTATATATTGCTTGAAACCTCCTTGATATGACTTGAATGTCAATATAAAAACATTTTGATTAGTTATTGAATAAAAAGCTGGATGTGTTAACAGCCTCACAAAATAACAATTAGATAATAATTCTTCTGTTTGCTTGTGCGATGCCCATTCTCATATAAGATAAAATCGGAGTCTAATGTGCGTCAGTCGTTAATACCGTCAAGTGGGAGAACGGATAACTAATTTTTATATATCTCAAAGGTCCATATTTTTAAATTGATCACAGATCATAAAGGCGTTTTCTTGTTCCAACAACTCGAACGTTATAGGAAAGTGGATATCTTTTAATTACAAAGTCCAATATGTATTTGAGCAAATTAAAAGGAACCGAACGTTTTTATTTTTTTATTTAAAAGGACGTTTACAGACTGTCCTGTTCACTGTATTTAATGCACCCCACTCGCATGCCATTTTGTTTGGAAATTAATAAGCACTGCAGTATACATTATCTTAATGTTTTTAAACAGTAGTTTAAAGTTGAACTGAGACAAAAGTTTACAATTGTCCGAATTAATACTTTACTTACAATATCTAAGGTTACATTTGGAAAGGCGTCTATGTATCTGTGTTGTGCGGGCAGACTTGAGCGGCAGTGTAGCGGCGTACATTCCATCGTTAAAACTATTATATAGGTACTACATAATCATATCTCACATATTTAATTCATAATGGGTCGTAGTACATAAAACATACAAGATTAAAATTTTTGCATTTTGGTCACAATTTAGGACAAAATATTACGCGCTAAAACTTAATTCTATATACAATTCATTAGTATTAAATCGATTTATCATTATTTTAACAAGTTCATACGTTAAAATTAGGAATAAGCAGAAAAATTCATTTTAGCATAAATCACAGACACTTTTTTTTTAAACGGCCACTTTAGGAATATAATATAATTTATACTTTAAAAAAAATTCAATTCATTCATTTACTAAAATTAAGTTTTACCTTTTCAAATCGTGAAATCTTGATTTCTCTATTTATAATAATGGCCTGTGGATGTTAAGACAACTACTGAACTAATCTTCGATTCGGCGGCAGGTTTGTGTTTAATAAAACCTCCCGATAATAATTGTTTTAAAAGCCGACAAATAAATTGCGAATTAAATTTTCAAATAACTAAAATACCAAACTCAACAGGTGGGCATATTGACTAAAGAACAATTACCGTAAACTACAGCTTAGAGAAAATAACGTAATCCTATTGAGTGAATATTGAATAAGATCTACATTTGGCGAGTGCCTTTGTTTCTAAATTACATGCACATAAAAAGTTGGCTACAAGAAGAATGCTTATCAACTAAAACATTGATTAAGGCAATGTTTTCAAGTCACTTCGAATTAAATATCGGTTCGAGAAGCGACGCTTCATATGTCGTTACATATTTATGTACGAGACGTCGATGCATACACGCTATAACATATTATTACAAGAATAATATCTAACGTGAGCGTAAATGAAACACGCATAATACATAATCACATAGGTTAACTTATAAAAACATTAAAATCTCAAGTGATTATTACTATAATTATCAGGAATGCGAGTGATGTGTCCTTCAATATTTATTGTTTGTTGTTCTTGGAGCACATATGCATCGACATGCGCGTGAGTGGCTATTATCCTGTGCGCGGGACATGCGTGTGCGTCGGGCACGAGCTTCAGTGCGCATGCGCGTCGTCGCGCTCACGTCAGGTGTCGTTGGGCGAGCGCAGCGAGTGCAAGGCGTTGCCGTGTCCCGCTGGCCGCCGCCGGTCCAGGAACGTTTTCAATTGCATCGCCGATAATGGTGTCGACGGCGCCTAAACAAACATCCACAATTACAAACCTTACGAACTCGAGGCAGTGTACTTCAATGTTGACAATACATGTACAATATGTAAAATATATGTAGGTACCTTTATGTACTATTTACATAAAGGTACCTACATATATTTTATTTCCTACTAGCGTCCTACCAGTTATGACCTACGGAGCCGACACGTAGGCACTCACGACGATACTGGTTCAAAAATTTCAAGTCACCCAGACATCAAAGTCAAAGACAGTCAACTCAAAGGATTAGCACACTGAAGTGGCAATGGGCGTTGAAGTAAACGAGTTCTCAAGTGGAGACCGCGTCTAGGCAAACGTAGTGTAGGACGCCTGCTAGCCAGGTAGAATTACGACAGCATTACAGCTGGCAGCAACTGGACGAAAATAGCTGAAGATCGTGTTCTGTAGCGTTCAATAAAAGAGGTCTACGTTCAACAGTGGACGAAAACGGGCTCATAATGATGATGATGTGTAGACATTATGAGTTTTATTTTGATCACGCGAACAAAACAGTGGTAGCACTGTTTCGTTCGCGTGATCAAAATAAAACTTAGCCTACAAGATTCTGGAATAATGTAGCTATTGTAGCGACATCTAGCGCGCTACATAGAAACTTCGTCGAGCAAATCCTGAATCGCTAGCGAAGTTTACCGCGCGACTAGCATATAAACAACCGCCTGACGTCAACCGTCGTGCCGTCACCCGCCAGGCAAAAACACCTGCCTGATTGAAGGATCCTCCGTTTGGTTAGAGGGGCAACACAACTCGCCTCTCCACACTATCTATGAGGGAAATAATTTTCGTCGGATCATTAGTTAAGGAGATAAACCCTACGTAGGTACAAACTAATAAAATTAATTTATAATATATAATGTTACTGTAGACCAGGGGTCACCAAATGGCGGACCGCGATCCGCATCCGGACCTATTTTGTGCGGACCGCGAGAACACAGCAACTTGTACTACGGAGTACGTAATTTAATAAAAATGTAAAAAAAAAAATTCTTCTCATTGATATGTAAAAAATATCGCACACGGATACCTATTGTTGTTTTAATCTGTTGTTTATTGGTCAGATAGGTATCCGTATAGGAAATGAAATAGTGAGCATAACTCAATCACACAGATTTTTGACTTAACTCTCTTTAGATCTAGGTGTGCGATATGTAGGTAGGTTACTTACCTACTTTTTTATTTCCATAATTACATTTGTTTAATTTTTTTTTCTATAAAATGTTGTGCGGTCCGCGATGGTCATTTCATTTCTTAAAACGGACTCCGAACGAAACTAATTGGTAACCCCTGGTGTAAACTATGGCGTAAAGAAGCGTTAATGCTAGTACAGTTTGTTCGAAATAAGGAAGCCGATCGGAAGTAGACTGCAAGTCGCTGCGCAGTAGTCATATTTACGTCAAAATCAGTAGCGCGCATGCGTGGTTATGGCGCGAGGGGCGGGGTCAGCGCCTGTTCGCTGTTTCACTCAATCCTTAGTGTTTGATGTATAATTCTGTCTCGCTCCCCCAATTAGTTCTTGGATATTGTTTTTGTTATTTCTCATTGCTAATGTATTATTGTGGTTTGTCCTTGTTTCTTTTTCCTAAAAAAGTCCTAAACGCAACACTGTTTTGCAAATCTGTGGACTATTTACAATTTAAATGACAGTTTCATGATTTTGAGAAAATTCAAGTATGGATTTTATCAATAAAGCAATCCAGCAATATTACACATAATGTTAACAAATTATTGATCTTATTTTCGAAATTATTTAAATACGTTTCCGAACGCTAACACTTTATTAAGCGACTGTAACTGTGCGGCCCCAGAAAACGGCTAACTTCCGATCGGCTTACTTATTTCGAACAAACTGTAGGTGGTAGTACCGACCTCGTCAAACCACGTGTCAAGCAGTGCGTCGCGCGGTGCGAGGCGGCGCGCCGGCGCGGGCTCCAGCAGGCCGCGGATCATGAGCTGCGCGCGCTCAGCCACGCCCGACCAGTGCTCCGGCGGGAAGCAGTAGTCGCACTTTATTATGTTTGCTGTCGTCTCCTCTATCGACTCGTCCAGGAACGGCGATAGCTGAACGTACAAATGGATATATTGTAGAATAGTGTTTGTGAACCTATACTTAAATACATAGGTTCAGGTATTTTTCATGTCACTGTGATTACATATTGAGCTTCACGAGTGGGTCGGTCCCCGATGGATACAATTTGGGTGACGGTTTCTTCTAGGTAAGCGACTAAGCGCGCTCCATGAAAGATCTGTGTCGCTTAACATCAAGCGAACTGGCGGTCAGGTGTAGGCCAAAATATCGAAATGGCTGGACAGTAGGTAGTCAATTTTAAAATTGAAAAACGTTCTAAGCTAAATGGCCAGTTTTCAAACTTACTCACATTTCGGCCTTTTTGTTACGAGTACAAAAATGCTGAAATGTGATCAACCACAAAGATTATCGACTGTAACCTGTGCGATTGTTCGAGAAAGCTGTTTTTTTTTACTTATCCAACCTAGTAATTTTTAACTTACCCCTGTTAGGAATACGTATAAGAATACGCCGGCAGCCCAGGCGTCCCAGGCGGGGGCGGGCGGGCGGCCGAGAACGCACTCCGGCGGCGCGAACTCGAGCTGCGCGGGCGCCGGTGGCAGTACCTCACGGCCTGTATTACCCGTGCCCGCCTCACCCGTCTCCACCGCGGACCCGAGGTCCACCAGCTTAAGCTGAGGCACGGCTCCACCCAACTCCACCAAAATGTTTTCAGGCTGTAACGTTAAACATTCTTGCCCTTATCCCAATTTATTTGGGGTACAACTATTGTCCCATTCCTTCCTTATCAATTCAAGAAATTTCAATTTGCTTAAGGGTAATTATGGTGATATTAAGTTCGTATATCTACGATTACGTAGTCAATTTGGTACTGTCCCATCAATTAGAGTATTCGCAAAATTAATTCTACAGGCTAATAAAAGTGTCATAAAAAGAATAGCTTCTCCGAAGAACCAATAGCAAGAATTTAATCAGAAATGATAAACTAACACTAATGATCCTTATTTCTATGGGTGTGTACAGAACAGACAGGTCAAACTAATAATTTGAATAAATCCTGAGAGCTAAACTAACTCTCAGGATTTATTCAAATTATTAAAATATCACGTACAGTGTTTAAGTTAGTCGCTGCCGACTATTAATGACAATCAGGACCGACGACTTTACGTACTCTTCCAGGTATTCGGGTGATATTATTTAGCACCATCGAGACCCACTTGCATTGAAAAAGATAGGTAGTTAATCAAAGAGCAAAAAAAACTTACCCTAACGTCAAGATGTGCAACATTGATGGTGTGTAGCCAGTCCAGCGCAGACAGAAGTTGTTTCGTGTGATGCGCAACCATTTGTTGTGTGTATATGTGGGGGGAAGCCGCAGCCCAGTCCAGCAGCGGGCCCCCACCCACCATTTCAAGTACGAGCGTGTGCGCGCCCGCACGAGGTACCTCGGCGAACAAAGCCATTGCTCGGACTAAGGCGCCGTGCGCTGAACGAGATAGAATGCGGTACTCGCGCATGGCATCAGCGCCGCGACCCGCTAACACCTGGTCAGACGTCATACAAACGTTACTGTTTCTGTTTTTATCAATATGATACAAAATAATTATGAACATGTTCAATGCTTAACAATGCCAACCTGTTTCAATGCCACTCGTTGTCCGGTCCCGGTATCCCTGGCAGCGAGCACCCGTGCAGTGCGACCGCGTCCGATCTCCTCCTCGACGCTATACCTTCTGGCGAACTGCTCGCGCTGCCAGGCCCCCCCACCCCCGCACGCCGCAGGGCCCGATGCTGGTCCGGGAGCGCCGCTGCGCGTGCAGATAAGCCGGAAACTGTATTGTCCCGCGGGTAGTTCCTCCAGTGCTAGCGTGTTGGCTGCGGCAGGAGTCTCGGTGGCTCGTCGCCACTCTCCCTCACCAACGCGGCAGTACTCGAGGTGTGCCGGCGCCGGCTCATCCCACTGCACGACGAGTCCTCCACCCGGATGAGCTCGCACGGCAGGTACACCTGGAGCCCCGCCGGCGCCTACAGTGAGCCGCGCAGAGCTCTGGACGCCGCCCAACTCGTTGCTGACGAGGCAGCAGTATACCCCGGCGTCCGAAGCACGGCACGCATGTATCGTCAAAGTGGCCAGTCCGTCTGGCGAAAGAGAAATGGCGAACCGGCCGCCGTGTCGCAACGCTCGCGTCTCCGGCGCCGTCTTGCGCCAGGAGGCAGAGCCGCGCGTGGCGACCGCCCGGCACGCGAGCGTGGCGGTGGCGCCGGGCGCGACCGTCACGTCGGCCGCCGGCTCGGACAGCTCGGGCGCGCGAAGCTCCGTCACGACGCCGTCGGCGCCGGTCTCGCCGCCCCCGCTCGCGCTGCTAGCGGCGCTCGCCCCACGCCGCAGCTTGAGTCCCCACGGCCGCTTGGACAAGCCCTGTCATACGTAGCCAGTGAAGACGTACTACCGACGGGGAAGCGGTCGCGCCCTATACACATCACAAGCGTCGCATGCATGCTCACCCGCGCTCCACATCGTCGGCATCGTCCGGTAAGAATTCGTTACATCTAACATATACAATCAATAAATTAAAACTTAAAGTCAATGGCGGTTATTCCAAATCACTTAGCACAAAAGTTGCGCGTCAGTCAAACGGCCCGCTATCACAGTCTGTGTTAAAAATGCATTCCCGTGTTTATCATACCTACAACAAAAGAAATACAGACAAGCGTTAAAATAAAACATGCAACAGAGAAGTAGAAGTAATACACCCAAGTGCAGAATGAATACGTCAAAGTGCGAAAAGATTTTATACAAGGTTATTGGGAAAATACCAGAAATCTCATAGTAGTTACGTATTAACTTCGTATTTCTTCTTAAACTGTTCATAATTCAAATATTTTCGATCACGGCAAGTTTAAACGGCACAAAAAGATTTTTTCGGTAGTGTACAAAATGTTGCACACGAAAAATAAAGGGGGCCAGCAACGAATCAGCAACTCCGCTGCTCTTGCAGGTCCAGGAGCAGCTATGACTATTGGTTGCGGCAGACGCAACGTTATGGCGACCAATCATCGCTCCCAATTGACGGCTTCGCAGTCTGCTGCCAACCAATACGCTCGCAACCGGCGGAGCCGAAATTTTGAGAAGCGTCGATAAAAGTCGAACAGTTGATCGACATGTTTTGTTCAATATTCTAAACTTCTAGATCTAAGCAGGTTTAAAATAGTACAAGTATTGAAGTCAATGGATTTTAAGTTTTCATTCCATTTTAATCGTGAACAACCAGTCACCATTTTAGGCTTACCCGTTTAATTTGGGTCATTTTAGCAATAATCTGTTCTAGGTATTTTTCCAATAACTCGTATATAATTTCCAGATTTATGAGATTAAGCCGCTGAAATCAAAATACTTTTCCTATCTTGAATGCCTACAGTTAAATTTATCTTATTTAATTACTTTGATGAGGTCGGTAACTACTTCATTTAGGATAAAGAAAATATTGTTTACCTATTAACTTACAGTACGGTCGACATAACTGTGCGAGTTCTCTACAAATTGTTGTGCAGTAGAAATGGCTAGGTGGCTACGCAGGTAAAATGTCATAATAACATACCATCACGCCTGTATTCCCCGAGGGGTTAGGCAGAGGTGTACTAATGTACACCCACATTTCGCCGGTATGTTTAGGTCCCATGTAATAGGGGGCAAGCCTATTGCCATTAACCGGGCACAAATCCAGACTCCGAGCTGCTACTGGGAAATTCATAGAAAAACCCAATAACACTTTGCTCGACCTGGGGATCGAACCCAGGACCTCTAGCGTAGCAGTCGCGCTAAGGACCACTAGACTAATGAGGCAGTCATGTCATAATATAAGCACATGCAACATTTCCAACCCCAATTGTCTCTAATACATCAAGTTTTTATATTATAATGGAACACTGTAAAACCACTTTCGGACAATATAAATAAATAAATAAAAATAAATTTCAGACACGCACAATTATTTCGAACGGTCTGTAACAGTCTAATTTCGGCAAGTTCCTTCCTCCTTGAAATCCTTCAATGAATTTATTTTAGTGAAGGAAAAATTCAACTGCGGGCAGGATTCGAACCTGCGTTTTCTGGTTAGGTACGCTATGATCATTAAGTAATCCACCGCGATTCCCGCCCGCTAGGTCGAAATTTGCCTTCACATTTTTGTATTTACGTCTTTGAGGTGACTTCAGTGACATGTATTGATATGCAAGTTCGCTTCTCAACCGACATGACTTGCTTTACAGCAAGTAATTACGATGTCGTTCGATGTCACCTTACCTTTTAACTATCTTTTTGTATTTTTTATGCATTTGTCATGCTAATTTCAAAAGGGATTAGTGTTTGACCAGTTTGCGTTTGTATTTTTTTCGGCTAGACGTGGCCTATTGGATCGTAGGCCTCTCATACTTGATATACTGTCTGATTTAAAAAGTTTGTTTAAAAATTGTTAACGTACTTAGCAGATAGTGGTAGGGTCTCGCTAACTTGTCTACATGCCAATATGAATGTGTCCGCACGACCGGAGAAGTAATACACTCCCACAGAATATCGACGTCAAGTAGCAGTATGCATACTGTTGCACAGTGAGTATTGAGCGCCGGAGGTTCAATTCCTCCCTCAGTCCCCTTTTCCTTAAATAGGCTCGGCAACGTATCTACAACTCCTATGGTTCAAATGTCCATGGCTGGCGATGACTACTTACCATCAGGTAGCTCGCCTGCTCGTTTGCCGAGTTATTGCATATAAAACATAAAAAAACAGTAAATTGACAATTTTGTCAGAATCCTTTATTTTACACAAAAATCTTCTACGGTAATTTTGATTAAGTAATTTTAATGTCGCAATTTCGACTGCCATGTACAGATTTCTCCAAATGATTTTAAACCTTAAATTTTTGAAGATAAAGTTCAAAATCAACTGAGATCAACGTACCATACCTAGAATGTGTTATAAATAGCCGAACAATTTGCGAAAAGCCAAGAAAAAAATGAATATCGTGTAATGACACAACATGACACGTCATACTATACCTGCACTTATAGTATAAGCTGATCTTGTGTATAGGCTAGCGTACAAAAGTCATCATCATTACCACAGATCACCTCACCGTTTATTCAGCTTATTAGGTTTTTGTTTGGAAAATACACCATTTGGTTATAAACTGTCTATTAACTAACTACTGTATGTACTGTCTCCTGTGCGGTTGGCTAAATAAACCTTTATTTCTTTCTTTTTTAGAGATATGCAATCGAACAAGAGACCACAAGCAGGGTGGAAGGGACATCGACACAAAACCGCTTACCATGAATTCATTGTGGACCCCCCTGCAATTAAATTTTACGTCGGTTATTTCTTCACGTCACTTTACCTGTACCTCGACCATGAGTTTTATCACGTAAAAACGCTAGCGCCGCCGTAAAATATTTGCATGGAAAACCCTCCAACGCCTCTAGCGGTTACGTAAGGAACTAAAATCGGTAGTATGAGATTACAACGTTTTGATGCGTAATTCACCTAGCGAAAGCAATCCGATAGCGACTCGGATTTGTATGGCAGATAAACAAATTTGGCACCATGAGTCATTATTTTGACTAACGTAATCGAACAAAACCATTTCCATAAAAGTAACGTAACTCACTGTCAAATTTTGCCGTGAATGACTTATTTCATAGGAAGTATAAAGTTTTGTTGATAAAAAAATCTGGGAGAGCATATTTAGCGTGGGATATGTTAGCCGTGGCTGAATATGAAGACAATCGCCGCGAACAAGGAATAACATAGGCAGATATGAGAGTTCTAGCTGGATATCCACTAGAAAATATTAGTGAACAGAAGTTCGTGAAATTTTACGGACTTCTACTTCTAGCCTACTTTGGGTTTTCTATGAAATTCTCGGTAGCAACTCGGAGTCAGTATTTATGCCCGGTTAATGGCAATAGGCTCGCCCCCTATTACATGGGACCTAAACATACCGATGATTTGTGGGTGTTATAAGTACACCTCTGCCTAACCCTTCGGGGAATACAGGCGTGATGGTATGTTATGCTATCAAGTACTTGCCGTACTTAGAACGTATTTCGGTTGCAGCTTTTATGTGTGTTACTATTTCATGCTCATGAGGATTACCAGAGCATTGTTGGCGAAGCGAATTAATTCTCACAAGAAACCATAGGCATATTTATTAAAGAGGTGACAGATGCATTAAATCAACCTCATATAGTTAAAAGATTCATCAAATTTCCAAGTACAGGACAGGCAAGAAATTCTATTAAACAAAGGTAATTAATAAGTAAATGAATTATGAGTAATTAATAACCAACATTATACAACGATCGCATGAAAAAGAAAGATATTTGTTTACAATTTGACTAGTAATACAATCCATGACAACGACATTTTTGTTTATGATAAAGAAGAAAAAAACGAAATCACACCATTACGAATATATCCTTACACACGCATGACATTTTCTATTTAGTCGGGTTACACGGTAAAAGTAGCATTATTTTATTTCTCTTTTGTTCACACCTTGATAGAAAAGGATGATTATATTAAGCGTGAAGTTAACTATAAACATACTAATGCCAACCGAACGACATGCTACGGAAATCTACGATCGAGCTTACTACAGCGTGTGACGTAATCAACAATTTAACTCATGGTACAAGTGCCATCGAAATCTATCCGATGCACGTTATAACGCTAGCGATTTTGTTTACCTATAGTTATTTTATAACATAAACTCATGGTCGAGGTACTGTAGTTTAATTTCTACTTCAAACTGTATAAAATCGGTATTCCTTTTCTTGATAAAGCACTTACAAACTTACTTATTTCAGTCAACATTTGTTGTGTTAGTAAAACCCTAAAGAGTCAGCTATTTAGGTAGGTAGCGAGAGAGCGCGGGCGCTGATGTTTATAGCAGAGAGTTGTGAACGCGTTACTTGCAATACATTGCGCTCTTAAAATATGTAACTGATTATTAAAGAGATTAATGACTTGTTTACCGTGATTGTATATCTTGCATTCAATGTAACTTTCTCATTACGTTTTTGCGTGTCTCTTCCACCCTGTATAGTATGATGTGTACCCGTGTGTCAGTGAAACATATTGTGATTTGTATCCAACCAGCTTTCCGCCCACGGCTTCGCCCGCATGTTTTCTCAAATTTTCTTTACTTGAATATGTATGTATTATACATATAAAACTTCCTCTTGAATCACTGTATCTATTAAAAAAACCGCATCAAAATCCGTTGCGTAGTTTTAAAGATCTAAGCATACATAGGGACAGACAGACAGCAGGAAGCAACTTTGTTTTATACTATGCAGTGAAGTGGACACTTTAGCTCCTCAGCTATGTACCCACCCTTGACTCTTGCATAGTTTCTTTGTTAGTAACACTTGATGCTTGATAAGCGAGTATCGTTAAGAACAATTTCAGAATTTAACGGTAATATTTATATTAATAAAATAAATTTGTCAGATGTTAATATTTACGATATCCTAGAACGCAATGACGGTTAATGTCGAGAAGATCTACGTTTACCCACATATACATATTTATTACTGTTACCTTTTTTTCATGCAAAATAAAGTTATTAGTTAATTTGATCTCATGCTGAATTTTTTGTAAAAATTCAGCAGAAATAGATTCTGATCTATAATAAGCCCCAAAACTTTTATACTTTCTAGAAGCGCAAGGTTAGATCAGTATGCATATAGTATCGTTATTGTTAAGTGGCTCTGTCTTCGTATACTTACATTGGCGTGTGGCGGTGAGGTGGGGCTGACGGCAGCGCTGCCACCACCTTTTTTACGGTCATCGGCGCGTATAGTAGTTGTTGGTAGGTTGATAGTATTCGCCTTAGCGTGAGGGCGCTGTGCGCGTGACCGCAGTTCTGGGGCCAGGCGGCCGCCTAAGGACGGCGGAACGCTCTCTGTCTTGCGCAGTCCGCACCAACCCTCACCTACACTATCGGCACGGGAATAGGAACGTTAAAATTCAAAATAAAACCAAACAAAAACGGGTGCACCAGCTTTTGTCCACTGTGTGTGTGTGCGAGTACTTTCCACTGTGACTATTTTGATTTTACAAAACTGTGGCAAGGTTAGTTAAGACGCAACTATTGCAAGAGTATATATCGAGAAATTCCTGACCATTTTCTAATATGGTGAAGTATTTTTAGCCAAAGAAAAATTTCACCAGGTATTTGTATATATAAAATTTATATCTTTTTAATTGCTTAGCATGCGTTAATACCAAATAAGTACCCACTACCACATACTAATGTACAGTCGCCAGCACATCAGGCTATACAAAACTGTAAAATTTTCTAATGATTTTAAACCTTAAAATGTTCGTGATTAAGTTCAAAATCGACTGACGAAACTTCACATTTTGTGGTAACTTGATGTAACGGATTCATATAAATTGGTTTTCCTTATGCTAACTGTATGTTTTTAATTTATGTTTAAATATTGTTAATCTGTTAAATAAGTTTTCACATAGAAAGTACTCGTTTCAGATTAAAAGAAAAAAAAAGGGGGTAAATAAACTAAAACATGTTCATTTGGGTGTTGTTTAAAATGTGTGCTAATTATATTTCTATTTCTGTTGTTAGTAAATTTAAGGTTAGTTACGAATATGCTTATTTCCATGGTGAGAGCTGCGAATGCCAGGGAATGTACCTTCAAGATTTTAGTAAGCACTTAGGAAAATTTTACTAAAAGAAAACACTCCTTTCCTCCTTAAATGAGAAAATTAACATAGCTAAGCTATTAAATCTTCTATCAAATTAAAAAGACGTCAAGTTTTATCTAAGAATTTACTAGTTTGTTAGTAGAAACAATCAATCGATTGTGATTAGTTATCCGATTGTAATCGATTAGTGTCTATTATACAGATGGGTTCACATTTGGTTATTTGGATCCCAGGATTAGTTCCAATTTGTTATCAAAATAGTTTGTATTTGATTCTATACAAAATTAAGATTTGTTTCCTTGGAGTAAAATTTTCTAATTTCAATATGTATGGTGCATTCCCTCCAAGCCGCCACCGTTTCTTCCACCCTGTATAACGCACTGATTCTATGATATTAGAGCGCGCCTTAGCCAAGTGTTAAACTAATGTTATTTGGTTAGTAATATTGTGTTAGTAAAACTACAGCGCTAGGCTCAGTGTTGTCTATTAGCGTCAGTTAGCCAAAGCTGGGCCCCAAATTAAAACCATAACGATATAAACATAAAAAAATATAATCAAGCAGGCGGGACTAAAAGCAGTAAACCACAAGCGTATTTTATTGACATTTATTGGTTACTCATGTAACATAATAGTCAAGTATTACAGTGATTGTTAGATGTTGCTATTATATACATAACTTAGGATTGACAGGCGAATATATACATACGACAGTTACAAAACTATAATACCTAAGTGTCGTGACACTCGAAGAAATTAAAAACTTTTTGGTCGAAATTGGAGCAAAATAAGATACACTTACGTAGATACTAAAATATAAGTATACTAGTACAGATCATGATAGCCACGATCTTATAATATCGTGGAAGTGAAACTACACATTATATTTAATTTAATGATAAAAATCGTTTACATTATTTCATACAAGCAGATAACTTAACGTAATACTGCGCAATTACAAACAAATCGTGGGCGTGGCAGCCGCACGTCAAATCATATTAGTCTAAAATTAAATATAGTCTAAATTAAGTGAGTAATTAACTAGATAGCGACAATGAAGCGTGATTAGCTCCTCTATAAAGCGTTAGTCACCTCAACGTAACAATTGTAAGTAAATACAATATCCTCTACACGGAAGGCACGCGTAAGCGACTGTGGATAACTACGGTACCTGTCTATTCGGGCACTAAGTCTGCAATTTGTTATGTCAAAATAGTCATTCAGACTTCAGAATTGTTGATTTTTGACAGTTCTTTTACGGACCTGTCAATTCATGTTCTATGTCATACAGTGTCATTGGAAGAACGTTCACGTTTCTATAGCAGACTAGGCCCCCTATCTGCTTGCCTCTACGCGTGCCTTCCTGGAGTCAAGCGAAATGCATTAGCGCACTTACAGAACTTTAATTGTTAGTATTCTCCCGCAAGTTCTTATTAGCGTAGCATAACTCGGCAAAGAATATAATACATAACTTATTCGGTACACCTTACATACTAATATTATTATAACATTCAAAGCTGTTTCATTAAGCATGTTTGGTTAATATTAGGTATCGTTAAATCTTAGTTACTAGCTGGGATTTTATGTAGCAAATACACGATAGAACAGAATGATACTAATTTATTGTGGAACTAACGAAACTCAAGTGTTGGCCCCTATACGTGGATAATTTTGACAGGGTCTATCTAAAACAAGTTTTTAGTGTTGTATAAATGTTGGATTTTGACGTATAACGGAGCCGGGGTCTAACGTGTACTTCACGTTAAGATAAGTATAGAAGGACTGATTAAACTGCGGTTATTATTATTTAGATAAAAAAATCGTTAATACGTTAAACACCTAATAGATACGACACTTTTGTGAAGTGGAAGTAAATCTGGGATATGTCTTGTTGTGAGCATTTGAGTCTGAACAGTGGTAAAAGATCTGAATATTCGATTATACGCCTGGCGTCAATTGCTATGTAACTCTACCGCGCTTATATAAAGTGTATTCGTGACTTACTCTGACATGCTCACTAGTCCAGCCATTCAAAATATGTTTCCGTTCACTCCTTCATATCCAGTCTTCTTTGATTCCTACTTAACAACTAAGCGAATAGTTTATTAATAACATAATGATCATTCGTATCTGCATGATACAAGCGATGTGGTATTTAATACTAAATGAGTTTGAGATAGAGCGTGAAATTCACGGGAACACGTCTACGCCTAGCCCAAAATACAAAACGAGTCGAAGTTAAAGAGTGTCGCAATAGGAATTACTACTCATTTTCGGACACAGAAGCATGACACATGCATGACTAAGTAAGTACGATTCATTTTCACCAAGAGCTTTTAGGTGCCACATTATCTCGAATAGCAATATTCCAATCAATGCATAATCTCTCTCATTCATTTATATAATAAATACATTCCGGTGGGTACGATTTTACGGAAGTTACTTTCCAGGTGTTGCGTGACGAAGTGAAACAACGCAGCAGTACTTGACAATATTACAACGCCACTACTTATCGAAGCAATTATAATCTACGATGTAGTGCCTACCAACATTCCGCTGCTGCGTACGTTTACTTCGTCTTCCTACTGCTTCTACTAGGTAGATAGTAGTGTCTTATAACGTTAACATTAACTTCCATCGCTTAGGCAGGTTGTTGCCTGGTTATCATTCATATATGAAGAGTGATGCGTGACGAAGTGAAGCAACGCAGCAGTACTTGACAAAAATACAACGCCACTACTTATCGAAGCAATTATAATCTACGACGTAGTGCCTACCAACATTCCGCTACCGCGTACGTTTACTTCATTTCCGTAATGCGTTTCCTAAGTAGTGTGTGCAAGATTATCATTTACATGGGAAGAATGTTGTGTGACGAAGTGAAACAACGTAGCAGTATCTGACAGCAATGCAACGCCACTACTTATCGAAGCACTTATAATCTACGACGTAGTGCCTACCAACATTCCACTGCCGCGCCGTTTACTTCAGTCTGCCTACTGCGGCTACTGGGCAGATGGTGTTAGATATATCATAATTTTCAGCATTTAAGCACTTTCCTGGTTATCATTGAGATAGGCAGGGTGTTGCGTGATGAAGTAAAACAACGCAGCAGTATCTGACAGTAAAATAACGCCACTACTTATGGATGCAATTATAAATATACGACGTAATGCCTTCTAACACTCCGCTGCGGCGTCATTTACTTCAGTCTTTCTAATGCGTCTACTAGGTAGATGGTATAAGTCAAATAGTTATCTATAACTTCCATCATTTAGGTACTTTCCTAGTTATCATTCAGATGTGAAGATGATGCGTGACGAAGTGAAACAACACAGCAGTACATGACAATAATACAACGCCACTACTTATCGAAGCAATTATAATCTACGACGTAGTGCCTACCAACAATCCGCTGCCGCGTACGTTTACTTCGTCTTTTTAATGCGTCTAATAGGTAGATAGTGATATTGATCTCATAACGTTAACATTAACTTCCATCACTAAATTGGCAGTGTTCAGCAAATAAGCGTCATATTATGACGCGACGTTTACATCTATATCATATAGGTTGACTATTTTCACAGAGATCATTATGGCAACCATCCTAACCATTAATGATAAAGGCTTCCTCTATAAATTTCTACAAAAATCTATCTACCTTTCACGACTTCTCGCTACCTTTATCAGTTCGTCAGTCCATCTCGTTAGAACTATTTTCTGGTGTATCTTCTCGACTCGTGAATCTTTTAATGGTTGTCAAGTTATACGAGCTATGTGCCCTACCGACTGTGCTATACCTCTTCCCATAGCTCGGTGAATGACCATCTTTTTTTATGACTCACAAATTCCATGAACACAATGACATCTTTGAAAGTTGTAAAATGGCCAACTATATTTCTCAAATATTTGTTTTTCTGTGAACCATATCACGATAATAATGATCCAATATTTTTCTGTTTATTACCAATCCAATCATCCTAGAATATCATCGAAACAATTAACACCCATGAAACTAAATGGATCTCTCCACAATAAGTCCTGTATGTAAAAGTTAGGGATAGTTGCCTCAACTCTGTAAAAAAAACTCACCTATATAATGTACTAATAACTAAACATGAATCTCTCGGTTCTCACTAAATGTTTATTTAGTCTAATGGCAGTATGGTGTTATTTCTGTGCAGGAGTGTAAGACATTATGAACCAAACTATTCTCATCGTGCTTCTATCTGTGAGCGCGGTCAGTTGATAATGACATTAGTACGATATTAACAAGAGATCGCATTGACGACGGTCCTGCTACACACTGCTATATCTAAATAAATACACCTAAATATCAATTCCAATGTTTGTTAAACCTAGCATGGACAGTAATTATTCGCTAGTTGACGTCCTCACTGATCGTGGCCCACGCGGCTCTGTTGCGAGCGCGTGCTCAAACTCGCATCATCATACAATCGTTTTATTTTATCATAACATTCATCATCACATTACTTACTAATGAAAGATTATTTTTAATAATGATCAAGCACTTTCGCATCTCTAGATTCTATTACAATGGAATCGTTCATAACGTTCGCTCACAGTTCTAATGTGTATGAATAGTTTATACTTAGATGATGGTGTGTAGTGATGTGTGTATCTATTGTGCGCGCGAGTGCTCCCAGTCAGTCCCGGCCACCACAACCGTGCGGTTGTCTTCAACCCGTCACCGTGTTCCGCATACATCTCGTAACCATCATTGTAACCATCGTGTTTTAAGCGTTTACTTAAGTCGTAATTTTTCGTTCATACAATTTACAAATTGTATTCAGAGAATTGCCACTTCGGCACTTTTACCATTAGGTGTTAGCATAACAGAGATACACGATGACAGCCTAAACGACGCCGATAAACTAGCCGAAATTGCTTATGGCAAGCATGAATGATGTTTATTTACATGCTTCTGATTCCATGTCAAAGTAGTTTGTCGGCACCTTTACATTTCCTAGTTGGCAGTCCGCCGATGACATACGAGATGTTTTTTCATACGTGATTTTATAACTACTTACAGTTTTAGGTCATAGATTAGTGATTTATTGTTGGAAAACAAACTCACTACATATACCAATACAGTTGTAAATTCTTACAGAGGCTGTTAGCGATTAGTTAGTAGTCATTACAGTACTCGGCGATAATTATTCCATCGACTCCTGGCAAGAGAAAATTGCTCAACAGCGGTCTCGTAGAGCGTTGTCTCTGTTACACGCTGATTCGTGCTTTGTGCGAAAGAGACAACGCTCTACAAGACCGCGGCTAAGTGGTTGTCTCTTTCTAGGAGTCGATGTGCAATATTTACCGCCGAGTCAGTCGAGGTCGCAGACACGTCACAGTTGTTGCTGGTGACATGCGCCACGTGGTTATAGTTACAGCCCTTGCAATATATATGACTGCGCAATAAATCAACCTGTATCTTCGCAAATTCCAAATACGATCTTAATATCAGATACAAAATTTATTCAAAATTAATATTCACTTTAATATAAAATATTTTTTATAGTCCGAAACATAAAAAAATATATACAAATATTACAAGCAATTAATGTGACCAAACATAATTGCCATTGACTAATAGTTTATTAATAAACATTAACTTGACATTGACTATCTCTGTCTATGATTAAAAACAGGGTCATTTTAAACGTTAACGTTTAACGTTTTAAAAAGTAATATTTATGTATCCCTGTCACAGATTTTGAAAACAAATAAGAGTTTGCAAGGACTGTAACAGCAACGTACGGTATATTAGTGAGTTAACGTCTTAAAAGGTGTTAGTGACGTTCCCGGTAGATAATGGTCGCGGTTACTTACGCGGCGGGGTCGCGAGCCGGTTCGCGGGTCAATTGTTCCCGGAGGTAAGCGCCCGGGTTCTCAAGCGCGGCGCCGAAATCCTTCTGCAGCGTGAGTATGCTGGTAATAGTCGTGATCCAATCGGCGCGAGTGCCCTCGGAAGGCCGGCACATGAATGCCAGCTTCGGCTTGGCATGGTCATCAGTGTGCACAATGAAGGCTCCGTGACCTTCCACTTCCTCCATCTCCATTTTGTTTACCTGATACATGTCTTATTATTATTATCTGTGTAATAAAGATCTGACTGCCTCATTAATCTAGTGGTCCTAAGCGCGACTGCTACGGTAGAGGTCCTGGGTTCGATCCCCAGGTCGAGCAAAGTGTTATATGTTCGGAGTCTGAATTTGTGCCCGATTAATGGCAATAGGCTCGCCCCCTATTACATGGGACCTAAACATCCCGGCGAAATGTGGGTGTACCTACATTAGTACACCTCTGCCTAACCCTTCGGGGAATACAAGCGTGATGGTATGTAATAAAGATCTCTTGCTGGTCGTTCGTCGCGGAAAAACTCGAAAAAAAATCATCATACACACTCATCATAACGTGCCAACGTCTTATTATGATGAAATTTTTATGGATGTTTGAGTGGATGGTTTCCGGTAGGTCACGCTGTAGATCGAGTTCGAGAAAAATAACGCCTGTCAAATCCATTAGAAGGATACAAGTATACCTATATAATTACCGCCTCAGTAGTCTCGTGGCCACAAGCGCAGCTATGGAGCATGGGTTCATAGGTTTGCTCCCAGGTTAAACAATGTAATTGCGACTTTCTTCCTTATAACAATTCTGTTAAGGTTTATAATCTGCATGAAATAAATGGCAATAGACTCATTCATCCCTATGACATGTTGACTAAAATAACAATACGTTGAAAATAAAAGAACATAACGAACTTCTGCCTAAGTTTCCAGCTTCCAGCAAACTATCTTCCCTTTGTACCCCAAAGTCTTCATAAATTTGAATCCCTTTCAGTTATTTGTTATGAAATACGCAGTTAATAATAATAATAGTAAGCGAACCTGGATGTGGGCTTTGTAATTGTAAGCTGGGCTGCTGTACTGGCTCTTTTTGCCAACAGGCTCGCTGAAGATGATGCATTGTTCAAACAAGAACACTTGCAGCTCCTTGCCCTTATCGTTGCCGCCGGACACGTCCGACACCGTCATAGAATCCTGGAGCAGCAGCTTGCCCTGAGCAGTTATATTGCCCTGGAATTGACAACAAGCCACCATTTGTAACTTCCAACATGTTTTTGTAATTATTATGAGTTCAAATGGCAACAAACGCTTAGCTTAGTGTACGCTGTATAAATAAATTCTGAGTCCTCATATGAGATATAATTGTTTTCTCCGAACTGGGCCCCTAGACAATGTCACATCTTTATTATCGATGACGAAGTTAGATATCCGAAATGTATGGATTTGACATAATTTCATCACGTGACATATAGAAAGATTATGCCAATTCCATACATTTCAGATTAATCTAACTTCGTTTTCGATACGGAAATGTAACATTGTCTAGGCGCCCTGGAATCCCGAAGCATCAAAATGGGGAGTGGACTTTTGACAATGACTTCCGTCATATGAAATATCAAAAAAATCGCATGAATTTTATAAATATGAAATATCAAAAAAATCGCATGAATTTTATAAAATCGCCATTTGCTGAAACAAGCTTATGCATACGCGTTTAACTGTGTTAAATTATGGCATTAGCCGCATGTGCTCTGATCATAAATAATGCTATGCTAAATTCGCTGTGAACTTAAAAATAAAAAGTTGCATTGGCCAAGAGATACTATATTATAATTACGGATTTATAAAGTAGGTCCTTACCGTGAATCCCTGTAATCGACCAACATCCATCATGTTGTTGGCGTTCTTTGGAATGATGTCGGTACACTCGACGGCATCGCGCAGGGAAGCGATCACGTGGGGCGGAGCGTTAGCATGCTCCGAATAAGATAGTATTTTCTTCACAAGCAAATGATACTTTTGTATACGCTGAATGGGCTTTATCAGCAGATCACCCAGCTGGAAAACGACAGGCTCATATTAAAGCAACCGTGACCAAAGTAAAAGTGAGACTGCGGTCATGCGGACACAATAAGCGACAACAACAACATTCTCAGGCGACAGTGTGATTTTGTTTCTGTGTGTGTTAGTGTCGAGAGGAAAATAAAAATAACGACCCCCAAAACAAATGGATAATTTGGTGTCATGTAAGATGAGAGCCACGGCGCTGCCGTCATGCAATACCTGCCGTAAAAAACGATTCCAACTCTATCAAGACGATCATAATAATTAAAGAACAACTGACATCATTGTATGAAAATGAACTTTTTGACATACCAACCAGGCATTCTATTTCAGACTATAAACGTTAGCGGGCGGCGCGGTGCGCTCTTGCCCGAACGTGAATAGTTACACAAAATAATTATAATTCAGAGCATAGCTGGTAACACCAGATATAACAAATTTATACTTTTATGTACATTTTTAAATTTATATTTATTAAATTTCGTGGTTCGGTGATATCATTCCGATAAATTAAATTGGCCAATTAGAATAAGTCCTTAAGACTGTATACATGTACATACAGGTACCAGCATTGCTTGATATTTTAATATGGAACTCCACTAGTACCTGTGAGAGAGATAAGCGAGCGCCTGGGAGTTTAGCTCGTTCCCTAAGGCGGACCTACAATCAAGGACATGTCACCCAAGTGTTGCTTGTTGCGTTAAACACGCACAATGTTTAAATGTCAGTTGTGATGTTATACAAGTTAGCAGTCAGGGGCCTATATATGCTACTGTTTAAGCCCGTATATTGGTAAATCTTAGGTTTAACTATCTTAACTTTTACCATCTGGGTTTGGTAGGTACATAGCAGGTTTGACTAAAGGTGCTAAGTAAATTTTGGTTATGGACTGCAATTATTATCATCATTTGAATAGTTGACAAACAGGTTCAAAAATAAGTTTTGAATGTAAAATAAAATATAAAACCTACCGGCTACAGTGGTTTTTTTTTTATTACCGGCTAGAAATAGATGTCCAGTCAGCGAGGTTTCGATCAGTAATCTCGCATGACTATTTCTTCAACATTTGCCATTTCTCATTGCTGAGGTATTACCAGCAGATTCTAAGATTTACCACAGTTCGAGCTTTTACAGTAACATATGGACTCTAATGAGAATACGTTATTGAACGGTTTATTCAGTAAGCTAAGGTTAATCATAGGACAACAACAATAAAATATCCATTTCGTAGGAGTTTTATGAGACCATTTATGATTAAACAACTGTATATATATAAAAAGAATTGAATAATGTAAACAGATTAGGTTGTCTCCGTCCATCTCGATAAGTTTTTGGAACTTTTAATGTTGTAATCCACGGGTGCTCTGCACTCTAGGCACTGTGCATTGTTGATGATTATAGATGATTTTTTATTCAATTTATTATTTTATGCTACATGCGATGTTCGACATGGTGCATATATATATGATGTATATATTTTAGTGGATGATTTTAGTTAGATGAAGCTTTTTGTTTGATTGACTTATTTCTTCGTGTAGTCACCGATACATTGCATTTCATTCATTATTCTTATTGTATAAATTAGCTACATGCTTCTATTGCATTGACATATTTTATAAGTAACAGGCTGATTGGATTTGGAGACAAAAAAAATGGTAAAATTATTATGACGACTTTAATTATATCCGATGAGGTGGATAGTTGGTTACTGCATGTGTCGGTGGCTGCACTAAGTAAATTAACACCTCATAAAACGCACCTGTAGCTTCTGTCCAAGTTTGACGCGCAGTTCTTGGAAGTAATTGTCATGCTCCGACACAATGTATTCCGAAACTGGCTTGTTGCGGCAGTATGCCTCGTATAAGAACATGCGTTTTTCCAAAAATCGTCGGAACAGCGGCCCTAGCAGTTCAGGCTCCTCGACGCATTGGTGCAGCTCCCTGACAAATTTACTGCACAAACCAATATAAAGCCATGTAGGTATGTTCACTTTGAATAAAATTATATTTAACGCCAGCATGGTCAGTAATAAGTTAAAATCATTTTAATGTTATATACCTCACTTTTGTTAATACATTTGAACTTTCATTATCAAAATATGATTTTCCTCTTGAACTAAGCGGACGCAATCCATTAAGTTAGTTTCGTCGTGACTTTACGAAAGACGTTAGGTCAGGTGAAATATTAATCCAATAATTTTTGAACGTCATCTCCGTGAACCCTCTCAGAAACAATCGCACAGCGCTGTAGCAAATTCGCACAGGATAACACATATTGCAAAATAACGATTATCTTTAAGACACGTTTCAATTCTGTATAAGGACTGTATTACAAAAAGTGATGTTTCTAAAAGTCGTTGTTAAACAGCATGACATTACAAGTCTTGAGATTGTTTGTAAAACACATGTGAAGCGTATCTCTCGACGTTAGCTTAATGGCTCACCATTTTATTGTACTGTTTATTCTCACAAAATTTAAAGGAAGTATTTGAGTGTTAGTAGTAATAATGTAACATGATGTACTCACTCTCGATGCCATTCATAGATGGCCTCGATGTTTCCGAATATCATGCGATGACGGCGATCGCGCAGTCCCTCGGGCAGTGGTGGCTCCGCATTTGGGTTCTGCACGCAAACATATATACCATCATCACGCCTGTATTCCCTGAACGGTTAGGCAGAGGTGTACTTATACACACCCACAGTTCGCCTACTCCCATGCACCGGGTACATGTCCAAACTCCGCGTTAAATACATACATATTGTCACGTCTGTCTCCCATGGGGTTAGGCAGAGACTATAGATTTCCACTTGCTACGATCCTGTTGCTACTGAGATTTTCATAGAAAAACCGTAGAGACCTGCGAATCGTATCCAAGGCCTCTAGCGTAGCAGTCGCACTTAGTACCACTATCTTCACATGAGTATTGATTGTTTAACACTTACATACTCTTAAAGGTTATTTATAAGTCTAAGCTTTGTAGTCTGTTAACTGCAATTTGCACTTTCCGTGAGATGTGCACTTTACAAAAACATATTTGATTAATTATCATAGACTTAAATTTGACTTAAATAGTCCAACACACTTTCTTGATGTCATGTGAAGTCTTCCGAGTCACACTAGTTCACTGACTGTAGGATTATAGCCAATCCCCCTTGCTTTAATAAGTGGCCCGAGATTAATGTGTTCTGTGCACATGTGCAAGAAGAAAACTCATAATTGATATGGCATGGCTGAAATACATTTATTCACTCTGCTTGCTTAACATTTTAATATTATTATGCATCCCTACCTACAGCATTATTCTGGGCGTTCATATATGATTAATACAATTTATACTGTCAATCCAATCAATTGATACGATTTCAATATCCAAACTCAGAGTTCAAAAACGACACTGCCAAACGGCAAATTAGTTTAGTGGGAGAAGCTAGTAGACAGTACTACTTCATAGAGATCTCGTCTATAGTTCAAGTTAAACGTGGTTTAGTGTTAGTTGGTCGTCCGTTGTATGTTTGATTCCAATTAAAATGTTCATTTGGCTTAACTTTGGAAACTGTAGACCTCCGAGTCTTAATCGGATCTAGTAGAATCGGTCTCCGATAAAACACTCTATGTTGGCTTTAGCAGAAGCTCGATACCACTTGGCAGCTTATAAACTGTGTTTTTTAAAACTGATTGCTGTAATTTTCATATTATTATTTAGCCTGAATAGTTCCAAAATTGAGCAAAGGCCTTCCCCCCGCTTTATCCATGTCAGACGGTTGACCACGACTGTAGTCCAGTCTGATTGGTCAAGTGGTAAAAAAAATGTTCGACGGTACTTACCGGACACAGACACTAAGAGATTAGGCGGTTGAGCACAGTGCACCTCATAAGAGTTGAGCGTCACTCTTCGCTCAGCTCTGTAGCGTCAGTGGTTGGTTGTTGTAACTTACTTGCATGTGGCGCATGTAGCCCTCGCAAACGAGGCGCAGATCCGACACGTAGATCTCCTCCGTGTCGACGAGCTCGCGAAGTACGTATTCGCGTTTTTTGAGAGTCGCCTCATACGAGTCCGGCCCTGGGGTCACTGGGACTTCTTCCTCTTCGGCGTCGCCGCTGCGGCCGGAGGACGAAGCGCCCCCGTGTTGCTCCTATACAATACATTTTCACTTAACCCACAGATATAATTTTACACCAAATAAATTTAAAAGTGAAACAGCATTTGTATGATTGTCGAGTAATCTAAAGGAAACTTATTTGAGGATGGAAAAATACGGCCTTAATGTAACCGTATGGATGGGTTTGTTTTCTTGTACTTTCTTTTATTTTTAAACATTCATAACCTCAAATTAGGGCTTGACTGTATCATGGATGCGTTTCAAATTACTAGGTAAACATAAGGTAGTTATTATATTTATTTTGTTACGCATTTCAAAGTTACGTTCGTTAAGTACAGTTACAGTGTTTAAAAAGTGGTTAAACAAGTTACAGCAGTGGTAGATAACATAATACTAGGATATAATTTAAGTGAAACATGTTATTTTTAGTGTCATTAGGTTACTGTTTGAGAAAACTACTTATGCTAATGCACCTTTAATTGATCTGAATGATAAAACATACTTACCTGAATGATAATTTAAAACATAAGTGCCTACCGTGTCTTCTATATAAGAAATAAACAAAACCATGCAACAAAAATCCAATTAGAAACGAAAGCCTCAAAGAGAAACATGCATAAATATTCGCAGCTATTGATCTACTGATACAACGTAAATAAAATGGCAACCTGTTCACTCAAAACAAAAACACTCTGTAAAGCCCTTAAAAATATTTGTGACCTTCCAACGACATCAACAACTACGTGAAAGAAAATATAAATATTACCTACATTAACCTACAGAATATTTTCACCGCATACTGTTCAAAACAGTTTCGGGTCCTTTAATAAAACGTTTTTTTTTTTCTTAAAAATAAATAAGATTTTTTACTGGATGTCGAACATAGTTAAAAAATGTAAGGAGGGACAGTCAAAGATTCACTTAACACCATATTATTAAAATCTATTTACTGGACTTGTAATTAGGGCATCCAATTTAGGTACATGCCGAAATGTTGAAATACCAATATTTTCTGATTTTGAAAGAAGGGAGACATTTGTCTCACTGCTTGCTGGATTCACGGAATTGTCGGAATTAGGGACCAACATAAAAGACATCCTTTGGTAGGCGCTATCGCATGGGTCACTGGAACTTGGTAATGACTCACTATATGAATCGGGATTGTATATCACACTGTATGAAATTCCAATGCCCAATCATCTAATCTATTTCGGCGACAAGAAAAGAAAACATTTATTTGCACAGACAAGATGGAATCCTTAAGTTATTTTCTAACAAGTAAAGAGAACCCCACAGGATTTTTAAATCAGAAAAGCAATTAAGGAGATGAGTATTTTCTATTTTATGCATTTTATAAATACGAAAATATATTTTACTATAAATACATCGAGCTTAATTGATAAACAACTTGCCGAAAGGAGGTTGTACTTAATACAAAGCGTATGCATTATTTTAATGTATACACATCGTTTAATCTTCAGTTATAAACTGATTAATAGGATGAATGTTATAAACAAATACCATCGATATGAAATGAAGAAGATAGCAACACACAGGCAAGATCACATACCGGCAGGCTCGCTTCACCATATTTAATTTAAATCCGGCAGATGGCATACATGCGCGATCTCATGGGATTAAAAATCATCGATTCTGCAAATTCCGAGATTACAAATAACCTACGGGATTGGATGCCCCACTCGTAATCAATATACATATTCGTCATTTCCCACACTAGACAGACCAACCAATGAGGTATCTTTCCATCTACATTTTGAACAGTACGGGTGTAAAGGAAAACCAAACATGCACACATCATGCACTGATATTGAGCCGAACCATCGTTTCCTTCACGATCTGGACGATTTCGGCAATATCGGCGGCACCCCCATTACTGTCCATGGAGTCCATAGCCAAAGAATTCTGAAAATGTTCACCAATATGTAACCTGTACCTGGCACCCGAGGGTTAAAGTTAGGATATGAAAGTTAATGATACTTATTAGAGGTAGATTGTGAATATGAGTGGCTGATAAGTAATGTGAGGTGGGTACTTACGCGAGCGGTCGGGGCCGTGGTCACGACGGCGGGCTGGGGTGCTTGTAGAACGGCTTGAGGATTCTGACAAAAGATACTTATAGTTAAATTACTGATAACGACGTCATTTCACGTGTCACGGCTAGATAGTAATTAAATACGTACATACACTAACGCCCTTTTTCCCTCAACGACTATAGACGCTTGCTACGACTCTTGCATATCTCTTTTGCTTCTTCCACATTCATACATCTTTTCATACACACGCCCCGCTTGCGAGTACTACGCACCTGACTTTTTTGGATAGATAGTAACTATGATGATTTATTGATCTACTCGTCGATCCCGGTTTTCATACAAACTCATATGCCAATCGTTGGTGGTGTTCAGACAATCAGTTCAATTTGGGATGTTATGGTCTGATGGTAGTAGTTTCGTGTGAATACTTAACTACTAAATTAAAAATTAAAAAAAACCCCGTCAATTGCATTATATCTCGACCGATTTTCATCAAACATAACTAAGAAAACTCCTAACTAATTCACCTTTCAAACAAAATCTAAATCGGTTAATCCGTTCGGGAGCTACGATGCCACAGACAGCACAGACACGTCAAACTACCCGTAATTTTTGCGTCGGTGGTTAAATACTGATATTCAGTATGTAACATAATATATGTCTGTGTAATTTCTCGTCGATATGTGCAGTAATTTATAGTCGGTTTCTTTGTCTTAAGAGCCACCGGTGTACCTGATGAGCGTTGTCAATGTCAACCCATTACATTTTCCCACTGCTGGGCACGGGTCTCCTCTCCTCTCATTACGAGAGGGATTAGGCTATAGTCCGCCACGCTAGCCTACTGCGGGTTGGCAGACTTCACACGCCGTCAAGAAAATCTCTCAGGCATGCAGGTTTCCTCACGATGTTTTCCTTCACTGTTTAAGCGCGTGATAATTAATTATTAATACGCACATGACTTCGAAAAGTCAGAGGTGCGTGCCTTGGATTCGAACTCGAGACCTTTGACTTGGCGTTGTCTGTAAGTGACTAGATTTAATAATCAATAAATTGAACTATCAAAAACTACTATTAAATTATATACTAGATATTTGTGAGTCAGTGTCAAAGTTATTCAAAGAAAATAACTAATAAACAAAAATATATTAAATATTCGCGTTTCTCCTCACTTTTGTATAATACAATTATAATTTAACTCAACGAGTTACCAAAACAGTTACTGATATGGTTTATTATAATTATTATAGCTGTCGTTGTGTACTAAAACAGGAAAACCAGATATATTTTTATATTAGTATAACACGATCCAATT
This sequence comes from Subacronicta megacephala, assembly GCA_958496365.1. Classification (NCBI taxonomy): domain Eukaryota; kingdom Metazoa; phylum Arthropoda; class Insecta; order Lepidoptera; family Noctuidae; genus Subacronicta; species Subacronicta megacephala. The sequence goes on from OY292513.1 coordinate 15,537,923, forward strand.
TCGTTGGACGTAACGTCACCCTTAGTACCTATCAATAAATAAGAGTTATTGTGGAAAGTGTAGTCTACAGGGATGATTAAATCTCTTTTTTCTGTTGTCCACCGCTTTTGTTCTAACAGGATTTTGTGGTTCAAGATATTGTATTAAAATGAATGAAAATTGTTTTTATAATAATGTTTCCCAACGTCGCTATTCTATAACAATTATTGTTTTCAATTGTGTATTTGTGTTTATTTATTTATGTAATTAATCACAAAATCTCGAAAACCCTTTAAAAATAACAATTTTCTTTCCATACTTTTTTCGCAAACAGAAGAACAAAAACAGTGTTATTATACTTCTTTTTCTATCCCACTGTTGGGCAAAGGTCTCCTTCATAACCTTTTATGTCTTTCTGATAGTAATTTTCTCCGGCAATTATACGCCTTATGATACAAATATAATAAAATTGTAACTGGTATGTCTGTACAGGGAAGAAATGAAATGATAATAATATGAGGGTCTTTATGAGCATTAAAAGCCAAAACTATATTTAGAATTTTAGTTTGTCTGTACGTGAATCGCACGCACCAACTACTGCACGAACTTGGTTGCGGCTTCCAATTGTATTGCTGGAGGTCTGAATTGAAATCTGGTACAAGTTTCATGTTGATACGCTGAGTTTTAGTAACTTAATCTTTTTGCAACGTGTGTGAAACTTAAGGGGATTAGTCAGTTCTAACTATGTACAGAATTGAATAACAAGTAGTTACAAATGTCCTAACGCTAACATTTTAAAGATCAAAATTGCGTATCTGCATATGTATTGTAGTCATTCCTTGTGTAGCGTACCCTTATTAGAAGCAGAGGGTTCAAATTTGCTAGTTTTTTAGGGTGGGTCAGGTAACAGCTATTACCCACTGTAGGTGTTCAGTACTCAGTCATACATCACTCGATCGCCGAAACCAGTCCCAGCCACGAGTTTTGTCAGTTTTCGAAATCTTAATACGTAAACGCTGAACGAGTGACGCTTCCAACGGAAAGTTTGTTTGTACGGAGGACAAGTTATCGATAGTAATCTCTGACGGACAAGAAAACTAGCAAAGTTTACTTGAAATATTTCGGTGACATCGTTATTTCGATGAGTTTGTTATTTCGCTTGACATACTTAATCTCTCTACATATAGACCCACACATACATACAAATACGCCTGGATTCGCAATCGAAGATCGAGATAGCAGATAGCAGAGGTGTACTAATGTACACCCTCACTTCACACGTATGTTTAGGTCCCATGTAATACGGGGCGAGCGTATGCCATTAACCGGGCACCAATCCAGACTCCGAACTGCTGCTGATAATTTAATAGAAAACTCAATACACTCTGCTTGATCTGGGTATCAAACCCAAGACCTCTAGCATAGCAGTCACGGTTAGGACCACTAAACTAATGCGGCAGTCACCAAACTTCTTATATAGATTTTTAACCACGCAATAATTTTCATCAATATCAATGTTAACAAAAAAATAATTATTATATGCCCTTAAATTAAAATCGAGTTAAAACATGTAAAAATTTGGCTATGTTCAGTGATTTCCGTTGGTGACCGTACTAACGATAGGTACTACAGGTAACAAAGCAATCATTTTCAGCCGTCAACAGCCATTATACATCACATCCTTACGACATGGGATGGAGCGAACTACAAAATTGTTGGAGCATAGTCTGTTGTTTGGCAAATTGGCTCAACTTCAAACTTGCACTTAAGCGAGGATAAACTTCAAAAGTTTTTAGACTCTTCGGTTCTCGGTTCTGAGAGCCGAAGTCGGTCGTTCTCCTTTTTCTTTACGGAAGTCAAAATTTTGTCGTTGTAATTAATGTGTGAATTAACGCCACGTTAAGTTAAATAAGGCATCGCCTACATGCCCTTTATGATAAACCTCTGAACAACTAAGATTTACAGTTTTGGTAGGTCGTTTAAGAAGTTGGTGGAGTTTATATCTACAGGTGAATTTGAGTATTCTTGTAATTTGCTACGTTGTTGTTACATAACATAACATAAAATCACGCCTGTATTACCCGAAGGGTTAGGCAGAGGTGTACTTAATGTACACCCACAGTTTGCATCGGCATTCGGCATGTTTAGGTCCTGAGCTGCTACTGAGAATTTCATAGCAAAACCCAATACCACTTTGCTCGACCTGGGGATCGAACCCAAGACCTCTAGCGTAGCAGTCGCGATTGGGACCACTAGACAAACGAGGCAGTCAACTGGTACGGTTTTTAAAAAAGACAATAGAATAGAATAGACAATAGAAAAGACTGATAGATCAATCAGATTTCAGGGGACCAAATAATAATATTAAGTATCTCATTTTATATCGTCAAGCTGTACTCCACATTGGCAAAATTATTTGTGACTTCACCCTAAAACCATTGTGCATCACACAACCGCCAATGCTTTGTACCGCAAAATGGTTTCGGGATTAATTAAATTATAAAACATTTCGTGGTGCAGACCACTCCAGTTTGGAGTACTATTGAGTACTATTGAGTACAATGGTTTCTGAATACGCGTACGGGATATTCAAATAGGATAAAATAGTTCACTATTGTGTTTCGTGTCTGATTAACTTTTTTGATCTGTTTTATCATTTCATGCAGTCAAGCATGCTAAACATTTTTTTTAAGATAAGTTAACCAAAATTTTTGTCTCGCTCCTGGCAACAAGACTCCTCTAAGAACGAGATGGATGACAAAATTTAGCGAAATGATATTATTAATATACTTACTGATTTATCCTCTTAAGCAACGAAGTGGTCTACGATGGTCTAAGATATTTTATATGTAAAAGGAATTTACTTGTATTGGCTTCATGGGCGGCGGCAGTTCAACATCGGCGGCCTCATCTTCAGCCTCATCTAAGGCCCCAGAAACAGCTTTTCCCGTCTCGTGGTCCTCAGAGCGTCCATTATCGCCGACAGATGCATAGGGCAGCTGCACAAATAAAAAAATAATATATAACCTAGCTAGTAACTTAAATTATTAGTAGCTTAAATTATTAGTAGCTTAATTAGTAACTTAAATTTAATAATGTGTTAACGGGTCTTGTAATCATTATGGAAGTGAATACATTAATAGAATATATTTTTTCACTTTCAAAGTAACGTAAAAGAACAGAGAGATGGAGAGGGGGACATTGTAATATCAAACGAACAGTACGTTATTTGTTGGTTAATTAATATACCTGAAGCAAATTAAATAAACACGAATAATAAAATAAACTGCGGTGAAGTGGAGACGACATTACGGAAGCTCCAGAAACAATTCCTGAAGCTAAGAATTCTTTGTACCAAGTCATGAGCGATAATAAAGTTTATAATTACATTCTTTGAACTTGAATGAAGACAATGAATCTCTGTGGAAGGTATTTTAGGCCCGTATTTTACCTTTATCTTTTTGGGGTGATAAACTGATGAGCCATAACAAGACTGAATTAAAATATGTACCTAAGTATGATAAATTTTAACCATCATCTTGTTTTTTAGTGGTCAGAGTATTGCGTCTTGTAACATTTTATTTTCATAATTAAACTTTTTTATTTGGGACCGCAGTTTACAACTCCGACTACGTCTCAGTTAAATTGCTCAGCACTTAATGGCAAACAAATTCTAATCTAATTTATTCATTTATTTCGAGAGTCGCACTATTTTTAAATGGTGAAATTCGGCCCTAAACATCTATACCTGTATTATAGTACAACTATTGTTGTTTCCTTTTAAGATAAGCCTTTTTTGGTGTGCGGAAAGTTCCCATGGATCTAGTAGTACTGGCTCAACACCACACTTAGGGCAGAGAAACACAACACGCCTATAGGTAGTCCCGACCATGGGATTCGCTACTTTCGCCACGATCATAACATAACATTCCCCGAAGGATACGATAGAGGTAGGTAGGTAGGTACTTAATGTACCTGCACCCACAGTTCGTCAGAATGTTCAGGTCTCATGTAATAGGCGGCGAGCGATTGCCATTCACCGGGCACATACAAATTCATAGAAAAGCTAAACAACATTTTGCTCGATAACGTCACAATCGGGACCAGATAAAGGCGTACGTACACACGGCTACAGGTCAACCTATACAAATCCAGTTTAAGCTGGTCTCACATCGAACAGGCTTCCCAAACAGTAAGAGGCCAGCCTAAACTGGTTTTGTATAGGTTTGTAGCCGTGCGTACCTACTTAAAGAAAAGCTAATTGTCAAACATACCTTGAGTTTCTTATCGGATGGTATCTTCTTAAGCTGCATCGGCTTGTCGCCGGTTGCGGGAGATTGGGCTCCGCTCGGACCTTTCTCCGGCTTTCCTCCTGACTGCTTGCGGAGTCCCAGCCATCTCTTTCTACGCGGCGAACATAAAAACCATGTAAGTCAACCACTTGACGAACATTGACAAAGTTGGTACTATTTTCTAAATGATCTCAAAATATTTATCTACCGAACCATATGATATGAGCATGTTAACCTAAGCTAAAAAATCCCGAACTGTGTTTAAAAATTAGCACCTTAAACATTATATAACGCAATAAAAATACTTTCCTTTCAAAGAGTCTGCTCTACAGATCTACAACTACTTTGGAAACTTTTTTCCTTTTTAAACCCACGTCATCCCACTGCTGGGCATTCCTATAGCAAAGATCTTTGCCTCCCTTTATAACTTACAGGATTTTTGGTTAAACCAATTACCTATAGAATTATTCGATGTAAAAATGACCTTACCAAAGATAACCATAACAATTTAACGTAAAACTTAACGAAATACAAAACAATTGAAAAGGTCAACGTTACAATTCTTCGGTATACTTGTAAATCACGTCCACAAAGCATACTGAAAAATTAATTAATTATGACATTTACAAGTCAATTTGAATGTAATATGATAAAAGTACGCACTGCGCAATATTATTGATGGTATTCCAATCCGCATTCAGGAAAAATCGATGGTTAAGACTAAGAGGATTAAATTGTATACCGTACTGATTTTAATATAATTGGTAAAAGTCCACTATGAACTAGTGGGCGTAATTAAAGACTGATTAATGATTCTTACATGGATAACTATACTTATATCTATATAATAAAGACCGCAAGAGACTTGCATTGATCTGGCCCATATAAGCGGAACACAAATTTGCTTCGATATCTACTTACATGCCTATGTTAAGGCGATACCGCGTTAGTAACAAATGAAGTCGGACACTGTTAGTGCTGTATTAAGGGAAGGCACACAGCTGCAACGTTTTAGGCACAGCGCGTTGCGCCAACCAGGGCCAGCGATGGACCACAATAACACATATGTAATCTAATACGTAAACCGCATTGCTTGTATTGAACATATCGTGCGTCACTATTAATTATAGTTTTCCTTGTACTTGATTGGCACGGTTCGTTTGTGATTTTAAACAAAAATAATACGATTGACTGGCTAGAAGGCCAGTCTCAAGTTTAAATCCAAAACTGTCATTACGAATATGCAGCAGGTATTATCTCTATTGCTCTCGGTTCGTAAGCCATCAAAATGACGCAAGCACTTTTATTTTTTAAAACATTATTAATTAGAGTTTCACAAAGTGTTTTTTGTCAAATGACGATGCCCTAAAGCTGCAGATAAGTATGCCAAGAAGGTATCATTTATTTTAACATACTGAGGGGTTAGGCTTTAGTACAACACGCTAGCCTACTAAAGGTTGGCAAACTACGACACACGTCGTCGAGAAAACTTTTAAACATGCAGCTTTCTTCACGATGTTTTCCTTCACCGTTAAAGCGAGTGATAATATTTATTAATAAATACGAACGTGATAAAAAGTCAGAGGTTTTCGCAGTACAATGATCATATCACTAGGCTATCCCTTCTTACATATGTACGTAGTATTACTTTAGGCAAGGGACGCTAAGTAACAATAACGTGAGACCACTCTATCATAATCAACATACCGTTGATCTTAGATCTACGTCACAAATAGCTATGCACGACGAGTGATGTTGGCAGATGCAGTCAGCACGCAAAACGATGTCGTCAAACAGTACCGCTGAACCTACTAATGACATCCACGGGAGATAAGGGTATTGCCTGCTCGTAATTGGCACCATGCCTACCTGCAGTTATGCTTAGTTTATATTAGCAATTAGCTGTGCCCCGCACAGTTTCACACGTTTCAGATTTTTTTACTTTCTGGCCAGCTACAAGTTAAATATCGTATGTACTCCGTATACTATCACCAGTAAAAGTCCCGTTAAAATCAAAGATTTTCGATGATTAGACGGAACAAAAGTCATAGACACCAGAGACATACAAAAATATTTAAAAAAAAAATGTTCAATGTACCGTAAATATAAAGTACATTCATATGCATTTAGTAAAACGTTATTTTGACATTACCAACAAACACTTCAGTTTAATTATTTGTTATTAGCAATGGCTATAAAATATTATGACGCCAGTGTTCCCCAAAGGGTTGGCAGAAACTTTCTGCTGTAGGTACACATATATAGGGAGCGGGCCTATTGTCATTAACCGGTCACAAATCCAAACCGCAAGCTGCTAATGAGAATTTCATAGAAAAACCGAATCCGGAATCGCGCTCTAGACTAGACTAATGAGGCATGCAAAATACAAAGGGGCATTTAAGATTAATTTTGAGCACTTTAGCAGTTAATTTGACACACAGCTTTCAGATTATGTAGCTGTAGGCTATATATACAAACATAGACATGGAAAATCACTTCAGTTTCCATCAACCCCATCAATGAGCAGGTTTACTAAATATAATATTCCGAATATTTTCTCTTTTTAAAACTTTGAAACACGTTCATTCAATTTCAATTCGGCGTGGATTGTTAAAAATGTGTACGTTAGCCCTGATTTCTATGCAAGCTCTACACGGAACAAACATTGTCTATTTTACAACAGCATTAGAAATAATACTTGGTACGCTAAGCACAACAACAGATATAAATCATAATTACTACATAGTATGAAACAAAGCGTCTGTACATTTTAGAATTTCTTCCAAAAGGTTTAAGTACGTGAATCTCTACTTTCTATGAATAGCTTAGCTTCTTTACATACCATCACGTGTGTATTCCACTAAAGGGTTAGACAGAGATGTACTTATGTACACCCCCAGTTCGTCAGTATGTTCAAGTCCCATGTAATACAGAGTTCTCCAGTATGTTTAGGTCCTATTGAAATTGACCGGGCACATATCCAAACTTCGAGATGCTACTGAGAATTTCATAGAAGAACCCAATAACACTGCTCTAGCGTAGCAGTCGCGCTTAGGACCACTAGACTAACGAGGTACTGAAACCTACTGTAATAAATTGAATATATAACATGTCTTTACTTTACTCGTTAGCGAAGTAAGCTTTGGTTGTGAATGTAACCAGAACGAGAGATCAGGTTCCATAATTCTAGCCGCGCAAACTTCATAAACTCTAAGCGGATATTCGAAGTTGGCACCGCTATGAACAGCTTTAGTTACCGCGGAAATCGTGATAATAGGAGCCGGAAATATAAGCACCTAATCTAAACTAATATTATAGAGATGAAAGATTTGATTGTTTGTTTGCATTGAATAGGCTCTGAAACTACTGGACCGATTTGAAAAATTATTTCACCAATAGAAAGCTACATTATTTAAGTGACATATATTATCCCGTAAAATGACAGGAAATGTATAGTCCACGACGGCAAAGCCGCGGGCGGAAAGCTAGTCTATTATATAGATGGCACTACTTGACATACAGCTTGTATATTTCACATACTTGAGGCTCCTTTTAGGTTATTACCTACTACAGATTGTGTCACAGACATCAGAAGTAGGTATTATCATACACCTGAGTACCCAATCGAACACATTGGAACTGATATAAGAACATATTATAATGTAATGCTTGTTTTTTTTGTTTGTTAATGATGATAGATCCGTATCACCCACATGAAAAAGTTGTGTATTAAGGTCAAATTTACCTGTTTTAATTTATAAATAAATTGAAACGTATAAATTATTTCATTGTGTCTTATCTTACTGCGGCTGGGGCGGTCAGATCTACATCGGACCAAGGACTTGTCACCGCATTGCGGTTGCAGTCCGACGACAACCAACAAAAAGACATAAACATTCACAATAGTATCCCCAGCGTTGCCTAACCCGCACCTGATCACAACACACTAGTATTCACTTAAAACTTACTTCACGCAAACAACTTGATTCCACATAATTGTAGCGTCGCGTTAACATCACTATCACAAACGTTCACCGCCGCGATCACGTGTACACTGACTCGCATGCAAAATGTGCACAAAACTGTTATCTAGGTTCTATTTCGAAGGAGTAAATAATCTGATCGGGGGACGGTGACAAGGAGCGGTATCAGACGAGATACAGTCGCGATAATGTTGTAATGAGCGTGTGTACGCGCAGCCCTATACTGTACGGAACATCGTCGTCGCCGTAGCCCGCCCGGTGACCGCCTGTCACACCGACGCTAAGCGACCATGAACGACACCTTAATTACATATCAATTAGGTAATGAACTCATCCGACCTGTCCTCGTATGTAACAATAAACATTCACTTAGAAGCGTTGTATTCGGTAAATCGATTGATATACCTAGTTCGAAACAATTAGGACAAAACAATGTAAAATTGACTTCGCTAATGGGGATTTACGTCTGACGCGAATATATTACGAAATGTTTAATTATATTATCTTGTTAAGGAATAGGCACGATAAGATAACGTGAATAGTCTGTGAAACTCGACGTTGTTAGGAATAAATAGTATATTATTTATCAGGTGACCAAACTTTGAAAAAAAAAATACTATTATTCGACACGTGGAAACACAAACCCAAAAGATTAATATTTCATTGAATCTTGTGTTAAATGTTATATTCGTTAAAAAAAAATAAGCAAGAGGGACCTGTTTGCAAATATAGATTCCGTTAATCATCCCGTCAAGGTTTCCTTCCTTTAGCTACCAGTACTTACAATACATAGGTAGGTACATAACTTAGGTATGCCATTTACTTGACGAATTTTGAATCCTCTTAGACGCAGATTGGAGAGGAATAATTAAAGCAGAGGGGAAACGTTTGGTACAGTAGTAATTTGCAATGAACCTTATGACCTTACATAGAGGAAACATGTATTCGGATACATTGCGATTTATGAAGTGGAGCATTGAAATCTATCGAAACCTACATTATTGGAGCGAGCTAGACACCATCGGCTTTAAACAATGGATGTTTGATGAATAAAAAACTCCAGGGCGGCTAAAAGGATTGGAGCTTTCAAATGTTAAAGGTAACAATGCATTTTATGTATTATATATTCTCTTACGTCAAGCTGTTACGTAATGTTGTTGTGCTCTAAATTACAAATATGATGCGTCCGATAAACACCTTCGATACTACAAACAACAGCACAGCACACGAGTTTTAACCATACTCTGACACATTAGTATCGGTACACAACACAGACCGCAATTAAGCATGAAAATGAATTCAGGTGTACGAGTGTAGATAACAGTCGGTGGAACAACCTGATCTGACTAAAACAGTTGGCGCAACAGTGTCGCGAATCGTCCGCGTCGGCGTGCATCCTCGTCTGCGCGTGCGACGCCTTCACAGCACTGAGCGACTGAGCGGCCCGGACTCGGTATCGTTGGAGGAATTAGATAAAACCATACCAAGATAAAAAGATGACTAATAGAAAACCACGAATCGTTTAGTTCAAGTTACACTAATAGATAAACGTAATGTCTTATCTATTCAGGGATTCCTACTTTCCACATTTGTTTTGGAAATAGTTCCACGTCATTGAGATCCTTAGTAAGTCGGATAGGAATGCAGTGGTGTAGTTTGTTAATTTGATTATAATAGGTACTTAATTGCTAACAAGTTTGGTACCTACTATCATTTGAATTGAAGATCACAAAGAATTCACATTTTATACTAGTGCCTTTTAAAATCTGCAGTGTAACAATGCTACTAAGCTCAGGATGCACTCACCCACTAAACGCCTTTCGTTGTTTCACCGGGCTGGCAGCACTCACGCTGACACCAGGGTCCGAGTTCGAAGCTTCTGCAAAACACAACACTGTTAACAAAAACAAACAGAATCGTTAAAACTATTTCCAGAGCCGCCATATTTTATTCGTAACACAATATTTTAATGTTTTATTTAACTAGGCTCTTATCTATCTAAGTAATAGATTCACAAACATAAGATACTATATTTTGATATAAGACATATTCAGACGAAATAAAGTCTTTTATATGATGATTTCATTTTGTCATAATTCAGTGTATTCAAATACTTATCTAATAGGTATTTATACAGAAAACATTGGAAAATACACATAACTTTTTATTAAAGTTGTTAAAAGAAAAACCTTTAATATGATTAAAAGCTACAATCGTTCTACAATTGGAGTATATGTAGATGTGACAGGCGTGAAAATTCAGTTATTTTTCATGCAATTTATTCACAAATTGATGTCAACATAACAGAGACAGTAGGATCGTTGGACAGAAGGACCACTCTGATAATACAAAAGATTCCAAACTGTATTTAGGAAATCTTAGTGAAATTTATTTGTATACATTTTAGATTTAATTACATGTGAAGTTTTTTCTTAGTTTAGGAGATTACCATTTGATATTTACATCGAAAAAATATTGGATATAAATTTTATCATTTTTAATTTTATCAGAATTCGCCTTTTTGTTTCTGGTACATGCTTTCTGCTTAATTTTCTTTTACCGCTTCTTTTGCATTTGTCGTATCGAACGCCGAAAGTATGTTGTAATATAATGTAGGTGATTTAATTATTTCGTTCATTAATTTAATTAAAATGTTTTTGGTACTTTTTAAATGGTGGAAATGGGGGATGAAAGTTCGTATGGGAGGACTGATTTAAAAAAAATATTATTTAATTAAGTATAATGAATATTAAAACCACGTTAAACAGCTAGCAATTAGTATACAGGTGTGATAACAACGACGTGACTTTAGCTATTCACCCAACACCCCCTTTAGGAAGCATTGATTGACATAACGGTATTAATTACACAATACAGCATTGATACCCTTTGAATTATCGTAATACAATAATAGGCATTGTGCTTCCGAATAATGCCGAGAAGCTACATAATGGAAACAGATAATGATAATAATGTTATGAACGTATAGCTATATTCGAAAATCTATCTATATAAATAAATTGAATTTCAGAAATGTATGTATGCGCATAACTTCCGAACGAATGCAACAATTTGAATAATTCTTGTTTTGTGTATTCGTTATTGTCGGGACAAGGTTTGTATAAAAAATATTAAAAATTCGAACAGATTAAAAAAATATATATTATAATATGAAATATGGCGGTACGAAGTTCGCAGGGCAGCTTCATTTATATTTTAAGAATAAACTGTATGCACCAACGTTTTATCTCTACCTTCTACATTTTTCCGGTTTTTTTACGCGTAATTCTTTTTTATTCACAGAGCTGTCCGATTTTGTTGGTACGCTTCTTATTGTTCTATTTTTAAATGAAAACTGGTGACTTTAATGACTCCTCGCGACGACCTTACCTGCGGAAGCATTTTTTATCGCCACCTCAGCTTCATAGTGCATAGATAATTGAGGTGAAAATGTTAAAGACATACAACCCTCTATCAAACGGTTAAACGAAATTCGTAATATTTACTTACACAGTTGATGAGTGATATAATTTACGATTATTACAGATGTCGTCGGTGTGTCTGCGGTACTACTAATTAGGACACGTCGGCTATGCGTGCCGAACCGCAGTTCTATTATCACTCAATGTCAATATCAAATAGGAAGGTAGGATAGAAGGTATAGTGATACGTTAGTACATAATATCTTTCTTTATAAGTAGACTAGCTTTCCGCCCACGGCTTCGCCCGTGTTTTTTTTCGGACTTTTTTTTGCTATAATCCACACTGAGCCCGAGACAAAGGTCTCGGACGAATGCAAAACCGTGGAAATCGGTTCGTGCGTTCTGGAGTTATATCGTCAGGAAGGAAAACCCGACTTATTTTTATATAGTAGATATCGCGTTGTAAAAGTTTTAGTGTGTCTACGCTGATTAATTGATTTGAAAGGTTGAGCTGCTCTACCGCAGTCAGTCTAAGGATGTGTGGTCATCATCAAGTTCACTGGGGAATGGTCTCGATGATGGGAGGGATCTTGGAGAGTACGTTAATGTGTTAACCTGTCAAGCGGCATATTGTAGACACAATGCAAAATCTATTGTTATGTGCTTAAAAGAGGAACTGTACCGCTTGCCAGGTTAATCCAAAAAGACTCAAAGGTACAAGAAATTGCGGAGAACTACCTATGGCTGTCGCTTTGTGTAAAATACTGATTTTTTAGCATCAGTGTAGACAGAGCTAGAGGTAAGCCAACCCTAATATATATGGGAAAAAGTTCAGAGGAGAATGATAACCCTTTTATGAAATTTAATTTGAGTAAGGGTTCAATTCTCAATACTTCATTGCAGTTTTAGTGAAAGCTATCACAAGTACCATTGCCCCGACTGTGGAACAAGAGAAGTCAAGTGGGATTTCAGTCGCCGCGAGTCCGACATTCCCCGCCGCATCCTCATATGCTATAGACAGTATAGACTATAGTCTAGTCTAGTCATAGCTATAGACGACACATGAGTATTTTCTGTACCTTCCGGCCGAAGCGAATAGGAGTGTCTATTGTTACATAGCATAGCATATTCGACCCATATGATTATTATAATAAAATACAAATTATGAAAATTATATTAGATGCGACCCGCGAGTTCACTTGCTCGACCCGCTCTTGAGGGTTATAAGGGGATGTTAATCAGCCTAATTTTCTTCCTTAAGAATTGCAAAAAGAATTTTTTATAGCTTTATAATTTTAGTACATATAGATAAGATAGTTTGACTGCCTCGTTGGTCTTGTGGTCCCAATCGCGACTGCTACGCTAGAGGTCTTGGGTTCGATCCCCAGGTCGAGCAAAGTGTTATTGAGTTTTTCTATGAAATTCTCAGTAGCAGCTCGGAGTCTGGATTTGTGCCCGGTGAATGGCAATAGGCTCGCCCCCTATTACATGGGACCCAAACATACCGGCGAACTGTGGGTGTACATTAAGTACACCTCTGCCTAACCCTTCGGGGAATACAGGCGTGATGGTATGTTAGATAAGATAGTGTAGGCGAAGTTTTACGAGTACAGTTGGACCTAACACGTTTCTGGATTTGGGACATTAATACTAATAAGGTTTAATTTAATTCCCAGAAAACTGCCCTACACGACAACAATGCTTGGACAAAGTCGAAGACGAACGTTCATTAAGTATTAGTTACAGGCCTTTGCCCAGCAGTGGGACACGAAAGGGGATATACGAAAAAAATAGTTACAGAGTATTTTTAAAAACTACTAGTACTGTATCCCACAAAACTTTATCAACAGTGTGACTGTGGAATCTCCAAGAGTCCTCAATTGACACTTGTAATAAAGGTAAATGATTAATGTACTCGTATTATTCTTATTATATAGGTGTATTATTATTAAATAGTATATCAGTTCGCTGCCGAACTAATGGCAATAAGTGTTGGCAAAGGTAAAACATGTTACGCTAATGAATAGTATTTCATCAACAATTACTTCTATTGTTGCACAGTTTATAAGCGTTAAATATGATGTACGGTTGGCACGTGATGACATCTACTCAAATCTACGGCCACATATGTTTTCAACAAATATGATTTTAACTCTGTTACGTTTGCAAGCCTTAACCACCAACCAACTTAGATCAAATAAAAAGTTAAGATGGAACGTATACCGTAACGACGCATTATCTTGTCAGTCGAGCTATCGAGCTATCGAAAGCTAGACTGACAAGATAAGGTAGTTAACTAATAAATGTGTGCGTGTAATTGTGTGTTGTACACGGCTAGGCGTAGTTTTAGCCGGCCTCACTTCTTTGTTCGCAAAACTCCATCTTAACTTTTTATTTTATCTGAGCCAACAAATAATAAAACAACAGAAATGTTCAAAGAATAAATATAAATATTATACCTTAAATTTTTAATACACGGATCCGTATACAAAATGTTGAGCTTGTGATATTTTTTGTCAGATTTACGTGAAATCTGCCACCTAAATAGAGCACTGTCACAATTAAAAATAAAGGTGAACAACGGCTCCTACAGGCAAGAACTAAATGAACGAAAAATATGCATAAAAATTTGAGAAATTCTGCTAAGTTTCTTCTTGTAACGAAGATTTCCTAAGAGGCTACCGTCCGAGCTCTCTCGGAATTTTCACAATAGGTAAGTATATAGGTAAGTCGTTATCTATGGACTTTTACAAAAATGTTTGCTGATTTGTTTAAGAAACGCTTCTGCTTCTTAAGTATTCTTCATTTACTGAGTCACTTATATCGGCTGCATGTTCACCAATTTGCCACTACGGTTGCGTCGTCTGTATCAGTTACAAGTATCGTAGTCTCGTAAGTTCGATTCTCACCCGAGGCAAGTATATGTGTGTTTCACAGATAGCGTTTATAGGGCTTGTTCCCTGGTGCAGCTGTCTTTTTTGTTAAAAACAAATACTAAGGTTAACACCTTTCCGAGATTATAGATATCTCTCTAACTTTAAGTTACGACTGCCGTAGTCAGTCTGTGGATCTGTGAACCATTCTTAACTCATCGAAAGGGTTAAGCCGCCGGTCCCGACTGTTATAAGAACTCCTATTTCGATCGTTAGTAGTGGTCATAACTCCGAAAACCCTAACAAAGTCTATCTTTCGAAAATCAGTGGTGCCCAGAAATTGGGTTGTGGTCTGATGGCAATTACTTCATCTAAAATACTGATATTTAGCCGAATCTGGTTAGACTGGAAGCCGACTCTAAAAAAATTAGGAAAAGGCTAACTTAACCATTTCACCTGCCCGTGAGATGATCTCTATGCCTGACGCTATTGGCCAACAGATTCTCAAAATAAAATCTAGCTATAAGAACAACAAACTTTCAGAGCGCTTTTTTTTAGTATCTTTCAGTACACGTAGTCATCTTTCATTGAATATAACTAAATTAATTATAAAGAAAATAATTGCATCTAAGAAGGCTTAGGTACTACCTATATGATTATGTACCTACTATTATCTAATGATATTGTGTGCAGTTAAGGTATTGACTAATCAAATTACATACACAATAGTAACATTGTTCTCAGTGGCAAACACCCTAATTAATGTGATATCATTAATTAACGAGTTTCATACAACAGCATTGTAATTTAAAGTGTACACAATATAGAAACGTTTATGAACCTGTATAGTCTGATTGCGCTTTGACCACTGGCGAGTCAGTAATTAATATTGGATGGGGTGGAACATGTTACAACAGCACCTGTCAGATGCAGCAACACACTGTAATAGGGTGAATACTCCTCGTACACAGTGGCCAGGACTGGATTAACCTTAAGGCAATATAAAACTGCCGACGAGTCCGAAGCTCGACACAGAATAATAGGTTTTCTTTGTAGAAAGGTAAAAAAAAAGCCGCATCTTAACACTTTTCGAGTTGAACTGCCTTCATGTATCTTCATAGCTTAAACCGGTCCTGTCTAAAATTTTAGCGCATACCTCTTTAGTGATAGTCCTTTTATATAAACGCGATCAATTATATTCATATTAATTTTACAAATTTCGCGCAATTATAACTTCAAATTAAATTGAAGTGACTGTAACGTTCCCCGAGCTGATAGAAAATCAGGCGTAAATTTTCATTTCAATAGGAACGAATAAAAATAGGTGTGTATTCCGAAAATAAAGATGGGAGCGTCTCTTGCCTATTGGTTAAAGCTGGAACCGAAACCAGTGTTCCGTGAGATCGGCTCTGGAATCGGCCGGCATGTTCAGACAAGCCTCACCATTCATTGACTATCGATTCAACCGAGCGCGTCTACCCCGTCCAGATCGCCAACATTCTTGGAATTACTTAGGTTCTTTTATATAAAAAATATAAAGTAAAAGTCTTCATTTAATACAAGAAAAAAACATGTTTATAGTTCCAACGAAATCTGTATCTGTGCGAGACTGATATTAGTTCCGAATGGCCGGGCAGGTGAATTCACTGAGGTAGCATTTCACCATATCAGATTAGCCACTACTCTCCAAATAAACTCCAAATATGGAAAGAATACTGAAATAAACTGCCGAACAATTTAACGAGCGTGGATTTATACGCTGTTGGCTAAATGAGGTCTTAATTTCTGACGGTTTCAACATATTGAACAGTGGGAACAGTTATTTCTGGCAAATAATACTCCAGATGCTCGTAACCAATAGTTCAAATTTTAAGTGTTAGGCGACATCAGGACAAACGTTGGTCTATATTTTGTTCTGGACGTGTGGGCAATATTCCGCACAAACATTATAGCGACGTGAATAATTTACCGCGAATAGACAGGACGGCTCATCGGTTCGTGACGTTTTAAAAGGTCACTTTCACTACACTCCGTACGCAAGGAATAACGGTTGACAAGAAATTAAAACGTAACGACATCTACAATCAATTTGTTACCGATTAGACGAACGTGCGAAAACGGTTGGCGTCCGGCCCAATTGTTGTTTCTTCACACCGCCGCGTTAATGCAGCTGCGGCGATCGTCGAAGAATAACATTATGGTTTCATTGTCAAGTCTGTGAGAGAAGTCGTTTCGCAAGAACGCGATTGTTTATCTTCTCACTCTTTAGGGCATTTTAATGCAGGATTGTTATATTACACCACTGTATTTGAATAAACACTTAAATGCTAGAACTTAAAGGTTAATTTTAAAGAAAATTATTGCACTAGAAATCCGTCCAAATAATTTATCTTCAATAGTCGAAGAATTCTGGTGAAAAACGCCGAAAATGTGAGTTATCTTATCACGTGATCGAAGAAAGCGTTGAGCGACTATCCCATACAGAGGAGATACTAGATATCTCCTCAAAGGATGTTTTATTCGTACCTAACCCATTAACGTTTTTAACGGATACCTATTTCATAAAAGTAAAAGATGTAAACCAAAAAAGTACACCATGTATACTTTTTTGGTTTACATCTTTTACTTTACGTAAGTAACGCGAATATACGCTGTCATTTTGTTAATTTTGCGTCCAATTTGGAACAATTGCTGCTCGTTGTGATATCTTTATCCTTAAGTTCTCCGTCGTCGTAGGAACTGGCTACACTACAGCGGATTATGCAAAAATATTTGCCTTCAAATTGAGCCAGTCAGACGGAAAACTACGCGGGGTAAATACAGCTTTGTACCGGGCGTCGTGTTCGACGCGTTGCTCTAAAACACGTAGTGCAGAACGTGCTGAAAGGTTCATGTGATCCACATGCGTTACAACAAAGGGTTAATCGGTAACTATACTGTGTAGAAGCGGGCCCAAACGCCGCAGGATCGCCACAATGCCCACTCACACATTTATAAACAGATAACCCAGTAGAATTTTCTGTGTCAAAGGATGAACGTTTTAAACGTTTTCGGATCTATATTAAATGAAAATGAATCGCCAAATGTGTTGCTAAGCGCAAAACTCAAGAACGATTAGACCGATTTGACCGACCAGATAGTTTTTTTATATCTTCGTTAAGGTACATGGAAATTGCGCAGAATATTTGCAAATATTAGAAGTCTTAACAACTTTTTTTTATTCTAATATATTCCATTTCGAATAGAATAGTCATAACTGAGACAGGACAGTCTCTGTCGGGTCAGCTAGTAAGAAATAAATAATCAGTTCAATTTCTAGACAAAATATAAAATCAAAAACAAATATTACATTCTAATTAAATATGAAGATTGCGGGATATGGTTCCGCCTCGCACTAGACGGCACGCCCGTCGCCCTCGTATGATATTTATAAAATTAAAACGGAATCAACATCTATTAAAATTGCTGACAAAGAAACCAAGGAAATTAATTATTACTAGGAACGGGACGGCACTATACACAACTTATTGCATTAAAAATTATTACAGATTTTATTATTTTGATTTGATTAATTTAAAATAATACTGTTACTTAATTCTCATACCTGCTACCAAATTAAGTTTAAATATGTATTAGGTAATTGTGTAAAGAAATAAAATGGCAAACACTTTAATTAATATTAACTTTTTATGGTATTTTGTACTATGCAATTATTTACGTAATTAATCAGCTTGTTTTGAGTTAAAACATAATCGGTGGTTGGAAAGTTGCTCCCTGCGAGGATTTCCAAATGTTTTAAATGACGTGTGATTGCCACACGCTGTATATGGAGCGGGTAACCCAGTGGCCGAGTGGCATGGCGGTTACGTACAGCCCTGCGGCCTGCGCCTGTATCATACCCCTGATCCTCACGTTCATGAACACTCTAACGTGTAAAGAATAGAGTTTAAATTGTATTGTTGGAGTGGCAACAAAAAGTTTGTACAAGTACAGATGCGAAGTTATATTTAAATCGCAGCGCTCATCTGCAATGTTAAGGTTGAATTCCGGAACGTTTGCGTCACTTAGTACACCCGTGTATGGTGTTGTACTATTGAACTAGGCTCGTCATAGGAAGTTAGGAATCATAAACGTAATTTAATATCTGGGTAGATATTACACAATAAGATGTAAATAAGACCTGTCTAATTTACATCTAATTGTAACTGAAAAGTAGATATATGGTCACATTTCATATAATTAATTGTGTTTAACTAAATAAAACAAATAACGTGTAATTGTATTTTTCCCTCTGCTCTTTATACACCTATGAAAAGTAAAGAATACACTATTTAACCTTCTATATCTATATTATTTTAAAGTGTTATTTATTAATAGAGGTTTCATTACGTACGTTTTGAATAGTCTTGGTACATCTGTGCGATACACAAATGTTCAAATATTACAGAGTATTTAAGTTCATATATGTACCTAGAATGTTAGTAATGTCCTCAGAGACAGAAACGCATTCAAAACGTCTATCGTGAGTCTTAACACATTGTAAACTACAGCTGCTTCATTCAAAGAGATTTTATACTAAACATTAGTTTCATCATAAAATAGAAAATTCATATTTTGCTTCCGTGCACCTAGTTATATGAGTGCCTTGGAATAAATTCATATTGAAAATTCGTAAATCAGTGCAAACGAACTTATTGCCGAAGTGATTCGTTATTCCCCGAAGAGTTGGTTTTAGGCAGAGGTGTACTTAATGCGCCCACCCGCAGTAGGCTAGCGTGGCGGACTACAGCCTAATGCCTTTCATTCTGAGAGGAATTCGTGCCCAGCAGTGGAACTGACACACACAGTTCGTATATTTAGGTCCTGTGTAATAGGGGGCGAGCCTATTGCCATTCAGACTACATACCTACTATAATAATGATAACATCTACACCATTTTGTATAGTATTCCTACACGTTAATTAGATTTTTTCATGATACTTATTGAGAGCTCAATACATTTTATGATTTAAATTGAAATAAAAGCATTTGAGTAGGTATAGGTAATAGCTTTTGTAAGTTCCGGGACTTGAACTAAGCTGAATGAAAGTTTGATAACAAGACTCCGATCGTAATTTTCTTAAGACTCTTAGATCGTATTTTTACTTTACCAAATCGTTTTAAAAAGGACTCGTGTGTACAATTTTATTTTAATATTGTTTCGTATTTTTCTACGCAGGTAAACAAGTTTCATAACAGCTAACGGAAATAGTATGGAAGTAGTGATATACAAAATTATGACACACTTCGTGGATTAAAATAATATAAAAGCTTATTTTGAGCGTGTGCGGCGGTGTCGCGGCGAGTCCGCGTTAGGCGCCGGCGCAGCGGAGTTCGCTCCACGCACTGTGGTACTGACACACTTATCAAATACTTTTAACGAAAATTAACCTTGTAACTCCATGTAATTCACGACGTATAAGTAGGCTGACATTGGCTGCGAATAGTTCTTATATGAACGCCTATTGATATGTTTTATTTCTTTTAAAACAGGCCAGGCGTTAAATATATTTTCGAAATAATATCAAATTCTTTGATATATTTTGTATACGGTTAAACCACTTGGATATGGTAGGTGGTTAACAGTTGGCGCATAGATGTTATCTTAAATAGCCGGAAAAATCTAATTTAGAGCTGGAATCTTTTAAACCATCGCCTGCAGCTTGCTTGCTGCTACACTAAGCTACTTTGCAGTTACTTTGCTGTATCCTTTTGATGCTTCACGACGAACGAACGCCAGAATATTATGTAGTAAATAATATACGTGGAACACAAACGGAAATAATTATTTTATAACTTTACGAGTCTTCGATATGAATACTAATACTAGAAATTTGACCTACCAATATCAACACCAATATCAAGTTTCAAAATGTTGGTCTCAGCACTCAAAATACTCTTAAAGATATTCCTCCAGAAAAAACGTAACCATCCCTTTTATCTTACAAAATATTTTATTGAAACTAAATGACAAGTTAGTTAATTTGAGTTAGTTCGGCACGAGAGCATTCAATGAGGTGTAAAACTTAACGACACCACGCTCGTTACAAAATACGACGTCTGTTTCAGTTATGACGTGTTAATGTTCCGGTTATGTTTTGCTGTGGCACCGTAAATCGTATCACTATTTACTGGGAACCAACGTGTATTTATTTCGCACGGGGGACAATTTATTCGGCGTCCGGCGCCGCGTCGCGTCGTGTCGTCATCGTGAGGAAGTGGGCCGCAAACGCAACCATTCTTACCGTTGTCTTTATCCATTTACACTCACAGTTGCAACCATCAATCAGTGTTAGAGGACGGCTAATGATTGCACGGACGGGAGACCCGGCACGACTCCAGCGCTGGCCCCGAGTTCACTAGTCGGACATTATTGTGCAAGACTCGTGCCGGGTCCTATTCAATTTCAAATATGGCAGCAGGCGCGCGCGCACGTCCCGTTGGACAGTTACAGCATAAGAACGAAATGGTCACAAGTCAAATTGTAAATAAATCATTGGATCGCTGTTAATAAACGATCTCCCTATTAATTTAGAATGTCGTTTTATAACGAGGCAACTCAAAATTCACTTCCGAATCCGATCGATAATATTATGAAACAAAAGTTAATAAAAACTAAATAAGAGCTTAAGTTGATCAAACGTTATGCCAAAATGCGTAATTATTAATCTTAGGCCTACACTATCATTACGTCGACGTATGATAGTGAATAAAAAATGCCAAAAAAGCGTGGATTCTTGTGCATCGATAAAGTATGTACCTACTGGTCCTAATAGGAGTCCTGGTATATAATAAGGTATATAATATGTGGTACATAATAATGTACTTATTAGTAGTAACAGAACGCAGATAAACACAGTATACGACGTGATAGTACGTATCGCTTGAATCCGTGACTCACTCTTCTCTGTTTTGTGTAACTCGCACTTTTTTAAGTAGCTACAGTTCGTTCGAAATAACCGTGCGCGCCTGATGATAGCCGTTCCATAATGCCGCGAAGGTAATCCTACTTATTTAAGTTTACATGAATACTGAAATTATTTACGAATGCAAAACATTTGCGACCACAATTGTCTGTACATCCAATTTTATTTAGTTAGTTTAGTTAAAGTTATTTTAGTGAAGGATAAATTCGACTGCGGGCAGGATTCGAACCTGCATCTTCTGGTTAGATACCTACGCCTAGACACGATGACCAAGCAAGCCACCGCGAGTCCCAAACTTAAAGACCTCAAAGTCTTTGAGGAAGTCTGATTTTAATATGTAGTTTATCAATGCAAATCACTTTCGGAGAATTTCTGATTTCTGAATTTCTGATGCACTCAGTTATTTCGAAAGAATTGTACATGTAGATACACCAGTAGAGGAAGATAAACCGCGCTGTATAATAAATGTAATTTTTTTTTTTCATCCATCACGCCCGAAGGATTAGGCTCTCAGAACGCCGGTATGTTTAAGTCCAATATAATAGGGGATGAACCTATTGCCACTAACCGAGCACAAATCCAAACTCTGAACAACTAAGAATTTCATAGAAAACCCAAAAAACACTTAGCTCGACCTGAGTATCGAACCCAGGCCCTCGAGCGTGTAAAACTGTGAGGTAGTGTAGCTATTAGTCTTTGACTTTGTTATGAGTGGATTAACAGAGCTCTCCGCGGGTGAGAGGGACTCGTAGCAATAGCAGTTTATCGCTCAAGTTTGCTGGCGGATATGGTTGCCTTGCATAAAATGATCATCTATTATTTTCATCGCCATTTTCCGTAATTCTTGTCCACACATTACAATATCTTCTCCCAATCACACCAACGATCTATTTACTTTCCCACAAGCAGCCTTTATACGCTCCTTTAAATTACGTTAAGACTTGAAGTTCTATAATATATATCCCTACTAATATTATAATTGTGAAAGTAACTCTGTCTGTCTGTTACGCTTTCACGCCTTAACCACTTAACCGATTTTGATGAAATTTTGTACTGAGATAGCATAAAGCTTGAGAAAGGACATAGGCCACAATTTTTTGACAAGGCACGCGGGCGAAGGCGCGGGCGGAAAGCTTGTATTTAATAAAGATTTAATTTTCAAATTATTTCTATGATAACGTTCATGAGTAACGTAAAATTATATGGTGATGAATTTTGTAAAAGTTTTTATAGTTTCCGCAATAATTGTTTTTAAACATTAAAATTATTAACATAAAATCTTACCTGATCCACCGTTGCAGCTAGAGTGCGAATTTGTCAAGTACTTGGACATTCTGGCATAAGCAGAACGTATTGAAAACGTATAAGATTGCTCTATGCTAGAAGAAGGTGGCGAAGATTCATAATCACTAACACTGTAGGGTGATGGGGTCGACGGAGTCGACACGGAATTGTTTGAAAAGAAACCTGAGCATGAGTTGTAGCATGCTTCAAAACAAACTTTAAAGTTTGGCATGAAGACTGAGTATCGAACACCCGAGTAGAACAGAAGTTCAACTATGAAATTTTCCAGCGGACGGTTCCGGAACCAGTGCGCTAACCGATGCAATGCGTGCAGTCTCACCGGAAGTAGAGCAAGCAATGAACGCATCTACGTAATGTCAGATGTATCCCGGATAACGGGGAGGCGGGCCCTAGTGCACGGGGATGCAGGCATGCAACAGGAGGACCGACGCGCAGGGCAGCGGCCCGAAGGAGACGCGCGGGCGGGAGTGCGCCTGGCGACCACCCGCCTGGCTGACTTGCCCGGCTAAAGCACGCCCATCCATTGCCACCGACGCCTCTACCACCATGCCAACACCCGAAGCACACCGATGACCATCGTACAACACACGCTAAAAGTCACGCTTGTGTGACACTAACACATGTATCGATAACACTATGAATCCACTATAACAGCCATGTCGGTACTACTAACTATTCAAACCGTGACATACGACATGACCGAATAATAACACCCCATTTTGGAAAATTGTGTAACAAACGCTATATTCTCTTATGCAATTTAAAATACACAGTATGTTTAATATTGTCCCTTAAAATTCCGAAAATGTTTGGTCAAATCAAAACTATAAAATTATCGCGCGGTTTATTGAGGAGCGCCGAAGAAACGACAAGCCGACTGGCTGGTTTTCTTTGCACTGTGCCTTATTTAACCACGATTATAAGCGTCACGACACAAATAATAATAGGCGGCGGCAGGCGGGGAGCGTACAGACAGACAACGTAAGATCGCGGGCATATGATTTTGCAATCGTTACGTGTTCGGTATAATGTTTATAATAAAAAATAGTCTACCGTCAACTCGAAGAAAGGACATTTAACGAAGCAAAAAAAACGTTCAAACTCATAACAGTTAAAAACGTAATTAAAAACAAATGACAAAATTAGTGCCCGAGGTGATAACAATTTCTTTCGTATCTAGACTTGACTACTTTAATCAATTTTCTAATCTCTATAATCTTTAATCTATAGAGGTAAATATACATTTCCACATGTAGGGAAGACCGCCACTCGAGTACGGGTCGAATTTTTTGTGATTGCCAGGAATATAAATGTAGGAAAGGATATTTTTGGAGAATCCGCGCGATAAATCGGAAGTTTAGATTGGTTAATTTACGTAGGCGACCAGCGCAGGGGTTGAGTGTAGCGTGGGTAGAGTAAATATACTCACTGTCTAGTTTTAGAAAGTACAATGCAGTACTTTCGATTCATGCGAATTTGTTTCCATTACTTAGGGAATA
This sequence comes from Subacronicta megacephala, assembly GCA_958496365.1. Classification (NCBI taxonomy): domain Eukaryota; kingdom Metazoa; phylum Arthropoda; class Insecta; order Lepidoptera; family Noctuidae; genus Subacronicta; species Subacronicta megacephala. Next base: position 15,562,241 of record OY292513.1, read on the forward strand.
TTTTTTAATTAATTGGAACCAACTATGTACTTCATAACCTCGTAAGGTCGGGCGCTACACACAGTGTATCGTTATCCGGATTGTTTTGTAGTTTGTAGTTTTGAAACCACGTCTATAACTGCGCTCTACTTGGAATGATGGATGACTCTGTTAGGTCCTAGTTGGAAAGTACTCCAAATCGCAAAGTAACATCTTTAAAGGAGAAGTTAATACAAAGAGTCTTTCTTTACTTGCTGATGTTACTGAAGAGCTTGATAAATAGGAATTTAGGAACATTGAGCATGCTTACTCGTACTAATATCCTCGTGTTTGTTGATTTTTTTTATTGATAGTAAGCAAACTAGCAAGCTTGATAGATCTAGGATGAAGTACACAGTTTAAATGTTCCCTGCGAATCATTCTGATTTGATTTGAAGTACATAAATACTCTATCGGGCTGCGCCTGTCACTGTCTATACTCACACTCCTTACACAGTTAAATTGGTGTATGTTGTACATCTCTGCAATCTTATCCTTCAGGGAATACTGGCGTGATGGTATGTCATCTATACTAATATTATAAAGAGGTGAAGTTGGTGAGTTTGTGACGTTGTGGGGGGTAATCTCCAGATCTACTGAACCGTTTTGAAAATTCTTTCTCCAATGGAAAGCTACATTATTCCTGAGTGACATAGGCTATATATTATTCTAAAAAAATAAAAGAAACCTATAGTCTCGGGTGAAAGCTACTGTTATAAATTTTAGTTTCTTCAAGAATATTCAAGGACAAAAATTTTATCAGGAACTTGTACGACGCCTACCTACACCACTTTGCCAGCGTGTCGTAAAAGTTCTTATAAACTTGGTAACATTGTCGCAGCTTGATACCACCTGTAGGACTTAAAGAGGTTTTTCTGTCTGCTTGCCAAACAAAAGTAAGTATACAGAGTACATAAGGTAACAGAAAAGCGAGCGACAGACGTTATGACTGCGGTCTTTTACAGTTAAACATGTTTGCTTTCAAATAAAACAACCTTTTATGGATTTCATGAAATCGGATTAAGTAGTTCGTTATAGTGCATTTTCAGTAACCGCGTGAGCTTGAAAAAGATAAAGGATCAATTGTCCTTTTTCTTCTCATATTTCTTACTACTCGCTGTAGCCGTGTCACTCGCATTTTATGAACATATAAAAAGAAAACAAAGCCCTTAATTGCGCTGTCATGGGCGCTCAAAAAGTTCCCTAAATGTTGACCACGGTCATACCCAATTTCACAGCAACTAGAACTTGAGTTATGAGCGGACATACGGACTTACACACAGTCACAAACAGACAACAAATCTAAAAACATTAATTCGGGTTTAATATTGCTCAAATAGTCCCCTTCACTTATTTGATTCCAGAAATTCAATTCCCGAAACAAGTTGTCTACAGACTCATGATATGTTTAGATTATTTCTTATATGTAAAAGGTTTTTTTATTGTATACCGTAATGATACCTTAATGGATTTCAATAAGCCCGTTAATATCGTTAATGAATTTAAAAAAAGAATGCCTTATAGATAGCGTTTCTAGTATACGCCTATTACCTATCTGTCCACTACGTGTCTATCACACTTGTTTAGTTTCTACTGGCGTAGCAACTTGCTCAACTAGCCTAGTGAGTAGCGTAGCAGCCTACGGCCCAAGCGTAGCAGCGTAGGCAACGCTACACATTTGCTACGGAAAATAAGGTTTTTTTTTACCTGATGAAATCGCTATTTATTTTTTGTAAATACATAATACAAGTGATCCGTGTTCAGTACGAATAAAATTGCCCTTCATATAGGAGGTCTTTCGCGTAGAGGTATCGAATTGAATTTAATAATAATAGAGAAATATCAATAATAAGAAAATAATAGTGAAGTCTTCGGTCCCTTAGAGCTGTATTAAATACAAACTTCAAGTTAACACAGCAAAATACAGCTATTTATGCCATATTTTCAAAGTTTTAAATGAATCAATTCAAAACCTCTAATGTAATTTTCGTTAACTAACTACGAAATTGGGCAACAACCAAGGTTACAGCACAAAAATGAAATCCGAAGAATGTAATTATTTCTAGTTACCCATATATCACGTAAAAACTTACATCTGCAGTTGGGGAATAGACCGTGAAGCGCATATTGATATATCCGAGAACATTTATTAAACTTCAAAGTTTGCCTTTCTATCTGACTTATCTTCCGTAACAGCAATAGTCGGGGCTTTCGAAACTTGAATTATATTCAAAAATATTTCGTACATCATTGAAGTTCGGAGCCGCAAGTAGGTACTCGTAGCAAGTTTCAACGGAAGCCTAAGCCAGAAGGTGCTCGAGTGAGACTGCATTTGTTTTTTTTAAGAGCTACCCCTCTTTCGCGGTGGACTTTACAAGTAGGTAAAGAAAATATTTAAGAATCACACACATATTTGTGAGCACAACGGTTGTGGCAGAATTACCACCATTAGCCTGATAAAACGAATGAAAACATTGTGATTGCGAAAGCACAGACCATTAGAAACAATTATGTACCTTGTTTGTTTACGCAACAGTATACTGCGTCACAGGAAGCCTGATCAACTCGGTCAAATTTTAAGAAATTTTCGTCTGTAGGTCGATTTGAAGGCGAAATTGGGCACGTTTTGCGTTAACAATGCTCAAAACTTTGCCTTGATATTGAGAAATATCAACGATTACTAAAAGAAAGATAACGAAAACTCAACCAAGGACACACAGATATAAAGTATTACACAATAAAAATTATAAAATAAAACTTAAACTTAAACGAAATATTAATTTAGCCTGGCAACACTGATGCAATGTCACACAACGCTAAAAGCAAAAGCAGAACTAATCTCATATTATGATTGTTTTTTCTTAACTATCTAGATACTAATAGTACCTAAGTACTTGTACCGTATTAAAATGTTAGGTACATACTGACAGAAATTGTATGCTTCGATATGAAACGACAAAGTCGGTCTGACTTTAACCTAATTACCTTAATGGAGTTGTTTTAACTTGCTTTCGCAGTAGGTAGATACTGTTAGTTATATGTAGTGTTTTATAAACCACCAGTGGATATTAATTCATAGTGTAAATTTGGTTAAGTGTAAATTATAATTAATGGAGTTCCACTTTAGTGGCCGTGTTTGTAGTGTGTTTGAATAATGTACGTATTTTGTGTTATCATAAAGAAATCTCATAACTGATGATTCTGCTACTACTATTAGTACTTGCGGTATCGTGGTGGTATCGTAGCATTTTCTCGCGTATCGTGAATGTGTTTATAAACAGAAACCATCAAAACACAAATACCAACATTTCCCGAAGGTTCCGAGCGGGACACGAACATACAACACGCGGCGCAGAAGTCAATCGCTCAGCCAACACGTCGCTATACCCAAAACATCGTCTGTATGTGATTGCGATATTTTGTTTAAAGTTATAAGAAACTGGCTCATTAATCTAGTGGTCCTGAGCGCGACTGCTACCCTAGAGTCTTGGGTTTGATTTCCAGGTGGAGCAAAGTATTATTATGGATTTTTTAAGAAATTCTCAGTAGCAGCTCGGAGTTCCGATAAGCGCCCGATCCCCCTAATTACCTGGGCCCTAAATATTTGGTACCGGCGAACTGTGGGTGTACATTAAGTACCTACACCTCTGTCTAACCCTTTGCGACTACAGTGAAGGTATCTAATAAACACAGATTATTAAGTGATTTTTTACTATTATCTTTGCATGGAAAATGCCTAAAAATACAATAAGATAATAAATACAGATTATATAGTTCTTGCAATTTTTATAGTTCTAATAACATCTACACAAATTCTTCAATAGGAAGCAAAGTTTTTATGACCAGAATCACATTGGTCAGTATCGATCCGCATATGATCTATTAAAAAAGCAGTTTTACTGAAGATGCGTACGGATATGAGAATTTATGTGCTCGTATCTTCATATAAAATAGCTAAATTCTAACCGATGTTGATGACTATTAAGTGATAAGGGGATATTTTGTAACAAGATTCGGTTTACGCTAACTCAGAGATCAGCTTAACCTATAGCCTGTGTAAAATTCGTGATGGCAGTTTTGCTATTAAAATTCACGCACTCAATGTGACGCAGAGCGCAAATGGTCTGATTCATAAAAGCACTGGTCACGAAAGCTAGGTACCGATTACAATTACAGCATCCTTACAATAACTAAATAAGGGTGACGGTTACGTTACAATGTGCGCATTGTGAACGTGTTGCTGAAGCCGGACAAGCGGGCCAGCCCGTCTGCGAGCTAGCTATCGCCGCTTTTGTACAGGAAACATATTTTGATTTGACTCTTGGTCTACCGGCTCACCTAACTCTATCGCACCCCCTACCTCCCGTTTCAAGAAACTGGGTTACATATATTTCTTAAAAGCTTGTACTTTAGTTAACTTCTTTGATTATTATCCCATTTACTGGCCCACTCTGTCCACTGCCTGTCTCAGGGTTATATTACCTATGTAGTCTACTTCGTTAGTAGTGTAACCGCTTCATTAGTCTAGTGCAGCTGTACTTAACCTGCATCCCGCCGGGCTCTTGTGGTTTACTCAACTGGTGTTACTATATTTTAAACTATTCTGTAATTCTCGGCCATTTTTTTCGTCGGCCCGCGTCACCACAACTAATACGTGTTTGTGGCCCTTATGAAAAAAAAAGGCTTAGTACTAGTTGTCTGGTGGTTATAAACGCGACTGCTACGCTAGAGGTCTGTGGTTCGTTTTATAGGTGCAGATTTTCTATGAAATTTACAGTAGCAGCTCGGAGTTCAGATAGGGCAAAAGGGAATAGGTACATGGGACTTAAACATACCGGCAATATACCTCCGTGCAATATATAAATAATACGGACGGAGGAATGACCGTCAAACACTTGAAGGATCAGAAGACACTCTAGATAAGTAATTATATTTGTGTGTGAGGTAGAATTTATTCAGTTGCAGACGCGCTTTTGTGACGAGACAACACACATACCTACATACGTGATGTTCTCTAGCGATCGGAAGAATGGGGATATTTAATTAATATAGTTTCCAACATTATGACATGTATTGAAACTTTAACGACATTATAAGTTATCTCAGTCCTATCAATTATGACCACGAGTAAGGCAAGTGCGGTTTTTAATTATTAGGTTCAGTCGCAAGCACATCAGGTTATACAAAACTGTCAAATTTCTTCACATGATTTTAAACCTTAAAGTGTTCAAGTTCAAATGTTTTTATTTCAAATAAGCCTTTACAAGCATTTATGAAATGTTATGACTCTAGTTGCACGGTTCCAAAAAGTTGATCCTATGGAGAAGAATCCGGCAAGAAACTCCATGGACACTCTTTTAAAATAAAAGGTATAACATTATTAACTGGTACATTATGGCAATATGAGGATGTGAGAACATTGAAGGTTAATGTCTGAGTTAGATTTAAGTCAATATTAAAATTTAAAAGGTTCCCAGCAACTGAGAACTTAATTTCATCCTAAAAATAAGAAGTTATGTGGAAGAATCCACATCATCAAACATATAAACTATAAATTGTATCTAATCAGACATGAACGGCTAGAATGCACTCACATTTACAGTCCATTTTTATAAGTTGTGGTAAACAATACTAACCATATGAAGACGTCCCGAGATATCAATACTGAATATATTCTGGTAAAACATGCCATTGAAGTATATTAATTTCAACCAGTACCCATGTATGTGAAGACAAAAAAAAATGTTGATAATTAAGTTCAAAATCAACTGAGAAAATTTGACATTTTGTGGCAATTTGATGTGCTGGCCACCGTACATGCCTAACTGGCAGGTGGAGACACTAAACTAAATAAATTAAAATATAAACCCCCGAAAATTGCATAATCTCGACCGATTATCATCAAACATTGCTAAGAACACTTGAATAATTCACCTGTCAAGCAAAAAAAATACCGTCGTTTTTGCATCGGGGGTTAAAAAATAACGAAAGGTGTAAGTAGTTATGACTCGCACACCTATCTTCCATAAAATACAAACTTGTTACTTGTATCAATATCATTAACATTACTGAAGTTCGTAAGCTATGAAAATCATGAAAATATGAGTTATATATGACTGCATTTCAATATTATTCATTTCAACTTATTAACCCTACGCGCTCTTGAATAAATAGTAGTTACAGATAAGCGGAAAACGAATCTTATATGGGTTCCTTTTTTCCTTTTGAGGTTCGAACCCTAAAAAGGGATAGGTAGGTTATTGTCACTATAATTTAGGGATAACCAAATAAGCATTTAATTGTTATATTCGGTAAGTATAATTTTTTGGTAAGATAGAAGCACAAGACGTAACCCCAATACCTTTCAGTTAAGAAAACCTTCCGTACAAGAGAGCACATGATTTCCTTCGAGACCCACAATCTAATCTCTGATTTATCGAAGTTATTGGGTTATACTAAAGAACATCGATACATCGTTATAGTATTTCAGAACGCGTTACTTAGCGTGTAGGACGAAAACATTCAATTTAGGTACTACTGCTCTGCTATTGGGCTATCTAACACTCTTTTATTTATGAAGCCCTTTGTTGGTTTACAACTTTATACACCTAAATCCAGAGAAAAAAAGATTTAATCAATTTATACCTAGGGAAATTTTTGTGACTAGCCAAGAGCATAGCCACAGGAGGGCCACCGGTGCGTTCTTTAGAGATCTTGGAGACCCCCTCCTCTTTGTGCTATGGATGGCCGTGTGTTTTTAGTCGGTAGGAGTCCGACATAATCCTCCGCTTTTTCTTTTGAGAGGCGGAGGACATCCGTGAGGACTTTCACACGGGAAAAAAAAAGAAAAAAAAAGGTACTTGCAATAGTCGTAGCGATTGTCACAATTCCATGGCTATAGAACAAAGAAAGGTATGTGCGGTTTTTTTAAGAGGTAGGTATATGTATACCGCATATCTACTTAAAATAACAGTCATGCATGAAGGGATAAATAAATGTAGATGAAGCGAAAGTAGTGTGCCAGGATCGTAGCAAGTGGAAATCGATAGTCTCTGCCTTCCCCCATGGGAGACAGGCGTGGCAATATGTATGTATGTTTGAATGACGTTGATCACCTTGACAGTGTAAGTTTAAGAGTTGAAGTTGATTATAGCAACATCACTGATTTGAACAAAACAGGAAACATCATTGTAGTTCAGAAACACAGCAGAGAGTAACACCGACACAGTAGTTTTAACTTTTTCAAAATTTGTTTTATTTTAAACACGGTGCAGACGTTTTTATTGCAAAGAGTTACGACTGATAATAATAGCATCGTAATAGTGGTTTTAAGTATATGTTCGGCCCACTTGGTGAAACGTTTGTGGCGGCAGCCCGCGGAACAAATTCGATTGTTTTTATCGAAAATATTCATAAACAGAGTGGACGTACATAACCGTTTCAACATAATAATTATAATATCGACACAGTGAAACATAATATACTTTCAGTGCATTTTAAAAAAACCTGATGAGAAATGACTCGTAAAAAGAAATCATCAAGCACACAATTTAAACTATAAACTTTTTAAAAGTTGCCTAGTTTCGAATAATAAAACTTTTTTAAATCATTTTCTGAGCGGAAGGCGTCCCTATACTTACATGAACTAATTGCGAAATAGAGGCTAAAAGCAATGAGTCGATCGAGTGTTGAGTGCCAATTAAGCAGCACGGTGCCGTATACCAAAAACCTGACGTAACACTGCTGCTGCTAGTTAAAAAAAAACAAAAAAGAATAATAGATAAGTACTGAAAAGAGGCCCATAAATGTCCGATGTGAGCGTCAGAATAAATCAGTAGATATTTTCCAAACAAAAATGAATTCTTATTGTCACTCACCACACTTGATCCAATTTATGTGATCCGAATGCCGCGACAGGCAGTGAATACGCTCCGGTTCCGAAATCTCACTATTACACATAACAGCAGTTGACAGTAGACCTATAACTAGATTTTTTATTCTAAAACTTTATAATATTATTTTTAGTAAATAAGGGAAATAGAGTTACCGGCACTATTCCGACTCTTAGTCGCATATTTGATGTTCTGTGAAGTGAAATGGTCATACAAAAGTTATGTTGGCTACTGTTAAATATTATTTTCACTTCAGTAGCTCAAACATGTAGGTTTTGCTGCCTGAAATCAGTGAGCAAAATGCGATTTTGCTCACTGAGTGAGACAAAGTAAGATTTTTTCAGAAAGCTGCGAATATCTTATTCAGCCTTGGGTTAATCATACAATTCGAAACATTCAAACTCTATCTCTTTCCCGCCATTAGAAAGAGAGAGAGAGAGACAAAGACCAGCCCTTTCGAAGTTCCGATTTTGAATTCGACCTCAAAGACATACTCGGAATTTTGTACTAACTAAATAAATTTTGCAAAAAGAAAATTATGTCTTATTAGTAATTTATAGATTTTTTAACTTATTGTTGTATTTAAACGAAAATAAGTATTTACTGCAAATAAAACTGATATTTAACCTGTAAATATTTATTATCTCCGAAAGTGTTTCCGCTGCTGAAGTGGAAAGTTATGTTTGTTACACGAGAGCAAAGTTTTTTTGCATCTCGTGCCTTTGAATCCGTCGCCACACTCAGGATTCAAAATCAGCTTTCGCAGTAAAAAACGACTTTTCTCTCTGGTTGCACAAATAACTATTTCCAGTTTAAAAAATAAAGAGTACATGAATAAGTCTATTCTTCCTCACAAGTAGCAACATTAACGCGATTAATGTATTCAAGACACGTCACCTTAAATATACAAAGTAGTTTCCTACCAACATTGGCTAAGGTGACGTTTCCGTTATTCATACGTGTGCCATGGGATGGGCGTAGAGGGCGAAAAATATACTCGTAAACTAGTTGAACATATTCTATTGTTGGTATGGCTTGATCCCAGTTTCGTACGAAATAATTGGAAATTCGCTGTGCTTTGTGAGCGCGGAACTCTGTTCGACAACACTGAATACAGAGAGGTGACACACACATGCAAAGGTGAAAAAACATGCATAAACAAACAAAACGTTCTGTCCGATTCACTGAAAAGCCTATTAACAATGTGAGCCTTTGTCTGCGAGGAAGTTTGAAGGCACCTGTAATGACATTTCCGCATGGGTAACAAGTTTTATTTATGTTTGCTGCTTTTGCAAAGCCAGTTAATGAAAAAGCACGAAATGTTATAGAGAGACACAATGGCTTTGTGTAACTTTAGTTATTGTTCATAATCATATTGCTACTCCATTGCTGTATAACAAACATTACGCTACAATGCAGGCAAAGCATATCTGATACAACAAAATACATAAATATGGTAGTTAAATCTTAATCCAAACTATCTATGGGTAAAAACAAATCAATAGGATTACCTACAATTACATGTCGATTGCTGACTTGACGATGACTTTCTCAACCATGTAGTATGCTGTGGTAACATTGTTCCGTTAAGGCATTGCATTTCTGCATTATTTCATAAAAAAAACACAACCTTCTTCCTGCCGCATTAGGGTAAAAATTTAAAAAAATCAGTGGTAAAGTTTTTCTAGGGATTTAATTCGAAAAATACGAAAGTCGGCAAAACTTTAGCACGGTTTTGTGTGAAATGTTTCAAAGATAACTAATCAATAATGCTTCTACTCGGTCTTTGGGTTTGAAAAACTTCATAAATTGTTCTAATTAACTGGGTTATAGAATAAGTACCGAATGAGGATTCTCGAAATCGATCGAAACTCCAATCATGAGTTTCTTAAGTTATGATATAACATGGTATTGCTTAACATTACACTTGGCTTGGACGAGAAAGTTATAATAACTATAAAGCAATGAAGATGTCACGTTTACGCGCGCCCAAATATTCGATTCGCATGTCAGCTTTCGTAGAAGACTAACGTTTTAATTTTCATTAATGAAACCCCCTCATTGGTGGTTTAATTAATACACACATAATGGCATCAAAAGGTTTAATACTTTTGATATTCATAATTATGTGTGTATTTTTATGTAATACGTCAGTAGTTATTTTCTGCGCAAGATGTGAAACTTTAATGTATGCTACAATAATAAAACTGAATTTAAACTCTTTCTAGTAGTCCGAAGCGCGACTGCTACACTAGAGATCCTGGGTTCGATTCCCTGGTCGATCAAAGTTTTGCTGTGTTTTTCTAAGATTTTTTTAGTAGCAGCTAGGATTCTTATATTGTGCCCGTTTGGTGGCAATAAGCTCGCCCCTATATTGTAAGACGTTAATATACAGGCGAATTTTGGCTGTACATTAAAAGGAGGTCTCTATGTAACATTCACTGTAAAAGTTGTACAAGTTTCTGCAATAAACCTTTTTATTTTTATTTTATTTTTAGTACACATCTGCTTAACCCTTCGGGGACTACAGACGTGATGGTATGTTAAGTTATTATATACCGACCCAATTCCGCATGAAAAATTACTGTAACTTGCCTGGCATCTAGGATTTTGGGTTGCTTGACTATGAGACTATTGTTTTACAAGACAATAATAGAGACTATACTGAACAAAAACTCATAACAGATAATTTAATAAATTAACTTATAATAAAAGTAATTCTAGTAACGCTAGCTTGTAATAAGCCTGTAATAGGAGTAACCGGAATCACTTCCGGCAACTCTGTTAAAGACGAACTGAGGTAATAAGTCTATCAAACGAAATTTGGTTAGGGGTAAAGCGTTAGTTGCGTCATGTAATCGAATATCATCCTATATGCGTTTCTATACATTCGATCGATCGATCTTAAGTGAGTGGTTTGCTGTGTGAGTTCCCGCGGAGGGTCATTGCCAGAAACATGAAAATAGAAGCCATGTAATGCATATCTACGACGCATGAAGCTAGAAAAAGATTCCATTACAATATTCTAGATCAATAAAAAAATAAAATAAAGTTATTTTTATGGCTGCACGAAGCGATGGCGACGTCGTTAAAAAGGCTTTGTAACATGTTCATAAATAATTGACAATTACTAGCCAGATTCATCATCATCCACCCATTACATTGTCCCACTGCAGGGCACGGGTCTCCTCTCACAACGAGAAGGATTAGCTATAAGGAGAGAATTAAGAATTAAGGTTTCCTCACGATATTTTGATTCACTGTTTAAGCACATTCATAATACTCAAGCATATTCATAATACTTACTTACATAATTCTTAAGTATTGTACTAACAATGTATGAGCCTATTTTAAGATGCTTGAAAATAAACGTTTTTTTTTTTTATAATCGATACGCACATTTGTCACAATTAATAATTAACACGGGCTTGACTTCGAAAAGTCAAAGGTGCGTTCCCTGTATTTTAATTCAAGACTATTGACTTGGCAGTGCAATGGTCATATCACCGCACTTAGCACTAACTAGATTACCCAAAAAAAACGGCAACAAAAAAGTGTTGGACAAAGACTACTGGAAGATTTTTCAGTATCTTATATTACTGCAAAATACCGGTTTGGGGTATTGCGTTTCTCGTTAATTATCAGGTTATAAGATACTTACTAACTAAATAGTAATCTGAGATATAAAGGAACAAAGGAAAAGTAAGGTCAGAAACAGAAAGAACATCTTGATAAACACAACAAAGAAGCCGCGAATCAACTCCGGTAAAAGTAATCTGTCAGCGCCTTAAACACTTGGCTATACAATACGGTGAACCCAAATCATCCCTAGCTATTTATTTTCCTACAAAATAAAGATTTCATAATTCATAAAGAACGCCAAAAAACAATTCAAAGGTTCTAAATTGCTTTCGCGAATATTACATTTGACAAAGGATGTTTAATTTACAGACTGTTTTTAACTTAATTTCAAGGGCTTAATAAGCGCATCCTGTCTCTTGAAAAATTAGTTATTTCTAGTAAATATTGTTATGAGATATGTACAGGTTTTTAATATCAATTTGCTTATATACCTATACATGTTATTTCATGCTATTACAGATTTTGTTTAGGGGGAATTGGGGTGTGAAAGTTTTTGTAGGGATATTGGTGTTTTAAAGGCAGGGACTTGTAAATTGGGATTTAAGCTACTCAACTTTATAAATATAAAAATCGAGTGATGTTCATTACAGCGGATAGTCTCACCTTGGGCGCAAAATTCAGTTTTTTTAAATTTTTCGAAAATCAAAATAATTCTTCTGGATCCACAGAATGTGTAAAAGATGTACAATTTACGAAAAACAATAAAATTTGGTCCCAAGAAGAGAAGATGATCAGGTTTAATCCCGCAAAAATGCTCGACCTATTATGATGAAATTTTGTATATTTGTATTTGAGAAGGTCTCTGGGTGGTTTGAGAACAAAGGTGACGTTGGGATTTTTCAGGCAAGACAGTTTGGATTTTCGGCTATTGGTTTTTTTAAACGTGAACTTCAATAGTGCTATCTATTATTTAGTTACTATATCTATTTATCATAACATTTTGAGTCTTGAATACAACTGCGGGAAACAGCTAGTAGCTTAAATATTTTTATAGCATTCCCAATAAAGAACTGAAGTTCAACCAGCGGCATGTACGGATTCCTTGCAACGAGGACCAATGATAATTTAAAGTTTAATTTGGCTTTGAATTTATTTCAATAATTGAAATTAAAAAAAACTGATATTGATTCTAGAGATTCATATTCCATTCATCAAATAGATAAAACAGGAGCGGAACAGGAGAGGATTAAAATCCATTTTGAATGAATGCACGGATTCTCAGAATTTTTATATTTGTTACGTTGGAAATGTAGTGATTACGTCGGCCATATTTTGTATAAAAGGGGAGGGGAAATCGGCGCTATTTCCCGGAAAATGGGAGGTGTGTCTTCTCTAGGCACACCTCTCGTTTTCCGGAAAACTGTGTATGTGTGTAAGTATTACGAACTGTACCTGTTACACGTAAGTGTACCTACTGGAATAAGAATATATAATATATGTAGACTATATACGAACATAAATATAATTAAGCCTATTAAACGTAAGTGTACTAAATTAAAGCGGCGGTAGCATAATGGCTAGGGCATCGGATTTGCGATCATGTGGTTGCTGGTTCGAAACTCACCACATAGCTAGTAAGATTTAAAAAAAAAAAAAAATCCGGAAAAAAAAAAAGTTCTGGTTCCTGGCAACCGTTCTTCAAAATAATTCGCTAAGCCAGAAACATTTGTAAAAAAAAGTGTTAAGATAAAAGAGGTATTGACAATCATATTTTTCGTTTCACTACAATTATGTTTCATGTACTTTTAGGTATTCATAGGACCATTCTTTTAAATGGTTTCTTCATCATTATCATCAACTCATTACATTGTCCCCGCTGCTGGACACAGATCTCCTCTCAGAACGAGAGGGAATAGGCCATAGTCCACCCCGCTAGCCTACTGCGGGTTGGCAGACTTCACACGCCGTCAAGGAAATCTCTCAGGCATGCAGGTTTCCTCACGATGTTTTCCTTCACCGTTTAAGCGCGTGATAATTAATTATTAATACGCTCGTGACTTTGAAAAGTCAGAGGTGGCGTACCTTGGATTCGAACTCGAAATTTTTGACTTGGCAGTCCAATGGTCAAAGGTACATAATATGGCAATATTAGAACGGGTGTGTTTATGTGTTCCGGATAAATATGTGTGGCGCCGACGACCACCGCCACTGCTGGCAGTTCCGCGCGGCCGCACGATGCTGGTCAACGAAGCGCCGCTCACACGCGCACTCCGCACTCTCAACATTATAACAGAGGAGGTAGACCTATTTTGTTGTTCTTTGAGGGAATTCACAATAAGAGCCCTATATGTTATTTGTTACAATGGAATATAATTGTTTTGTTAAATTAAGATATAATTAAGTAGCCTCAATATCGCATTGGGTTTAAGTACCTGTAATGATGTTGTAAGTTTGGTTGAATAAATAAATAAATAAAATAAATAAATTACTAGGCTATCACTTGTGGTTTGTGTACACATTCTTATTTATTTTCTTGATTAGGTTATAGAGAATTTCAGAAATAAAAAAAAAGCTGGCAGCATGTGGATGCATCAATAGGATTGGCACTTTTTTTTCCAGAATATTAAAGTTTTATTCAAATAGAATGGCTTTGCTTTCAAGAACTTAATACTATGTTGTTCGCATAATTATCGACTCGCACTAGTTTGGCTAATACTAATCAAATAAGTAGTCAGCAGCAGATTGCTATGCACCAGTATCTTTACATGCGAGAGAAGCTGCGGGCACAATATTATTAGATCATTAATAATAACGTCACGTCGTTGATGCGAATTCACCCCCATTATTATCTTTTGCCCGTGACTTCGTTCGCGCGGAATAGATTTTTCCCAATCCCGTGAGAAATTCCCGAAATCTATATATATAAAAATCAATGCCACTTTTCGTTGTAATTTTATAACTCAAGAACGGGCTCACCTATCCAAACCAAATGCTTAGGCTTTGTTCGGACTATTTAGTAGATGGTTTATGTGAAGTTTGCACAAAATCGGTCGAGCGGTTCTTCATATTGATGGAGGTATATCCAGAAAAGTCAAGAAACCACGCGGGCGAAGCCGAGGGAGCTAGTATCGTAAGAAATTACGATACTAGCTCCCTCCCTAAGCCTTAAGTTAAGCTATATGTTATTCTGATGTGTAAATAATAATACTGTAAAGTTTAATCAAAATCCGTTCAGTAGTTTTTGCGTGAAAGAGTAAAACTATTTTTTTTCTACTTTAAATTTAACAAAGTGAAGATTTAACCGAAAATTGGTATTTTAGAGCGCCAGCCGACTTCTTTATGACAATAGGTATACGAAACTTAACTTTATATAACAATATAGTTTTACAAGATGCAACCAAACGCATTACACGTATGCATGTATATTTTATTGATTTCACGTAGCGCGCGTCAAAGTGACCCACAAATCGATCCCGTCCCGTCGGCGATGGTGAATTCACCCCATCACTACATAGTATAAAACAAAGTCGCTTTCTCTGTCCCTATGTCCCTTTGTATGCTTAAATCTTTGAAACTACGCAACGGATTTTGATGCGGTTTTTTTAAATAGATAGAGTGATTCAAGAGGAAGGTTTATATGTATAATATATATATATATTATAGTATAGAAAAGCCGAGAAACCATGCGGGCGAAGCCGTGGGCGGAAAGCTAGTTATTATATACATAGATACATCTAACAGTGCACTTTTTGGTGAATGTGTTTCTTATTTTATTTTAGGGTATCATACTAACTTCTCTCACTAAGAATATGTTTTTGACGGATATTTGACTTTGACTGATGATTTTAAATAAATTGAACACTTTTGGGGATCTTTTGATTTTTTAGCCACATCATGAAAAATATTAGTGTGTCCCCAAAGATAATTAAAAATATAACTTGTGATCTAAAAGTAAGAATTTTCTAGGTGCCGTAGTCGTGGTTCTTTTCTTGTGTTAAGTGGTTGTTTGCTTTTTTATTGGTATAATCTTGTTTTATTGCCAATTTATGTAGCTTAGTTGTAATTTATTAGTTTTAAGCAGAATGCACGGTAAAACCTCTGTGGTTTTTTGGTTTACTAAGTAACTAACTAACTTGAACTTGTGAAAAACTTTTCCTTTTTCGAATCTCGCAAGCATCGGAGTTACTCCTCCTTTGCATAACTACGAGTTACACTTCGTTAAAAGGACTAACTTTTAATTAAATAACATTGAAAGTGAGGCTAATGTTATCGAGATTGTCATATGTATGACTTAAGTCTAAATACTATTATAACGTACTCACGTTTTACGGCGAAGGAATGACAGGCACTAAACTGGTGCGACTTACCTGTGAAATAAAGAAATATACAATTTATCTTGTCTGTAAAAACTCCATCAGCATTAATTGTATTTAAATTTAACGTAAATAGTTTCAAAAAGTCAAATAATTTGTCTTTGTGATATTATTTACGTAACATTTGTATGTCTCTCTCAAAGAAATTGTTTATTTTGCTTTCCATACGACGGCTGGGAAGCTTTTTGCACTTGAACTTGTTAAACTTTAAAAAAAATCTATAAGTATTTGCCTTAGTTATGTAGTAGACTAGATTTTCAAAGTCTCGGTTAACATTTATTATATTTACATTTTACAAATACCATTTCATGTAGCAAAAGCAGGGTTAGCTATTTGTCATCGAAATATATTTCAGTGATGTTTTATAAGCCGTCTGTATATTCAAAGCGACAAAGGTGCCTAGATACTTGTAAAGTCGAGGGGCGCGCAGTTTTATTTCATACAACCTCTACTGCGATCTTTTTGAAATAAATATCATACCGACATAGTAGTAGACAGTCATTTGTTGATGTCGTCAATTTGTTTATAATCACTACACCTGAATATCACTTGTTCAATTAATGTCATGAGCTTTGATGTGGTTACTATTAATGAGGCGTAGGTACGTGAATTTTTGGTAGGGTCATGTGTTTCGCCCAGGATAGGCAGGCAATAGTATTTTGACATTATTTGTATGGACTTTATGTCAAAATCTGTAAAACGAAAGTCTACTGAAACGTTAGTTGATTAAAACCAGCTATTTAATACCCATTCAATAAATGTTTGAACCTCCTGTAACGCCACGGTCCGTCAGTGTTCATGTTTAGAATAAATGTTTGAACCTCCTGTAACGCCACGGTCCGTCAGTGTTCATGTTTAGAATAAATGTTTGAACCTCCTGTAACGCCACGGTCCGTCAGTGTTCATGTTTAGAATAAATGTTTGAACCTCCTGTAACGCCACGATCCGTCAGTGTTCATGTTTAGAATAAATGTTTGAACCTCCTGTAATGCCACGGTCCGTCAGTGTTCATGTTTAGAATAAATGTTTGAACCTCCTGTAATGCCACGGTCCGTCAGTGTTCATGTTTAGAATAAATGTTTGAACCTCCTGTAACGCCACGGTCCGTCAGTGTTCATGTTTAGAATGGCTTTATACTACATCCATCAGCCATAAAGCTAAAGCTTACAAAATTGGAATTATGGTATAATCCGAAAAGATCGAAGTGCTTCATGGGAATTAATCCGAAGCCAACGGGTAATTGTACCTTAAGTGGTAGAATAAGTCGTAAGTAGGTAGGTACTGTTACAAGTTGTAAGAATACAACACCATGTATACTGTGTTCGATGATTTTGTTTGATAGGTTTTAATAATTCACCATCATGTATTAAATTTAGTCTAAGCATATTTGTAAATGAATCCTGCACTGCATGCCCGAGAGAATTTCTTGAGGGAAGTTGAGGTCTATCATACCCGCATGAGGCCAGCGTGGTTACCTACAACCTCTTTGTCTATAGCCTAATCCCTCTCATTCAGACAGGAGAGCCTAGCAGTGGGACTATAAGAATTGATGCTATAGAAATATAGAGTTAATGTTCTTTAAAAGCTTATACTTACAAAACTTCAGACTCACTACTTCGTTACTTCCCTTTAGGTAGGTACTATAAACAAAAAAAAATTAACCCCAGGATATTTCACTTTTCATAAAACCGTAGCTAACTTTCTGTACCATGTGTGTACCTACATAGTTGCAGCTACGTGGTAGGAATAATAATTAAAAAGGCCTTAACAAAAAAAAAACTCGGTTTTTTATATAATAGAGATAATATTATCTACCTACGTAAAAATTCTCCTTATTACATGGAATCTAAACATACCGGCGAAATATGCGTGTACATTAGCACCTACACCTCTGCCTAACCCTTCGGGGAATACAAGCGTGGTAGTATGTTTATGGTATGTGCTACGTAAAAAAAAAATGAGAAATCACTTATTAGTTAATTACATACATCCATACATTTTCATTACATAAACTATTCCTTCACTTCACACAGCTTCTACCGCCATATTTAATATCCATCAATCGAGATATTTTCTACCCTTTTACCCGGAACACCCCAATAAAAATGTTACAACGTATTCGAATGTGCGGCCCTCTCGAGGCAAGGGTGGCGGCGGTATCGATGAAAGCCGCCTGCCACCCCTACCGGCTATAGTTGATATCAATGTAATTTAATTATCCCTCATGCCAATCGACTCAACCAATATTTTGGTCAAATTCACATGCTATATAGAATCAATCAATTTTTAAATGATTGACTGGGGAAAAATAATTACAAGTTTTTCATTTAGGATTATTGATACGCAATCGTATGAAATACACATCTTTATCCATATATATAAAAAAATCCGTTGGTCACACCGTAACTTGAGAACGAATCAACCTATTTAATTCATCTTTTTTTAAGCTTTCTAATACTTTGTAGAAAGTACTTACGGATAAGAAAAATTAGGGAAATTGCGCAGTACATTAGAAAATATCAAAAGAAAACTTAACACGATGTATTTATTATTTATTCCAGTTCGAGTTGAATATTCATAGCTAAGACAGGACAACGTCTTTCGGGTCAACGAGTACCTACTATATGGGAATAGGCCCTATAGTAATAAAAAACCGGTAAAGTATGACTCGCGCAACGAGGCTTCCGTTTTAAGCTGATAAAAGCACCGAACATTGCTCTAACGAAACGATAAGTCGGATTTATGTACAAACTTAACTTTATAGTTTCAAATTTTCCCTTACTACGATATACGTCAGTCATAACATTACCCTTTTTTAACAGGTCCAAGGGACCGTTGATCTATCGTAGACGTATTTGTTCTAATTATTTATTTTATACTCATAATAATATAAAGACAATAGTTTCGAAATCCTTGAATTTGGTTGGATTTTTTGCTTTCGAAGCCGACTCCCAAAACTGTTTTGGAGATAACATTATTTTATATTAGTTTGAAAGGGATTTTACTTTTTATATTTAAAGACAATGTATTTTGGTGGGGAGTAGTTCCAAATAGTTTCAAGTACTTATGTTGACGTTGTGATTGTTTTTTGAAAGGTACATGTCATTTTTGCTTTCTAAATTTTAAAGGGAGCGTTGTGGAGTGAAAGAAGATGTAGTAACAAGGATTGAGAAAGGTATGTTAAGATGGTTTGGTCATGTAGAGAGAATGGATGAACGGAGATTGACGAAACAAGTATATATGGTGAGTGTGGATGGACGAGTTGGAAGGGGAAGACCTCGGCGAACGTACCGCAACCAAATTGCGGATGTTCTTAAAAAAGGCCAGGTTCCGAGCACCCTAAACCGACGGTCATGCATGAAGAGATTAATGAATGTAGATGAAGCGAAAGTAGTGTGCCAGGATCGTAGCAAGTGGAAATCTATAGTCTCTGCCTACCCCCATGGGAGACAGGCGTGACAATATGTATGTATGTATACATGTAAATTTTAAATAATCAGATCTTCACCAAATTTGGGATCACTTCGAGTATACCCTTCCTTACAAACAAAAAACGAATTTTCAGTCTTTTCGTAATTGACAGTGAAATCGGTGCACATACATCAATAAAAAACATACAGCCAAACATAGAACCTCGTCCATTTCTGAAGTCGGTTAATTAGGTTTACATAGCCTGGTTTATGTAATCGGTCTATTGTGGGTACGGGCTACCCTAATTAAACTGAACGTGTAGGGTCGGGAACAGTCAACATTCACGAGAGAAGCGTTCAGGTGTGAAAAGGCTTGCAACAATTGATTTGTTATACTCTGTACCTGTAGGACCTGTGAGCGAATAATTGCATAATAAAGCTTTGGTTTGTAGGTACTGTGTGGATCGTGGTGGAGCTTTGATTAAAATATGAGTTTATATATTTCACTATATAAAACATGTACGTCTTCTGACGTAACGTCTATAACAAAATCTACTTTTTGTAAATGTCATTTTTAAAATAATGATTCTTTATTATACTAGCCAAGCTCATTATTATTGGTGCCAATAAGAATCGTGTGATTTTAATGTAGTTATATGACGAGGAAATGTACTTTGACAAAGAATTACTTAATAACACTCGCTTCCTTCGGTAAAATAAAATATATATTTAAATTATGAGCCTTTCTTAACTACGGCTTTCTATATTGATAACTGTAACACGACAAAATCCAATTGTATTTTAACTAGACCTGTGATGATAAATAAATGTAGTTGTAAAATGGACAAACCTAATATACTGCGCAACGGGACGGCAGAACAAGGTGTGTGGGTTTAATAATAAACGCTCGAAATTCTTTGAAGTGAATAGGAGATACCGCCGTGAAATGACAAGAGGAAGAAAGGAAGTGAGCCATTCCAGGTTTGTTGTATTCCATTAAAGGTTATAATTAAAATTTAAGCAAGAACTACTAAAAGTGCCTCATTGGTCTAGTGGTCCTAAGTGCGACTGCTACGCTAGAGGTCCTGGGTTTGATCAAAGCGTGATTGGGGTTTTTCTATGAAATGTTCAGTAGGAGCTCGGAGTCCGAATCTGTGCCCGGTATTATAAGCAATAATTTCTCCCCCTATTACAAGGGACCATAAACATACCAGCGAAGTGCGAGTTTACATTAAGTGTCTCCACCTCTGCCTAACCCTTCGGGGACTACAGGCGTGTAGAAATAGTGATACTAGCTGAAGGTCGCGGTGTTTCCCGCATTGAAAAGTTATTGTTTTCCCAATCCTGTGGGAATTTGCATAAAGAGTCGTAAGCACTCACTTAATCGGGCTAAGTGAGTGCTTATGACACAAACCAGAATGCGATGTCGGCTCAGCAATTATGAGACGGTATAAAAGCCTTTAAGTTTAAAAGAAAGGTGTTTACGTAAATTAAGAATTTCTTTATTTGTGTCTCTATGCTATATTTAAGCATAATGTTTTTTTCCATTAAAATTTAATTTATTTATTGTGCGAAAAATAATTCAGGTACAGTAAGCAGATAAAGCCCTAGAAACCCACACTAGGATTCCCTGTGTCGTTTGTAACTTTCAGGTACATATTATAATTATTTCAACACTTAAAATCCACTGTAATCGATTCAGTATTTGATTCTGATCAAACTACTCTCAGGCCTTCTGCTTATTACTTAAGGAACATTTTTCCATAAATCTATATGAGCTTGACCTTTTTATTAATGCCTTGTTAGTAGGCACTTTACTTATAGGATACTGAAAACTAAAAACACATATTACTTGTGGCAAAAGATATTAGAGGGCCATAAATAAATCGTGTTCAGCACAATAACACAGCCGTAGATATCACGTATTACGAGAGAGTTACGGCAGAGTACGCGTATACATTAAAGACAGCTTTATTGCGAGATTGATTTTGAGTTATATGAGACTTGAACATATGTCTTGTATATATGTTTGTATTTCGTAGGGATTTTCCATGCAAAGATTATTTTAGTGAAGGAAGAATACCACCGCGGACAGGATTCAAACCTGCGTCTTCTGATTAAGTACACCAGACGCTATGACGATAAACCACTAACGTACAACATCGTACTTGCCGTAAAGCATGTCATGTCAGTTGAAAACCATATTTTCAACAGATGTCACTAACGTCACCTCAAAGACGTAAATTAAAAATGTGAAGGCAAATTTTGACTGGGCGGGTGGGAGTCGCGGTGGCTTATCGGTCATAGCGTCTGGTGTACTTAACCAGAACACGCAGAACGGTCCGCGGTCGTATTTTTCCTTTACTAAATTAATTTAATACTTATCTTGTCTTTAATCTTGTATATTTAAGAACAAATGGGATTCGGCAACCTGGGTACATTTAAAAACACAAGACTTACGAATGTCTATATTAAGTTTGCGTTGTAATCAGTGTAAGCGAGTTCCTTACTTTGCTATGTGATTTAATCTTCATCTATGAGTATAGCAACGTTATCGATGCGTAGGCCGCGCTGGCCAGATTGCGGATGACGTCACTCATGGCAAACACCTTAACTGAAGTGCTATTAGGTGTCGTATTTCTAAGTACCTTCACGTCTACATGTATCCAGATTGCTTAGAATGGTTTCGAACAAGGAAAAGACTCAATGCTGAGAGTTCCATGAATAATAAAGAGAAAGAAAGAAAACTTTTTATTCCGATTTCGTACAATAAAAAAATACAAGCTAATTAAAAAGTAAAAATACAGTAACCCTGCACGAGATTAGAACAGGCCCCTATCTCAGCATAATGCTGCGACATTAACAGCATAATGTCCCAGCGCTGGTTTTCAGATAGGACCTTGATTTTAATAATGACTAGTTCCATGAATAATGACTAAAATCTTCAGTTTTATTCATTAAGTGAATGTGCTGTATGTTTACATAAAAACATAACACACCATCACGCCTTTATGCGCCGAAGGGTTAGGCTGAGGTGTACTCATGTACACCCACATTTCACCGGTATGTTTAAGTCCCATGTAGTAGAGCCTATTGCCATTAACCGGACACCGATCCAGACTCCGAGCTGCTACTGAGAATTTCATAGAAAAACTCAATAACACTGCTCGACTTGGGGATCGAACCCGGGACCTCTAGCGTAATCGCGCTTAGGACCACTAGACTAATAAGGCAGTCAGTCATGATGAGTCAGTCGTTATTTATTCTTTCAACTATATTGATCTCGTTCAACAAAGACAATTTCCCCTTTTTTTTAATATTTATGAATTTCATTAGTTAAAGCCAAGTAAACAAATATTGATTAATAAAGATACTTAAAATTCTCTGTCAATGTTCAAAAGCAATACGATGTAGTAAATTTTATATTCCGTAAGTAGAACTTCTGTATTAAATTTTTTTCGTTTTTATACCTTCCTTTGATGGGAGGATAATTTTCCTATAAAATGTATATTTAACAAATATTTTGCAGAGAGCGTTAGTAAATAGAACGATGTATGGGGTATCTTTGTTGATTTATATCCAATCGCAAATATGAAATCTTTACACATAAACTTGTTAACTTAATGAAAGTAAACAGTGTTAGCAGACAGTATTTTTTCAATCAAAACTATAGACGGGACTGTGGGCTTTACTGTAAGTACCTAGGTACAATTAATACTCACTACGCTTGAAATAAGTATCTGTTTGCTAGGGGTTGGCGCAAGAACAAATTTAAACATATTAATTTTGTATTTAGTGTTGCAAAGCATATGTGGTACATCTTATTTCAATAATTTAAATAAACCGTGAGAATATCATTCGTATGCATTCAGATATGAAAAAGGGATTATTAAGGTTTTCTCTTCTAAGCAAATATACTTTTTCTCCCACGGGCGCGAAACCACGGACAGAAACTAGAGTGTTTGCTTTTAATTGTAATTTTGTAATCATTGCATTGGCAGAAGATATAAGCCTTAATTTGTCGGGAAATAGAGAGAGAGAAAGAGGGGGAAAGGGAAGATAGGGTTAAAGCCTGTCATGTTAGAGGTTGTTGGAAGTCGGCACATCTTTTGAGTTGAACAGGTTTTGCCTTCCTGTAAAATACTGATGCAGCATACAGTAAGACAGGACGCCACCGACCGCAACAGATCGCTAGTAATATGCCGTGTGATCAACTGATCATGGAAGACCTGCTTTCAATTTATCGTAGTAGACATTACGCTGCTATTGCAATAGCGTTCCGTAACAACGTAGTACGACATACCGCATGCAAATAGAGTAATTCCTCAGTAGCACTACTTTCGTCTCGTCTCTCTGGTTAAGTACACCATAGAGTCTCGAGTCTCAGAGTCTCGGTAGCTTAGTTGGCAAAGCGTCTGGTGTACTTAACTTATTTTCTTTAATTAGAAAATTCAGTTCTTTGTGAAAATTTCGCAATATTTAATGCTAAAAAATAAGCATAATACGGTAAGGCAACATCGTTCGACATTGAACTACCTGTAATGGCAGTCGTGTTGGTTGAAAGACATAGTAATGTCTCCAATAGATGGTGCTGACGTCGCCTCAAGACGTAGAATGTGGAAGAGAAATTCGACATTACAGGCAGTGGTGTCGGTAGCTTAGATGGCAAAGCGTCTGGTGTACTTAACCAGAGAGACGCAGGTTCAAACCCTGCCTGAGATCGAATTTTTCTTTCACTAGAAATTTTATTTAATTAGAAAATTCAGTTCTTTATTTATGTATTTTTAAGAAAGCTTACAGCCTAAAAGCACTCATAGCAAAATAACAATATCGTTAAGTAAATTGCTAATATCAAGCTAACACATTTTAAAACTTAGTACCTATATTAATATTGCAAAGAAGAACTTAAAGGTAAAGAGAAGGAAGAAAATAAGATAAGAAGAAGAAGAAGATCTCGAGCACTCAATTTAAGGAAATAAATAATACTTGAATTAGTAGGTACTATAACAAATTACTCATACAAGCATAGCATTATCGGCCTATAACGTTCCCACTGCTGGGACACAGGCCTCGTCTCGGTGAGAGGGAGTGGGCCGTAATCCACCGCGCGGGCTCAGTGCGAGTTGATAGATGTCACATGTCTTTATATTTTTTGTTCTAGGACAGCTGTTTCCTCACGATGTTTTCCTTCACCGTTTAGGAAGCAGATGTGATGATAATTTACACAAAGTAAAGCGCTTGTCTGGGTTCGAACCTACGACCTGCAACTCGTAAGTAGCCGTTGCCACTAGGCCACCACCGCTCCTTTATTACATCTCACCATCTATATATATAAAAGGCAATGTCCCGACTGACATATCATCGCCCAGCCGAAACCACTAATGATAGAAGTTTGAAATTTTGTGAGGATATTGCATTTATACTCTAGGCGTCATTTAAGAAAGGATTTTTCGAAATTCATCCCCTAAAGGGGTGAAAGGGGGGTTTAAAGTTTGTATGAAACTCTGTCATTTCTAATTTGAATTTAATGAAATTTGGTATTTAGCCTTTAAATACAAAATAATAAAACATGTCTCAAAAGATTTTTTAAATTTCATCCCTTAAATGGGTAAAAAGGGGTGTTAAAGTTTGTATGGATTTTTTTTGTTAATTATCAAAATTACTTGAAATTCAATATTTAAGCTCTTCAACATAATTAAAGAAATACGTGTTTTTGGATTTTTTTAATTTCGTCCCTTAAATGGGTAAAAAGGGGTGTTAAAGTTTGTATAGTTTTTTTATCAAAATTACTTGAAATTCAATATTTATGCTTTTCAATATAATAAAAGAATCACGTATTTTTGGATTTTTTTAATTTCAGCCCTTAAAGGGGTAAAAAGGGGTGTTAAAGTTTGTACTAATAATAAATTGTTTATTATCAAAATTACTTGAGATTAAGTATTTAAAAGTTTTAAAATCTATATTATAGTTAAAGAAACACGTGTTTTAGGACTTTTTGAATTTCATCCCTTAAAGGAATATAAAGGAGTGTTAAAATTTGTATCGAAAAAAATGTGTATTATCAAAATTACAGGATGTAAGCTCTACAATACAAGGTCGTTTTTTAATTTCACCCCTTAGCCGCGTAAAAGGAGTAACTGGCCCTATATGTAAAGTGCAAATAAAGAAATCTGCTATTTTTATGATTACTTTAAGTTATGTACCTATTCCGTTCTAAAAATAAATGAATACGCGAATCACATGATTCGAAAATCATACCAAAGTTGCACATATTATTATTAAGCCAACCATGTTGTGTATGGCACTTACTTTTGGCTAACTAAAGTACAACGTAATCGGGGCATTGCTTTAACTGTAGCTTCATCTGGAATAGCACCTACTCTTTTGGAAGGTGGGAAAATGGCTCACGCTGTCTTTAAAACTTCTGCTTAGTTTCATCCATGTCGAAACTCCGTTGTGCAATAATATCTTAGCAGAGTGACATGGCTCAAGTTCTCCGAAAGTGCACACTTATAGTATGAGATGAGAATATTATGGCACACAAAGGTGGAATCGAAGCACACAATAGATTCTTAAAGATGTCAGAGGCAGCAATAGTGATTGGTGAAGTTACTGTGTTGCAGGCAGGGGAATGCCGTCAGATTCCGTTATACCTAGAGGAACACGAGCAGACGAAATCAGAGCATCCTCAACATCGGGATACCTATAGCCCAACATAGAGAGAGAGAGAGATACGTCTGTTACAAAGTTTTCAGAACTATTGGTTAAGATAGAAAATGATCCTGAATCCAAAAGGAAAATATATGTACCATCTCTGCTGGATACAATAGTGACGGGTTGTTTTGATAGGTCTAATAGTTAGAGTGTATCCTGATTTTTCTAATATACAAACAAGCCTATAGATTGGCTGTGCAAACGTGCAATACCGACTCCGAAAAAAAGTGCAGTTGCTATTAATTACGTACTTCCTAAGTCGTTGGAGGGCTCAGAAATTGAGTATGGGTCTGTCGATTCAGTGCTACAAGCGGATGAAGCAGATTACTAACATGTGGAGTTCCTTAACAGTGTAACCCTCCTTAGGACATCTTTAATGATGCTGCGTCTCATTAAACCACTTAAATTATGTAAAGGGACTAGACTGCGAGTAACCAGCATTGCACAAATATATTAAAGAGGCCACTGTCATTACTGGTTGTACTTGGGGGAATCACTTTTCATACCTCTAATACCACTGATACCATCCGACTGTTTTTGAGAACGATTACATTTCCCTCTTAAGATCTGCTTTGCAATGACCATAAAAAAAACAGGGTGAGACATTAAGGTTAGCAGGCTGGAATTAAGAGAAGATTGCTTCTTACATAGGCAATTCTACTTTGCCTGTTACAGAGTCAGTATTAATTGAAGTCTGGTCATTTGGCACCAGACAGAAAAACCACCAATGAGCACAGTGGTCTACCACTATTTGTTCCACCCTGTGGAAATAGATCCTACGAGACATCCAGAATGATAGATCATCGCTCTATCTATTAGAACACGAATGCTGCTCATTTAATAACAAATATACATGTTGTTATGGAAAAACCTACACTGCCAAAATCGTGTTGTCCACGCGGGCGAAGCTGCGGGCGGAAAGCTAGTTCTTTATAAAAGTTATACCTAAATATTAAATTTTAGCAGAGTTTTATAGGGACAGTAAATGGAATTCAGCCATATTTAACAATCTTCTTATTTATAAGCCATAGCAGATGTTTAGGATGTTTCAAATTTGAATCATATTATGATGATTCATTCACTAGGTTATTCAGAAGAAGGTACCTAACTCGTCTGTTTGACAATTTTCAGTAAACTTAACTGAAAAATTGTGAGGTGATTCCCCTTATTTGGAAAATAAGGGGAATCGTAAAATGTGACATTTTTTGCCGTCTGGTTCGATCGGATTTACCCGTAAAGCGGACAACCATGAATAACCGAATAAGGTAGAAAATATGCGAATGACGACATGACAAAACGACATGTTCATCGATTTATTAATTCAGTGATTTACCACTTCAAGAATCAACTCCCGGCCAATCCAAATTACTCTTCAGACTATTCCGTTTCAAAGGACGTTCAAATAAGACAAAGCGGTTTAATTCTGGATGCACTACCGGTTCACCCTTCTAAGTAATTAAGAGCCTGAATCTATTCACTGCAAAATGGTTGACATTAAACTAGAAATAACATTTTCAAACTATTTAGTCTATATTTGAGAATAGATAGATACTTAACGTAGGTAGTGTTCAAAATGCGTCGACAGAAATTTCTGTTTTGCGCAATTCATGTGATACCTAACTAAACATCAGGGATGAAAATAGTTTTATTATTAGTTTGTCCGTTATTAAAATTAATTTCAACAGTGATATAGAATTTGAGTTATCTGAGTGTTCTTGTATGTACCGTGGTAAAAGTAAACTTTTAAATTAAAAATAATTCTCTTCCGTGTACCTACACACAAAAATATGAGTATTTCGTGTCATTTTCCATCTGTGATCACTGAAATACTGCATTTTCGTAAAGCTTGTACATTTTTAATTAATATGTCTCTCGTCGAATAATTTTTTGATTGGCAGGGGCGTGGTTTTGCAATATCCATGTTGATCAATAGGTCCAGAAGGTTAGTTTATGGACGGGTTCCATTCTCAGCACATCGAGGCTCCTAGCTTCCTTAGAGGATTACCTACCCTGGTCGTCATACGAACATCAATGACTTATTAGGTAATCAGAAGTCAGAAAAGCCTGAGAACCGTTATCGGTATAGCCCAGAAATTAAGTTACGATGATTTGATGGCAGTAAGTAGCATTGTGTCAAATTTTAGTATCTATTGTCGCATCTGGTTTCACTAGAAACCTGCTCAATTTAGACAAAAGCAAGGAACTAGTTTTGGCTTGTGTATTGATTTTACTTTTGTTTTCACTGTTGGAAAGTGTATGCTCTAACCTCAGATAAAAAGTTAAGATGGAACTTTGCGAACAAAGAAGTGAGGCCGGCGAAAACTACGCCTAGCCGTGTACAACACACAATTACAGGCACATATGTATTAGTTAACTACGCCTTCTCTTGTCAGTCGAGCTTTCGATCGCTCGATAGCTCGACTGACAAGATAAGGCGTAGTTTCGGTATACGTGTGTGCGTGTAATTGTGTGTTGTACACGGCTAGGCGTAATTTTAGCCGGCCTCACTTCTTTGGTGTATGAAGATCTATAGAAACAAGAGATCATCACTCATGTTTTAATTCTTTATATTCATTGACGGTAGCGAGGCCGCGGGCAAAACAAAAGTACTTATATAATTATATAAAGATCAACTTTGTATTGTGTTGCGACTCAGAATAAACCTACTTTTCTTTCTTAAGATATAGACTAATTACGTCTCAAAAAAAGAAGAAACTACATGCTGAGTAGCTGCGCAGGTAATCTAAGTTCTATATAGTATCTGTATCTACCTGAGTACCTTGGTATTCTACAAGTGATCTTATTTTCAGTTCAGATTCTTAGACATGACACGTGCAGAACCGCGACATAGGTCAAATTCAATCATATTCTTCGGACAGGATTCAGTTATTCGAGATAGTAACATTGAGCAAGTAGAAGGTGAATATTATGCATCATAGATGTATATAAGCGGCGGTACAATAAGTACTATGAGCGGCGGTAGCCTAATGGCCAGGGCGTTGGACTTGCGATCAAGTGGTTGCCGGTTCGAACCCCACCCATTGCACTACCGACGTGAACCCACTCGTAACACAAGCATTTAGCTTAATACGAGGGGTTAACAAGAATATTAGTAATGTGTGATCCACATAGCGAGTAAGCTTTTCTTAAAAAAATAATATTCTATAATTATTATGAACTCACTGACGCAATTTAGTTTGTTCTCTCCATATTCAAAATAACTTATTTTATACAAAAAACCATGCATGCATGCGACTTTTTGAAACCTGCAACAATTTTCCGGACTACCGTTCAATTTTTGCAGTTCCAAAACCTGTATTCAGAGTTTGTCGGAAATTTTAACGAAAAATGTTTGTAACCTTTTTATTTCCAATAATCATTTACAAGCATTTATGAAACGTTATGACTCTCTCTCATTCACGGTTTCAAAAAATCTACTCCTTGAACTTCCTTGTAGATGTAGAAGAATCCGGCAAGAAACTCTATGGACACTCTTTTAAAATAAGATGTGTTCCTGTGCAGCCGTTTTTAATTTTTTATTTATATAGATCTACAAGATATTTTAGAATGCTCTCAATTTCAAGTTCCCAAAAAATTTGGCGTGTAGCTTTAGTTGAAATTAAGTCTGGTATCGGACATTATTAATTAATCAATTTAGCTAGCTTGGCTGCGAAGACGGATTCAACGCAAGATTCGGACGACGATTCGACGGATTCAAAATCAAAGCAAGAAACTGATACTGATCGTATTAAGGTAAAAGAGAAGGTAGCCCGAGTAAAACTTTTCAAAGATTTACCGAAAAAGTTGTAGGAAAAGTATTTTCTAGTATAGGTATGTTTTGAACTCCTGGTCGTATAACAATCAAATTAATATGGCACTATCTCGGGAGTATACTCTGTTATTTAAAAAGAGAAAAATGTTCGAGATCACATCACAATCGGTTAAGACATACATCATCCAAAGGATTGTTTTATAAGTTGACCTTCGTTAGGTGTTTTTAACATCTGTCAATAATTGTTGCGTTGTCACTAATATACGAGTTGGCGTGACTTCCAATCTAAACATGCAGTTAGAAATTAATTACCTTCCCAACCGCAAGAACGAAAACATGCTACTAAGCTATACAAAGTAAAGCTCATGGTTACCGTATGTACACAAATACTTGGTGACTATTAGTTGTCGACATCCAACAAAATAGTTATTAATGGAACGAAACATGTTACTTCCTGGCAATGAAAATATAATTACTTGAGAATGTACAAACAAATACAGATTCAATGGTTCAATGTTTTAATAAAGCACATAGGAATTAAGACGAAGTCCGCAATTCAAGGAAAAACGTTCTGATGTAGGTAGGTATGTATTTGGATACTAATGTGAGGGTGGAAACGAGCCCGTTGGATTACAAGATCGTACCATCAAGGAATTGGTTTTTCATTGCATATCTATTGACCTATATGAAAGCATTGAGCCAGAAATAAAATTAAGCTTTTTAGACAGCAAAAACAGATTCCAGAAACAACACTTATGCTTGCAAAAGCAGGAGCGGGGGTCAGGCGCAGGGGATTTGAAATGTGTTAGAAAAACAAAATCTTGAAAGTTTGAGTTAAACGTATTGTTTTCTGCCATAGAACAAAAGATGATTGTGATTTGAGGACCTAATAGTCAGGAAAAGCTGGTGCTTTACTTATAACCCTGTAACATAACATACCATCACGCCTGTATTCCCCGAAGGGTTAGGCAGAGGTGTACTTAATGTACACCCACAGTTCGCCGGTATGTTTGGGTCCCATGTAATAGGGGGCGAGCCTATTGCCATTTCACCGGGCACAAATCCAGACTCCGAGCTGCTACTAAGAATTTCATAGAAAAACTAAATAACACTTTGCTCGACCTGGGGATCGAACCCAAGACCTCTAGCGTAGCAGTCGCGATTGGGACCACTAGACTAACGAGGCATTCAAAATTTTCAAAAAACGACCTCCGAAAAATCATTAACTATTCCAATTGGTTGAGAAATATCGGGCAAGAGCCAAAAATAAAATTGTATACAGTTGATTTAGTAGTTAAATATTACCTACTTTTACAAAATGTTTCGTACATTCCATCAGCTTTTGTTGAGCTCGAAATTAAAGCTGCTAAGTAAACTTTTATAATATAATATACCTTTTTTTTGTAATTGTGATGTTAATAAAATGACGCCACAACAGAAAGTACTTTACCGGAGATACTCAATGACGTTTTAGGAAAAGGGATACCTAAGTAGAATAATTAGAAAGTAGTTTTAACAACCTCCCTTCACTGAAGTGGCACTCGGGACACATGCTTTCTTATTCCCGGTGAGGAAGGTATAGATCGGCCGATATACGAACGGCTTAGGGCGTAGTGCGCGTCTTTACGAAGATTTGTCTCATCCTTCGAAATCCTTCGGATTTGTACGAAAAAAACTTATGGGAATTCAAAGAGAAACCTAACAATGACATCACCGAAATGTCGCGTTCGCCGACCATCTTCCATGACTGTTTTAAAGTTTTGCGTTTAGTTTTGTTCCATAAACCAATACAAGTATAATGATCCGCAACATCCTCGATTTCGGCAAGGCGTATATTGAATATTAAAGTAAGATATATGTACATAACAACATCCTTAATATTCAATTCATATCGCCTCAAGCCAATTAATACTGCAAATTACGCACCGCTTCACTAATGTGACCACGTATTTGGATGGCTGGCGGCACGTACCTAACCAAACATTGTCGATAAGGCCGCTTTTCGGCTGATAGATGAGAACTAATCCGGTCTTATTTAAAAGGCAATTTATAGTTTCATCTACGTATGTTATCAAAGAAACTCCTGAGCAAAATGTTCTGCTTCTAGACTTCCCAAGTTTTAATTGTGCGTTGTCTGTTTGCGAAGATGTACAAGAAGTGCTAATTATAAAATAATTAATAACTAGCTTTTGCCTGTGGGTTCGCTTCCACGGGCGAATAGAAACCTTTCTATTCGTCCGTTGTGTTCCTAGTAATTTTAACATAAAACTAGAGTGATGATCTCTTCTTTCTATGGGTCTGCATACAACAAAGACTATATCTCAAGATCTATTCAAATGTCTGAAGTAAGACATAACCCAGTGCATATTACTTCTAAAACTGGGAGATGCGATTGGATTCGAACTCGAAATCTTTGACTTCGTAGTCCGCTGGTCATATCACTAGGCTATCACTACTTTTGGTTCATAACGAACAAACTTATGAAATCCTTTTCCGTCTGTCTTTATAATAATAATACATAGTAGGTAAACAAAAGCGTTACAAAAATAAATAAAAATACCTATGAGAAAACAAACGTCAGAGTCAGGGAAAGTTTTTAACTTGAAAGCGTTTGTGTACCCCAGTTTCACTTATTGAATTAACAATTAGCCCAAAAAATGGTTTTGGCAGGATTCATTTACCAATGTCGAAGTTGTAACTCTAATGAACAAATAAAAGTGTGGGGTCTTATCGAAACAAATATTGGACTATAATTCATCACAATGATGTTGTATTATCTACACACACTAAACGTTTATAAAGGTTAGGATAACTGGTAGTTTATATTTTCGCTAGGCCTGCCTCATTAGTCTAGTGGTCCTAAGCGCGACTGCTACGCTAGAGGCCCTAGGTTCGATCCCCGGGTCGAGTAAAGTGTTATTGGGTTTTTCTTTTAAATTCCCAGTACCAGCTCGGAGTCTGAATTTGTGCCCGGTTTATGGGCTCACCCCCTAATGCCTGGGGGGCCTATACATACCGGCGAAATGTGGGTGTACATTAGTAGGTGACACCCTTGCCTTACCCTTCGCGGAATAAAGGCGTGATGGTATGTTATATTATCCCACCAAAAGCTTTTTATTAATAATTATAATTTGTTGCCATGACTGAAGATCACAGAACACTTTAACGGTTATCACATCTCATGTACATAGAGCAAAGCCCTCAAGTCAAGTCTAATGAATGTCAAACATCTTAAAAGTCCTCAAACGTTATATAACCTGTTTTATTCTGTGTAGTAATAACGTCAATATTAGCTCCAAAGAACCACTTTAAATAAAATTGCTCTTTTTAAAATATTCTCGTATGCTGTGGGGGGTATGACATGATAATAATCATACTTCACAGCATACGAGAAAATTTTAAAAAGAGTATAGTGTATGATTAAATTGTTTCGTGAAAGCGTTGCTTTTTGTAAGGTGAAGCGCAGGCGTTTTTGTGACAGTTAAAGAACGTAGAGATTTTGCAGACTGCGGCTTTGTTTATGCGCCACTTGAACGAAGCGTCACATGTCAACAGCCAATGTCTACCAATGTCAAGCGCATCTACAATTCGGACAAAATAACTGTGTATGACAAATTATTTCGATAGAATTTAAAAGAGAACAGAGATCGTACTATAACGTGTTGAGAATTGGGATACCGCTCTTCATATTAATTATCCTAGTTACTTACAGGGTCCATAATGATCCAAGTTAAATGATCCTAGTTACTATAGTCCACATTGATAAAACAAATGATCCAAGTTACAATAGTCCACATTGATAAAACAAATGATCCCAGTTACTATAGTCCACATTGATAAAACAAATGATCCAAGTTACTATAGTCCACATTGATAAGACAAATGATTCAAGTTACTATAGTCCGCATTGATAAAACAAATGATCCAAGTTACTATAGTCCACATTGATAAAACAAATGATCCCAGTTACTATAGTCCACATTGATAAAACAAATGATCAAAGTTACTATAGTCCCCATTGATAAAACAAATGATCCCAGTTACTATAGTCCACATTGATAAAACAAATGATCCAAGTTACTATAGTCCACATTGATAAAACAAATGATCAACGTTACTATAGTCCCCATTGATAAAACAAATGATCCAAGTTACTATAGTCCCCATTGATAAAACAAATGATCCAAGTTACTATAGTCCACATTGATAAAACAAATGATCCAAGTTACTATAGTCCACATTGATAAAACAAATGATCCCAGTTACTATAGTCCACATTGATAAAACAAATGATCCAAGTTACTATAGTCCACATTGATAAAACAAATGATCAACGTTACTATAGTCCCCATTGATAAAACAAATGATCCCAGTTACTATAGTCCACATTGATAAAACAAATGATCCAAGTTACTATAGTCCACATTGATAAAACAAATGATCCAAGTTACTATAGTCCACATTGATAAAACAAATGATCCAAGTTACTATAGTCCACATTGATAAAACAAATGATCCCAGTTACTATAGTCCACATTGATAAAACAAATGATCCAAGTTACTATAGTCCACATTGATAAAACAAATGATCCAAGTTACTATAGTCCACATTGATAAAACAAATGATCCAAGTTACTATAGTCCACATTGATAAAACAAATGATCCCAGTTACTATAGTCCCCATTGATAAAACAAATGATCCAAGTTACTATAGTCCCCATTGATAAAACAAATGATCCAAGTTACTATAGTCCACATTGATAAAACAAATGATCCAAGTTACTATAGTCCACATTGATAAAACAAATGATCCCAGTTACTATAGTCCACATTGATAAAACAAATGATCCAAGTTACTATAGTCCACATTGATAAGACAAATGATTCAAGTTACTATAGTCCGCATTGATAAAACAAATGATCCAAGTTACTATAGTCCACATTGATAAAACAAATGATCCCAGTTACTATAGTCCACATTGATAAAACAAATGATCCAAGTTACTATAGTCCACATTGATAAAACAAATGATCAAAGTTACTATAGTCCCCATTGATAAAACAAATGATCCCAGTTACTATAGTCCACATTGATAAAACAAATGATCCAAGTTACTATAGTCCACATTGATAAAACAAATGATCCCAGTTACTATAGTCCCCATTGATAAAACAAATGATCCCAGTTACTATAGTCCACATTGATAAAACAAATGATCCAAGTTACTATAGTCCACATTGATAAAACAAATGATCAACGTTACTATAGTCCCCATTGATAAAACAAATGATCCAAGTAGGGCGATTCCGCTATAGACGATTTTCGAAATGAATTTTTAAATCACCTTATTTCTTACCTTTCTTCATAACAGTGCAAAGAAAAAAGTCTAAATTTAATATTAAAATATATTCTTTTCGATTTTACTTAATATTTTATTTTTTGGCGCGCTTCGAAATATTACCTTCTGAAGAATAGGTTAAACTGCAAAATCACACCATGTAACACGGACCACGAAACAGCTCTTTCTAATAGTTTGAAGTTATGTTTTACTGGCTAAACATTAAGTGGGGATATTCATTTATTCTGATTTGCCAAAAAACGTAAGTATTTGTTTTTATTTTTTAAGCATCATTGTCTGCCAGAAAATATTGTTAGGATGTTGCACCCGCGATACAAAAGGTATAAAAGTTTGTGTTTTTCACTGAAATACAGTGCTAATGTTTAGAAACTTTGTAAAAGTAAGAAGATTTCAAAAGCGAACCTAAATCAATCGTTTTTAATAGTGTAATGTTAGTTGAATTAAAATAACCGTTAACTTAAATTGGTTGCACCCGCGATCGTTATTAAAATCGCGGGTGCAACACTTTTTTCAAAGAACCGTAACGTGTGATTTATTGTATATTTTATTATTTAGACATGCAATATAATATAATATAATAATAAATACTGTGTATTATTGATGATACATATAAATATTTGTGTTTATATCTATTATATTTAGCTTTTTTTACAGAAACATCGGCTAAAATGACACAAGAGCAACAGAAAGAAATTGCTTCGCAGAGATATAGGCGAAAGTTAAAAGAAAATCTTGAATTTCATGTAGACCATCTCAGTCGAGGAAGGGCTCGTGATTCAATCAAGCGGCGGTAGCCTAATTAATGGCTAGGGCGTCGGACTTGCGATCATGTGGTTGCCACTTCGAAACCTACCGATTGCACTACCGACATGGACCGACTTGTGATTGTTGTGATACAAGCATTTAGCTTAGCACGAGGGGTTAACAAGAATACTAGTAATGTGCGACCCACATTGCTAGTAAATAAGCTTTTATTATAAAAAAAATGTGAAGTGAACGAATCTGAGAATGACGAGTCTCTTTGACTAACGTCTCTTCAATCCTCAAAATTACCAGCAGAACTGCCCTAAAATTGGTATTTTCCGTGCCGATGTCTTACCGCAAGATATTGCGCCAGTTGCAAATCCGGCCAAAAAAAACTTAGGTACTCATTATTGATAATGTGGGGGTGCGTCAAAGCGATATGGATGAACATGGAGAAATAAGGGTAAAATTTCTGACGACGATATGGTAAACGATTCACTGAAATTGTGAATTACATAGCGGACGTGGAATTTAGAGACATAATCGCGAAGTTGGAAACGCCAGAGAAAAAGACTGATGGAAATAATATGTTCTTAAGTTCATGAAATTTTCAGCGAATATTGACGTATTTGAGAAGAAATAATTAACAAAAGTGACCGAGAAGGTTACTAATTTGTAATTAAAATTGTTTGATTTCTTATTTTGTTCCTCTATACGATTTTATTGATGTTTATATTCACTTAAATAAGACGGGTTGCACCCGCGATAATTTGATGTTGCACCCGCGATTGCTTTAAAAGTGAATAATTTAATGCTTATTTTTGTTTTTCTTTATACTATTTGGTTTTTTAAATTGATTAGTTTAACGCCTTGCGAAATAATAAGGCATAACTTAATAAACATTTCACAATTAACAGACTTATGTGTTTTTGTCTTATGATCCGGAAAGGTAGGGCCGATTTTGTTGCACCCGCGATAGCACTTTGAACCTACCTCCTGACTGTATAATTATCAAATTAAAATTCTTGTATACGAATATAAAGTGAGCATGTTAAAATGTAATGCTTCCATGATTAATTTAATTAAAAATGATTTTTATTTTATTGTTACGGAACTTTATATGCGTCTAAATGTTGCACCCGCGATAATGGAATCGCCCTATAGTCCCCATTGATAAAACAAATGATCCAAGTTACTATAGTCCACATTGATAAAACAAATGATCCAAGTTACTATAGTCCACATTGATAAAACAAATGATCCCAGTTACTATAGTCCACATTGATAAAACAAATGATCCAAGTTACTATAGTCCACATTGATAAGACAAATGATTCAAGTTACTATAGTCCGCATTGATAAAACAAATGATCCAAGTTACTATAGTCCACATTGATAAGACAAATGATCCCAGTTACTATAGTCCACATTGATAAAACAAATGATCCCAGTTACTATAGTCCACATTGATAAAACAAATGATCCCAGTTACTATAGTCCACATTGATAAAACAAATGATCAAAGTTACTATAGTCCACATTGATAAAACAAATTATCCCAGTTACTATAGTCCACATTGATAAAACAAATGATCCCAGTTACTATAGTCCACATTGATAAGACAAATGATCAAAGTTACTATAGTCCCCATTGATAAAACAAATGATCCCAGTTACTATAGTCCACATTGATAAAACAAATGATCCCAGTTACTATAGTCCACATTGATAAAACAAATGATCCCAGTTACTATAGTCCACATTGATAAAACAAATGATCCCAGTTTAGTCCACATTGATAAAACAAATGATCAAAGTTACTATAGTCCCCATTGATAAAACAAATGATCCAAGTTAATATAGTCCACATTGATAAAACTGTACAGTTATGAATAGTTAAGTTTTTTTTTTTAATCTTACTAGCAATGTGGGTCGCACATTACTTGTAATTCTTGTTAACCCTAAATGCTACTAAGCTAAATGCTTGTATTATGAGTGGGTGCACGTCAGTATTGCAACGGGTGAGTTTCGAACCGGCAACCACATGATCGCAAGACCGACGCCTTAGCCATTAGGCTACCGCCACTTTAAAAGTTCAGTAGCTTGGATTTAGTTAATTTAGGTTTAAAAAATGTTGTTGTTTGTTTAAAAAATGATTACTGTTTTTTTTTAAGTTTAAACATATTTAATGTAATACTATAGTATCACAGCAGTCTTAAATAACAACCCTGTTACACATTATTCCTTCGTAGAAACTCAACGCTTCGCAGAAAACGTAATAAATAGATAAACGAACAGGAAATATTATTTTCCTGCCTTGGTACGACTAGGATACACAATCACACAACATAAAAAAGGTGTTTATAAATACTGGAAGCTGAATGATGAATTATGAAATAATATTTATTTCTGTAAATAGACCTCTTACATAAATTGATGTTTTATATTTTTTTAACAAGATGGCAACGGCATTTCCTTACTGACGACCTCTGAGAAGAAACACTGAAAAAGCTTAGAGAATCAAGGTCTCTGTTACAGTCCAGACATCGTAGTAGCTACCTAGCATATGACCATAGCATAGCACCTGAGTTACAATGCCAGGCAATGTCTGAAATGGCCTTTTGAAGAAAGAACCATGCGTGGTTCCAAGGTTACCAATTCAATTCATTACAATTTTATTTACTTACATTAAAAATGAACCAAGGATCTGCTACGAATTCTGGAAATTATTAGATTTCAGACTCGATAAGCTTTTTTACCCACCCCCACCACACCCCCTCTTTGTGCAACGAGGCAACTTATTAATTAACTTTATTCTACGGGTCTTATAAATGAAACCCTAGTACCAAGTAGTCGCATCGAAAAGCAGGAACGAAAATTAGACGCGTCGTATATAAAACAGGTATTGCTCTAACGCTTCTCTTAACCCAAACCTTAACCGAAAAGGCTCGATGAAATACGGACAGTACATAAAGAGAAAAAAGAAAAAAATAGATTTATAACAGAATGGTATCGTAGTGATTGAAAAAGCGATTAAGGGTATCGGACAACCGTATGAGAAGACGAACCAAGAAAAAAGATAAAATTATATATTTTTTAAATAACTATTTGCTTTTGACGATAGCTTTGAACGAATGATTGACATTTCAAGTTGTGCAGTGCCGCACGGGGAAATTACATTTGTTTTACCATTTTTCATTCGAATTTTTTGCTTTTTGAATCCAAACATGTTTTTCTGAATGAATGAAACAGGTAATAAGAGCTTTAAAGCTCTATACAAGCTTTTTAAGCGAGATTGGGTCGGTTCTAAGTCATCGTGGCAGATGTAATTAACGTATACCAAACAAATATGTACATACCTCATAAGGACGATATAGAACCAATCAGTGTACCAAGTACATGATTTATTACTGAATTATCTACCATTATAATACTTTCTGAAATATCTACGTCTAGTGCCTAATCACAAAATAATTACTATTATGCCGCACGATTGAGCAACGCTATCGTAACAGATAGTTATCGTTATCATAAACGGTTTACACTAATTACATAGTCTTTGATATCATACCGATTGCGTATGATTTTTATGAAATTTTAGAATATACCATCATCATCAACCCATATATTTTCCCAATGTAAGTACGAGACTCCCCTCAGAATGAGAGAGATTAGGCTAGTGCACCACGCTAGCCTACTACGCGTTGGCGGTTCGTTGAATGGACTCCGATCAAGAATTCTGTTCAGTGACATTCACTTCAAATCAATGAAAAAACATATATGCAGATGTTACCAATGTAAGAAAAATTCGATCTCAGGCAGGGTTTGAAACTGCGTCAGTCTTGATAAGTACACCTGACCCTTTGCCAACTAAGCTACCGAGACCACTGCCTGTGATGTCGAATTTCTCTTGCAAATTTTACGTATTCAGACCACGGACATCGACAATATGCTTATATAATTTTATAAAACACTAGCCGACCTACACATTGTCCTTCCTTACCAATTTTCAGCGCAATATTCTTAATTTTGTGTTTCCGTAGCATCCTTCTACAAAGTATTAGAAAGGTTAAAAAAATATTTGAAGGAAATCGGTAAAGTCGTTCTCAAGTCATATCTTCTTCTTTATATAAAAAAAAACATTGGCGTTTATCAGTCTCGCTAAAACTCTAAAACAGCTAGACCGATTTGGCTAATATTAGTTATGAAATATTTGTGGAAGTCCAGGGAATGTTTAAACTGTGAGAAAATATGGAAAAACATGTGGCGGAGCGATCGTCGTGTCGGATCCAATAGTATAAAGATGAAAACTGTGTTCGTTCATAGTAGCTAGTAGCAGTAGCATTGTATAGTACTGACCTATAGTCTCGTCACAAGGCTGGCTGAGCGGGCGTCTTGACGGCGAGGTCTTCTGCTGCGGATGGTGGTGCGGCTGCAGCTTGAGCACGTGCGCGGGCACGGCACCTTCGAGCGGCGGCTCGCCGGGCACTCGCACCACCCACCAGTCGGCGCGCACCTGCCACGGCTCCACCACTTCCACCTGCTGCCCCTTCGACACGGACAGCTCGCCGACACCTGCGGCGGTGTGCTCAGCTAACACCCATGTCATTTCCGGACCGGCCTGCACAATTAGAAAAATACAAGTTAGTAATGAAATGAAATGATATTTATTTCTGTAAATAGATCTTTTTAAGACACTTTTACTGGATGGCGTCGACGTTTCCTATCTGACGACCTCTGAGAAGTAACGTCGAAACAAACTCAGAGAATCATGGTCTCTTTTAAAGTCCAGACAATAGTTATATTATATGTGAGTTCAATGTAGGGAAAAATCTGAACAGGCCTTTTGAAGAAAGAGCCATAGCAGCTTTGAGTTGACCTGTCCTAACTGACGGCACGCATACACCAGTCATCGAGACCAATAACCACAATATGTGGGAAACCCTGCAACACGATGGACCGACGATATGAAGAAGGATGGCGGATGGATGCCACCCGCCCAGGACTACGTTGAACAGTGGGAGGCAATAGGCCAATAAGATGATGATAATGAAAGAGAACAAGTTCATAGAAAACAAATTTCTTCTAAATCAAGTAAATATTTACGTGATTAGCAATCGTAGATTTTTTTACTGAACAATAAAATGTGCTGAGTTTTCCAAGGCAATAACCGCTGCGTGTTGGACATTTGAAAATTCAAAAAACATTGGAAAATGAGGATATTCAGTTTGCAAATCTCCAATAGCATTATTAAGTTTATTATATAGTTGTATTAAGTTATATTAAGTTTATTATTTAGTTTATTATAGCATTATTTAGTTATCTTTGTGGCAACTTTGACAGCACCAATAATATGTAAAGTTATCATCCAAGTTCTTACAATCCATCATTAACAAGATTACTGGTGAATTTATTTACGTATATTTATGATTTATAAGTACTTTTCTTGACTTCAAAATGATAAAAATGTGTTCTCAAAATCATACCCCGTAAGTATATATACGACTAATGTAAGGGTGACGCCTGAGGAGCTAGGCAGAGTGAGTGTGCTGAGTTTTCCAAGGCAATAACCGCTGCGTGTTTTCCAGTCCATTAAACAGGACAAATTTCAATTTTGATTTTGCTTTAACATTGGAAAATGAGGATATTCAGTTTGCAAATCTCCAATAGCATTATTAAGTTACTCATTATTTATTCAGTCAGTGACAAAATTTAATTTTCTCCTTGATATTACAGGGAACGTTTAAAATTAACATGGAATATAATATCAAAGCTTTCAAATCGAAGCCGAATATATATGTATTGGCATGTATGGCAAAAGTAAGTTTAGTATTGATTAATAACGTTACAGAAAATATAATGCTCTCTTCAAGACGCAGTGGGTAATGATTTGGGGGTTTTCTTTTGTTTGTCGGTTTCAAGCTTTCGAATCTAGTCTGGAGAGTTCCTTTATGGTGTTACTAGGACAGGATCGATGGCGGCTCAATACGAGTTAAGTCAGATAACAGAATTCGCCACAAGATAACGTCCACTGCCAATAACAATACGGACACTGATAAAGCATTTCTAGTGGTTTTCATAGCAGATAGCATTTCT
Organism: Subacronicta megacephala; assembly: GCA_958496365.1. Lineage (NCBI taxonomy): Eukaryota > Metazoa > Arthropoda > Insecta > Lepidoptera > Noctuidae > Subacronicta > Subacronicta megacephala. The sequence goes on from OY292513.1 coordinate 15,604,203, forward strand.
AGTGGTTTTCAGAAACGGTCATATAATCATATTACCTTTATATACACGGTTTTGATAAATCGAATTACGAAATATCAAATGAAGGGATTCAATTATTTTTTAATTATTATATACTAGCAATTTTATTAATTTATCTTTCCGTAAGAATCATCTACAAAGTATGAGATAACAAGAAAAAATTGCTAAATTAAATATGTAAAGTCCTTTTTCGAGTTTTGGTGTGACATAGGCCAATAAGGATTATTTTTTTATAGTAATTATACTACAGACACCTGGGAGACGTTATACTGCCAATCTCGTACGCAGCGCCAATTACCATTTGTAAATTTAAACCACCCCTGCATTTTTATATTTAACAAGATATATTTTATTATTATTAAATTAATTTAAATACAATAGAAAGAATATTGTACAATATTTCTATTTTCATTTAGTTGAGTCATACATTCCAGAGTATATTACGAAAGACGCATAGACGGATAGACATACAGATATTGATGTCTCGTTTCCGTGGCCGTCGCTTACCAGAAGGATGCGTCGAAGGTCGCGTAAATCTGCGGTTTATAACCAAATTGCTTTTAATATAACAAGTTTTGTTATTCAAGATGATTTGATCTATCGAACTGAACTAAAAACCATATTTTATGGAAACCAGTTTTCATTATTTCTACACCATAGATTCTACGATTTCTTAAAAAAAATGGATGTATAATGTCCCATTGCTGGACAAGTGACAAGAACAACGAGGCTATCACTGCACTGTGTTTTATGTGATAACAAAAAATCTGTTTATACAATACACGTATTGCAACCATAGTTGTAATTACCAAAACAATACAACAGCATAACATTCTGTTTGGACAACAAATTCATCCGCTAAACGGTGAATTTTATTAACCTACGGAGGGCTTGCTGCGGGGAAACATTTCAATTAAGCTGATCGATTGTTGGAGGCGCGCCTTACACCATTGCAGACAATCGTGGCATGGTATCTTTGTGGCAACTTTGACAACACCAATAATATGTAAAGTTATCATCCAAGTTCTTATAATCCATCATTAACAAGATTTCTGGTGAATTTATTTACGTATATTTATGATTTATAAGTACTTTTCTTGATTTCAAAATGATAAAAATGTGTTCTCAAAATCATACCCTGTAAGTATATATACGACTAATGTAAGGGTGACGCCTGAGGAGCTCGGCAGAGGTGTAGGTAAGTTTTCCAGTAAGTATGTTATCAGATTCAATATAACAACGAGCTAGTCTTACATTATACTCGTATTGAAATAAATACTCGAAAAACAATCAATTTAAACGAGAAAGTAATCGAGTTGAGTGTTTTTCTGTATGTACCTGTCTATAACTACTAGTTAAGTTGGTACGCTTTGCCAGAGATTTTGTTTTGGCGATAAAGTAGATATGGACTGAATATGAATGAATACATAAATAATAAAAGCTTTCCAGTTCGAAAAATTCGGCTGTACAGAGTGAAGTACAGGTTTAGTTTTTGGTAATTGTTGTTGGAATATTGACGCTCCAGCAACAGTTTCCAATAACAATTTTACGAATAACTAGAATATTGTGTAGGGGCCACGGTTAATTTAATAAACTGCGCTTCATACTTTTATGAGTGCGAATATCGAGGAAGCAGTTCCTCGTATTATTTCGTGTTGTGTTTTGAAAATATTTGCAAGTTTTAGCAAGCCAGTCTATAAAATAAATCAAGCCATGGATGAAAATATAGATAGAAAAACTACACCGCACTAATGAAAAAACGGTTGTATTGTTTCATACAGGAACCGAAACAGTTACCAACAAGTTCAATTGGTGATCAGCCAGGTAATATGCGTGCTGTCGTAAAATCCATGGCCATGACTAGACATGCAAAGGAAAGGCAGCTGCTGCATGCTGGTTTTGAGTGGGTACTAATCCAACATAACCAGTCGCCCACCCAGATGGTACGTGATCTTTGAGAATTTTCCAAATGTCTAGTTTTGTCTTGCTGTTTCTTGCGAATACTAGACAAACGCACGGTACAGCGTCAACCAACGCTCTCCTGAACTCAAACACCGATATTGATATGTTTGCGAATGAATGGAAGATGATACTGTCAGAATGTTTGAATTTTTGTGAGAAGGATGCATGACTGTGTTATATAACATTATGTTTAAATAGAGTAATTGGCTTCGGCCGTTCTATTTAAATAAATAAATAAATAACCAATCTGTATTTAATTTGTTACTATTAACACTATGTTATCTGATGTTGAGAAAATATTTTTAATTTACTTTCCTAGCTTAACCCGGCCACGCTTCTTTGTGGTTCAATCTGATATTAATTATGAGATTTCCCGTGCCCGTGAGAACTCTGGGGTGAAAAGTATACAAAACACTCTTATGAAGGAAATGCAACGTTGTGTAAATATTGCAAGTGAATTAATCCATCGACTACTTTTCGAAGTTTGCGAACACAAAATACGGAAGTTGATTTTTATATATTTACGATATTATTAACTAAACTACCTCATTAGTCAAATGTCTAGTTCGAAGCAGGTCTGCTTCGCTAGAGGTGTTGGCTTCGATTCCCAGGTCAGTCAGTGTTATTGGGGTGTTCTGAGTAGGATCTTGGAGGTTTGATATGTGTCCGGTGAATAGATAGAATAGGAATAAGCTCGCCTCCCATTATTTGGGACCTAAATATGAATTGAATTATGAATGTACATTAACTGCCTCGTTAGTCTAGTGGTCCCAGGTTCGACTGCTACGCTAGGGTCCTGGGTTCGATTCCCAGGTCGAGCAGTGTTATTGGGTTTTTCTATGAAATTCCCAGTAGCAGCTCGGAGTCTGGATTTGTGCCCGGTTAATGGCAATAGGCTCGCCCCCTATTATATGGGACCTAAACATACCGGCGAAATGCGGGTGTACATTAGTACACCTCTGCCTAACCCTTCGGGGAATACAGGCGTGATGGTATGTTATGTTAATGTACATTAAGTGAATTGTGTGAATTATGGGTGTACATTAAGTATGCCTCTGCCTAACCCTTCAGAGAATACAGGCATGATGGAATGTTTAGATATAACTCACAAATCCAGAAGAAGATCAAGTGTTAACAAAATTCAATAAAACATCTTGATTTGTCTATCGCGCAGTAACTTCCCGATACAACATCTACAGAGAAGGTGGCATGCCACGCCATAGAGAGTTTTATAAATAACTAGTTGTCCGCCCGCGGTTTCGCCCGCGTGGCGTATACGTTTATCTCTTAGGGATATGAAAAAAAGATAGTAGCCGATTTTCAGACCTGCTGAATATGCATATAAAATTTCATAAACATCGGTCAAACCGTTTCGGAAGAGTATTGTAATTAACATTGCGGCACGATAATTTTATATATGAGATATACGTTTCCTACTGCTTTACCAAAGACTTCGTTTTAAAACATTTTTATTACTTACGGGGGGCAAGCCTAGGAAGGAAACTAAGTTCCTATTGACGCTATAGATTAAGGAGCTATTTTTCGCTGATCATTTTGTGTGTTAATACTTTAACAGACACCATTTTATGATCACATTCATATCAATAAAAGTCCGCAAAACTATTATTGTGCACCGTCATGTCACGTCGACTTAAACACGCCAAGTGTCAGTGAAGAAAGTTTAAGTGCTTATAAGCTTGTTGGGTTGCAATTTATATTTCAGACATGTGGCTTATAATATATCATTACGTCCGTATTCCCAGAAGGATTAGGCAGAGGTGCCTAAATGCCATTGTCTGACCCTGGAGTCGAACACAAGACCTCTAGCGTAGCAGTCACGCTTAGGACCACTAGACTAATGAGACAGTCATGTAGATGATAAGTTGGGAGGAATCTTACTGGATATAGAAGGTGCCTAAACAATAAACAACGAAAAAAAATACCTAAAAATCATTGTGATTAAATGACCTACATATTAAAGTTAATCACATTAGGCGATCGATAATATTTCACTGGATAGTGTCACATGTCGTCCGTATACGATTTACGAACTCAACAAAAAGTTTGACGTTGTGTGGCGCGGTGAGTTATGAACTTAAGACATTTTTGAACATGCTTAGAGAAGTTCCTATGCGTTCTCTGAAAATATTACTACCGACTACAGACCTATGAAATTTTTCTTTGGTTAGGGGACTGGTGGATTTGATGAAGCTAACAGGCTATTTGATTAATAAATCTGTCTGATAGATTTGCTTTCTAGACTCTTGACTTATGTTTTAAATACCAGCAATGTTAAAATGCTATCTCTTGTAAGCATGAAGCATTGGACTTGCGATCATGTGGTTGCTGGTTCGAAACCCACCCATTACACTATCGACGTGAACCCACTCGTAATACAAGCATTAAGCTTAGCTCTAGTAAGCTTTCTTAGTGAAAAAAAAGCAAGCCTGCTGTCAGTTTATTTTTTATCGAAACCGGCTGGTACAAACCCTAAAAACTACCTGAAAACCCTTTTAGTCTGTCTAATGGCAGTTATCTGTACAATGTGATATTACACACATTATTATTGTTCAAATGTAATATTAAAGTCAGAACGATGTGTGTGTCCGTCCGTTCGTGCATGAACTATAATCATAGCGGTAGTTCCGACCAGTGTACTTACAGCGTTTTCGCTTTTCTGACGGAAGTGTACACTAAAAGACGAGACTCCAGGAATCTCAAGGAATTCATTACCTTAACTTACTGGAGACATGTTTGTTTACAGAAGTCAACTAGTGTACATACTACGTATAATAAAAACTGTTTTCCAGATTTAATACGATTAACGAGTTTCAAATTCCCGCAAAAAAATATTATATTAATACTATTTAAATTGTTTTGATGATTTCTTTAGGTCTTTATTCTGGTACTTTTCAGAACGAGTAAAAATTTTATTTGATTGTGCCTCTTCATGAACTTATGAAGAATAAAAGGCATGACAGAGGGACTGGAAATGAGTAGATTTATGGCTTGTATGTATTTCATTAATTGGTGGCAAAAGCTTTTTATGCACCCTACCATTTCATTTTAAAGGAATGAAAGCAGCAGTTATGCAATTTCAGTTCCTCGTATAGGGACTACAAAAAGATTCCACATAAGTTCAAGCCCTTTGTGCTCTCAACTAAGGATCTAAGAATAACGGTATTTTTAATTAAAACTTATCTAGATCAATACATACCAAACGTCTCTTTTATAGTGCCGGATAAAATTCCTTACTGTTGAAAGTAAACTGTTATATAACTGAAACGTTGTTAGCTGATTGAATAATCCTAAGTATCGCATATGAAGAATTTCGTTAAAGGTAAAGTATAACATTCTTAAAATTTAAATTTGAAATCAAACCAAAACTTATTTTTTTTTACATCCATTGTTAACATCGAATCTGAACGCGCAAAAAGAATTCGCACAAATTCAGGATCAAGTTGATGTGCGTTTAGGGAATTTCACTTTGTTACCTCCGAGCTACAACACCAATGACTGATGACTAGTGTAGCTTGTGGTTTTACTCGACAAATTTATAACAAAATTCATAATTGTTTCACAGCGCATCCACACATGCCCGGCGGCCCGGCCAGCGGCACACGCAGCTTATGGATGTCGGCGGCAGTTCGCTTGCGGTACAAAATGGAGCCCGACACAAAGTTTGCAGCATGTCCATCTAAAAGCCGACGGTAAAGCCGGGGGCATGTTCTCCGTCTGGTTTTGGCGTGAAAACGTAACTCGACATTTCGTATAAATTTGGAAGTATAGATTTCTGTAAACAACAACGCGTAGCCAGTTTTTTTTGTGTCGATGACAGTTTCTGCTGCTTGTAACAAAGACTGCTATTAAAGTTAGTACCTACCTAATTCATATTTACACCAATAAATTATGTCGTAATTGCTATGATCATGTTATCCTCTTAGCTCATTATTAATAGCGTTTTATATATATGACAACAAGGACAAAAGTAATAAAGTTATACTTATGTTATGGTTTAGCTATGTCATTGTCATAACAGCTATATTCACATTATCTGTTACTTTAATTTATTGTCTCCAGGGTGGTGTTGGTAATTGTTGGTGACATTTATACGCCGCAAATTGATATTCCTTGTTAGAAGTTTCAAAATTGACTATGACTTGCGTTTCTGTTCATAATATTTATACACGCGATGTCAACCGTCCATTATAGGTAGGTGTATATATAATTGAATTTGTGAAGAATACAGGTCAATTAATAAGTTTAGGTACGGTCACCATTAAATACCCAGGTATATCTGGATATACCACACTAACCATCTGACCATCATGATATTACTTAAGAAATTTAACTTTACCTCAATCTATATATATAATGCAATAGTGGGAGAGTCAAGCGGTCAAACTGAAAGCAGAAAATAGAGAATAGTGGTGATTGCTCCGTCGACAAGAGCTGAGCTCTTAAATGGGAGAGAGACGCATATTATAACAAAATTGTAACAGGCAGGTGAGGCTAGTAGACCGTAGACCAACAGAAGTATGAATAACATTTTTTAGAATTTTGTTCGTCTTGTCTGTATGTTTAAACACGTGTCACGCAAAATTGGATGAGATTTATCGCTCAAACATGCTCTGGAGCATGTTATGGAGCATGATAGGTCGCCTAAATGCCAATTTATAGTAATAAAATCCTTTTGGGAAGTAAGAGAAACCGCGAGTAACGCAACGGCTAGTAGGATTTAACCAAATTAATTTCAGACTGACAGTTGCCTTGTATTTTGTTCATTCAAAAACAGCTTTTGTCATTGAGATTCTTAGGTTTTAATTTTCTTATTTATTCAGATCATTTTATTTTGAGATGATGTCAGTACGTCTTTTTTATATTTTCCCTTCTTATTTCTCCTACCTGGCAAGCTAAGCTTCGAAACCAGATACTAAAGTTACAAAAGCTAGGAATAAACATTTGGGTTTTTTTTAAATAAGTACATAGTTTTTATAATTGAGCACACTGTAAAGGAACGGAACATTTACAGCTAATATTTTCAGATTACCTTATTGGTTTTCATTTAATGTTTGCTACGGAACTGTTAGCGATATATCAATCAATAATTTTATTTAAAACTAATGTAAATTTCATACATTTATTAGGTACGCCTGCTACCCAAATATTTCAAATTTAACTCATAGCAAATGTTACCTCGTCATTTGGTATTTAAAGTACGAGGCTTGAAAATAATTGTGATTAGAACATAATTGTCATACATTTAAAAATATATGATTGCTGTCCCTTTTCCTGCGGTTGTCTGTTTCTAAGTATGTCAACAACGTTGAAGTATTACTAAGTAAATGTTATTTATTGATTTTTTGAATACCTTAGCCTATTTTGCAGTTATTAACAGCAAGGTATGCCCTCGGTTCAGTTCCCACGCCAGGTCATAACACTGAGCAACTGAGTAGCTAAGTTTTTCGCGTCCCATTTTTATGTTAGGAGATAATTGTATGATTGATATGCTTTTCGAGGCAAGTAGTAATTGCCGTCCATGGACACCTGCAACACCAAAGGAGTTGCTGATGTATTGACGAAGAGCCTCTACGATCTACAGATAGCTAGATGTGTAGCAACTAAGGGGGACATACGCGAGAAAACACATCATTGTTTTACGACAGACATTGACGTAGGGGTGTTTGCCAGTCCACCTAAGTCAAATTTTTCTCGCCTCTCACGAATTGCCTATCTGCATAGCAGTAGGTAAATGCTTATCAATTTCGCTAAATTTGCTTTAATAGCGACCTGCCCCGAAATCGGCACTTAAACATACTGTTTTATAATATTTAAGGTAAAAAACCTAGAAGTAAGTTTACACTCGGATGCCATGATTATTCCCGCACAGTGTTGGTTTCCAACGTCTTGATTACGACTTCCAGTTATTTTTTCAGAGTTTTGTAAGAAGCCCTATGAATGAACTTTACAAAACCTTGCGAAATGGCAAGAGTTCTTATAAAAACTTCGCGACTCCATTCGTCTAGGAAAAGTTACCATACTGAAAATAAAACAACACCGCGTTGGGTTCTATAACAACTTTTTGGGGCTGCCGTCAAAACGTGACTTAATTACCATGCCCTAATTAATCAAGGATTTGTAATGCCTCATAAGAGAGACGCATACATTTGCACCGCCACCGTCGCGTCGACATAGTTCAACCGAAATCGATACTGATTTGAATTGTATTTTGGTAATTCGAGGCAAGCCTGTAGAATGATGAAAGAACATGAGTTGGATACGAGAATTGCTATTTATAAACATCGATAGCAGTAATGTTTCTTACAAAAGGTCTGTCGAATGTGTGTCTCATTCAAGTAGTTAGTAGTTTAAAATTAATCATTCCTTCATTTTCCACAATTCACACTTGAAGAATGTATACGTGAATATGCAAGTTCTTTAAAGACTATTTCCATCGAAAAAAGGTAAATACGTTCAGACTTATGAATCGTACTGAAAAGCTGGAACATTCAATTGCTCAGCCAGCTCTTGAAGTTAAATAATTTTAATAATGCCATCTTGCAAATGATCCTTATAAAACAAGCTCAGTTCTTTCTCGTCTGCGGTGGCGGTGCCCTCATTATGGAGTTTACTCCAACATTTATACTAATATAATAAAGCTGAGGAGTTTGTTTGTTTGAACGCGCTAATCTCTGCAACTACCAGTCGGATTTAAAAATATTATCATTTGATATAACGCAATTATTAAGGAAGACTATCTTTTTATCGTGTATTTTAAAATGCATGTTGCACTTTTGATCCCAGAATCACCTCCATTCAGAATCGTTGATTTTTGACAGTTTGTGTACCTACAAAATCTGTCAGAGCTTATGTCATTCAGTAGTAGAAAGTTATGGCTTAATTAATATCAGTTGGTAGTAAGCTGATCATTGTAACGATCACTATATAAACTTTAGGTCTGAAAAAATAATAGATTTCTCGTTGACAGTCTGTTCCGATGTATTCGTTAGATTGGTCGAAACGAAACAACGTTTAACAAAATGTAAAAATAAATACTTTATGTAGGTCCTTGTATTGTACTTGTACCTCATACCATTTAAGAGTGGCGGTAGCTCAGGACCAGATTATCTAGTAGTAGTAAAACTTTCGATCCGTCCAAAATACTAAATAGACCTGTATTAGTACTAGATATACTTTAAGGCGAAGTTTAATTGTTAATTTGTTGAAAAGCACTTTCTCAAAGTGGTATTTTGTAGTAGAGAGAGTTTTTTGTTATCGTAAAATAAACTGTTTTTATTTAGGCTGTATTGATTACTGTTGAGAAAGAATATATTTTTTTATACTATTATTCTGTACCAAGACTAGTCAGTATTAGTATTTGGCGGAGAGGTTAAGAAATTAGAAGACCAAGGTTAATTTTATTAAGACTTCATTCCACCATGTTACAAAAGCCGCTACTCTGCGAGCTTGTGTACATTAATACACCTCTGTCCAACCTCTAGGGGATTACGGTGACATTGAATAGATCCGACAAATTAACAATTCTTTATGTTACAATGAAAATTTAGAGCACCCGATTGACTGAGGAGTGCGATTAGTGGCCGGGAAGGCTTGCATATGAGTAAGCCTCAAATTATGTCATTAATAATATTCGTAGTAACTATCTGCGTAATGGAATGATACTATAATGTACCTGCTTGATATTTTTTAAACGGCTCCGCTCTGCCCTTCCTAAGTTTGAGTTTAGCTCTAACGTGTGCTACACCGCATTTTCGGGACCTGACCTGACAATCGGGCTATCTCGAATTACCCGAGTACTGAGCTCTGTGGCGCCTCTTCAGACACTCGTCTACGCTTCTATATCCAGGAAGCTTTTTTAATCAATTCTGTATTATAAAAACCTCTGTAGGAACTATGCTCATTTTAAACAATTACTTAACTATTTAAATCTGGAGCAGGTTTGCATGTTTAGATTGAAACAAAAATTAATTGATACCTATTTATATATACTTTATTGTTGTTTATAATTTCGATATTGATCACCAATAAAGTCCCCGCTGGGTGGCAATTAATAATTCATTTGAATTAAACCTTAGAAAAATTCATACGGATTGTCGTTGATCGTACATTTGACTGAGTCAGGTAACTCCTTCTGGTTCGAAGTTTCGAAGTACGGAGTACTAGTCCTCCAAGAAACAACCGAAAAACCCGACCCCCGAATTCACGAAGACATTTAAGACACGAGAAATTTTAAAAATTACTAGCACCAACGGCATCCGGTTTCCAACACTCGTAGAACCCACCCCATCCCTTACTTGAGCCTATCCGCGCCTAAAATGTAGCTTTAAATTGTTTTACATGTGTCAGTCCTGGCTGAAGGCCATTTTGGTTTTGCCACCTTGCACTGCTGTGTGGTCAAGGTTCCCTAAAACTAAACCAACATTAAGTTCGTCAAGAATAGAAACCTATAGAAGTTGAACAGTATAATGAAAACGCTAAACCACATAGACAAAAATGATTGTTTGTGTCTATAAATTATCACTTGTTCATTAGGAGCTAGTTAGCGCTACACACAGCATGCAGTCGTAGTTAGCTATGTAGATTTTCCGTTTTCCTTGTTGTTTTGAAAAGAGGTGAAGGTTACATCATATTGCAATCTATAAGATATATTTGAACATTCTGTATAAGTCTTCCTCTAACTAATGTAGAGAGTTTAGTTTTGTTATTTATTAGTCATTGGTATATTTATAGTTGAGGCAGAGCTGCGAGATAGTTTATTATCACTTTATCGGCTGTCGTAGAATCTATTAACTCGAGTGACCGATTACCGATTCGTTATCTCGGTCAATTGACCAAGATTGCTACTATGTCACACCACTTATCGTAGGTATAAATGTTTATTTTTTATGAACCCTTATTCTTTTGTTTGCTAAGTGTAAATGATAAATGGTAACTATTAGCGGTTAAATGGTAGTAATGAGAGTTTATGAAATATAAAAAGGTTAATTGTGCCAATTGCTAAAATAAAGGATCAAATTTTGATAACGATAACATAAGTAACAAAAATAATAGTAAATACACTGGTATATGAATTAAAGTTTAATTTGTTTTTTAACAATAAGTTTATTCATTTATTGAATAAGTATTTATCATGAGTTCAATAAATGTTTGTTAATTTATTGATTTGAACACATTTGTTCTCAATATGTTAAAAATGTAATCACTGCAAAAACGTGCAATAAAATGATATTCGAAAACGTTATCTAAATCATCATCATCATCACATCACATACACTGGCACAATTTGCTTTCGTCTAGCGCTTTACTGTATTCATATTAATTTGTTTAAACGCTGTCGACGCAGCAAGCAGTTCCAATATGAAAAGATAAAAGCGACGTTAGTGGATGTCAGTTAGTGGTGTTATGATGCGAGTGCAGGTGAGTGCAAGCGCGGGAGTGGCCTGCGTTGCGTCGTATACGCTGCAGTGGGGCGGGTGCGGCGGGAGGCGGCGGGGGGCGGGTGCATCATTTTCGTTGCGTTCGGCGGCCAGGAGGCGGTGTATCACCTGACGTTGCCGGTTGCCCTTCAGCAGGCGCGCGTGGAACGAGCTCGGCGTGTCGATGGTGTGCTGCCTGGAGAGCATCGCATGGGGCGCGCTCACCGAGCTCTGTCTGAACCAAGGCAGGGAGATTTTCCGCCTGCTCTTGTGTTGTTTGGCGGCGGCGGGCGGCGGGGTGGTCCCCATCGCGCCGGCCGACACGTGCCGCCGCGGGTGTTCGGTCGCGGCGCCTCCGTCCGTTACGGCGCGCGGCGCTGTCGCCACTGCCGCCACCGCGCGTCTCACCCGCGCCGCGCGTTCGTTCTCGCACGCCTGCCTCGTCCACTCACTACGCAGCCTCCGTATTGAGCTACATTTCCCGAATTTATTCCACAAAGGCACCCGCCGCAGCGTCGTGTGAAGGACGCGCCTAATCCGTTCGTAGCGGACGGAGAAGCGGTTGTCGCAGTTAACGACGGCGCCTCCGCCCACCTCGCCTGCGGTTAGCGACCAGCGCAACCGATCAGGACTTTCAAGGGCGGGAACTTCAGTGTCAATGCCGCACATTAATGATGATGCCGTTCACTTTTACCTAGTCATATTGTAAACGTAAAATGTACCCACCTATGGATCGTTATTGCCGTATAAGCAAATCCGTAACTATAAGATTCTTACTTGTGAAGTTGTGATTGAGACTAGTTATTTATTACAACAGAATAACAGTCCTGACTTTAATCATTTTTATATAGGAATATATTTCGATTATATACATATCTATGTGCGTATGTTCATATTTATTTTCCTAAACGGTTTGAAGTTTCGATGTTTTTTTTAACCAAGGAATAGCTGGATTATTTTTTGCTATAAGTAGTTGGTGGCGATGTGGTCTATCTCCTTTGGTATGCGAGAGTGAAATCTCTTGTTTTTACTTATATGAAGTTAAACAACTGCGTGAAGATTTGCGTGTAGGCTGAGCAGTTACTTCTTGCACTGCGTGTTTTATGTTCGATTGTTGTGTATCAAGTAGTTTCTTAAAAAAGGCCTCGAAAATTGTTTCGATTGGAATATCCATATTGCACGAACTTAACTCTTAGATATTAGGGACACACCTACGCTATAAAAATGTTTAAGGTGATAGGGCTGTTTATAAAACAATATTGACAGCTCGGGATACATTTTTTTGGGCTTTCAAGTTTAAATGTTTTTACAGAACTAAACTAAATACAAAATGCTATGTCAATACCATAAAGGTCAACATTAAGTTATTATATCAAAAATATTCAAACCCAAGCTAGGTTTTTTTTCTGTAGTAGGATTTGAAGAGTTTCTGCCCAGGCATTAGTTTTTTTATGCTCAAAATTACTTAGCAGAAAGTCAGAAACCCATCTATAGGATGAGCTTGTGATGAAGCACATTTTTTGCCCAAAACATACCATCACGCCTGTATTCCCCGAAGGGTTAGGCAGAGGTGTACTTAATGTACACCCACAGTTCACCGGTATGTTTGGGTCCCATGTAATAGGGGGCGAGCCTATTGCTATTCACCGGGCACAAATCCAGACTCCGAGCTGCTACTGAGAATTTCATAGAAAAACTCAATAACACTTTCTCGACCTGGGGATCGAACCCAAGACCTCTAGCGCAGCAGTCGCGATTGGGACCACTAGACCAACGAGGCAGTCAAAGCAACTTCACATAAATCCATCTCTAGTAGGTAGTTAGTTACTGCAGCTTTTAATCAGGAGCAATACTCATAATTACTATATTGGCTTCCAACCGCGACTGATCACGTATGCACGTTGCATTTTGGGGATGAATTTTGAATACCGTGTGTGACCTTTGAATGACATGTTTGATACATTGAATGACGTCAAGCTCTGTCGCATAATATAGGTACTCAACCAATTCTGATGAACCGTTATTAATGATAACCGTGGGCTTACAACACTGTTTTATTGCCAGTCCAATTTTTTTTTCAGACTCGTAATAGTTAATTTAAACACCTTTGTTCCGCGAAAATCGGTGGTATAGAAGTTTTTTAATTTAGTACCTATGTACAATAATTTTCAACATAGAAAGGTTTAGGGTAAAACCAGGATAGATGCCCCACTTTTTGAAAAATTCTCCTAATTTTAAAAATATCAAATTTATACAAATAATGATGCCGTTCACTTTTACCTAGTCATAATTGTAAACATCTTATGAAAAATTCTTATCGAAAGAAAAAATAAGAATATTGAGCAGAAGATTGGCTAATATTAGAAAACTTAACGACGATTTAACTTTGCGTTTTTTTTTATATAATTTATATCAGGTCCAATTGAATAAAATAGCTCAGACAGGACAGCGTTCGTCGGGTCAGCTATTAGGAATATTACTTACCTCTGCTTGAGCCTCCCGGGAATAGGGGGTCTGATAAAGACTACCAGATTGGTAGTAACTTAGTAAAATGTTAAAAAATAATAGTATCATGTCCGCCCTTGATCATACATAGGATCGATATATTTACCTAGGGATACCCTTCATAGTAAAGTTATCAATAAAAATGTTCATATTATTTTAAAATCAGAGGTAAAGGGGTCGAATGAGCAACGAACACCACCGACCCCAGATTTACACAACCGGGACGAGGAAGCACTTATTTGATTGAAACACTAGTGACCAAATGAAACGGAAGTGCTCGTTCAGCGGTTCCTAACAAAATATAAATAGATATACATACTTATAAAATTGCGACAGGCCGATGTCTGGACCATACAGATATTGAAGAAAAACTAATATGGGTGTCTTTATTAGAGAAACAGAAGCAGATTTGTTTTTTGTGTGTCTGGATGTTACTTTGTATACGCATCACCTAAAAACTACTACTACTAACAACTACTGCATTAAAATTAGATAAGGTTCAACCTAGCCCTACCTTTTACTTTGGTTTATCGCAAAGCCTAGGTCTGTAACACATTCAGGGTTCAAATGATATTCACAACTGTGTAAAACGATTGCGTTATCATAGCTACGTAACTTCAAAAAACTACAATTTACTTTTTTTTTAAAAAAAAAGCTTACTAGCAATGTGGATTAGACATTACTAGTATTCTTGTTAACCCCTCGTGCTAAGCTTGAAATGCTTGTGTTACAAGTGGGTTCACGTCGGTAGTGCAATGGGTGGGGTTCGAACCGGCAACCATATGATCGCAAGTCCGACGCCCTAGCCATTAGGCTACCGACGCTTAAACTATTCAAAAACACCCATGTTTTACGGCATGTATCTGTAAAAACTTTAGTGCCAAAGCAATAATATGCGGCGGCGGCGGTATCCTAATGACTAGGGCGTCGGACTAGCGATCAATCGGTTGCCGGTTCGAAACTCACCAGTTGCACTAACGACGTGAACCCACTCGTAGTACAAACATTAAGCTTAGTACGAGGGTTTAACAAGATTACTTGAAAAAATATGGACGTTCGTATCGTATATTTAATGCTAAGCTTGGTCTAAACTATCCTTCGTTAAATAACGCAGTCAGACTAGTTCACAAATAAAGAACTTCTTTGGGTCTGTATTA
Organism: Subacronicta megacephala; assembly: GCA_958496365.1. Lineage (NCBI taxonomy): Eukaryota > Metazoa > Arthropoda > Insecta > Lepidoptera > Noctuidae > Subacronicta > Subacronicta megacephala. The sequence continues at coordinate 15,619,282 of OY292513.1, forward strand.
TTCAGAGGAATCGTCTAATTTGTTGCGAACTTTTAGTTCAACCTAACAGACATCTATTATTTCGATGTGCAACTATTTATAAAATGGATATTTACAGTTGGAGTGCACTGAAACAAATGTAACAACCGAATCAATGCCAATTTCGTAGACAACGAACCATAACAAGACAAAATTAGAATATTGAAAGCCCACTTATGTAAATAATGAGCAATTGAGGAAAGGCTTTTAGTATACGATTGAATGTTATTTTGTTTTGATGACCGCAAAGGGAATGCGAACATGTAAGTAAGTAAGTAGCATGACTTGAAGTCCTATCAGACAGTTTAAAGCATTCAGTTGCTCAGCCTACGGATGGCAATCCTCATAGGGGACGGGGATCGCGTCCTATTATATGGGGTCGCTATGTGTTCAACAAATATGACCTCTGCAAAATAATTATCTTTTTTTTTACTACCTGTCTCGACAAACGTTGGCCTGTCTTAACAATTTTCTGCGGAATGTTCTTAACTTTTTTTTTCGTAAGTAGGAAGCAAGAAATCGGTAAAAGTCGTCCTCAAGTAATGGCGTGACCAATGGCAATAGGGATTAATTTTTATATATTAAGAAGATTGTTTTAGTTTCTAGAATAAAACCACCTATTCTGAATAAATCATGATACTGAAAGAAGGACGAACCGGTCGACGTCGTAATTAGCCAATATAAAACTTGAATAAAGCTCAAATCAATATACCTACGTCGGTAGTGACGGGGACGTAATTTTATTTAGCTATAATTTAGTGGGTCGCGCCTCTAAATAGGTTGGGAAACGCAGGGTGTCATACGATAAAATTGAAAAATAGGATGTAATGCACCCCTCTTATACATATTATCTGGTTTTAAATCAAAACTTTAGAAATGGTAAACTCGCACATTTTTTAACGGCAAAAACATGTTGGCATTTTAACGGACTTTAATAAACTAGTCTTGTTTACGTAAAGATTTTTGAGTGGACAGTGATAACAGTGTTGAATCGAATAGAACTAGTTAACAAAACTTTAAGGAACTTTCACAATAACTGTTATTGGAAGACGAATTACCAATTAAGCTCCATAAATTGTGCCTGACAAAGTTAACACCCGTTATTTAAAAAAAATAAAAATGTTGTAAGCTTCACACTTCGGCGCCCGAAGCAAGCAGCTGGATAAAATTGATGACCTTACAGCATTTTATGCAAGCGTGTTCCGTAGATAATATAACCTTACGTTTAAGATGGCCAAGCGATTGCCTCACCCGCTCCGTGATCCACGCTTGTATTTTGTCTAACGAGGCGCCTTTTGTGTACTTAACGAAACGTCTCGGTTTCTGGGACAAACGCAGCTCTTTCATTTCACCCCCACCCGCCTTTTACATCTTACATTTGTGACGCAATACACGGCCGTATCGAAGAATAAATTTCTTTGAATGCAAACTCAATGAAGTGTAGCATAAATACGAGCCTAAAGTGTGTTTTACTCAGACGCTTATAAGTATTCGCGTCATTTTATTGACAACGAATGATTTTATAATTTTACGATATAATTCGTTAATAGAGGTTAAGTAAACTTCGAATACAATTATGAAGACCGTAATTAGGTAGCGTTACATCGTTTGATAACAGACAGTAAATCAAATTAGTTCAGGCCAAGCGGTGTATAAAACTACCAAACAGAACGCAACCACTTCATTTCCATGTTCATTTTAACTTTTTAATTAAAATTCTGAACTATTCATATAGGTATGTGGATTTGTACCAACGTAGTTTGGAAATTAATAATTCGTTTTACTTTGCAATATCAATAAAAATTTTGAAGTGAACAGTGTAATAGTTAAAAACCATTTTGAGTTTATGGTAACCTAAGCTTATTTAGTACCTAGTTTTTAAAACTTCAAATATGGGTTTCATTACCATGGATTTTTTAGGATATCTAACTAAGCAATAAACAGCAAAAACGTTATAGCCAAAACTTATTAGACATCGAAATGTTTAGAGACATAGAGCCAATATTATTATTATTACGCCCGTGCAGAAATTGAAGCACCTTATTTTGGCAATAATGCAAATATTATTATAATCTTGGACTACTCTAATGCTAACGATAAACATAGGATATATTAGATTGGTGTAGTAACTAGATAGTAAACAAATGAATTTTCGATATAGACTTGTTTGTATTAAGATGATTACAAAACAGATCGGATGAGAACTCTTAACCGATATCTGTATGTATTACTCTGCGTTTCCACTGATGACAAAACATGTTGTAAACAGCTACTTATCCCACTCACTCTTTGAGATAGATGTTTGCAACATGTTTTGTCGGCATTGGCATTGGCATTAGCAGTTTGGCAATAATACCTACTTTATTTAATTCTGTATTAATGTTATTCTAATTTAATAAAGTAGAATATCACTTTCGGCTGTTGCTACAACAGCATGTATTTGTCAACCCCCCCGTCTTGTGAACGGGTTTTTGGAAGAGTATAACCTGTATTTAAGATATTAGGTTTCTGAGCAATACTTAGTTAGTTTATTTGTGTTTTAGTGTGGATTTAGAGCAAAACGGCCAAACAATACTTTTTTCATCGGAATTTATCAATTTTGAAACTACATCACCTTTTGACGTGACAAATGTTACATTTATTTTTATGCTCCACTCGTCATCTCCACTCCACTCTCCTCGTGTGAAGATCAAACTAAAATAAAGAGTGTACGAACTTTTTATCCGATTAACTGGCTTTACCGGCTGGTTTATCGGGATTTTCGATTTAAGGACCTGGCAACCGTATTCATTGATCTTCCAATAAATTATTAATAATATCATGGTATGTTGTGATATATGTATATATTTTTTTAAGCAACACCTAATATTCGCCTGCCGAAACTAACAATCAAATTCATGTACAGACTTCAATCGCTGCATCAAGCGAACAAGTCGCTGAAGGTAGCATAACATTGTTAACAAAAACATGGGTATAATAAAATGAAATGTTCTTTGTTTACATTCAAAAACATTTTCGAAAATCCGATGGTCACATTATAATGGTTACTAGTGACATTCAAAGTGTACCACTCTAAAAAGAACTTTCAAATCACCCCTATTGCAAGAACTGACTAAGTGGATATTTTAACGGCTGAAAGCAGATTTCGTTGAGAATCAACTGTTATAGACTATTCTTTATTGCTTTCGGCATAAGGTGTTATTTTCATCGAAACGTTTTATAGAGGGGTTATTGAGTTTACTCAGGGTTCGGCATCCATTCCCCAGTATCATGATTAATTTAAGGGTTGATGTCAACTGAGACGTCAGTTAATTATCGGCAAATACGTCAATAGCAGTGTTACCTTACTCAACAGCTCCTTTATGGCAGCAAATTCGCTATTCCACATCATAATAGTGGATATTTGCCAGTTTTGAGTTATGTTTGGATATGGTAACTCAAATCTCTCAGTCCATTAAAAGATGATAGATAATAATATGTTGATTTGAGTTTAATGCAAGATATTGTTTGAAATGGGTACTGCGACTGCTGATTATCGACCAAATCAAAATTTCGCCTATAAACTTATAAGCAATGCTTAGCTTTATTTACTTCAATTAAGTAAAATTCCTGATTTTCTATTTTTATGCAATATTTAAAATTTTACGTTTTAATTATCTACAAAGAAATCTGAGGTATAAGTATTGTAGGTTGTCTGCAATCGACCTGGGTATGTCATACCATCTCAGGGATAGCAATAAATAATTATTTATAATACCTATAAATAATTATTATAACGTTGTTTTAAGAAATTGTCTGGAATTTGCGGGGATATTAGTAATTCAAGTAGCGATTGTCTGCAGCTCGTATTACCTTTAAATGGGGAGATGTTTATTAAACTAAAATTGTTTTGTTATGAATTCGACGTTCGTCCGCTGTGTAAAAGGTCGATTTGTCTAGGCCAACCAACCCAAAAGGCTAGAAAATATTTTTTCTTGTAAATAAATTATACATAATTTTTGAAGGAACAATTTCACTGCAAGCCCGGTCAATGTAATATGGGGGAATAAATAAAGGTACATTTCTGGTATACATATTTATACTCTCCAAAGATTTGCAAGAGTTCAAGGCATCAATTCAACCCTCAGTAGCCGAACAGCTAGAAGCAAACGGCATCGAGTGGCATTTTAATCCCACGTATGCTCCCAATTTCGGCCGTCTTTGGGAAGCGGGAATAAATGTCACAAAGTTTTACCTAAAACGGGTTATTGGCGACGCTTCCGTCACGATAGAGAAAATGACCACTCTTTTAACTCAAGTTGAGGCATGTTTAGAGTCGCGACCAATAAGCATGATTAACTTCAGCGATCCTGGTGAACTAAGTATTTCGTGTACAACTTTTTATGTGTCACGTTTCTAACCCAGCGCACTATTTTATAGATTTGAGTTTATAACACATTAAATAACTATGGGCTTGGATAAAGAAGAAGGAATCCAATCTAATTTAGGCAGACGATTAGAAAATTATGTGTGTACATCTTGGCAACCCCAAAGATGACGGAGAGAGAAGGAAAAGGAAACATATGACGCGCGCTCGTGCCAAACGCAGCGTCAGCAAATTATGTACAGTTGAAGACTGTAGAATGAGTTATCTTTTTCTATCCCACATGACGACGACGATTTTCACAAAGTGCGAGATCTCTCAAGACTTTATCATGTCTTACTTTAAAAAAAATACAACTTGGTTTCAAGATGACTCAGGAAATAAGTTGAAAAACTTCAATTTTCAATCTCGACTAGAAGCTAGAGCGGAAATTGCTTTTCTATTGATTTAAAGGATATTTTTCGATAGTGTCAGTCAAAGCCAGACTTCCCCTGCAATCTAGGAAGAAAGTTCCATAAATTAGAGTTATCTATACATACATAAACATTTTAATAGGCCGATGTCTGTACATTACCGATGGATACTGAAGAAAAACTAATATGGGGGTCTTTATTAGAGCAACAGAAGCCAAAACATTTTTTTTTGTCTGGCTGTCTGTATGTTTGTACACACATAACCTAGAAGCTATTGCACGAAACTTGTAGAGGTTTACACTTGTGGACGTCTAAGTTAAAATTTGGTGCATGTTTCATGATGATACGCCGCCTAGGAGCCGATTTTACAGAAATTAAATCTTTTTGGAACGTGAGTAAAACCGCAGGCATCAACAAGTTGAAAATACCAATACGAACGATTGGCAATAAGGAGACTTTACAATATATTGCAATTTTCACACGTATTTTGATGATCGACCAGAAATTTGAAGACTTGTAACAGTAACCAAATAAGTTATGTTGGTTTTCATTTTATTCCATTTATGATTTGTTCAAGGGCTCAATTAAACAATTAGCAAAGAAAAATGTAGGTATATAAATTATAAACATTACAAGTCCTTAAACATTTCCGACCATAACAAAGGTTTTTTATCCACACACAATTAATACGGAATAATTATTAAGAAGTGTGTTTTCAATGCGAATTCGCAAACTATCAATAAGTATATCTATGAATATTTGGTTTGTATGTATATAAAAATATCGCACTTACCTTATCGGAATCGGTGGTGTTCCCACTGCCATAAGACGCTAACGAGTTTCGGTCGAAATTTTCCGTGGTTTCATCTAAGATGGTGTCTTCCAGATCTCTGTAATAATAACTCAATTTTAAATTCTATAACATATATTCAAGTGCAGTGATATGACCATTGGACTGCTAAGTCAAAGGTCTCGAGGATCGAATCCAAGGCTCCAAGAATCAAGGACCTCTGTCTTTTCGAAGTCATGGGCGTATTAATAATTAATTATCACGCGCTTAAACGGTGAAGGAAAACATCGTGAGGAAACCTGCATGCCCGAGAGATTTTCTTGACGACATGTGAAATCTGCCAACCCGCAGCAAGCTAGCGTGGTAGATTATAGCCTTATCCCTCCCATTGCGAGAGGAGACCCGTGCCCAACAGTGGGACAGTGTAATGGGTTGATGAAGAAATTCTATAACCATCAATGTCGATGAATAGAGGGTCGGGTTTACACTAGGCTACTTCGATATCTTTTTATAGATTTAATTCAACCATTCATGTTTCATTTTTAGCTGTTTGTAAGGCTTTCATAGTAATAGACGCATAAAAAAACATTTAACGATCCCCAGTCCACATCATCACCATCGTTTTTACAATTAACTTGGGGGACAGCTGTCTGAATTTTTTCTTATTTCCGAGATTCAAAGAAATCAGCTTTAAATATGCTGAACAGGATCACGAAATAGAACACACGGGTACACTTCAAGCTATACAAATCCAGTATAGGCTGGCCTTAAATTTTACGGAAAGCCTTTACAATGTAAGAACAGTCTAATCAGCTTGTTGTGTAGCCATGTGTACAAGTAGCAACATTATCATAGGTACCTGCTGGATCGCTGGGAGCTAGTCGGCCGAACGCGGGCAGGGCTACGCGGAGGTTGCTGAAGAGCGCCGCTGAAATACGTTTCCTGCAGAACAACAAAAGGGAAAATATTTTAAAGGTTGATTTTGTCCCAATACCTGTCTAAAAAAGCAGGGCTGGCCATTCAAAAAGGTGCGCTGTATGTAAGTGAGTGTTGGGTATACCAGAAGAAACACGAAAGTAGTATTAATGCTGTTACAATCGGTTCCTTGCTAAGTATGTGCGGCGTAACTCGGAAATATTGATTGAAAAATGAGAGGAAAAGGAGATAAATGAATTGAGAGGTATACCTCTATATAGCGAGATATCAAGCATATATGCTGAGATGGTTTTGGGCATGTCGAGAGAATGGATAGAAAGCGACTAACGAAAGGTATTTATAAAGCGAATGTCAGTGGAGTGGTAAACGCCGGGAAGGAAAACCCTAGAAAGACATGCAAAGACCTTATTGGTGAGATCATTCAGAAAGGTCCGGTGCGTAGTGCCCGCAACCGGCGCGTGTGTATGACATGATGTATGAATGTGGAAGAAGAAAAAAAAGTATGCAAGAATCGTAGCAAATGGAATTCTGTAGTTACTGCCTACCTCTATAGGAAAATGGTATGTATGTATGTATGTATGCATGCAAACCTTATAATATGTAACATGCCAAGTTTGAACTACAAAGTTGGTATAATAGCTTATGTCGCAAGTGCATTGATGTAAGCTCATGATAGAGATGACATACAATCATATTAGGTGAGTAGTTGATATATAAATTTCTGTTATTTTGATCATACAACCAGATTTAAAGAACAAACCCCTTAGACGACATAATATATATATTTGTGGACTAGTGGCATGTTTAATAAATAATAATGTGTTACCTGTATAACTTCTCGGAGTCGACGGACCCAAGTCTGTTTCACTTCAAGGGATGGTGCCTTCAGTATGATGCGGCAATCACTGGACATTGGTTCTGGCCCGTTCCATACGGAGAACTTGCACTCGTCGCCCTCGATATGCTCTGTTATACCGAGCTCAGAGGTCTGAACAAAAAACAATCAGTATCAATAAATAGTGATATAATACGATAGATATTCGTCTCATAACTTTTACTAACCATAAACTTAGTCTTGTAGATATATTTCGCTTTCCCGTGAGAATCTTTAACTTCTTTGGCAAGCACAAGATGCAGGTCGAATAGGAACACACGCCTCTCGCGGCCTTTCTTGATGATCTGGCGTAGATCCCACACGTGGAAGGAATCTTGGAGGACGACTTCGCCGAGGCTGTCGGTGGGCACGTCGCAACCCTCCAGCAAGGACAAATGCATCGCGTCGTTTGCCTTTTTTGGCACTGATAGCATAACCTCCAGACCGTCCTAATGAACAATAAAAAAATATTCTTATTAATTTTTATGTTGTAGGACATTGAAAAATTGTACAGAAAGTTTGCTGTCTATTTTGACTAGGTATTTGGCTTCGCATACATACATTAACTATAATAGTGACGTAATTAGGTTTGTGTTACCCAAAATATTGAGATTCAAGGTGTAAATAAAACATATTTTCTTGAATTACTTAAATGCCACAATCTAAGTATTCTGACGCCAATTAACATGCAATTATACATTGTGGTGTTTTCAAGAGTAGTGTTACCAGCATTTTTTTAATAGATCACCTAAGGGCGGCTGGTTTCAGAGAAATCTTGCTGGCTTTAGTGGGAACTTCTGGGAAGGAAGGTGGGGCGCCGACCAGTCAACTTACTGGGCAAATGAGACATAACCTAACCACTGACGCTAAATTGTGACGCGCGAGTAATACCCCTGGTGTCGTATGATTCATCACATTTCTTCAGTAAAACCACCGCATCGTGGATTTTTAACAAATACATACAAAAAGGACCTATCGCGTATAACAGGACAAGTACTATAAGCAGCCAAGCTATTATTATTTAATATAATTTTTATTGTATTGAGCGGAAATTGGACCAGGACCGTAACTGCTTGTGATCCAATACATGACCACTGTTTAAATATAAGCGTAAACGTACGGAGAAACTCCGTACGTTGTTCCTTTGGACGGTAAAACTTATAGATCCGAAAATATAAAGTAAATATTCTACTTTGTGCTGTGTGAACGTAGCCTGGGACAGAGGTTTAGGAGCCCTAACAAAACATTTTAATTTTACGTATAACCCCTAAGCTTTTATAAGTATAACCCCTTTCTAAATCAGAAAACAAAAATTTATATTTCTTTTATGAAATACCTATACGAAAATCTATAAGGAAATGTACCAACAGGAAAGTGCTACTTTTATTGGGTAGGCATATGAACATTATTCATATAAAGTATTAGCATAAAGCTCTTCAATTTATGTTTGAAACCAAATTAGAAAAATATAGATTGAATGACACACTTCCTTATGAACATACTTTATTTATATAGTACGTACTAGGTACGTACGTACGTTTTCATATTTGTATATTATTATATACAAACATGAATTTGCACTATGCCGCCATTTTGTCTGACTTGATGACTGATGATTTGACACATCGTCGACAATGGAAATAAAATCATCCTTGGCTACTACGTAGAAGTTTTTCAGTTCTTATGAAGTTGTGACAATGTAGTTGTGTTGTATTGTGATCAATTGGTCTGTTTTCATGAACTTTAATATGAATACGCAAAGCTTAAGTAATACGGAAGGCATTTAATTACTTATAAAAGATTACTTTTTTTTATATTTAACCAAGTATTAGTTTCAACACAATAGAATCATTAGCAAAATGTAGCCTTATGCAGCCACTTTGGTGTGAATTGTTTGGGGAAAACCCTGCGTGCAATGAGATAATCTCTCGTTCGAACACATAATATATAGTGTGCAATAAATAAATAAAAAAATATTTAGTAGAGTTTAAAAACAATACATACATTTTTAATAGCGAGGGGCCCGATTCTGTTGGCTCTTGAGTTTGTTATATACTTCAACATGATAGACGTAAGCACTTGCACTACCGAGATAACCATTACATTTTACTTATATTTCAATTAATTAACACAAAAATTAGCGCGACGTGTGAACACGTTCGTAGGAACCCAACTCTGGCACATGAGCGTAAGGTGAATGATTCACGAGGAAAATATTGAACTAAATCTATTGTTAATTACCGCTTTAAGTGAACTAGTTGTTTAATCTCAAACATATTGAACGTCCACTGCCTTTACGCAGCGCAACATTATGTATAACACAACGTAATGACTTTACGCCATTACAGAACCTCGTTAGCGAGTGATAACGGCGTCTAGCGGTTCATTCGGAATTATAAATGTGGATTGTCCTGAATCCTCAAGGGCATCGGAGAAACTGTTTACTAAACAAAGTTTGGGCGTAATATTCCATTTCAACAATCAATTTAAATGACAAACCAAAGTAAATACAGGTTAGGTTTCTTTACCCCTAAAAGAGGAGTAAATACAAAACTTACGATTATTTTTTTATGAAACTTAACAACCGCATTCATACAAATTTCAGTTTATATTTGAATACTGTTAATTAAATGTGTTTTATTTTATCATTCTAACTGACTACGATTGGAGTGTTGGTTTTAAAACATAAGTCGTTACATTGTTTCTTTTGTAATAGTAGACTACAACAGTTACTTGATTTAGAAACAAGCAAAACTATTTCGTTAGTTTTTTTTTAATCAAACATAAAAGGCTATTTAATTCCTGGCAATTTCTTTTTTGAACTCTTTGAGCTCTAAACTGCGTATTGATTGATTCAAAATATTAAAACCTAAATATATATCTAGAGATGTAACTGGAGTTCCCAGATAAAGATGCAATATAACAAATTAAAGTTTATTCAATCAATCATCTGTTTTTCTGTACGGTACAGTAAAACCATTGCAAAGTAGTTTATGTGTCACGCACAAAAAAACCTGAATACAAAGTAAATAGGTTATAAATACAAATATGACATAGCAAACACGTCACAGCTACATTACGAACATGAGTTACGAATGTGTTCGATACAAACTATCCTGTAAACAATATTCATTAAAGAATTAAATCGAATAAAAAAACTTTTTCGATTACTTAAGAGGATAGTATCCGCTTCGCGCCCCATACAAACGTAGTTTGGCTCTTGCTTGAATTTTAAACAATGAAAGTCATTGAAATTTTGCAGTAACAATCTTATCATTAAAATACGTGTTCATGTAATATAAAATTTCATTTCAATATACGGTTAAAAAGTTACACGAGCTCAAAGATTGGCAATTTTCGTTGAAAAACGGCCCAACTTTATGCTAGTATTTCTCGACAATGTATCAATACAGAAACATTCTGATTCGAAGGAAACCCAGATAATATAGTGAATATTTTTTTACAAGTTTTTTTTTTTACATATTAGCAATATTATAGGAGCTATGTCCAAAATTCGGAACATACGAAATACGCGTGAAAATGTTGCAAATGTATTGTTGTTTCACCATGCGTCGCGGGAGCTGCGGCGGGTCGGGAGGTGAGACAACGTCCTTGAAACAACCGGCTCGCGGTGCATGTGAGCGACGCGATGAATCGAATGTCGTGAATCTTACTTATTCCGCCGGGTGCGACTTATCGAAAGAGATATTTAGATAGTTTGATGGACAACGAGAGCTTGCGCTCGAGAGAGGTTTTATTATTAAAATATATTTTACGTACATAGACTGCCTCATTAGTCTAGTGGTCCTAAGTGCGACTGCTGCGCTAGAGGTCCTGGGTTCGATCCCCAGATCGAGCAAAGTGTTATTGGGTTTTTCTATGAAATTCCCATTAGCAGCTCGGGGTCTGGATTTGTGCCCGGTTAATGGCAATAGGCTCGCCCCCTATTACATGGGACCTAAACATACCGGTGAAATGTGGGTGTACATTAGTACACCTCTGCCCAACCCTTCGGGGAATACAGGCGTGATGGTATGTTATGTTATGTATACCTACATAGGTAAGTAAAGATAATATACCGGCCGTAACTTACTAGACTACCTAAGGAAAAAAAATGTGTAAGATAGGTAATTTTATTGTTTTACCCGTGATAATACTATTTTATACCTAGGTATATCTTATTATTAGGTATATTGTAGGTATATAATATATTGTAAATTAGAATTACTGTTGTTTACACACCACATAGGTACCTAACTACATGTACATACGTGGGTTGATTTTATGTTACTTAGGTACTTGTCTAGTAATAATAATAATTTATTTATGGTTGCGTCGCGCGTTGGTTTTGATTTAGAAGTTACAAGAAACAGTTTGAGCCTACATCTGTAAAAAAGTTTCTTAGATTGGCAGAGGTGAAAGCAATAATTTATTGTGGGTATATTATAGATAGCATGGCAAGAAAATAAATGTATGCATGAAAATAAATGGTGAAGTGGCTAAGTAATCGGGTGCGCTATGAAGTAATGTAGTATCACTAGTGGGTTCGATTCCCACACGGAGCATATATTTTTTATGGCCTAAAGGTAGTTTTCCATGTTATCTTCTTTTGTTAAAAGAGTTTGGGTTTGGTAAACGCACTAAAGATCCAGAAAAATCCTAGTGTAAATAAAAAAAAAGAAGTGAAAAAAAATAAAAGTGATTTTTAGGTACTTAAGTAAGTACCTACCTACGTAAAGTTTATTTAAGTCATAAGTTCTTATCCTAAGGTTTTTAGTAATATAAATGCCTAGCACAATTAGTTGTAATGTAAAGTTCACTCGTAACAAAACATTTTAATAAAAGCAGAGCCAAGTCTCATTACTCGATTACTACATGTTGCTGGTGATTCATAATATTATATGTACATGTACGCACGGCTACACATCAAGCTATACAAAACCAGTATAGGCTGCCCTTGAATTGTGCTTTAAACTTTTACAATGGGAGCTCAGTCTAAACTGGTTTTGTATAGCTTGATGTGTAGCCATGTGTACATAATTTTCAGTAAAGAGGAAAAATTTCAAAGAGAATGTTGTGGCTGACTGCCAAAATATAAAAGAACGATTTCAAAAAAAGACTTCCCGAAACGAGATCAAGAATTAGGGTAGGTATGATAAAATTGGATATTAGGATTATAGCAATCATCAAGTTATAAGTAAAATTATTTGTTAGCTATACATTTTATTATGATACCCCTGAGTCTCTTTCGGTTATATCGGATTAACACAGTCATGTAACTAATTATACAAACATACTTTACACAAAAACTCGTATGCACACACACGCACGCGCACACACACACACACTATTATTATTATTTTCTTTTCTATGTATATAGATAGTAAATTTTTTTTTTTTTATGTAAAATAATATGTGTGAATAAAGGAAATAATAATAATAATTATTATTATAATTATGTGTTACGTATCCATTTGGATTTGGACTCTCAGCATAGCTTGTGAATGTGACGAGTCAGCCATGGGCTTACATCAAGTGAGTTGGTTCTTTTCTTCTGAAGAATGTTTTTGTGAAGTGGATATCAGGAATCGCTTTACTATGGAACATGTGTCTATGATAACTGATTTTTGTAGTGAAATGTATGTTTTGTGTAGGTCTAGTTCTTTTTATGTAACTGTATTTTGTTGCATATCTGTCGTATTTCATCTGCTAATGATATAGAATACGACAGATTATCTCGGTGTATTTCTTTCTGAGTTAGACACAGATATATCTACTAAATTTGTTATTTGTGGTTGTTTTAAAATTAATGCTATGTATGGTCTATTGTTCCGTGTGATTTTATCTGTAATTATATCACTATCCCAGTATAATTTATCTATGTTGTTATTTACATTTTTTTGGCTTATATTTATAACATTGTCTTATTGTATCTATTAAATTATATTTTTTAGCTATCTGTAGGTACATTTCTTTATAATGTCTATCTGTGTACTGTATTTGCTAAGAATGGACATCCTCTTGTCATATGATCTATAGTTTCTTGTTGGGAGTTACATAATCTACATCTATCTGACATTACATTCAAACAGCGTAACATAAAGATTTAATATTACTTAGTAAGAAAAGGTTTGTAATAAAGTCTACAGACTTCGTTAATGTGGGTCTAGTATTGACTTACAGCTCCCTTCATAAACCTTTCTTTACTTAGAATTGCTCTGTAATTCGTTTGTACTTGGCTGTCATTACCCCTTTTTGATTATCAGAACGAGACAAATAAATTTTAACTTACTAACGCAAACGCAATGAATTCAAACACTTTTCTTTCAACTGTAACTTCCATTGTTTTCGTAGAATCAAAAAAATTTGTGCATAGCGGACCTTTTTAGTAGGTATCTTTTGAGTCGAGCATAGCGAAACTAGAGCATAGCGGTACTAACCGGTAAAAAATGCCAAATTTATAATAATAAATAATATTTAATATCTATTATTATAAATAACAAATATTATTAGTATTATTAACGAGTACTTAGTATTAGCATACTACTTGTTAATACTAATAATATTTGTTATTTATATAACTATAAGGGAGCCCTTATAGTTTCTGAAACTTTATAATGAATCAGTGAGTGAGTGATATTACGCTGTAATATAATTTTTCATTTTTGATTAAAAGGCTTTATTAATCTAAACAAGATTGTCTTGTTGGTGAAATGACTTTTTTGTAAGGTTAATAATGACTCATTCGTCATCTGCTTATCAGCTTTTAATTTTTAAAGGATATTCAACATAAAAGAGAAAAGTATCTGGTGCCGCGAAATTTTACGGCGCATGCGGATTTGTTTGAGAAATAACACATAACTTAATATCTTCTAAATTACAGATATAGATTATATTACACGAGACTTGGCTCTGTTTACAAAAATATTTTTAATATGTTAAAATTACTGTTATGTGTACAATTGAGAGCTTACGAGTAGGTCATGAAGTCTTCAAATATTGTAAGTTTCTTATCTGTACTCTCCCCTGATGGGAGCATCAAGCATCTGAAAATCTTAGAGATGCCGTTTTTTTATGATTTATGTCGTAAAAGCTTTCTATGACTTTTAGTGCATTACCCTTTCTATTCATAGCTACTTTTATTATGAAATTCAATAAAAAAATACGGATTGTTCTAGAAGTGAATAGGTAGGTACTTATTTTTATTAAATGCAATTTCCAATCGTTACGCGTCATTCTATTTTACAAATCAAAGAAAATAAGTACAATACAATAAAAAACCTTGAACGAGCGCTCAGTGTACATCACCATACGTACTTAAGGAAATACCTAAATTTTATTATGTAAGTACTTAGGTATTCTGTATTAAATGCAATTAGGAACTTTACTGCTGCTGATTGTGTCATCAATACGACGGTTTATCATAATTTTACAATGAAAATTGCATTTAGGTAGGTACTTATGTAGGGACTTACATATCCAGATTGTTTTATTCGAATAAGTCAAAATTTACAAGGTAAGTACCTACTTAGGATCAAAACAAAATATTTTGTACGAAGTAGGTATCTATTAAAATGAAAAACTAATTTTCGTACAACTTATTGCTCTAATCTTGAAATCCCTTATTTATGGTAATACTATAGAAATAAATAGGTAGGTAGGTAGGTACTAAGTTACTTTCTCATTAGGTAGGCAATTGACTAAAAAAATAAAAAATAGATGGTATTTGCTATAATGAATCTTACAACGAAATAATTGACCTAATAATAAATTTGAACGAACGAACAAGGTACGAAAAAAAAAACGCTTTCATAATTTCATTACTTTAGAATTGGACCCAACAACGAGAATAAGCGCGCGGGTGGTTGCGAGGGCGCGCGGGACAAGGGCCGCCCGCTCGCAACTCAGGCGATAGGGACAACAACACAAAAACCAATACCTAAACTGCGTGCGCGCTGTCGAGGTACACTCCTCTTAATACAAAGTTCAATTTATAGACTCCATCATTTACCCATTACATTGACCCACTGCTGCGCGCAGTTCTCCTATCAGAACGCAGTGGCGTGCACTCCATACAAGCAAATAAGCTCTGCATACCCTGTAGTCCCTAAATGTATTTAAATAATAAAACATTTATTCCCCTCTAATGATAAATAAATGTAATTAAAAAATGGTAATTTAGCTTGCGCGCCATCTATTTACTTTTTTTTGGCACTAATTCGTTGAAGCGGCGAGAACTTGCGCGCGCCGCTCCGCGCTGGTGGCGCGCTCTGCCGAGATAAGCAGTGCACTTCGCTGCTTATTCTTCATACAATGCATTTGGACGCATCTCGTGTAGTACACGGCAAAAGTGTGACTGTGTGCGTGTAAATATGAGGGTGTGTGACAGATTTAGAAGCAGTGCTTATTTGCTTTCCGACCAAATTAAGAACCCGCAAAGGCAGCGCATATTGTTTATTGCAGAGGGTCAACATTTTTTGTCGGATTGACCAATTGATCGACTATATTTTTATTCATTCATTCGTAATTTAATAACATAAATTCCAAATTTTTTTCGCCATATTGTTTTTCTTGGCGCAAGTGATTGTTTGTCGAGTAATTTTTAGTAAGTTTATTATTGTTAAAAAGTAATATTAAAGCGTAAAAATGGAAAAATATACTTGTGAGACCTGTGTAGGTGA
The DNA here is from genome assembly GCA_958496365.1 of Subacronicta megacephala. Taxonomy (NCBI): domain Eukaryota; kingdom Metazoa; phylum Arthropoda; class Insecta; order Lepidoptera; family Noctuidae; genus Subacronicta; species Subacronicta megacephala. The sequence continues at coordinate 15,635,357 of OY292513.1, forward strand.
AGTGTGTTTATATAAATTGAAATCTGGCGCGTTTTCGACATTATCTTTTGAGGAAAAAGCTAAATTGATTTCAAAGGGAAGGTCAGTACCCAGTTTGGATTTAACTCAAAGAAAGGGTAATATTACTCGTCATTTTAATAAAAAGTTTTATGATAATCATTACTGGTTAACTGGTTGTGTACACACAAACAAATTGTATTGTTTCCCTTGTATTTTGTTTACTTATCGCGATAGTAAGAATGTTTGGACCTATAGCGGTTACTCAGATTTAAATAATTTTCACAAAGCGGCTGCTAAGCATGATTCTTCAGAAAAACACCTAGAATCCTGTTTAAAGTTACAAACTTTTGGTAGAGGTAGAATAGAGACTAGTTTGAATAGCCAGTTAAAGTTAGATATTGAAAGGCACAACGCGAAAGTTGACAGAAATAGAAATATTTTCAAACGGTTGATTGATGTAGTTTGTTTTCTAGGTAAACAAGAATTAGCATTCCGTGGTCATGACGAATCCAACTTATCTTGTAATAAAGGCAATTTTTTGGAACTCGTAGATTTGTTAGCTAAATATGATGGAAATTTGGAAACCCACTTACAATCAACATCGGGTAGCTCATTCACGGGGCTTTCGAATAGGACCCAAAATGATTTAATTTCTAGTGTTGCGTCTGTAATGTCCGATAAGATAAAAAAAGAAATTTCTGAAACCGATTTTGTTGCCGTTATGGTTGACGAAACTCCTGATGCTAGTGGCCGCGAACAGCTGGTCCTCATCTTGAGATATTTTTGTGGCTCAGAAGTAGTTGATAGATTTATAAAATATATAGATGTCAGTGCGGATCGGACCGCTGTAACTTTAAGCGCGTTTATTATTAATGTTTTAGAGGAATTTAATTGCTTAGATAAAGTAGTTGCCCAAACTTACGATGGTGCAGCAGTTTTGTCGTCAGAGATTAATGGGGTACAAAGTATAATAAGACAAAAATGCCCACTCGCGACGTATGTTTGGTGTTCAGCTCATGTGCTCAATCTTATTCTTTCAAAGTCTTTTGAACGAGTTTCTGAGACCAAGCGTTTTTTTGGTACAGTTAGATCATTGGCAAATTTTTTTCATACAAGTACAAAAAGAACCGCGCTCTATAACGAGTATGCTCAAATGCGTAAATTACCTCGCGTTGCCGAAACACGATGGACTTATCACTCTCGAACTGTTAATGTAATTGCCACAAATCTCGATAACTTACTAGGTATGTTTGAATACATGCAGGAAAATGACGATAAATGGGACGGAGAAACATTGACACAAGTCTCTGCCTTTTTAAATAGTTTAAAGGAATTTGAATTTTATTTTTTTCTAAAGACATTTTCAGAAATATTTTCTGAGACGGACATTTTGTATGAAATATTGCAGAAAAAGACTTGTGACATTGTTTACTGTGTTCGAAAAATTAAAGAGTTTGAAACTTTCATGGTAAACTACAGAAATAAATTTGTTACCATTTATAATTATGTTTTAGAATCTAATTGCGACCGACCGAAACGTAAACGCGGTATTGATGACGTTCAACAGTATTACAGGCGCGTATTTTGCGAAATTATTGACAATGTTTTAAACGAGTGTCGTACTCGTTACAAAAATTTAAAAGACTTAAATTTTTTTAACTTACTTGCTTGCGAAAATTATTCTTCCTATTGTGAGACTTTCCCAGAACAATCTGTCGTTGACCTAATCAATGCGCATGAACATTCTTTTAATGTCGATCACCTCAGGAATGAGCTCCGATGCGTTTATAAATCTGACGAATTAAAATTCTTCGGCATATTCGATCTCATTCAAAATTTACATTCAAATCTTTTGACTTCCATATTTCCTGAAGTTTACAAATTAGGAAAATTAATAGTCACGATTCCAGTCAGTAGCGCGTCGACCGAACGATCATTTTCTAGTCTAAAAAGAATTCATACATATTTACGAAACACACAGGGCCAAAACAGACTCACAGATTTGTCTATGATTGCAATTGAAAAAGATCTTTTAGTCATGTTACAACAATGTAGCAGTTTTTATGACGACGTTTTGCAAAACTATCTGAAAAAAGATAGGCGCGTCGATTTGATTTACAAACATTAACTTTAGAAAATAATCAGTTCAAATTTATTTAGTCATTTATATTAATTTTTTATTAATTTGCGCAAAGAAAACAATAATAACATCTCACGGCCTTTTTAAAGGCCACTTTGGATATCATTTAAGTGACCTGTTATGTTATCATCAATCACTTATTTAGATATTCATGGTGGTCTCAAATAAACATCATGCGAAAACAATGGCGCCTGCGCCCTGCGGTAAGAGACAGGTAGGTGGGAAAAATACCTACAAAAAGCTGAAACTGGTAAGTTTTTTATTGCATACCCTGTCTGAAATATCTGTGCACGCCACTGTCAGAACGAGATGGATTAGACTATAGTCCACCACGCTAGCTTACTACGGATTGGCAGACTTCACACGCCGCGTCGAGAAAATCTATCTGTCTCACGTTGTTTTTGTTTACCGTTTAAGCGTGTGATAATTTATTATTAATACATGATTTTTTAAACTCTGAAGTGCGTGTCTTTAAACTCAAGACCTTTGACTTGACAGTCCAATGATCATATTATATTATTATTATCACTAGTAAAGTAATAGATTCCTAACAACAGATATAAACCCCCAGAGCGTTAATCGTAACAAAGTCTAATTCGAACATTCTTCCATCGTCTTACCTGTGTAAGATACTTATTTCGATGAGTAAACACAACAATACCAACACGTTATCTGTCAGTTGTAAAGGCAACACTAATCAAGATCGCAGTCCAGATAAAATTCCTATAAGTTCCCTCGGTAGCCTCGGTTTTTATTATATTTTTTCACGCAAATTGTTTAATGTGATGTATTGAACGCGTTAACGTCTCGAGTAAGACTTGAGTTTTAATGTTACCTTTATCTTATCCGTCTGTAATCTATAGGCATAAGTTTTACGATAAATTGGCGTGTACGTAGTTATACGTGTCACAAAATGTAGGAATAGATTTTCTCCATTTTGCAGAACTTCGTCATGGCCTAGCCGCCCGGAGAGACTGTAACATAGCCTGTTAGCCAGACTCATACCTACTAAAGACCGCATTTGCTTTGACGTACATATGGTCAGGGCATTGGGATTCATGTGCAAATTAACCACGGTCGCGGGGATTTTCTGTCTGAAGATAATTGTCAATTCATAGACAGAACAACATTTTATAAATAACAGACGGTTCAATATTTCACAATCAACTCGCATAATTCACTTATTAGAAAGAAATCCAAATTAATATCGGACCACTTCGGAAGTTTAAACTTCTGTGCTTTCTATCAGATCAACAAGTATATTCGTTAAAAAAACATACAGTTGAACGTATAACGTCAACCTTTTTGAATTTACTTAGGTCCGTTTAAAAATTGGTTTATCTTGTAATTTAGTAATAGCTATTTAATAATCTACAAAGAACCTACGTATATTTAGAATCAATACTGTGAGTATAATATCTATTCATAATCCGAATGTATTAACAGAATTTACAATAAATGTACAATATTAAATACTCGTTCTCAATTTTCGTATGATGAATCAGACACAACAGTATAACTGAGCACCGAATTTGTTCGAATTTATTAACTGGTATTAAAACATGAAGCATTATTTCTTCATTTATTTTAAGAATTTCGAGGTCATGTAGCATATCTAGGCCAGCTTACTCCATTCTTGTATATCACAGCTACACAATAAACTCTATATATTGCTTAATATGAGATATTAACATTCGTTTAATTTAAACTGCAAAATAACGAATTCATAATAAATATCAGGTGAATAGAAATGTGTTTATGATGGAAAAAAACTATCTCAGCATTGATTTATCTCTACATGTCACCAATCAATTAACAAACCTTGATTTCTCCCTGCCCTTCGGTGCAGCAGGCCTGTAAGTCCTTGAGCAACAACTGATATTTGGTAATCCGCTGCACTGGCTTGATCAGGTAAGCGGCGAGCGGGTGCTCTAGTTTCTTCTTACGTTGCACCCTGCATCACGAAAGACAATATTGAATGAACTAAAGCACAGTCCACAGTCCGAACCAAATGACAAACATTATCGCAGCTTAGTTAACGATTTTGATAAGAGAAACTTTTAGTTGAATAACTATTGTTGCTGTGTGCACAATGCGATATTCGTGCGTCTATTTGTTGTGTACAAGAACTAAAATGCACAACGAAAACAAACTTTTGTCAGTTCAAAGAACGAACGTTGATGATGATTTTAAAACGATAAGTGTCTATTGTTCCGTACGTATGGAGCCATTCTTTAAAAGGCTCCTGAGATAAGATGATACCAAACCATATAATCGAGTCCTCAAATCACTAGCCCAACTAATGAATTGATTGTTTAAAACAGTTAATATTATAATGTAACCTACTGTCTTGTGGGCAGCCAAATGATACTAGTACGATACAAAATAACAAGACTCGCTTAGATAAGGTAGTTAAATGTGAACTATGTATACAGTTTATCGAGAAACAGAAATAAACATGACTGGGTAACTGTAGAACCTATCTTACTATAATTCTCTTGTCACAAATACTTTATTTAATTAATTAACCTCTCAGAATCAAGTTGAATTTATTTCAAGGGAGACGTATTTCATTGTATAGATAAATAGTTTCTGAGCGCGACTTCATCTGCGTGAAATTGAGAATTTGGTCCGAACTGTTTTAGTCTGTGCTACTCCAGATCATAAACTATCTGTATGCCATATTTCATCCAAATACAAAATACAACAAGGCTAACATACAAACTTTGACATTAATAAAATTAGTAGGGATTTGAATTAATGACACTTCATAGTTACGCCTTCACAACTTAGACAATATATATTATTTGGAAACACCAGCTTATTAAAATAATATGCAAAAATACAAAACAAAAATTGTCTTACTGAGATTAATTTTAATAATTTATTTTAATAAGTACTTTAATCATAGGCAAGGTGTTTGCTGGAATTTATTTTGCTATTATTGTTTTTCTTCTTTTCTTCGTAGGTTTTAGGTCTAAAACCACACGGGTGTTTTCAGTCACCAGTTTTGCTGGAGTTACAGGAGATAGGTTTGATTCCTCTGCGACCCCAGCAGTGGTAAACTTCGAAGGAAATGGTATTGAATGCTAATATTTTACGTCCTCCACTTCCTAATATTCAAATTCCCGATATCTTGTAAGGTAAGGGTATATATATAGAACGGCTCAATTCATTCAAATTACTCGTAACACGTTTCGTGTTACTTTAACACTAAATTATATATGCGATACAAAACCTTAGCTCAAAGAAAAATGACTACACTACAAGTAAAGAGTTCAGAGTACTATAGAGCTCTGTGCCGCGATTTACCAAATTAATATAATAAAAATGTAACTGGTCGGTGTCTCTAAATAGGAGATATTTAAGAATGATAATATGAGGGCTCTTTATAAAAGCAATAGAAGTGTAAACAATTATCTTTAGACTTTTTGTTTCTGTCAGTAAGTATTTTATGCGTATTATGCAAAAACTGCTACTAGAAATCGAATGTGGCTTTCACATTTATATTGCTAGTGGCCTAATTTAGAATCTGGTGCATGTTTCATCTTGATGATCCTCCGCTTAAAAGTTGATTTACAGACGCGAGAAACTACAGGAGTTAGTTGAAAATACGTAAATTACACGAAAAGGTGTTAAAAGAATATAATTACCTTTCAAAGTAGTCGCCAGCGTGCTGCACGACGGCCGCATTGCTGTCGGGTTTGTTGCGGCAGTACGACACGTACATATCGAACTCTCTTGCCCAAGTCACGAAGCAATGGCCAACATCTTCCGGCATCGTCTCATACTTATCCAATTCGCGGAGAAAGACACGCTCGTGGAAGCGATGTATCTCTTCGATATTGCCGAATATTATTTCCTCCTGAACAAGAAACAAAGGAATTACATAATATATCTTTACAACAGTATTTCAAGAAGGGTTAATCCGAGGCCTCCTTTCGGAGAGAGCGTGGGCCGTAATCCAACACGCGAGCCCAGTGCGCCTTGGCAGATGTCTTCATTTTTTTGTTACATGGTGTTTGATACCGATTTTGGACCTGACAGATACCTGACCGATTTTGGTGCAGTGATAGCCTTGTCATATGACCATTGGACTGCCAAGTCAAAGGTCTCGAGTTCGAATCCAAGGCACGCACCTCTGTCTTTTCGAAGTCATGTGCGTATTAATAATTAATTATCACGCGCTTAAACGGTGAAGGAAAACATCGTGAGGAAACCTGTATGCCTGAGAGATTTTCTTGACGGCATGTGAAGTCTGCCAACCCGCAGTAGGCTAGCGTGGCGGACTATAGCCTAATCCCTCTCGTTCTGAGAGGAGAACCGTGCCCAGCAGTGGGACAATGTAATGGGTTGATGATGATGATGATGATAATGATGATGACGTTTAATCACGATGTTTTTTTCACCGTTTTGGGAGCAGTGGCGATGAAATAATTTACACAAAGTAAAGCGTGGTAAGTAAGTCGCGGCCGTTACCACTGGGCCACCACCGCTCCTAACCTCGCTGCCTCTCGCTGAGAGGAGGCCTGAGTCCTGCCAGTGGGAATATTATAGGCCGATTATTAATATTAAAGTCAGAGGATTACTAATGTACACCCGAAGTTCGTCTGTATGTATAGATACCATGTAATTGGTGGCGAGCTATTGCTTATATTTACAATGCCTATTTTGCCTATTTTAAATTCTACCTAGATATTGACACTATAGCTCGATTAATGCGGTAGTTAAGCAATTGGCTATTACGCTTGTTTTTTTTTCAGTCTGGTTGTACGCTTGTACGCACTATTAATTTTCTGAATTTCACAGAAAAACCCAATAACACTGCCCGTCCTGGGATCGCACTTAAGAGCTCTAGCGAGGCAGTCGCTCTTAGGATCACTAAACTAAGTTTACAAATTAATGCATTCCATAATAACCACAACGTTCAAGGCGCAGACATAGCCTAGTGACATGTCCATGGATTCAACCTTGAGTTTGAATCCAGGTCACGCAATTAATTATTTATTATAATTTGCTTGAACGTTGCAGAAATACATCGCGAAGTAGCTAGCTGCCTATTTTTCTTCGACGGCGGGTTATGTCTGCCAACCCTCACTGGGCAAGCGTAGTGGCCAATAGCCTATGTCTTCCCATTCCAAGACCTGTGCCCAAAGCAGGCATTAAATGGATTAATAATAACGACGCTAATCAACACAATATCGATCTGCTAATCAATAGAACCACTTTGCTATTTAAATAGCTATTGGATTGCTGTCGCGGGTTCAGTACCCGCAAACAAATATTCAGTTGGGCTAAAGGTAGTTGTTTCGCGTTTTGGTGTTTGAACCTGTGATTATTTTGTGAAAGTAACACAAAATACTGAACGTATGCTGGTATAACGAAAGATTTTCAAGCAAAATTTATTGATAAAACGTCATTTCACTTGGTAAAAGTAAAGGTGTTCGCAGAATAGTTATAAAAGTGAACATATTTTTGTCTCGTGTGGGGAAGGGTTACATTCAGATAGGCATCCCGTTAGAGGCGAGAAAATAAGTATCTTGCTTAGTCTTTGACTGGCTGGCGACCACTATTAGTCGGAGTGTGTCATGTTTCGACTTTGTTTGTCGTGAATTATTCGACGTTTGCGCATGAGAGCCAGTTCTCATTGGGTTACTGCAACTTTTGAAGTCTACAGTCATATATACTAATATTATAAAGCTGAAGAGTTTGTTTGTTTGTTTGAACGCGCTAATCTCAGGAACTTCGGGTCCGATTTGAAAAAATCTTTCAGTGTTAGATAGCACATTTATCGTGGAAGGCTATATATCATCACGCTAAGACCAATAGGAGCGGAGCATTAATGAAAAATGTTGCAAAAACGGGAAAATTTAAATGCAGAAAAGCCGAGAAACCACGCGATAACCGGGCGAAGCCGTGGGCGGCATAATCAATATACTGGATATAATCGATATAAAAAATATGGCAGTTTAACTGAGATGACGGTTACCTTCCCCTGTAGGGCCTGCGGCACGGCACTGGGGTCGGTGCGCATCTCGCGCAGGTAACATGTGATGCAAGTCTCCAAGTCCTTCACGTATGCGCGCTCCGTCTGCAGCAACTCTGCCATTATGAATCTAGAACAAAATGAACAACATTACAAACTCAGCTAAATAATTATTTTTTTTAATGTTAAATTGTTTCTCCAATTGCACCCCATCCATTTGTATCTGTTGACTTAGTTTTTGCACTTAAACCCAAAACATCAATTAAATTAATGACATAGATAATTATAATATTTATTCAATTTCGCCTTTACTACCGTCGGTTAAACTTAGGACTATTTTAATATCTATCATCCACGATCGGTTCATGCTCGCCTACAAATAAACTTATAAATCGCACTTTACACCATTTTAATATCCAATATAGGCTAGTCTTGCAGCTTAAATTGGAAATACATACCTTGATGTGTAGCCGTGCATAGTTTGGTAATAGTAAACAAATTTAATCGTCATTCATAAAGGTTCGAAAATATGCTCAAGTTTTAATAGATGCTTGGAGTTTTAAAAAGTAATTTTAAAAACAAATAAATATTGATAAAAAGTTCGTACTCTTTGCGTCTGGCGCTGCGTCGTTTGTCGTCGCCAAGTGCGGTGGGCTGTGGTTCGGCGCGTGCATCATTTTCGGCTGACTGCGATGATGCTAACGACGGAGCCACGCCCGAATCACTCTCCGGTTCGCTTTCACCACCTTCCATTGAACCACTGAACTCAGCATATCTGGACATAATGAACAACAAAATATAATTTAATTAATCAATACCTAATAATTTGGCAAGGTTTAGCAAATATCGTTTCAAACGTGGACTGAAACGAAAGTGGACTATTTCACATTTGTCATTGGGCCAAAAAATAGACTTTAAATGTAACTTGAGTAAGTACCTATAGGTATAGACATTCTATCTTATAAAGACCATACAACTATTAAAATTTGAATGTTACGTTATATACGTCTTCGTCTGGTTTCAACATCTAATCATCAAAAATGATAGGGCGTCGGATTTGCGATCTTTTTCCATGCAATATATGTTATTTTAGCGCAAGAACAATACAACCGCGGGCAGGATTCTAACTTGCGTCTTCTAGTCGTCTTCAAGTACACGAGACACTATAACGAAATATGCCTTCACATTTTTAATTTACGTCTTTGAGGTGACGTCAGTGACATCTGTTGAAAATGTGCATCTCAACCGACTTTTATTTTCCTTTACTAAAATAACTTGAGTACTAGTCTTGTAGTGTATGTAAGTAAGGTAAGTATCATTAGTATTATTCTGTATGTGTGTGTGTTACCAAACCTTATTTAGTATTAGCCAAGTAAGCATTATATTAAGATCATGTACGCTCAATCCTTTGTGAGGACACATTAAATCGAGACGTTATTCAGTACTAAATCTTAATGGCAGCTTACCGAGCATCAACAGCGGCGACCCACTCCTTGATCTGCACGGCATGCGGATGGCCCTTCTCGACTAGTCCGTCAGCCAGTTGTGCGAGCAGTCGCACTCTTTCCCGGGACTCCCGCGCCACGCCGCCCGCCGCCGCCGCCGCCGCCGCGCCGCAGCGCTCCTGCGTCTCCTTGATCCATTCGACGGCGGCGCGGGCAGAGCGCTCAAATAACGCGAACTGTTGACATTGTTCCAGACGCTTCTTGCGAACTGTCCAGTGTTCTAGTACCTGTGGGCAAGATAAACTCACAATATGACTCCGTGTTGTTGGTCCGACCATACAAGAAAGTGACCATTCCGTAAATAGTATGATGATAATTATACGCTTTTCAATGGTGACAAAACCAGAACAAAATTTTTGAAACCCTTCTACACCTTCACAATATTTTGTAAAATGATTATATCACTTATTAGCACACAATATTTCCTGTTTTCAACACATTTTTGGATGAGATGGAAATATACCGGTTGTAGGATCACCATAACAAAGTTCTTTATCATGTTCACACAGAGCGCGCGCTTGAACTAGAAACATGGTATATGAGAGTTGACGCTCGAGGCTCATGATAGCTGCCCTCGAGATAGCATCGCCCGCCATTCAGCAAAAACCTTATTGTTTCCAACTTCCATTCTAACGCGACGACACTGACACTGGCAATGCTACACACACAACTAATAATAACTCCTATAAATCTGACGTTTTGCATAAATGTTTTTCATTGACATAATTGGAATCGTTATTTGTGTAAACAAACAAACAATTTCGGTTCGCAGTTTATGGAAATGGATATTTGTTTAACAACATCGACGTGCAAAAATAGCTTTGCTATGAAAAACGTCCGATTGATATCTGTGAAGGGTTTCTATTCAGTTGTATTTTTACATTTCCTGCTAACAATGTTATTCTATAAACCAGTACTCCATTTGACCTCGCAAGAACACTGAAGTTCCGTAAATGGTTATTTTTACATTAGAGTACAATCAGCATTGAATTTGATAGCTGTTTATTCATTATTATAATCAACTTTGTTTAAATTCAACGTTAAAATGGTGTGTGTACATCAAAGTTTACAAGACAACAAGACAAAATTCTTGTACCGACTGCTACCGGTCAGCCTATACTTTCCCAGTTTAAGCTAATCTCGCATAGCATGTGCTTTCTATACAATAATAAACCACCGTAAACTGGATTTGTATAGCTCATGTGGCTGTGCGTACTTCCGGTCTAGAAATCTGTTTTCGCAGGTATTCAAGTCGGGAAACATGACATTGTCTTGTATTTGGTTTACCCAAAGCTGGTTTATTATTTTCACGCAGTGACGCACGCATGACGTAACTGGGGTTTAAATTACTAATTACAAATGATGATCTATACTCCATTTGGTTAGGTACTTAACTAAAGGTAAACAAATCATAAAAAAGGTTTTTTATAGGGTCATTTTTCAACTTGAAACAAAACGTAACCAAAATAAATTATTTAATCATTCAAAATAATTTTCCTTTACTAGACTAGCATATTTTACTACTTTGTTTAATATTAAATGGTAATTATAAATTCTTAAGCTTGCGACCAATAAATAAATCAAATCTGATAATTATGTCATATAGTATTGCAATGTGCCTACTAGAAAGAATCTAAAAAGACAGGAAATCAAAACCTTTTTCTACATAATAGACTTTTGATAACTGGAAAAAATTAAGAAGTAGTAGCGCGAGGAAGCGCGGCAAAATAATTAACCGATATTATACTTAGTCGCGTAACCAGACGCCATTCGTAACAGTTTGTACTTTCGTTCGTTTTTGTGTTTCTTTTGCCGTAAATTGTATTATTTAGTTATAGTTTTGTTTGTTCGTTGTTTTTATTGATTGTTAGATGTGTTGTTATTAATTTCACTCCCAATTCATAAGATACCATTGTAATAAAGGTTGAAGAGCCCGGAACGCCGCCATTTTTATTGTTTACCTTTAGTTAAGTACCTAACCAAATGGAGTATAGCTATCTAGATTTCTATTACTTCCCGGACTAACTGTTAGTTAGAATGGTGCATACAAAAGAAATTTGTTTCCTTATGAGTAGATGAAGAAAGTAGCGAATTGAGAGTACTATTGGCTGAATTGAGTCACGTGGTTTTATTCCAGAAGAAGAAAGTTGATGAAATTGACCCATATTTATGAATATTAGTTACAATCTGACGGCAGCTGCCTTATGTGCATAAACTATCAAAAATGTTGTAATTTAGATTGCCTTCACATTTTTTCGTCAGTTTACAATCTTACTCGAACTTTTACTAATCATCATCATTGTCTTCCTGGTCTATTCCCAAATTATCTGGAATTGATGCAGCATGTTCTTTTCTTCCATTCATCCCTGTTAGTCGTTATCGCATCATTAAATCCCTTTCCCTTCATATCTAACTTAACATAATCCATCCAATTAGCCTTTTCAAAATCGTTTCAGTAGATCCAGGGATTACCCCCTACATCCTCACAAACTTTACCTCTTTATTACAAACCTTCATCCCTTATTTCAACCCCTTCAGGCCCTTTTTTATATATCCTTTCCCAAGGTCTAGTTTATTTTTGTACCAAATTTCATCAAAATCGGTTGAGTGTTAAGGCGTGAAGGCGTAACAGACAGACAGAGAGCTGCTTTCGCATTTATAATATTAGTAGGGATTAATAGCTTACCTTGTTCTCTTGCGCGAGTAGTGTGTCGAGTATAGCTCTGGTTTGTTCGTGATGCGCCTTGCTGGCGGCGGCTGTCTGGCCGTGCACTTGAGCTGACCGCGCCGCGTACTTCAGAAACGTCTCAGCAGTACGCCGCGCCAACGTACACGCCTTCAGAAAAGCCTCTTTCTGCTCACCGTGCTTCACGATTAAAGCGGCCACCTTGAAGATAACGTTCTTTTTATTATTTACGAATCTATCAAATATAACCTAAAAATAAGAATATATCTAAACTTACAGTTGATGACGTCATTATAGAAATATTAGCTGAACTATTCGCGGCGATTATTTTTAGGTTCCATTTGATCCCGAATTTGTAACAATATGATAACCGTCGCGACGAGGCGATAAATGCTTATTGCCATATAAATTAAAAACGACCACATTTTCAATTTAAAAATGAAGGAAACTTAAAGAAATATTGTTTATAAGAAAAGTATTATTTTTTTGGTACATTAATATTTTGCACAAATTTTCCAAGTTTAAACTAACATGTGTAAGCGCTATCGCAATACTGAAAGTTCAGTTGTCTATGGTCGTGTAATCGATACTAAACGTTTACGGGCTAGAGTAAATAAATGAACCTCGATGCATGTTAAAAATGCATATGTCTCAGGGTTAGAAATTAAAAGTAGTGACTTATTAGAGAAAAGCCAGTAAGTATAAAGTAAGTCCGTCGTGGATTTTACGGAATTAATAATAGTGTTATATAATATCAGTCTGTAGGTAGGTACTAGTTTGTCAGTATTATTTACAGTTTATTCGAAATAACTAAGCCTGTCTGAAGTTGTCCGCAAGTGGTTTAGCAGTAATACATTTTAATAGAAAGAGTCGGTGTAAAGACAATTGGGATCGTATATGTTTCATTTTTATGATTATTTTCTTTACTTATTTCGATATTTTTTGTATAAAAAACTTAATTAAGCGATTTTACCAGCGCGGTAGTTCAGAACGGCTACTTCAGACAAGCAGAGTTATTTCAAACAAACTGTAGGTCTCATCTTGATAGGAGGCGAGCTTATTGTCATTAACAGGGCCAAATCCAAACCCTATGCTGCTACTGAGTAGCTCATAGAAAAACGCTAATATCTTGTTTCTGGGGATAAAACCCAGAAACAATCGAGCTCAGCACTTTAGCAGCCAGTAGCTAGCAACGAATTGACCAAAAGTTAGAATGTTCAAAATGGTCCAATAGGATGGATGATGGATGTTTTGAATCTATAAAAAAATCATTTTTTTTTAATTGACTTGTAATTAATTTTAATTATAAGTATAGAAAAATATGTCAGTTATCTAATACAGTACTAAGATTCAAACGTTCAAGTTTTTGGTGGGGATGGAGAGGGATACTCTGTCTGTATAGAATTTGGAAGTCGCACCGAAAACTAGTAATCATATCAAGCATTATGGTTCTGTTTAGCATAAAATAAAAAATATTTATGAACCAATTTCAAATCAGGTTGCTGATCGGCTCTCGGTCGTCAATAAACTGTCTGGGGATGGTCAGACATGTACCAGATTTATACTCAAACACATAAGACGAGTAATAAAGATCCACATAGCTACCTGTGCGGCTTTATCGATGTTTTGCTGCAACGTCTGTTCGTCGGCGGGAGGAGCGGCCGCAGAACCGCACCAGTCCTCGTCACGACGATATTCACGTTCCAATGAATCCAAGACTGAGCACACTTGTTCTGCTGTCTTATAAAAGTTGAGAGACGCTGTCACCAGCTTGTGTCGCTCTTCAGCGCATGTTACCAGCCTTTGCCAGCGTTCAGTTACTTCTTCTGAGATCTCACTGTGAAAAATGTTATCGTTGCTGAACTTATTCCTATAGACTTGTTATGCCAACAACAAATATAATGTAGGCTTCGTTAAGTAGTGGTACAATATGGTCAAGACTAGCTGGAGACAGACAAATTCATCCGGAGCAATCAGGCGAAGGGTTTCACCGTAACAGAAGGATCTATCAAATGATACAATTGTAACAAAACATACTGCTGTTACTTATAATCACTTTTTAGTTCAGTATTTTGTAAGGCATAAAAAAAGTTCAATAATAATGTGTCAATTTTACTGTTACTTTATTTCATAACTCCTGTAACATTTGCCATTGATTTATTATTAAAGTGACCGTCCTTCACATCGATTTACCCGTTCCGTAATAGCTCGCAATTAATGTCGAGGTTAAGGATCATTAAAAATGTAACATCAGTTTCACACATAGTATTTTTACGTTGAGGAAAACCTCTGCAACTTGCAGTACAAAAGATTAATTATTGTATGCATACTCGTTGCTTGTCGATAAATCAATAATACCAAAATGCCTAGAACATAAGTACCTTTTAATTGTTAACAATTTGGTAACGATACCTTAGATCTAATGATCAAAGGTCGTGCGAGCCTATTATTATTTATTATGCCACGTTCACCCGCTCTACGTATTTCATCAGTATCGTTGATGCATTGAAACTGGAATCTCTCAATCGAAATAAATATCTCCGGAATATTTAAGTGCAATATGTTTTTGTCATTCAGATATTCAACTATGCGGACATTATGATTACACACCGGTACTTGGTATTTTGACTAGAGATGAAACAGATGAACGGTCTTTTAAGCCAGATAGCCCGATATTCGGCGGCCGGATATTAAGTCGACTTTTTTTTGAGTAACGTATAAAACTGGTTGGGGTAATTTCGGCTATTATGTAATTCATGAGTGTAGAGAACTATTGATTAAGTCGAATATTAAGTAACTTGTGAAAATAATAACACAAAGTGTTTCTTTTCAAAACTGAGCAAATGTTATCAATCAAGATCAGATAAGATTTGTAAATATTTTGACGTCAAGAGTAAAAATAAGTTTGCAGAGCTTGTTTCATATTGTGACTTAGTTGATTTTATGTAACGTTCGTAGTTTAGAAAAAATCCTGTCAGTATCCGGCCTGATATTAACATAGTATCCAGTATCTTGCCGAATAGTTCTTGGATATCTGTTCATATCGAATTTAGACCTTGAATTATATTTTTCAATATAATTATAATTACTACTTCAATATAATTATAATACAAGGGTTACTTACCGAATAGTGTGTGGGTCATAATGATTGGCAGCCCTAAGCGCATCAGCTCTGTACTTGACTTGGACAGCGCTCGCGTGGGTCTTCTCCACGGCGACTTGGAACTGGTCGTGTTCTCGCTTCAACTGCTCAGCTTCCGAGAGCGTGCCGGGAATGGAAAACGAAGCTGCCAGCATCGCTTCGCCGTTACGTATCCAACTGACCACTTGAGCTGCGTCTTTTTGGAATTGACCTGTACAATAAAAAAAAACAAGTATGACAGATATTACAGATACTACATCGATGTGCTTTTACGGCAATGTTCTTTTTCTTTAACAATATTAGGAAGACTTACAGCTAGGTTTACAGAATTAGATAAATTAACTATTGTTACACATAATGAGAAGCCTAATTACAAGTTTCCGCAGATAGATAGATATAACATAGATAAAGACGACAGATATGTTATTATAATATATTATTATATAGTAGTTTAAGAAAAATATATATTAGATTGTAACAGAAAAAAAAAACACAACACAAACTTCTACTAAAGTTATTAGTTTAAGTTGAAAATAACAGCATGCTATTCGTCTAATATATTTCGTTTGAGTCTTTAATATTTTGGTAAGAGTCGATACAAACTCTTAAGTTTTCACAGAAAGTCTACACTGACTCTAATTGTGAAAATAAACGAATTAAATCCGCGCGAAAGGCTTATAATTATAATATTTATTAGTTTAAGACATCTACATAAAATTCATAGAATTAGTTTTACTTCCATGTAAGTGTCAGGAATCAGTTTAATGATGGTTATTTACCTGCTAATCTGAAAAAAGTACACCTCTATGTAAACTGCAACGTATCTGGGATAATATCCTATATTCGATATACACACAACCCCTGTTCGACATCAACTAAACAAAGACTATGTATACAAACTTGTTTTCCTTGGTATTATTAACTGTCCAATAGAATAATTATATAATAATAGTTTCATAATATTATTGTATTTATAGTACTGAGCTATTAAAATATCGACCTTGTAGTACGCTAGGTTTGCAGTTTACCTATTAATTAATATTTATTTACTCGTTTATTTTATCGAAGTAAATCGTATGTTTTAAATTACACTTTGTTTGGAATAACTGAGCGTATTTGAAGTGCATGATCCCTATAACTGTATTACAAAATATAACAAAAGTACTTAATAGTTATTTACCTAGCTGCACGCACTGTTCGAACCTAGCGCGTCTCTCTTCAGCCAGTTCCTCCAGGTCGAGTTGTCTGTCGTGTAAGAACTCGAGCAGCAGCTGAACGCGCGCCTGCGCATCAAGCGGGGCCGCCTCAGAACCGTCGGATCCACTGGACGCCATTACATCAGACGCCTCCGCAATAGCTGCTGCAAGCTCCTGGCCTTGCTGCACCACCTGGATACAACATATACAAACTTTTTAATTAATTATGCTTAGAAATTGAATTACCGACTTCATTATGATCAAACCGACTGCAATCTAATAAGGCAGTTGCCTTACTAGTCTAGCGGTCCCAAGCGCGACTGCTACACTAGAGGTCCTGGGTTCGATCCCCATGTCTCACCTCTGCCTAACTCTTCCGGGAATACAGGCGTGATAGTATGTTATGTTATTATGATCAAAAATGTATGTTTCCTTCCTTTTCGCATATGATCCCGATTATCAGCGGGATAAAAAAATACCTTTGTTAATCTGAAATAATATGGCTTCCTAATAGATAGATAGATATTTAAGGGACAACTTTACACGGCAATATCTAGTCCCAAGCTAAACGAAACAGTGAAAGAATTATTTAAAAAATCGGTTTTGCAGTTTTAGAGTTTCTCGATTACAATAACTAAATCGTTCTTTCGACAATTGGACTGCTAAGTCTAATGTTTTACAATCATGTGCGTATTGTGTGTAAACTGCATGCCTAAGAGATTTTCCCGAAGGCGTGTGGAAGTGTGCTTGGTGGGCCTATAGCCTTTTTCATTTCGAGAGAATGCCCAGCAGTGAGACGGGAAATGGGTTTGAGCTCAATTCTTCCTAAAGTTAGTCCGATTCTCGGCCTGAACACACCCCAGCAGTGTGGTTATTTCTATAGATAATTATGATGAATAGTTGGATATACTGACCTGAAAGGTGGCATGTTGCATTCTAGCCACGCTTTCGTTATGAGCAGCCAAAGCTTGCTCAGCCTGTTGTGGGTCGCGGGGAGGTTCGGTGCGTTGCAGCTCGTCGCCCCAAAGTTCGAGTCGTGATGATACCTGGAAGTAATGACATAGTGATTATGTGTGCGATTGAGACGTTCTTAGAATAGAAATGTATCAATGCAATTATATTCTGATATTCACACACAGAAGAAATTGTGACTTGTGAGTATATTTCAATTACGCATTGACTTGTTTTGCTATGAAATTCTTAGTAGCAGCTCGTAGTCTGAATTTGTGATAAAACTATGAATCTTGCAATATAAATAACTCTAACAATAATTAACTTATACTCCATTTGGTTAGGTACTTAACTAAAGGTAAACAATAAAAATGGCGGCGTTCAGGGCTCTTCAACCTTTATTACAATGGTATCTTATGAATTGGGAGTGAAATTAATAACAACACATCTAACAATCAATAAAAACAACGAACAAACAAAACTATAACTAAATAATACAATTTACGGCAAAAGAAACACAAAAACGAACGAAAGTACAAACTATTACGAATGGCGTCTGGTTACCCGACTAAGTATAATATCGGTTAATTATTTTGCCGCGCTTCCTCGCGCTACTACTTCTTAATTTTTTCGAGTTATCAAAAGTCTATTATGTAGAAAAAGGTTTCGATTTCCTGTCTTTTTAGATTCTTTCTAGTAGGCACATTGCAATACTTTATGACATAATTATCAGATTTGATTTATTTATTGGTCGCAAGCTTAAGAATTTATAATTACCATTTAATATTAAACAAAGTAGTAAAATGTGCTAGTATAGTAAAGGAAAATTATTTTAAATGATTAATTTATTTATTTTGGTTACGTTTTGTTTCAAGTTGAAAAATGGCCCTATAAAAGAACCTTTTTTATGATTTGTATACCTTTAGTTAAGTACCTAACCAAATGGAGTATAGGCATGATAATTATCAACCTTTTCTCACTTTCGAACCATACGAACATATTTATAATAATTTTAATTTAAGGTCATGGACGTATTATAAGTCAGGAGTGCGTTTTTAAAAGTTAATAACCCTTTGATGACGTTTTTGTGTGTTATTACACTCATGTGTATTATACTCGCGTTCATTGTTTTCACATATATGTATGTATGATGTAAGCAAGTACTACCATTGTTTGCCGACCAAGTGTTTATATTCGACAATGAATACAAGTTAATCCCAACAGAATTCTTATAAAAATAGAAAAGTTAAAAGGCTTATCACCAAACATTTATGTTTACATAAATACTTACATCATTTACGATCTCTCATCTATTGTTTAGAATTTGATTGAATTTGGAATAATAAGCAGTATAATATGGGAAACTAAACGTATTGAAGCGCATTTCATTGTTAAAGCAAGCAAGGGAGTACGCACAAGTTCTTATCATTACCCTTTATGTGTTTGAAAGCTGATGGCAATCAACGTTTCGATTGTGCAGCGGCTAGTGTGCCGTGATATGCACCGGGGTGTGTCGATCTCATTGGATCGTTGCCAATATTATTTTTTTATGACAAATTAACCAGTGATCACTCAACTATTAATCTAGCTTCCAACTATTTGAAATGCCTAATATGAATTTAATATTCTGCATCTTATGTTTGAGTATCTATATGTAAATAGTAAATACATTTCTTTCATTTTTCAAGTGTATAACATACCAATACTTATATTCCACACATGTACAATGTTTAAAAATAATTAGAATAGCAAAAGTTAAATTATTACCAGCGTATATATTTAATTTTATTAGCAAAATAGCACCATCAGTGGTCAACAAGTTTATATGAGTTCACCAGAAAGAAACGAAAGGAAAACCAAAACCGAAAGGCATGTTGCATATGAAGAATGGTGGCGTATTGTCAAGCGTGCCACTAACCCCGCGTTTCCACTGACGACAAAACATGTAAACAGCTACCTATCCCACTCACTCTTTGAGAGTAAGATAGATGTTTGCAACATGGTTTGTCGTCAGTTGAAATGCGGAGTAATTCTGTCACAACCACGACCACTCTTCCAAGAGTTTAAAAAAGAGTTGCTAACCTCCAAAGCGTCTCTTTCAAAGTGCCTTAGCTGCAGCGTGAGTTCGAGTCTTCTCTCCCGGTCAGACCACAGCTCTTCGAGGGCTCCACGAGTGCCTCTAAGCCGTTCTAAGGTTGTCTCTACTGCAGCAGTGCTCGCCGCATCCGAATCTCCCGATGATCTGTATTACAAAAACCAATATGCGACATAAGTAACTCGTTCAATAAGGCCTTTGTAAAATTTGTTTCAACAATCAAACAATAAGAATATACAGAAATAAGAGATACGGGATAAGACTTTCCATTTGGCTAATTTGATTTGCCATATTGCAGCACAAAGAGAAATTGATAAAAGAAATTGATGAATAGAGTAAGGTAAGGCCTTTGACTTTGTGCTAGATAAAGAGATAAAGGGGAATATTCCGCCAAATCAATGAAGATAAGTACTTCACAGTATTTATGCTCACATAGTGCGCATCGCCAACTTGCACAAGCACAAAGCTGATGATATCCGTACGAAAGTTATTGTAGCACTTCATAGATTTATGGAGTTTGTTTACAGTCGATATTTTCGTGAACTGTGGTTTTTCCAAAATGCTCTACAAACTCGTTTTCTACATAAGCGACTAGGTGAACAACCTCTTTAGAGGTTTTACCAAACAGTACTAACAGGTATTATTGTGAAATACATCTTAATACAGCCTGATGCAGAGAGTGCAATGAAAACTCCATAAATAAATAAATAAAAATAAAATAAATTGTGAACCACAATGTATTGCTTACAATGAAACGCATTATTTTTCAGTAGATTTTAATCTATCGTACTGAAACCGTCGAATTCTGAAATGGCATGCGACAAAACGCACCTCGGTGCGAGGCACATGATGTTCAACCAATCAGCGCGTCAGGTGCGTTCCGTCACATATCATTTCACAATTTGACGGTTTCGCTTTGATAGATTATGATCTACCGAAAAATAATGCGTTAAAATGTAAGCAGTACTTTGGGGTTCACAATCTATTGATAGTTTATATCACAAGATATATTATGATCTATCGATATTTTCAATTTTACGGTGACATATAAGCTTACGGTGATTTATCAAATCGTTGAAACACTTCTACATATATGTCCAAGAAAAAGAAAACACTGGTTACCACAAAGGTGGTCTTTGGAAATCAATTGATCGACATGGTGGTAATAATCAAGTGAGTGTAGCCACCAATTAGTTTAACCGCGGCTTACGTCAGTGTCATTGTCGAAGCGATCAAGATTATCACGACTTGACACGTTAATTGTGTCACGTGAAATTATAACAATCTCATTGTACCGACCGTGATTAAATACTTCGATTGTTAATATGAGGCTATATACTAGAGGCAAATTCAACCTATACCCTTATTTAACACGATAAAAAAAATAAACTAAGCTAGTATTGTATTTCTCTTATAAACAATAGACGTCCATCAAGCTGCAAGAGGTTTCGTTGCCGGCTTCCAGTACTTTGAATATTCTTAAAGCGAAACAAAGCTTCATCTCATTTCATTAAATTGTTAGATATTGGCTAAACTAGCACTTCTGTAGACAGAGTAGAGATACTCGTATTATATTTGCCTGCACTTGCTTTTATTCGTTCAACACAGGGTCGCTTTAATAATTTGTATATATACTCTAATACGTAAGTGTATGAAACCTCTTTTAATTACCGCTATAAATCTATAGGTAGCAGTAAAACTTCTATCAATTAATCAATTAACGTAATTTACAAAAAAAAACTAACACTAGAGGAAAAGCCACAAAGAATAATATTTACGAGACGTTTGATATGCTATCGTTTCCGTATCGTGCAGAACTAAGTTGTAATTTGTTAAGAGCTCTTTCACGAATATAGACAGACGGCGCTAATTGGTAAACTGAATACTGTGTTCATTTGGCGTAACATGTTAATGTTCAGCGATTTTGGTTATTCACACTGGTTTTGCATGGATGCCCGAGGTGCACCTGTCATTGCTAAAATCCTGGATTCCAGATATTTCAATTAAAACGTCAACATGCCATAACGCAATTTGTGTGAATGTCGGAATTCTCTGTTAAAATAGTCTAAATTGTGCTATACAAGGTTCATTTAGGAGAAAAGAGAAATAAAAAGCAGAAAATAAGGTTGTCATACCTCCATCGTAAACACTGTACCGGCGACTTATGCCTGTGCGAACGCCGATGATATTTGAGCATTTTACACAAAAATGTTCATTTCACCGGCGGAACATTATGCGATAACACTAAACATCGCTAATCGTAGTTAAAAATCACTGCACTGACACTGCGAATACTAATTGCCAGCATTTGAATCAACAGTTATATTTCGAGCACGTAAGAAGGTTGTTATGGGTAGCAATTACTTGAGAATAGTTATTAAAACCAGACGTTGACCCACAATGCGTGTACGCCTACTGTTATGTTACGGTTGGATAGTAAATATCTTACACCGATCTATCTGCTCTCCTGTATATTATCTCACAATTAATTCAATAGGTGCAATTCAACTCCGCGCACTCTTCAAACATACCTTTTTGTTTATAAATACATGACGTAATTATAATGGTGAATAAAATTCATAACGCGATTATAATAAAGGCATTCTAGAAATTGGACACAAACCTATATTTATTCGTAGACACAAACGTGTTATTTAAAGCATTGTGTATTGTGTAAACAAGTAAGTACAGAGGGTGACAAAAACCTCACACTCTGACGAGCTAATTACAACTTCACCCTTGTGTATGTCAGTGTCAGATACCAACGATTTGAAAAGCGTACGAGAAAGTAACATGTGTCATACATAATTCGCATACTTAAACACCTGAACGAAAAAGTTCTCCCTATTTAATTAATTATTTAAAGGTCCAAATAAAACATTAATATTTGCGACGCACTTTGTATGGCCACTATGGAAATTAGCCGTCAGTTTCTGGTCATTCATTATCATAATCATCAACAACCTAATTATCGTTTCACCGCTGGGCCCGGATCACCTCTCGGCGAGAAAGGGGTGAGGCTTTAGTCTACTAGACTAAAGCCTCACCCCTTAATCCCTTTAGCCTACTAAACGCTAGCCTACTGCGGGTTGGAATACGTCTTGTCGAAAAATCTCTGAGATGCAGGTTTCCTCACGATTTGCAAGGCTGCGTGGTAGAGTTCACATTATATGATATATGAGCTGTAAGTACCCCGCCTCATAGCCAGAGATATATTAAATTTAATTATATCACTCACAATTATATTGATTCTTAAACTATAAAACGTGCAAACATAAAATTGGCAAATTTGTATGTTTGTAGACTTTACTATAGAATCTGCAAATATAAAAATTTGCCAATTCGGGATTTCGTCATTAATCAAAATCAAATACG
The DNA here is from genome assembly GCA_958496365.1 of Subacronicta megacephala. NCBI lineage: Eukaryota > Metazoa > Arthropoda > Insecta > Lepidoptera > Noctuidae > Subacronicta > Subacronicta megacephala. The sequence goes on from OY292513.1 coordinate 15,658,433, forward strand.
TGAAGTTTATGTGGACAGTTGATCTGGAAATTCGACATTAAAGCGAGTAGCACCGTGTAGCACAGCTAGTATCTACTCTATATTTTTATGTGGGATTGTAGAGTCATTATTTTATCAATTTAAATATATTTCCTTGTCATCCGCAGAATTTTTACGGTGATGAGTCGGTTCCGCTTCGTTGGAACGGTAGACACTGTGACCAATCAATGTCCAATACAGTGTCATCTGGTACCCAGTTCTTTCCGTTCTATTTTTATAAACAATACTAAACTAATGCTCGCCGTTTCATTTGTGCCCCAAAAGGACACACGCTTGCACATGCTGTTCCTGATTTTTTAATAAATCTGATATAGAGTAATATCAAGACAAAATAATGAAGCAAATCTTAACAACGTAACACTTAGTCTAGTGACTAGACTAAGTTATGCATAGACTAGACTCTAGTCTATGCATAACTTAAACAATAATAATAATATAATAACAATTTAAGCGGCGATAGCCAATGGCTAAGCCTTCGGACTTGCGATCATGTGATTGCCCGTTCGAAACTCACCCATTGCACTACCTACGTAAACCCACTCGTAATACAAGCATTTAGCTTAGTACAAGGGGTTATCAAGATTACTAGTAATGTGCAACCCACATTTCCAGTAAGCTGTTTTTAAAAGAAAAAAATATATTTTTGAAATAGTGTTGCAGGCGTGAGGACTCCGACACGAGTAACCGACTGACAAGTACGACATTGTATGTGCACGGCGATTGTAAATGCAGATAAAGTTAGCCACCGGTGAGACGCTAGTTGCGTGGCTAATTCGAAGAAAGTTCCCGCAATTCCTATATTTTGCCAACATAACACTACCTACTTGTCACACAAAACCAGTTGACTCGGCACAATCGTGCGACCATCTCTGACAATGATCACGACATGTTGTAAAAGTTCTACAACAAATTCGACACAATGAAAGCTTTGTGTTTACAATATTCAAATGTAAGTGCTGAACAACTTTGTTCCAACTATTATATTGTGGTAAGCTTTCGTCGTTTGGTACCTATTTAGTATTTTCAATGTACTTATATTTATTAATTATACATTGATTACTTATCGTTTAATGTAAGACTAGTAACGTTGTATTTACTAAGTATTTACTAATGTTGATAAAAAAGGGCTAATTACCTATGTTAATAAATGACAAATCAGTAATATAGTATCAGTATATTCTGATCAATACAACATACCATCACGCCTGTATTCCCCGAAGAGTTAAGCAGAGGCGTCTCATGAAATAGGGGCGAGTCTATTGCCACTAACTGGGCACAAATACATGTTCCGAGCTTTTAATGAGAAACTGGGACCTCTAGCATAGCCGTCGCGCGCTAGACTAATGTCGCAGTCAATTTGTCCAATATTATGCAAATAAACTGATCGGTTAACCAAACCTAAATACAAATTAAGTATGATAAATATAATGTATCAACTATTAATTCGTAGCACTATCCATGCTTTCTCAAATCACCAAATAAATTGATAGAAACCAAAAAGCGTATATTCGAAAACTGTGTAATTATGGAACAATTAATCAAGTATAGACAAGGAGATGCGAGCATTCCGGCGAACACGACGGTTTCTAGTGTCGCTGTCGCCGGAGCGCGGCGCATTCCGCACGCGTCGGCGGCCAATCGGAACCGACAGATTTCCACCACATTCGTGCCAGCCTCTTTCTTATGCACTATTCATATGATAAACTAGTTGTGTCACAACACTGGGTACGCCTCACTATGATTGGGGAGAAAATGCCACCTCAAATGATATACATTACTACTAGCTAAATCGACAAACGTTGTTCTCCCTTATTAAAATAGCGATAAAAAATAAGGTATTCTCAGATTTACCAAATATACGCAAAAGCTTTCATATAAATCAACACCAATTAGTATTATTAGGTACCAAACTTTTGAGGACACTACCATTCGATTGCAGCTATAAGTAAGTTTTCTTATGAAAAGAAAAACCATAATAAAAAATAAAACATAACATAACATACCATCACGCCTGTATTCCCCGAAGGGTTAGGCAGAGGTGTACTTAATGTTCACCCACAGTTCGCCGGTATGTTTGGGTGCCATGTAATAGGGGGCGAGCCTATTGCCATTCACCGGGCACAAATCCAGACTCCGAGCTGCTACTGAGAATTTCATAGAAAAACCAAATAACACTTTGCTCGACCTGGGGATCGAACCCAAGACCTCTAGCGTAGCAGTCGCGATTGGGACCACTAGACCAACGAGGCAGTCAAAAAATAAAACCTTATTCGAAATGGATTAAAAATAAGAAGCTTCATGGTTACATCTCCTACATAAAATGAAAATATCCAACTATATAATATTCACAAGTTTAAATCATAAGAACTTATATGGAACTGGGAACCTCTGAATAAATCCTTTGCGGAAAGCAGTACGGTTGCCTTGCAAAGGCTAAGCTTTTAATGGAGTTCGGAACCTAAGAAACTTTGTCACACAAACAAACAACAGTCATCCAGTTATAAAATCGTCGCATCTACACAGATTTGATAATAATACTTACCTCATAAGAGAGATTCTGATTTAATTTTCCTAATGAAATACTAAGCAAGTAATATTATTTAATATGAAGTAAGAAACTTCCTTCGCAATATAGCATATCTTGTAATTAATTAAGAGTATTTCTATACTTCACTCGCATATCTGGAAATAAATACGCTAATTTCAATTAAAATCAGTCTCGATGCAACCGTAAATATTGCACTTAAATTTTATCTCATTTTAAAGTGGCGGTTTAACAAACATACTCAAATAGATATCAACGTCAAATATTTTATCTCAATAAGACCATTATTGGTACTTGGGAAATGAGAATCATGTAAATATTTGTCCAAAACAGAAATAGAGCCCGCAACTCGTAGCGCAGAAACCTGTTCTTCAAACTTATTTACTAAAACGTAAAATAAAGTACCTTTCTGCACTTTCTCGATGAGATTTTTGCTCCTCGTCCTTAGACATCACATCTTGTCGCACAAGGCACTGGTAATGGTAGGAAGTGCACTATTTATTTAATAGAAGCAAAAACAAGAAGCTGTTAAATTATAATAAAGGAAGACATAAACAAAACAATCGTTAATGTAGTGGGAATCAAAGGGCGATAACTGTTAAATATAGTTGTAAACTAAAATTATGTATGCGAGGGTTCAGCGGCGAAGTGTGGTACGGTTGTGTATTTAATTTTATGACCATTGAACCTCGTAAAAATTCTGCTCATGACACGAACAGAAGCCCACGTGAAGGGAGTCCTGGCTACTCGACAATTAGGGCTCAGTGGTAGTTTTATGGGCAGTTAAAACGCATCCATCGACGGTCATTTTATATCCGGTTTTAATGGCGCGAACCAGCGGCGCATCGGGATTAAAAAGTAAGCATCGGGCGCCTTCCTGCCTCCAAAGCGGACGACGCACGCACGACGCACGAACGCCTTGCTAACAATTTATTTGAATACATGCGCATTGTGACAACCCTAGAGTTATAATTTGTATTACTAACCTCTTGCTTTCATTAAATAAAACATTGAATATCAAACTTCCTTGATGGAATTCGCAAAGAATAAAACTGTTATTAAAAATATCACCCCCCTCTTAGGTAAATACAGCAGTAAATTGCAACAATGGACAAAAAAACAATATTAGCTTTAACCTATTTCACCTACCAGCAGTGCTTTGTGAAGTGCTTAACACGATTCTTAGAAAACGTTCATGTGCTCAAACTATATGTATATGTAAAAATCTTTCACGCTGAAACTTGGGAGGAGTTTATGATGGGAAATTACGGGTTTGTTACTATTACCAATGACAAGAAGATTTTTTAAATATTATTATAACGAGTGCAGTGGTCACTAGCGACCATTGTCTTGACGTGCAACCGCACGAGTACACGACGACATTTTTGATAAACACATTCCTCTCTTGCATTCTTGCATTAGCGGTTACGTCAACAAGCCAAGGGCATCAGATATCAATTGTAACAAAGCGACAGACCAAATTAATAACAATCGATCGCTCCTCATTTATGGAACCAATGGTATTCGCAGTTAAGCCACATTTTAGCCGAGCCATACAATCTAGACTCTGTTCCAATCAAAATAAATTATTCACTTGTTAGAATGCAATACTAATATGAAAAAACTTTTCACGGAAGACGAAAAAATTTGTACACATTGCAACAAATTAACTTTGACTATACAGCATTATATTTTTTTTTATTTTAGCACAAATTATCTAGCCCCAACCAGAATGTCCCATAATTTGCTATCTGGAAGTTTTGCTCTCTACATCCTGGCTCTATCATCAGATCTACTCGATGGTACTATACTATTGCATTATCACTTATCACCGAAGTTACAAATGCCATCATTAATTCCATAAATATTATTGTACATATATATCACTTTGATTAAAATACATAATTTTCTTTGGTAAACTAAATGCAAAATCTGAAGTGAATCTCATTTTGAGCAAAGCAAGCATCGTGATACAATGAAGGGGTTTCAAGCATCATATAATAAGCTTTCATAAACAATTGAACGAATTGTTACGAATACATGTCTTATTGAGTAAGTTTTCAATGCACATGTTTCCCAAGCGCACCGCACTAGGCAGTACTTAACGGGCGCTTTCTCCATACCTATAACGCGCCAAGTACAATAATTATGTGCGACACAATATTTCCTCATTGGCAATCAATTTGTAATAATGACGACACCTCTATACATTCAGCCAACAAAAAGAATACTACACACGAAGGGGAGGAGGAGGGGTCTTTTCGCAATAAACAAAGTTTGAAAGGACACATTATGTTGGGGGAAACATAAGAATCCTAGTTATACAATGAGGTTAAAACTACGAATTAATAAACAATTTAATTGCATAAAAGTAACATATCCGCAACATTCTATTTGAAATGTATACGAAATGTAGAATAAAAAGTCGTGATAGGAAAGCTCTAAAAAACAATAGTTCCAGAACGAACAATACTTAAATAGAGACATGCCTAAATTTGAATTTAGTTAGTGGTTATGCCTAATTAAATAGGTATTGCAAAGTATACACCAATAAATGAAAAGCGAAATAAATACGGTTGAACGCGGGCAGGGGACGAAACGCGGTGCACAGCAGCTCTCAGAGCGACATTAGCGAGCGGTAGTTCCAAACAATTCACTGCATAATTACTAGCTCCAATACAGAGCTCTTTACGGACCCATTTAAAAAACTTACAACTACCCTTTCAAGTGCACCTCGAGCTGTTCAACCACAGTCATTGACAAATCGATTAATTGCGCGTGTTCTACTCACTCTATGTAAAACAGCTGTGAGGAAAGTTGGTACGATGAAACCTAATTAGGAATGTTTCATACTCAGGAAAACATAGGCATACCATTACGAGCACAATCAAACAAAACCGTGAGAAGTTATGAATTCATAGTAATAAAACAAATGAGACAGTAAGATTATTGTAGCAATCGATTATAAACAAACATATTATAATCATACTTTCGAATTGTGATAGCGGTATTTTTTCCCATATCGGCAGGCAAAACAAAGATTTTTCATAACGTTGATATTATAACAACAGCTGACGGGTGGAGTGTCGAGACCGGAACAATCGAGATTATTTGTCGAGAGGGTATTTGTACCAGTACAACGGTAATGCACGTAGGTGGGGTCTCGCCGCCCCTGTGCCGGCGGGGGTCTGGGCGTCCTTAGCCGTAGTAGCGACCGGAAGAGGCGATTGTGAGACAATTTAAATCACTCTCCTCGACCAGTCACACATTGTTGTCGACTTCCCGACTACAATCACGACACTGTCTATTACAGAGCAAAAATATGAATGGTCACACCGTTTATTGTATTAATGCAATCACTTTGGGAATCACTACTGTGTCACGTTGACTACAGAGGATAGTTTTATCGCATGTTAGAGTTTCTATTTAATATACTCCACCCATCAAGGAACTTCAATTCAAATAAGGCTATGAATCGTAAAATTGAAAGCCGCGTTATTACGTTAAAACAAGAAATTATGTACTTATTACTCAACAATTATTTTAACGATTGCATAACAAAGCATAAAAATTTTGTTCTTGTTACTTTCGTCAAGCGGGATTAATCGATTACGTCTAAGAGAAAGGTTAGGGCCGTGAGCGAGGGAAAACCGTTTATTGTTATAAAAAAAACAGTAACAATGTGTTATCTAGACTTCCTCTTCTAAAACGCGTTGTGAGGGAAGTTGAAGGAACAAGCGTAGTCACCGTATCGAATGTTGACTGAGACTGGCCGGTAGAAGTCTGGCAAGGTGAACTTGAGAGACAAGTGCAAACATATCCACATCTGTTCAATATTCCGCTGGCGCTGACGAATTCTCTTGATTTGCAGAATCTCAGAACACCAAAATACGGAATCACAAGCTTTGTCCCTTTAATTTATTCATAATAGTTGAATTCATTGGGTAAGCAGAAGTGTACCTACTTAATACATTAAGTAGGTACACTTCTGCTTACCCAATGTGGGTATACATACTACTACTACTATACATAGTAGTAGTAGTATGTATACCCACAGTTCGCCGGTATGTTTAAGTCTCGTGAAATAGGGGGCGACCCTATTGCCATTGACCGGGCACACATCCAAATCCCGAATTGCTACTGAGAATTTCATAGAAAAACCCAATACACGCACACTTTGCTCGACCTGGGAATCCTCTGGAAGACCTCTGGCGTAGCATTCGCGCTTAGGACCACTAGACAGCACAAGGCAGTTAGCTTTTAGCTTTATAGTTATTTTTATACAATCCAACATTACGGTATTTCGTTATATAAAATTGTTTGTACATGTATAAATTACGAATCTTATACGACTATAAACTTTGTGTCAAAACAACACATCCCACTAATGATTTGCACTGTTATGGATAATGTTCAATAAATAGTTGTCCCGATGAGTTCCCAGTTAAAGGTACGTTAGGTTTATTCCAGTTCTTTTAGTTCGACAGGTGGACAAAGGAAATGAACTTCCTCGTGCTTCTAGATATAAAACGAGTGAGGTATTATTAATAGGAAACGACATCGGTTTTTACAGTTGCACACTCGACGGTATCTACGTCATCTTCAAGCCTGGCGCCTGAAGATTTTCATTATCCTCACTAATCAGCGGATGGATATCCGTCCGAATACGTTCGATACATCATTACGTGTAGGGTTTATTTTAAGAATTCTTGAATAAGAAAGGGAAGTTAGGTTGGTACACACGGTCAAAGGTCAACCTATACAATTCCAGATTTCGCATTGTACAGTAAGAGGCCAGCGTAAACTGGATTTGTATTGAATAATATATCTCCCCCAATATATAATATCTCATCCCAATGCCTCTTAGCAAAATTACAATCATTTTGCATTGATGGTCTAGTGCTATAACCCCGCAGTGTAAGCCGCGTTGCTCTAATATTCTCCTAGGCTAAGAGAATATCCCAAAATCCCTTCTTAACAAGTTTCTCGGCCTTATAACTTCTAAGATTTCGTGATTAATCAGTGAATTATATATGGCATGTATTTACATAATATAGATTTGTTAGTTATTCAGAAGGGAATAAACAATATAAAATAATCCTACTCTGTTGAACCCTTTGGTTATAAACAAGGAGCACGCTACAAATGTAAGCTCTTTTAAAAGCCCACAATGCAACCATAAGGCCCTTATGGCTGTGTACCAGTTGTGCCCCATTCACAAAAGTGCTTACGAGCAGTTTTTAGGATAATAGCTGGCTTCTAACATTACTAGCAATTAGCTTTTGTTTCGGACCTTACAGAACTAGGAGTTACCCAGTCAAAAACCCTTTTTACTGAAGTGATAGTAAGTAGTGTTAAGGGTAAATGTAGAAACTTCATGCTTGCTTATGTTTAATTTTTGTTTAGTCCTAATATCGTACCGTCTTATAGCTGCGTTATGTAAATGGTATAATAAAACATTATACAAATAAAAATATAATTATGTAAGTAGGAAAAGTCTTCTGACGCTGCTCCTCCCAGGGGAAGTGAGGCTCATTTTTAAAAGGAGCCTTTAGCAACATATTAAATGCAGCACGCTTATGAATGTAACTGTACTGCCACATACCGATAAACGTACCGTTTGACATAAAATTAATTAACGGACAGTGTTGCCCGACCCGACAATGTAATGAGTTAACATAATAAGTAATGCGCAAAGTTATTCATGATTAGCAACATCTTGGGTATAGCTCAACGTAATAAAATAATTGCACAAAACCACAACATGCACTCGTAATACATCAAAACTGTTTTAAATTTACAACCCGATTACAACAATTGTTTCATATTAGATTACATTCCAATTGTACCTACCTTTTGGATAATGTCCATTGTACAATTTTTATAGCAAATAATAAGTAAGAACTACCTCTTTATATAAATTTGTGAGAATCAAATTCTAAGGATTCGTAGAATCCTTTTGAGAAAGACATCAGGTGTGCAAGATATAGACTAAATTGCTTTTTCTTTGTTGACCCTTAATACGGTACCTTGTAAGATTTTACACAAAATTGTAAGCCGATTTATCTATGGTAGAATAAACTGTCATGATATTCTTTCTGGGGTATAAGAGTTGAAGTTGTTGAAACATTAACGAAGAACTACTAAAGCGCAACAAAGACAAGACATCGTAAAATATAAAACATAAAGTTTGTTGCTGTTTTGTCAGTTTTCCATAGTTATTTTCGCATAGGCTTTATTTATAGTGAGAGATCAGTTAATATTAGAAATGTATAGTTTGTGCAGTGCTAGTAGTACTGCACAAACTATACATTGATATGAATGATAGACTGAGAAATAGTGTGATAAGAGAACGTTGCGGACTGAAATACAATGTCGAGACACGAATTGAAAGGAATATGCTAAGATGGTTAGGCATGTTGAGATAATGAATGAAAGACGATTAACGAAAGGCGAAAGTCAGCGGCAGCATTAGAAGAGGTCGCCCTAGAAGGACATAGGTACACCGATCTCATCGGCGACGTCCTCGAAAAAGGTAAGGTGCGTAGTATTCGTAACATATCTACGCGTGTGTATGGAAAGATGAATGTAAAAGAAGCGAAAGAGGTACGCAAGAGGTAAGCTTGTAGAGCCGTGCTTACATAAGAACTACCTAAACAGATTTATTCCATAAAGAATGTCAGGTGTGCAAAGGGCTAATAAACAAATTTATTCTTCCCACCCATAAAAAGTATCACAGCAATCGGTCTCTTTTTGCTTAGCAATATAGCATATACGAGACAAACTGAAAAGTTAAATGAAAACGTATCGTTAGTGTTACTGCACGTTGACCCTATGTCGAGGCCGAGGCGGACATTCGCATTATTAAAAATGTAACGGTGAAGGATAAAATCTTAATGAAACATGCACATCTAAGAGCACTCCATAAAGTTCTTGAAGGGTGCCAAGCCTGCCTGCATTATAATTTTGAAATCGGTTGAAACTCATCCTGACTTCTTACGTACAAGCGAGCTTATATAAAGCGAATAACCACTCACTGATTTATCATGAAATCTCAGAAACTAAATTGGATATAGGAAGTACACAAGCTAAGGTTTTTTTATAATGAGTTAAGTACTTACAACATTTTTATTGTTAACAATCTTGCGTTGTTTAGGTGTTATAGGCGTCCGTCTTATTAGCGTCGGTCTTAAGAACGTCGCCCTTATGGGCGCGAAACTTATAGGCGTCGGTGTTACTCATAAGCGTTACTTTTATACAAATAGATCTTACGTACGTTTTATAGGTTTCGGTGTTATCATAGGCTCAACTGGAAACACTTTTTTAAATAAGTAAAATACGATATGTTTAAGTGTCTACAGTTTTCTTTGGTGTGGATAACACTTGTATTCTCCAAGATTTTTTAGTTTTCGTACGCAGATAAAACGACTCGTTGTCTCAACCGGTGGTTTACCATATCATAATTAAGTAGTTCATACGATTATACTGCAACGCGGCTGTTAGATCGCCTTACAGTCAATAAACTGACCCGTACATAACCGGACTTATACTATAATATTTCTACTTCCGAATACAGCTGGATAGGGTAAACAGTACCATGTTTGATGAAATACTCAAAGTCCCAAATTGCAGTTAGGTTTAATTTCAGAATTCCAATGAGTTTGATACTGCTATTTTAACAAACTTGAATGGTCAATATTTACATTTAAAGAGCCTTTTAGGCATCAATACAAATATTAATTAATTAAAAGTGACAGGGACGCTATGTCATTAAATGATATAATGAATTACCTCGAAATTTTACTGTTACTTACTTAGTAGGTAAGTAATCAAAGTATATATTCTGTAGGCAGTAAATCCGTTGAATTTCAATATACGTATTATTAAAATGTAAATATAAACAACCATTATAGACTGCATTTTCATAAGCCGTTTTATCCCTTAATGTTTTTATTTAACGAACAAAAGGTAATTCACAATGTTTTTCATTTAGTTCATAAAATAAATTTAATCTATGGGTAGCTATCTCTTATATAATGTCCCTGTCCATAATAACTTTAACGATGGATAGGCATCCTTTTAAGAAGCATGTTGGTCAGTGCTTGCAACCGCGGTTGCTGAGCGTGTGGGAGGTCCTGGGGTCGATCGTTAGGTCGTGCAAAATGCTAATTATTGGGTGTTATTACGTATTTTTTTAGTTATGCCCGGTGCTCCAGTCAAACCACACCGCCGTCAAACCCTTCGCGGAATAAAGGCATGATGATAGATAAGTACCTATGTATAAATCAGCAGAGTTTTATTTAGAGCGCCCTTAGTGTCTCAATGAAGTTCGCAATAACATTATTTGTTAAGTATAAACACAAAAGAGAAATAAGTAACTAAAACTACCTTTGATTTCCCTCCGTATTATATCTACTGACATTGATGAAAATCTCTTTGATTCTTACGGCTCAAAGACGAGGGGAGCGTGCGTTGGTCGAGGCAGCGTAAAGTTTTGTTGAATAAAATCAAATATAGACAGGGAGCTGCAATCGAAAGGTCACGATAGTGACCAATGGACATGAACGACTAACTCGATATGCAATGCTTAGTAAATAATAAACTCATCATGGTCATTATTCCAAAACACTGAAAAGATTTAACTAATGAGACACTTTAATTTACAATATAAAATATTGTAGAGGACATGTGTTTGTGGAAGATATAAAAAAAAAACAATTGGTCTAAATAATGATACGAAACTCAAAAAGTGACTTGTTATTGTCTGTTTGGTTGGCGCAAAGTAAGATATAAATTTCATTATTTTATTCGGTCGTCTTATTTTCAATTTTGAGTAGATCACGACATATAGATTGACCTCTCTGTTTTATGTATACCCATAGAAAGGACATCTTTTTAAATGAAAGTACAGAATTCATATACATAGCTTAAAAAAATATTGTAAGCGTTCTTATATAGAGGGATCTTTTTTTCCTTCTTAATACATATAGCTTCATCTTCTGTGAAGCTGTGGGCAAAATCTAGTAGAAAATAATACACTGTTATCCATAACTACTGAATAAAATTAACTAATGATACGCATTAAAATATAATAGGTACCGTTTATATTCAAGCTAGAGATTTTGTCCACTAAGTATCTAACAGCCACCTAATGAGCGTTTCGGAATAAAGGGGTGATCAACATTGTCTAATTAGGTTAGTCATAAAAAAACAAATTGTAATTAATTCGAGGAAGACAAATGAATAAAATAATATTAGATTTATTAACCCAAATAAGTTCACATTTAAATAATGAAAAACATTGTAAAAGTATTGTAAGTTCATAAATAGGATGGCAAGTAAAGACAACTTTAATGAGGTAAGCAATCATATTCAGACCTACTTTGTAGTTATTTTTTGTATTTTAATTACCTACCGTACATATGTACTAAAATATTTTAAACTAAAGTTGTGACCTATGTATAGGTCCATGTTATTCCACGGGAAAATTAAGGTAAAATAAAGCCTATGTTAATCTGAAATAATGTACCTAACTTTATAATGGTGAGAATAATTAAAATCGGTTTAGTAGTTTCAGAGTTTATCGATTTCAAATAAACGATAAAATGTTTCCTCTTTATAGTAGATATTATGTTTTAAATATAAGTAGTATCACGTAACTTCGAACAAAAACAATGTTGAATCTTAATTGTAGGTAGAGACTTGTAAATGTCTGTTATTAAATCTTTGGACGTCAACCGTGGGACTAACTCAATCCCCTCTGAGAAATTCAATCATAGCTACCAGAGCTATTGATATAATTAAAAGGGGACCGTTAGCACTGACCATCGATAGCAAGCCCGGCAGTAAAATGATTACACATCTAACCATAATGTAATATTGTAAACAACCGTTCCTGCTGATTAAGGTCGACGCATAAAAATATTGATGTAAGTAACTAACGATGCCATATATTAGATCCCATATAATTAACATTGAATAAAATTCGCAAGGCAACAGATAAGTTTTTCTGTTACACGCTATTAAAAATATTAACCGTCTGTCACGGACTCACGGGTTGATCGCTAAGCTTCTTCGGTTAACGTAATAGTAGTTAAAACCAAGTCAAAACAAATCAATTAAAAAGTGTGAAAATAATTACACCAATCACAGAACTGAACCATACACAAAACAAACGCTGTACCGATTCGAATGCTGACAATTAATTAAAAAAATAAATGAGTAACTTAAAAAAATAATAAATAAAAATTAAGTACGTTCGAAATATAAAATTATTTTATTGGCGCGAAAATGCGTTTGGAGCGTAGCGTAGTGTACGTCACACCGCGCTCTTTCCCGATTGAGGACTGTGCGAGATGCAGCCGCCGAGCATGTAATCGACGAACGCGGTTGTATTTAACAAGAGTTTAGGAAAATCATGCAGCACAGTGAAAATTCACTTGACAATGTGATACGGGAGATATAAAATATTCTACTGACAAGCCAGGCTCTCAATAATTTCCTTTGGATCGTTCAGACATGTTATTTTAATGTTTATACTCGACGGTACTCCTGATACAAAGAGTTATCATCAGTTAGGAATTAATATCATCGCTCTTTCAATAAAAAAAAAATCATGACTCTCTTTTGTTATAAGTCTTTACTCTTCCCAGTACCCGTTCCTCGGGATTAGAAACAAATATAGATTTTGCTTCCATCGGGTTTGTGGTGTTCATTTAGAGGGGCGTAGGAGTGGACGAATATGAGATCGAAAGGACTTGAAACGGTGTACGCATAATCTTAATGTAAATATATTTATTTGAAGGCATATAATATAAGAGATACAGTAACCGCTTGTCGTAGACATGAGATGCGTAGGAGTGAAAACTTTTTACCAGAAATGTTTTGAGCGTAATTAATGTAGATTTATATAGGAGCATGAGGAGACCAAAGGAAATATGGATGGATTGTGTGAGATATGATTTAACTATAAAAGAATTTAATAAGAGATGCCGGCGGATAGATAGAGATCTGTGGGAGAATAATACATATTGCGCCGATGGACTGAGGATAATGATGATGGCAATAAGAAATAAAAATTAGATGCCAAACACTAAAAACGCTTATTTAAATATAACAAACCCTGCAACAAACAGCGTAACACTATGTCACAAAATCTTGCGTTATGTCACAAACTAACTGATTCTAATAAGCAGGTAAAGAAATCTTTGAAAATGAACTAAACTTTGAAAATGTTTTTATTTTAATTTTGCAGCGACGTACGCCTCAATGTTTTCGGACGGTAGGCGTTAATAGCGGCGACACGGCGGACACTAAAATTGGTTTACAATAACCGCATTGTTGTAACAGAACGCAATGTTAATGTTTAATTTGTGCGTTCGTTCTTCATGATTCATGTATAAATAAATAAGGTAGGTATTTCTTCTGGCTCGGTATGCGTTTATATGTTGAAAAAACTTCAGTCATTCTACTAGTAAATTTATACAAATAAATCAGTCACCTTTATTAACATTTTTGACTACAACTGTACAATTTCTTTTTTTGCAACTGTAATCGCATAGCAGTATAAACATACATTGCATACATAGTATATCGAAGTACATTGCCCGGAACAAATACAGCGGCGAGCTGTATGCTTTTGTTTCTCGTCCCCTAGGTCCGAGATAAAAACAAACTATGCCGAATAATAATTGAAATCTACTTAAGTATTGTTGGGAACGGCTAGCAGGAACTTTTATTCATATCGCATATGATCGAGATACAAATCAACAGTGGTTAGTTCAATACAAAAAAAAAAGTTTATTTGCTTTCACTGGTACAATAGTAAATTAGTGTTTGCGAGTCTCCTTTTAGGCAAATTATGCATGTGTTAGGAGACCCCGCTCCTCCATAACAGAACAATTAACTTGTAAGACCAGTTTATACAGTTCAAATAGAATTTCACTTATTATCTAAGAGTAAGTAATGAAACAGTCTATTAGGTTGTGTATGCTTGTTTGTGTATGTGTGTATAAAAAAAAAGAAAATATTCTACACACATGTTTCTTATGGTATAACTCGGCAAACGAGCAAACAAGCCTCAAGTAGTCATCGCCGCCCATGGAAATCTCCAATACCAAAGGAGTTGCAGAACCTTTTTGAGGAAACTGAGGGAGGAATTGGGCCTCCGGCGCTCTACACTCATCCTACGAAACGCAACAGTATGCATACTGCCACTTGACGTCGATATTCTGTGGGACCGTAATACTTACTTCCCCAGTCGTGCCGACCCATTCATGCTTACTACATGTAGACATACATTGCCAGCGAGGCACTACTACTACTAAGTTTTAATCATTGATCAACCCTAGGTTACGTGCGAATTAGTGCAGTTACAACTAAATCGCAAACCAGTAGTCTCACCACGTGTTTTCTTAGAAATACAACAGTAAAAACGAACAGGTAAACCTTGTAAAGAATTTTCTATTTCTCATGCTCCAATTTTCTAGATTTTCTGCTTTCGTATTTTAGATGATTTAGTAAGAATACGAACATTGTTTTGTGACTATGAATGAAAACAGTAGGACCATTCTCTCTATGATTTATATCACACAATACATTGATCATTAACTCTAATAGAAACTCCTTTCAAATCAGGCAAAACTAGCAAATTAATTAATTGATTAACTATCCTCATTTTTAGGTAACAGATTGCTATGTAAGACTCCACTAATGAAGAGTAAGTACTCCTATAAACCTAAATAGCAGCAGAAAATTTGCGTGGTTATACCAGCTGTTCTATTTTTCTATTCATGTACCTATAATGACAGTTTCGCTAAATAGCAAGCGCCACCGCGCTTCGCTCGCCATTGTTTAAAGGCATCCCATAGGAACCCGCCGTCGCCATGTTCACTTTTCCTGTTACGGTAAACAAGTTAGACAGGGGCTGATTCATTTTGTATTGCGAACCAATTATTTATAATGCTTACAAACGAGTATCGCCATAAATGGAGTACTAGATGCATGACTATAAGCTTCACTTTTCGAATAAAAAGTTGTTGGGGCCTAATTGAGCTAATTCTGTGCAATTTAATGTTCCAGTAGACGTTTTAGAGTAAATAAAAAATGTTGGCAAATCAAGTTAGACCCTCAGCGACAGACGTAATCGCCATAATATAGAACGTTTACATACTCATTAAAAACTAGAAAGTTGAGTGATTATTAGGAGTATTGAACTCGAAGTCTTGGCAGATCGCAGAAGGGCTAGCACCTTAGTCATAAGTGCAATTTCGTATTGCAAACCCGCTTGAGTCAACGAAACAGCAAGTTTTTCATGCGTTGAGTAAGAGGCCTCGCGAGTGACGGAAGCGCATTGAGTTCTCCGACCTTTTAGGGTATATTGCGGTGGATATAACGAAAACTATTAATGCACGTAATATCTACTGATGTAGATAGATAAAAAATTGTATGAAGATTTATTCGACTTATATTTTATCAATTTCAAACATGGTTTATATCCTACATTCGTCAGTTTTTTTGCTACATCGCCTCATAATCTCTGATGCTTCTCAAGTGACCTCTTAAAAATGTAAAGTCGCATCATCGGATGAAGACCCTTCGAAAGTATAGGATAAACCTCCTAAAGAAATGATTTAAGCACAGTTCAGTTTTAAACGAATGTACTTAAATCATTTCTTCTTCTATTCTCGGGTATTTTATACAATAACGCATATTCTGTCTCATGTTTCTTAGCTAAAGTTTCGTACGGAATTAAAATGGCCAAAATCATAATTATTCCAAGGACAATTTTATGTAATACATATGCATATTATCTAATTATTGTTTATTTAAGTTCTGAAACATTAAAATCCGCCAAAATTGAGTAGGTTTGAGTAGCACGTTTGTGTAGTTTTGTTGAGACCTAGAACGATTGAACCCAGCGGTTTACCAACAGTGTTTGATCCGACAGGGAAGTTTGAGCCGTACCGTGTATCGGGGTGTCAGCTCTAAACAGAAACGAACTGTTACACAACGGTGGTGGATAAAATTAACAGCTTTACTATATATAATATTAATATAGCAGACATGCTTTTGTAACGGAAAGGAAAATGTCACAATACATCGCCCGGTTGTTGGAAACATCTGAAGGAACCATCGCGAGGAGCTAGGCTAATGAGGGTTCCCCCAGGTAATGATATCCGTTAAGGTGCGCCTTGTGGATGCCGAAGCAAATATTTTTTCGTATACATAATAATATTTAATTATTTCTAAAGACCATTATTCGTTTAAAATTATTTAAATGCGTCAGTCTTAGAACTGTTTGAACATAGGTACTTATGTATTCATTTGGTAAATGCCGAATCGTGGTAAAGGACCGGTCGAATCACTCACTGAAGAAACTGGTTAAATCATCTAGTTGAATGGAAAGGGAAAAGCTAGGACTTACTCCGGACTTTGTAAGCATTAGGAGAGTAGGGAGGTCTTAGTCCTACAATGGGAGGACAACGGTAGAATAGCAATAATAGGTTCGTAAGCTCCGTATTGAACATCGAAGCTGTTTCAAGAATAATCACTCCAATATCTGTTATTTTATAACGATTAATGAATTTGTCGAATATTGCATTGCTTTGTGCCTCATAGCAAGACGAAAGTCTGCACATAAATAAATGAACCATTAGCGTCGCATTCTTCTCGTACATCAATGATGTACATGCTATCGTAAACTATAGTTTCGGAGCGACGCAAGACAATCATTACGCACAGAAAGGCGTCAATCTCATCCGGTGTGACGCTTTGATAAATAATACATTGTCCGAGCCACATATCTGCATCGCGTGCCCGTGCGCACTTGAATTTTCACTGAAAACAGAGTAACGCCTCGGCAATGCACATTCGTCTTAGAAATTGGGTCGCATACCATTGAGCAACATCCCGAGGACGATGCGACTCGTCTATTGTGTCATGTGTTTTTTTGTATCGGAAATCTATGTTTTACACTAGCTTTCGCCCGCAATTTCACGTGAATGTTAATTTTGATCACAAAAAGATAATATATCGGTAAGCATTCTGTAAGTTCTTTTAATCATTCGTTCCGGAAATTGCCTCCTACACTCCTGCATCATACATTCTACAAATTTACGTCTTATAATATTAGTACAGAAGTACGTAAAAAAACGTACCTTCGACACGAAGAAAAAGAAGTACAGAAGTATAGATATTACACGGTACCTATCCTACCGTATAATTAGAGTGCAAAGCTACGCTAGAGGTCCTGGGTTCGATCCCCAGGTCGAGCAAAGTGTTATTGAGTTTTTCTATGAAATTCTCAGTAGCAGCTCGGAGTCTGGATTTGTGCCCGGTGAATGGCAATAGGCTCGCCCCCTATTACATGGGACCCAAACATACCGGCGAACTGTGGGTGTACATTAAGTGCACCTCTGCCTAACCCTTCGGGGAATACAGGCGTGATGGTATGTTATGTTATGTAAAGCAAATAATATTTGCTTTGTCTACGTAGTATAGTCTAAGTAATCTGTGCGAACGTGTTCCATCTACAAAGGTTACAGGTCCAAATAATTTCTGTAACTATTTAATTATCCAAAGCTGAATGTTTGCAACTTAGCTAGAACTTCGGACAAAGATTGTCCCGTCCGTCCGTCCGGACGCATAAGTTTTACCTAAACCACGACGAACCAGGAATAGGGAAACTTGTAAGTACCTCCTTGACAAATACCAAAGATAAGCTAGAACTACATTATAACCTATAACCATATATACATATAATAAAACAGTAACAGGACATATATAAAAGATGTTCATGAAATACTATTGAGTCTTTACACCAACAGAATGCTTGTCTTTCTGTATGTTTGTACACGCATCACTTAAAAACTACTGCAAGACATTTAATGAGGTTTTCACAGTCGTATTACTAGAGGTCTAACTTAAAATTTGGTGTATGTTTCATGTTGATAAGCCGCGTTACCATGTTGTTAAACAGAGTTATAGTGAGTAAATACTTTTGGGACTTAAGACCGCGGGCAACGGTTAGTAAACTATGAATATAAGAATAAATACATAAGTAGAAATAAATAGACTATCGAAGTCTCAATTTAAAAGGGGTCCCTTTTGACCTTTTCGGTCATAAACTTATACCTTGGGGCTATTAAGAAGAAAACCTTGCCCTTTCGAATATAAATTAGTTTAAATTTTTATTACGTAGTTATGTCTTGTCGTACTAACTTCTGTGACCTTTAATCCATGTCAAACCCATGTCATTTAGTTCGTACACAGGTACAAGTGCTGCTCTCTCTAACCACCCACGTCAGGGTTACTGGGGGTTGTTCAGTTTGTACAGGATCTGACACAGCACAAAGAGACATTAACACCTTTTTTGGATCGTGAATCATCTGGTGAGGTGGCCATACAGCACAAATGATAAATGATATTTATTTCTGAAAATAGATCCTTTAAAGCCACTTTTTAACTAGACGGCGCCTGGATTTTCTATCTATCGACCTCTGAGAAGAAACGCCGAAACAAATTCAAAGAAACATGGTCTCTTTTAAAATCCACTGACCAGCGCCGGCGCCTGTATGGCGCAGGAGTGTATCTTCGGCTACGCGAGGAAATGCGCGTGTTTTATTATTCGACGCTTGCCGCTTCCAGGTCGTGCATTTTCAAATATTTGTATGCTCACGATCGTAAAGTACGTTAACAGCCGCGGTGGCACAAGAACAATACGTCTTGTTACTTCATAAATTAAATTTGAATTTAAATAAAGAGCCAAGAAATTGTAGTCGTAAACAATTTTTAATTACTACTCATTACTGGGTGTTTACAGGTCATGTATTTGCAATTATGTGCATATATTAGTATAATTATTATTTATTTGTATGGAACATAAGTACGCAATCTAAATAAAGCTCTACAAACTTGGGGTTTAATCGTATACTACTTTGGCATATTGAAAATGGTGTTCTCTTATACATATAGGTTACCTATATATTCGGATCTCGGGTCACCCCTCAAAGTGAGAGGGGCAAGGCTGCAGTCCGAGCCAGCCTACGGTGAGTTGGCAGAGTTCACACGAAGTGAAGATAATCTCTCAGGCATGCAGATTTACTCACGATGTTTTCCTTCACCGTTGTAGCGAGTGATAATTTATTATATATACGTCCCTCGGATTCATACTCGACACCTAAGACTAGGCAGTCGAATAATCACATCACAACGCTATTAGTGCTTCTAGCGATATTCCAATCAGGTATATATTCTACTATAATTATTCTAATAGGTGCAGATACAGTTCAGTAAACAAAAAAGACTAATAAAAAATTTGCCAGTCTCTAGTTCCCAAGATAAACGCAGTCAAGTTGTACCTACTGCTAAAGTCAAGAACAGGTCAAAGAAATCTGCGAATTGCCTACATATTGTTTTGAAAGTCTTGTAAGTCCAGTTAAATTGTTTAAATTAATATATTTTCTACAGTGAGATTGTTCAAAAGAAAATTGAGCGAACCAAAACCTCACTTTCACGTTTTACCCTACTCTTAAGAAACCAGATACTTTACAAGATTTTGTTAATTGAAAATTCTTTGGTGTTAACGTCTATTATGTATTTTTGAAGTCAAAACGTGAGGCCGTTACCCGTTATTTTCAAAACGGCGGCTGATAAGTAGCTCAGGCTCCATAATACAATTTTCCAGCTTCTTGCCAACTAAATGCTTAAAGCAAGTAAACCTGAATAGGGCACATGTCACTAGGGAACTGTACACACGAGAACTTGCACAAAATAGTGAACAGAAGCTCGTGGCGAGGTGCCGCGCTGTGCGAGGCGTCAACTGTCTACAGAAACTTAAAGATGGATGTTGGACGGCCATAACAAAGTATGTATTACTTATATAAAATTCTCGTGTCACAATGTTAGTTATCATACTCCTCCGAAACGGCTTGACTGATTTTTATGAAATTTTATAGGTATGCATATTCAGTAGGTCTGAGAATCGGCTATCTATTTTTCATACCCCTAAGTAATAAACGTATACACCACGTGGTATATCTATACATGTAGGTGATCTATACAAGCAATCCACTATAAAAGCAATGGCGTGACTCCGGTAACACATAATATTTAATAGATTTCTTAATTTTAGCTAGATATTCCAACAGGATCGTCAGCCACGACCCGTTCGTCACGGACCACGTGAAAGCTTTTGGATCGAACATAGAGACTTTTCCGATTCGCGTCATTCCTACGCGAATCGGAAAAGTACTTAAAGAAACTTAAGTTAAAAGTACTCAGTACACATAAAAAAAAGGTCTGGATTTGATTGCAAATGCATTCACCACAATTATTTTATAGCACGAGAAGACGGCAAGAACTGGGAAGCACAATTATTTATAGCTGTTATTTTATACAAATAACAAGTGAGCCATTCTTGTTTAAAAAAAATGTGATCTGGGTTTCTCAGTAAGCAATTTTGCAGCGTTCTGCCAACGATATTTACGCTATTGTTGCTGGTCGATAACATCGCATCACATCCAGATGGCGCAGCGAGAGTGACTTATTCTCATTGTCAATTATTTTAGAGCAGTTTTTCACTAATTGCCATCGTATCGTGAAGAATCCTTAATAATAATACGGTGTCACGTCAGCCAATTGCACCTTATTTAGGATTTACTTTGTGTAATTGGTCATAAGCAAAAAAAAGCGTATGATTTACCTTACATCGGTAAAATACGAGTTGAGCACCGATTAAGTACCACACATTTTTTTTTTAATACTATAAAGGCATCGTGTACAGTTAACTATTTATACGCCAAATTGGAACACTAGATAGGAAATTATTGATTTTTCAATCCAATAGGTCTGGTTTGGAGCAAAAACTTGTAAGGTAATGATTGTAATTTTGTATTTTATTTATTATTGTACGTTGTAGCAAGTATTAAAGATATATAAACAATAAAAAAGCTGTGTTTCTTTGCCGTTTTGTAACAAAATCGAGTTCCAATGGTAACTGAGTAAGATAACTGTTATTAAACGCAAACCACGTCTGTGAACAATGACACGCTGGTTTTTATGCTCAGAGCATACGAATTTATACGCTGCGTTAAGCGGATTATGTGAAAACACTCTTCTTTTCATTTGGCCAGTAAACGGGGTTAGCGCGTATTACAAAATCTAGAACCGAAACAGGTCAGCACAGCGGAATTGTGTTGTATTGTGTAGTTAGTAAACAAAGAAATTGGAACAAGTGCATTTTCAGAGTAAGTTATTTTATCAAGCTTGTGCTGTCCTTCCAAAGTTATTCTACTTCGAAGGACGTTTACGGAACATCAGTAATGGGATTTACAGGTATCTAGCGTAGTTAGTACTTAACCACGAATCCCGGTTACCTAATTGTAAATTTAAATAATGAATAGCGCTAAATTGACGAAAAAAACTGCTAAGTATGAAATGTTTTAGTATAGGGGGCAGAGTGCAAACTTCTAGCAATCAGACAGGTTGTTGCTGTTTCTTCACTGCACTCGAGTATCGCGTACAGCAGTATAGTTGCCAGCACATCAGGGTATACAAAGCTGTCGAATTTGTCCAAATGATTTTAAACCTTAAAATGTTGATGATTAAGTTCAAAATCAGCTGAGAAAATTTGTCATTCTGTGGTAACTTGATGTACATCACGGCTTATAACTGGAGACCTACCTGAGATCTTGTAGCAATGCTTCTCCCTGTGCTATGGTGGCTGCGCAAGCGTCGAGGCTGGCGGCGCGATGTTGTGCGCACTGGTCGAGCGCACGTCTTGCAGCTTCAGGAGTGTCATCAGACGCGCAAACGCCACCGCCACTCCGCAACGTTTCCAGCCATTGCAACAGCTGACACCAAAATATTATGAGATTATTATATACCAGCAAAGTATTTGTATTGGGCTGATTATAGCACTTTTATGAACAGGGCATTTCGTTTTTTGTTCAATAAGATTTACTCACGGTGAGTACCACGGTGGTAAGTGGTAATTAATGTACACCGACAGTTCGCTGGTAATGGTATGTTTAGGTCCCATGTAACATGGGGCGAAACTATGGACAGTCACCAGGCACATATTCAAACTCTGAGCTGCTACTGAGAATTTCATAGAAAAATCTAATAACACTGCCAGACCTATGAATAGAACCTAAGAGCTCTAGCCTGGCAGTCACGCTTAGGACTACTAGACTAATGAGGCAGTTTCAATAAGATATTTTATTCCGTAAGTTCGAAATCTTACAAGTAACTGCCTTCGTCTTGGGGCATTTGAACGGATGAATTTTGGGATATATCGCACTAAAACCATTCGATAACTTGGACTAATTAAAGATTCTCTGGAAAGAAAGTAAGAAAGAGGAGACATGGTAAAGATATCAAGATCTCGGGCGCAATACAACAGGCTATTACTATGGCTATTTTATTTACACCCACCAGAACGGTGACATAAAACCACTCATAGAGAAAATTGTATAACCTAGTTACCTGAATAAAATACATTGTCTTGGCAATTGATGGCATATAAATATTATGTAGTGAAAGTCTAAGGCCGCACCGACAGATGGCTTAGTGCATACAACCTGGCGCTTATCCAGCTAAATAAAACACGTTTTTGGCTCAACTGACGTCGTTAGAAAATGACAAAGGAGACAAATTTGTGGGTAAGGCTTTGAAGGCATTCGGGTCACGGGCGGCAATATAATTCTTATAGTATATTTGAACCCGCACAAATACTAGTCGGATATCTTGTCCGTTATTTCTGAGTGACATAGGCTATAGACAAATTAAAAGAAACGTGTAGTCCATGCGGGCGAAGCCGCGTGCGGAAAGCTAGAGGTATATATAGCAAAAGGTGCCAATAACAACATACCTCCTTTTCATGCGTGTACAAGAGTACGGCGAGGTCTAGTCTCCGCCGCCTCCTGTCGACGCGGGCCGCGAACGCTGCAACATGAGCTTCCAGTTCACGTGCGACCCCTAGCACTTCTTCGGGGTCGCACTCGCCGGATCGAGCGAGTTCCTCGGCGCCTGCGAGCAGCTTTTCTGCGTTCGTGTATGTATTCTATGGGAAGATAAAATAAGATTAAAATTAAGGGGACAAATTAATTCTGAGAGCAGAGTACACACGATATGGTATGTATACTATCATAAAATTGAAAAAATATGATTCTGTACTATAAAAATATAATTTTAAATATCAGTTGGTGGTCAACAATCAGTGGGGTACAGTATATAAAAGCTCTTAAACCGAAAACAGTGATTTTTAGAATTATCTGTTTGTTTTGTGGTTAGGGGATGCCGCGAAAACTACTAAAAAGAATTTAATAAAGTTTTCTCTGTTAGAAAAAAGCAAAGCATTTGATCCAACCTAAAAACTGCACTACATCTTATCTCAATTAGTTAAACAGATTCTGAGATAGAGTTGTGTCTCTGCTGTATGCAAATCCATATAAAGAACAGATAATCACTGTTTGCTTCTGATTAACATCTTTCTTTGCGCTCAAGGGAGCGAAGCCGCGGGCAAAAACTAGGAGCACTATAGACACTACTTTTCTCATATTATAGACTTTTTTTTTGTTTAATGTCCTCCAATCCTCATTCCCGACAAAAACAAAAAATCATTAAATTTGTTTCTGTTGGGAATGAAGATTAGAGATAAGATTATATATAGTACGGTTAATACTCATGCATCATTTGCCGCCTTGCCCAATAGGCTCGGTCGTGGGTAACGTTTTGTTAAATGTGATGTAATTATGATATATTATGATTAACAAAAAAACGTAACCAACTCACTTGCGCAACATTTTCAAAGTGTTCATGAGATTTCTGATATACTCTAGCTTTATGGAGATTCCTTCCTATTCCAGTATTCTTCTGTAAAAACACTTCACCGTGATTTGCCAACCAGTCAAGTACCTGAAACAATACCACGTTTAGTTATCAAATCATACAAATCAACGCCATTATTACGTGACAGTATAACCCCGACATAATTAAAGCATAATGATCGACCTGAAAGCCTGTAAACACGGCTACAGGTCAACCTATACAAATCCAGTTTAAGCTGATCTCTCTTTGTATAGGCTTCCCATTTAAAAAGAGGCCAGCTGGTTTTGTATAGCTTGATGTGTAGCCGTGCGCAGAACTTATATCTATAATAATATTATAAAGCTGAAGAGTTTGTTTGCTTGAACGCGCTAATCTCAGGAACTACGGGTCTGATTTGGAAAATTCTTTCAGTGTTAGATAGCCCATTTATCGAGGAAGGCTATAGGCTATATATCATCACGCACAGACCAATAGGAGTGGAGCATAAATGAAAAATGTTGCAAAATCGGGAAAATTTTAATGCAGATAAGCCGAGAAACCACGCGGGCGAAGCCGTGGGCAGAACGCTAGTCAAATATATTGACACGAAAAGACAGTTCATAATTAAATTGTATTAAATGGAATAAAATTATTTTAGCATGACGGTCACATTGTATTTTTTTATTCTGAAACATCCCTTATACACTTTAATTTCCTTATTAGTTTGGATTATTTTAAAAATTTTGCTCATAACCTAAACAGACTCGTATTATACCATCCTGCGTTTATTCGCCTAAGATGTACACCGACAGTTCGCCGGCTTGTTTATGTCCAGTATACATATCCGAACTTCGAGCTGCTATTGAGAATTTGCGTCTCTTTAGACACTTGCAAGACCTTTAACCAATGAGACAGTAGTGACTGTGTACTGACAGATAGACAGGGCTCGATTCCCAGGTCGTGCAGTGTTATTTATGTTTTTTTTTTAATTCAACCAGCTCGGAGTTAGGATTTGTGCCCAGTTCATGGCAATAACCCTTTGGTGAATATAGGCGTGATGGTATGTTATGTTATGATGGTATGTGAAAAAAATATGGATACTAACCTGCCTACAATCTTCTTTATACAAAAGCAAGGCGAGCCTCTGATGCAGCTTCAGCCTGGCTTGGTGGTACCTGGCTTCCAACGCTCTATGGTGTCCTAGTATCTGGTGGATAACGGCTAGTACGTGGTTCGCGCCAGAGCTGTAGTCAGCAGCAGGGTCGCCGCCACTGCTTCCAGCACTACTTACTGTACCGTCATTCTGGAATAATTATCATATTTTACTTAGAAGCCTTTATTTTAAGGAAACGTGCATGATGGGGGTTTGGGTTGCAGTTATAAATAATATGTAAGTATGGACTATGCGTGAATCATACTTTCATTCAAAAAAATATATATACGTGTTATTTTATATTTAGACTTAGCCGTTAGCAACCTGGGATCCAAGAATGTTCCGTTGAATCTTAAATGACATAAGGACTGATAGATTTGGTAGAAAAAGCTGTCAATATTCAATGTCATTGAATTCGACGACTTTCATCAACATCATCATTTCGTATTCGTTCATTGCTGGACGTAGGCTTTTTTAAGTGAACGCCACAGAGCTCGATCTTCAGCTTCAGCATCTTTGACGACTTTGACACAACACAATAACCGATTTGGGGGCTATTTCATGAAAGCTTTTTTAAGAAAATATCGCTTACCATATCGGCAGGATCAGTTTGATGGCACACTTGGACGAGATGATCGAGTTGATATAGCAGTTTCTTACTCGTAGAATGGACCTAAACAATCAAAAATGTAAAACTATTTAAAAAATACATAAGAATCTATAGAAATGTTGGTGTGGTTTGAAAATCTTTTGAAAATGTAAAGCAAATTTGAAAGTATAATCTAACTTAGCATTATTGTAATCTTATACCGCGTTTCCAAGTACGACAAAACATGTTACAAACAGCTACTTATCCCAACCACTCTTTGAGAGTAAGATAGATGTTTGTGACATGCTTTGTCGTCAGTGCAAACGCGGGATGAGGCAACAAATATCATGACTATAAGAAAATATATGACATGTTCATCCCCCTTCCCCGTCTAATTTGTATATCAATTAATCCTAAACTGACCTCAGTATACGCTTGGCACATGTGCTCATACAACTGGCGGTGCCTCTGCGCATGTTGCTCCAAGGCTCGCGGGTCGTTGCAGGGCGCTCCTCCCTGGCCGGTCGCCAGTTGCAACGCGACCGCACACTGGGCTCCCCAGCCGCCGACCGCTGATACATACGCCTCGGCCTTATGGTGGAATACCACAGAAAGAGACAATACTGCCGAACGCTCCTCCAGACCTACGATAAAAATAAACATGGAAATAGAGTCGACATCGGTAGTGATTTTAAAGAATTTCATAACAACAACTGCCTCAATAGTCTAGTGGTCCTAAGCGCGACTGCTACGCTAGAGGTCGTAGTTTCGATTCCCAAGTCGAGTAAATGTTATTAGCTTTTTTATGAAATTCTCAGTAGCAGCTCGGAATTTGGAATTGTGCCCGATGAATGACAATAGGCTCGCCCCCCATTACATGGGACCGAAACCTGTCGGCGAAATGTGGGTGTACATCAGTACACCTTAGCCTAACCCTACAGACGTGATAGTACGTTATGTTTTTCATAAAGACGAAAGTTTATTCTGAGTAGAGAATTTAAAAAGTCTAATAGTTAGTAGGTATGTAGTTACAAACTATCTGTAATTTATATCTATATATATATATAATATATATATCTCAGCACTTATCTACTACTACTGCGCTGTTAAAATTCTTACAAGGCTCTCTGACGAATATGAATAAGAAGTTAATTTCCACAAGTATCTCACAATCATAAAAAACTAATAATATTAATGGAGAGCTGAAAAGCTAACAGAATATTATACAAGATAGTTACTTGAGCCACTTCATATTCTGTGCATTTAATAACTCGCAATACCGAGTGTAATAAAACTCGTTATAAAAACTGTGATACAAGTATGCAATATTATTACATATCCAAGTAAATAGGTTAATAAAAACCTATAAAATTCCAAGAAAGCGGAATCTAAATTAAGTATAAAATACTTATAATTATAATAACTTATGGACGAAGTTGTGATGACGAATAACTGTCGGAAATATATCGTTAAGGAATTATAACATTTGTGCGGAAGAGAGATAAAATCAATTAACACATTACGGCACCATTGTTATTATAGAATTGCAGGAAAAATTGTAAATTACTTAATATTTTTAGAGGTACATACTTAAAAATCGTAGCAACTTATTACTCAATTTTATAAACCACATTCGTAGAACCACAGAGCAACACCACTCATACAAACCCATGAGTTACGGTAAATACAAAAAAATCTATGATGATTTTATGTATTACTAGCTGTCCGTCCGCGGCTTCGCCCGCGTGCAGTATACGCTTATCACTTAGGGGTATGAAAAATAGAAAGTAGCCGATTCTCAGACCTACTGAATATGCATATAAAATTTCATAAAAATCGGTCAAGTCATTTTTGGAGGAGTATGGTAACTGACATTGTGACACGAGAATTTTATATATAAGACTAGCTTTCCGCCCACGGCGTTGCCCGGGTGTTCGTTTCAATTTGACAGCAAAACCCCCATAAACAAAATGATCTACCATTTATTGAATTCATTTGTTACAAAAAATGTGATAAATTAAGAACCGCTCGAATTTTGTGCAAACTTCACATAAACCATCTACTAAATAGTCCAAACAAAGCCTAAACATTTGGTTTGGATAGGTGAGCCCGTTCTTGAGTTATAAAATTACAACGAAAAGTGGCATTGATTTTTATATATATTCATGATAAAATATGCCATTATACATCCCATCTTTTTAATTCAGCAAAGTCGCTAAGGAGCCCCGGTGTACAAAATAATAGATTTTGCATTGTGTCTGTGATCAACTCTCACCTGCCGACAGCTGTTTGTAGGCGCGTTCGAGGCGATGCGCAAGCGCAGAGATCTCTGACTCAGCGTAGTGTCGCTTGTCAGCTAGGCGACGC
The DNA here is from genome assembly GCA_958496365.1 of Subacronicta megacephala. Classification (NCBI taxonomy): domain Eukaryota; kingdom Metazoa; phylum Arthropoda; class Insecta; order Lepidoptera; family Noctuidae; genus Subacronicta; species Subacronicta megacephala. The sequence continues at coordinate 15,686,936 of OY292513.1, forward strand.
GCAGCCGTAGTAACTCGAGCCACGCTCGGCCGGCCGCCCCCAGTACATGCTGCTGCGAACCTAAAAACGAAAAATATCCTTACGACCTTATCTAGGTTAAAGGTAAAGTAAGAGAAGGGAAAGTACAGGAAATCACTACATAGTATAAAACAAAGTCTCCCGCTGTCTGTCTGTCCGTATGTATGCTTAGATCTTTAAAACTACGGATTTTGATGAAGTTTTTTTTGTAATAGACAGTGTGATTCAAAAGGAATGTTTATATGTATAATACATATAATATTATAGTACAGAAGTCGAGAAAACACGCGGGCGAAGCCATGGGCGGGAAGCTAGTCGTAGATATACAACACTGAAAATTGGGACAGCAATGTCTACCAATCACTAAGCCCATTTAAAAGAGTAGTTTTACCGGGTACTGCTTTGTATTTAGTTACTCACCAGTATTTGAATATTTTACATATCAATTAAGTTACAGTCCCCTTAACCGGGAATTGGAATATGCTAATATTATTGCTAACCTTAACTTTTTCCTCATGAGTCACTGTCTATTGGTGAAAACGGCACGAAAGTCTGTTCAGTAGTTTGTGAGCTTATCACAAACACATAGACGCGGCGAGGGACTACGTTTTATAATGACTGATATTTGAAAAAGAAGGCCCTATACTCCATTTGGTTAGGTACTTAACTAAAGGTAAACAAATCATAAAAAAAGGTTTTTTTATAGGGCTATTTTTCAACTTGAAACAAAACGTAACCAAAATAAATTATTTAATCATTCAAATTAATTTTCCTTTACTAGATTAGCATATTTTACTACTTTGTTTAATATTAAATGGTAATTATAAATTCTTAAGCTTGCGACCAATAAATAAATCTAATCTGATAATTATGTCATAAAGTATTGCAATGTGCCTACTAGAAAGAATCTAAAAAGACAGGAAATCAAAACCTTTTTCTGCATAATAGACTTTTGATAACTCGAAAAAATTAAGAAGTAGTACCGCGAGGAACCGCGGCAAAATAATTAACCGATGTTATATACTTAGTCGGGTAACCAGACGCCATTCGTAACAGTTTGTACTTTCGTTCGTTTTTGTGTTTCTTTTGCCGTAAATTGTATTATTTAGTTATGGTTTTGTTTGTTCGTTGTTTTTATTGATTGTTAGATGTGTTGTTATTAATTTCACTCCCAATTCATAAGATACCATTGTAATAAAGGTTGAAGAGCCCTGAACGCCGGCATTTTTATTGTTAACCTTTAGTTAAGTACCTAACCAAATGGAGTATAGTTAATTTAATTGCAGATGGTATTAAAGTACTTATAAGGTTGTAACTGTATAACACAAACATAGGCTTGGAATTAAAAACAATAGTCACCTGGCGTGTTCTTCCTGCAATCGTTTAGCGGCTGCACACGATCGACCTATCTCCACGTAAGTGGCCAGGAATGCGGTGCGGTGATTCACAATCCACTCCAACATCTGGGAGAAACATTATTTTGTAAAAACTATTATCTACAACTGAACTCAAATGATTACTGATCTCTTATTTTAATATTAAGCGGCGGTAGCCTAGATGGCTAGGGCGTCGGATTTGCAATCACGTGGTTGCCGGTTCGAAAGTCACCCATTGCACTACCGACGTGGACCCACTTGTAATAGTTAACAAGAATACTAGTAATGTGCGACCCACATTGCTAGTACGCTTTAATAAAACTTATTCAACGACACATGTTCACAGGAAACTTGTTATATAATCATTGTTTTCTTCTCTCAATGCAGTGCAAAAACTTCACTTAAAGGTGTACACATCGCGTTCAAATTATTAATTATATCACACGTTAATATTATAATAAACTCACTGAAATTGATTGATAAATAGAATATATCTTCCGATATTGGTTTCTAAGCTATATTATTGTTCTTTATTTCAACGAATTAACTTACAACATTTCGGTAAAAATTAAAGAAGAATCCTCATCAATTAATGATCATAAGATCATTATTTGCAATAATACTAAGGTCTTTATTTCCGATACTACAAAAGTGTTGGTTTGTGCGCATACCTTTTCACAGTCCTGTTCAAAGAGCCGAAGCTGGAAGCACTGGTCGAGCTGCATCTTCTTGTGTTGCCAGAGCTTGTGCGCGTGCGAGTGTGCCGACCGTACGGCGGAGAGTTGGGCTCTCACGGCGGCTGGAGAGCCGCAGTGGAACGCGGCCTCGCCTCCGCTGCCGCTAGCCTCCGAGCACACCGCTTCCGCCGCCTCTAGGCGCTGCAGGACGCGCTCACCTAGCGAAACAACGTAAACCAATGTTAAGACCTTGTGCACTTACATAATTTTTATAAAGTATACATAACTAGCGAGGTTCAATTTTAAATGTAAACCATGCAGAGACCCACTCTAATACAAAAAAGAATAATCAAAATCGGTCCAGTTTTTATGGAGCAGTACATTGACATACACAAGTACTGAAGAATGAGAATACAAAAATAATGACACAACATCCCGTGTTATCTAGTTTTTACCAAACCCATGAAATTTCTCGAAAGCCTTTCTTATCAAATAAAAAGGGTAACAAGAATGTTATTGGTATAATTTTAGAATATAAATATTCCGAGTGAGGGTATCGACTATCGAATATTTGCGCAGGCCAACGAAAGACAAAACTATTAGGAAACATTAACGCAAGAAAGTGCTTCTGATATACAACATTTAATTTAATTAGAATAAAAAAAAACAACAACACTAGGATTTCCCCCTGCATCGTAGGATAAATAATCCTGGAAGAAGTTAGGGTAGGCCTTTGCCCTGCAGTGGGAAACGAAAGAGGATACATAAAAAAAAATCGTAGGTCACCCGCAACCATTAGGACATCAGGTCATACAAATATTAGTTTCTTCAAAATCCGTGGCGCAGACGCCGGTCGGAGACTACTTCAAACGTGTCGTCTAACTGTATTGAATAATTATATTGCACAAAAGTATTATGTTAACTCGGTCAACGGAGTCGCAAATCAAGCGGTAACTCATTATGGCTGGTGTTGTTAACCGCACCGTGCTCGAAACAGCAATGAACTGAAAATTGCAGAAACAATATTTTCTACTAGTTATATCTTCCATCTTTAGTAGATAAAAAATTAAATGGATATAAACTACGTATTAATATTAAGCGTCCCACGCCGCATCAAATACTAAATGGATTTTCATGCACTTTCCACCAATAGATACGAGTGATTCATGAAGAAGGTTTATTAGATGTATAATTTGCAAAGGTTTTGTATAAAACTGGTATAAACAGTGTTTTATTTATTATAATAGACTGAATAAAGAATCTCATGAAAGCCGTTAAATTAGTGAAATTTTAACTTTATTTCAATGATACAAAGGAACAAGGACTTTGTGAGAAAGACTTTGGATATAGTCTAAATGATAAACGCTATCATTATACGTATAATAATAAATAAATAATTTAACAATTACGCTGAATTAAAATAACTATATTAACATGACTATACCGCGGTGAAGGCGTATTTGAACTGGCGAAAAACAACATACGATAGATTCCCACGATTTGTCCTCCCGTTCTAAGAAATACCTAGTTGAATGAGACCTTAACATTACATTATCGTCCATAATACAAACTAAACGTCATACCAGGCTGTTCAGGAAACCACAAACAATCGAAACACATCACTAAGGACCATAACACGACACCCTTCAGTGTTCTGCTACAGCAACTAGCGCGTGCGCAGACAATTCGCACCGAAACCAGAGGTTATACAACAGCTTGACCACTTCGACTGCCTGCCCGCCGTTCAACCGTGACACAAAACATTGTATGAATCAAAAATAAATAGACGTCTAATTCCGCAATTTAGCGTTTTCTAATGCACTTCATCACATATTATGTACATACTTTAAACGTATATGGATACGTAATTACGCGATATGTAAACACTTATATTTAATTACCGAGTTTCATTAACCCTTCAAATAATACTATTTTATAATTATTGGTATATGAGGAGGAGGAGGCCTTTGCCCAGCAGTGGGACAGCAAAGGCTAGAAAAAAAATATGGAAGTACCTTGGCCCTCGAGTTCGTCGACGGGGACCTTAGCGAGCCGTTTGCTGATGTCTGCATGCGCGTCGATTGCTCTCCTCGCTCCCGTGACGTCATCGGCAAAGTCGGCTCTAGCGACATCCTCTTGTAGATCGTCAAGCCTATCGAGAAGCTCGCCAGCTTGCCACATTAGCTCCTCCAAAGCCTACAAAACACAACCTTTATTAATGTAATTCACAATAAAATAGCTTACTATTTAATTTGATATTGTAGGCTTGCATTTAATTGCTTCATACAACTTGTACCGAATATAGAGGTCCCTCAAATGTATGTAGGTAGTTCGCTTTATAGGTATGACTTCTTCACTCTCTGAATAAGGGTATCCAACTAACAATAGTACGACTGCGCATTATTTACGTCCCGCTTACTAGTCGCGAGGAGTGGTGGCGAGTGGAATGGATACCTGAAACATTTTACCATCCTATGCTAGTCTCCCTAAATTTATTTTATGTTTGTCTCATGTGTCCGTCACGAATGTTACTTATATAAAATAGTTGAAGGAGTCATTTAGATACAATCAGCAAGATTTTATCTAGCCACAACAGTGATGATTCTAATTAAAGTACCTATGTCTATGTCCAATGTAGTTGTCATTTGTATTTAAGAGCTTTAATAACCATACGTACAGGCAGCTAATAGTCAATGCCATGTGATGTTGTTTTGTTATGAAAAAGTGACGGACGTGATTATAAGAGAAAAATTATAGCTTTGTGAAAATAATCAGATATTTTATTTGAGACCGAACCCATATCCGTACAAATGCATCGTTTAAATTAAATTGTATTTAAAAATACTAACTTAATGCGAATATGTTGTGCGTTTTATGCATCTCCATAAACATAGAAACACACATGTAGCTAGTATATATTAGTATCGCTAGTTTAAGGACCTAATTTCAGTGCTAGTTATTTATCCAGGTTACGTCGTGAATCAAAGAAACATAATTATAATTCGTGTATTTATACACGCGCTTTATAAACAGTTTCACCAACGCGATGATGATGACGTCATTACCATCCGACTGTGCGTGGTATGAACACATATCGCGCCATTCGGAAAGATCTGGGCAATATGGTAAGTACGATAGCATTACTCACAATCTTCAATCAAGAATTCCTGGAATCGTAAAATGTAAACTTTCAAATAATGAAAGAATTGCTTACCAATCTAAGATCAATCCATTGAGCGTGATCATATTGCAGTGTACCATCTAAATCGGGTGTTAGTTGTGAACTATCTATCACTTTAGGCAGTGCTTCTAAGCTAATCATGGTCGTCTGAAAGAAAAGAATCAGAATAAAATCTATAAAATGCTTATTTAATTAGAAAATCGTGATTAAGTTTATGATACTTACCTCAAACTTGTACTTATGTGCTCCTATAGTTGTGCGTTGCTTTTGCCAAAAATTATCAGGTTTAACTACCAATGCCTGATGGACGGATGAAGGGAAGTGTTCTTGCAGAACTTTTAATATTGGTTTTATTGCTGCCCATGCTGAACCTCTCATATCAATCAATATCGTAAATCCGAGTGATCTCACAGAATCGCTAAAACAAAAAGCAAAAAATAAACTGTTTAGGGGTTAGGCTACAATCCACCCATGCTAGTCTAGCTGGGTAGATAGCACACGCTATTGATAGAACTCTCAGCCATTTTCTCTTCAGCATGAAGATCTTCGCCCCCATAGGATCTCGATTATCCCGCAAAATAAAAATGCCTTTTAATCGCGTTAATCAGGAATAATATGTTTCTCATGTTGAAAGAAATATTAAAATCGGGTCAGTAGTGTCAGTTTCTTGATTACAAAGAAACTTTCTCTATGTAATATAAGTAGAGGAGTATAGATTAATATGCTATGCCTTACTACTTGCAATGGTTTGTTTATTAGTTATTCAAGGAATCAGCCCATGGGAACAAATGAATCTAAAGCTGAATGGAAAATAATTTATAAAACCACAGAAAACCCTCAATGTTTGCACAGAATTACTCTGAAGTTGACTAGTATGTGTCAAGAACCTATTGTTTCAGTTTCATGTTGATATGAGCAAAATGTTCCATTATTCACATTTTCCAAGAAATACTCTAGCGAAGAAAAAGCAACATTGATACTTTAACACTCGAAATGTCGAAGAAATTTTAAATTTTGAACAGTAAAATAATTTCACAAGGATTATTTTGGTCACATATATTTATCATACCTGCTTTTAATTGGCCATAATATTGTAACTGATTTCAACCTATGTTTGTATTTAGCTATAAGTATTCCCTAAAATTTAAATTTAAATAAAATATCTGAAGTGGATCATTGAGTAACTTATACTTTTACTACATAACTTTCAATTATTTAAAAAATGTCTGTTACTAATCAAGAGTTATACAGCTCCAATGAAAACAAACACAATCTTAAACATAACATTAACAAGCATCTTTGTATACCGTGTTTAATGCAAAATAATAGTTAAATATACATTATTTAAAATTATTTACCTAGGTATACTGATCAAGTAGTGCAGCAAATGCCTATAGTCATCTGGCGCGACTCGGTCTCGCCTGGAATTCACCGGGAACCATATAATGGGCCCCCCTCGGCGGTCGCGGCCGCCAGTCAAGGCTGCCATCCGCTCCTGGAGTAGCGGGAGCACGTCCAGAGCGCGCGCTCCAGCCTCCATGGCTGCCCCTACTCAGCAACCACTCTGGAGAAGCCTATATTCATAAAAATCATAGTTAATTTAATTTCGCATTTCAACTATTACTAAGAAGCCTCAAGAACTTTAATGGACTCTTGAAATATGATACCACAATGATCATTATTCATGTAACAAAACACATTAGCAAGTTATGATTGACTTCCATTGCACATGCAAAGAATATAAATAAAAACGGTTGTCTAGTAGTTCACAATGCAATCTGCACTTGGTAAACTATTTGAATTGAATCACATACTTTCTATGTAATAAGCCATGGCTGACCGCATTATAGCTCATTTATTTTTAATATTTTATAAGTAATAAATAATGCCCATTTTGGCAAACCAGCTTCAGGTAATATTTTTCTACGGACTTATGAGTATAAGATATTCAAATGTTACTATAATTTCTTTACATAATTATTATGAAATATTTCAGTTTCAGTTTTAGAATTATTTCAGATTGTTTTGCACTTAATGAGCTCTTAGAAAGTGAAAAATATATTATGTGATTGTTTTTTATGTACATTCTAGTCATGAATCACATTATTCAATTATACTTGGTTTCCCAACTGTGTCAGCTTTGGCAATAAAGTTCTTGCAAAATCTAAATATTGTATGACTAAATATTATTACCTTAAACCTTATATTATGTTAAGTTTTTGGTACATTTTGCTCATAGCTATACCATTGTAACAAAAATCTGCAAGTTTGATTACAAAACAAGGTAAAATATATTAAAACAAATGTAACTTCAGATAGATGTTTTACTTAACCATTGTATAATTTTACATAAGCAGAAGGCTACCTTATTTATGTCATAATCAATTATTAGAACAATATAATGATATGCAACCACTTTACTAACCTCAGTTATCAGGAAAGAGCTATGGATTCCTTACATTAATGTTTGTAAAAGTCTAATTGCCTTGGTTACTCAACGGGCTTATCAAATTAATTAGTAAATTTAACTAGTTGACCTACAATGACTCACGGCCATATTTTCTGATAAATGTACCAAAATAATTGGTAACTTCCACTGTTTGCAGAAGTTACCTTGAGGAATTTCATGATTCAGATGAACTTTAGAGTATTTTATCATTTTAATAATCAAGAATGAATGCCTAGGTATTTATGATGATTTGTTTTGAATATCTTCTAAAAATAATAATTATAACTAGTTTCTTTTTAATAAATCATCTATTTGATAATGAGGAACCACAAACAACACTTTATTATCTTTTAACTTGTTATTTTATTGGTTGTACAATAAAATCCATTATTGTTGTAAGTTAAATAATAAAAATATGTATTGTTTAAGCATTGTTTTTACATACAGTTTTTTTTAAGTGTTTCAAAACCATGATGTACTGGTGATCACACTACCTACATTGTTATCATAATTATATAAGGACATCACCAAGGACATGAAAATATTCAGTAATGTACCAACAATTTATACCAAAAGAAAAACATCTGCCCCTAAGGCTACTCTTTGACCGAACATTTGACACCATGATCACTAAAATTATGTTTATTCAGTGTGTTTATTGAAATTTCAGTTGTATTTAACATTTTGAACACAAATTGAGTAATAACAAAATACTTGTAATAAACTATGTTTACATCTATGTTTAGGTCAGCTGTTATGTGATGACTTATTAGATTTACCTACCGTATTTCTTTGAGGATCTCTACTATTTGTGTAGACACGATGTCTTACGATGGTTATATCATTTGAAATTTGTGAAAGAATCATTGAAATACATTCCCAGGACTTATTAACAAACAAAGGTTTCCTCTACTTACAGTCAATTGAATTGGTTTACGAGAAAACTAAAGTTCTTTGTAAAGTTTATGTCCAACGCCAAGGAGGGTCGCGGTGCTTGTATTGTTGAATATTATGAAAGAACATTGTCAAATTTTAATTATATCGTGTAAATAGTACTAATTATAAATTGTAAGCCGCACTCCTCTGTCTCGAAACATTTAAATGATAATTTTATTAAACGCTGATGACAAATGGTTGGAGATATAGCTACCTATGTCACAACAAATAACCTCAGCCATCAATTGGAACTAACCGTGGTGACTCAAAGCTGCTCGTTAGTCAGGTATAAAAGGTTCGGCACGCATTATTGTCACTGTAGTTTTTTGCACTTTAACATTCGTAAAAAATATATTCATTACTGTCCGTAAACTTATAAAAACACACAAGCTGCACGAAAATGACAAACCGAAGAACACCAACCACCACCACAATGGCGCGCCGCCAGGGCTGTTCGTGTTCAGTGTTCATTCTTTCGTTTAAACTTCAAAAAACCGGTAATTTGTAACGGATCTGGAACTGAACATCACTACTTTTTTGTTAGTACTCTAGCATGTCATGTAGGTAGGTGTGTATGTAATCATGTGAATATTATTCCTTCGTAGGTAATTAAATTACAAATAAATAATTTTATTTTCAAAAATACTTATTAAACCATTTTTGACCATTTTAGACTGGGATGAAAAGTTTTTTTTTTTTGGAAAAGTTATCCTATTTTATTTTACAAACATGTTTTTTCATTTTAAATTTTTAAACTGACCTCCCATTGTAAAGGTTTTCCGCACGATTCAAGGGCAACCTATAATGGTTTTGTATAGCTCGATGTTTAGCCGTGTGTACACACGGGTACAAGTTAACCTATACAAATCCAGTTTAAGCCGATCTCGCATTTTATTGGCTTCCTAAAAAATAAGAAGTCAGCGTAAGCTTGAAATCCAAGGGTATAAAATTATTTCATATGCGGAGCGGATGATACCACCTTAACTTTTGAAGGAGATTCTTGGGATAAAGTTTTCTATTTAGCTAAGACCGGCTTCAATAGAGTCTGTCATAGGCTTGCAGCAAATTCATTCACTTTTAATGCTAATAAAACCAAGTACATACAGAAGTTTTTGTAACTAGATAGGTATGGTTGATGTGATCGATCACCTAGCTTAGCTCGCCCAATAATTGTTTTTACATGAAACATGAAATTCTTTAACGTGGATTGCATTTGGAGTTGCCTGTTAGAAATGGTCACGTAAAGGAAAAGAGTTATATCCTCTCAAGACGTTAGGTTCCATCCGGTATAATTTTTTTCCGATTGTTTCGGATATTATCGTCTAGCACTAACTACCATATTTGTTTACATCTTTACATCATTAATGTATTGTTTTAGTTGAAAATGTGACGTTTAATACGGTTCGAATGGTTGTTTTTTTTTTTTAAATCTTACAATTACTAATTTTCGTCGCTCATTAAGTACACGCGGCTACAGGTCAACCTATTCAAATCCTGTTTAAGCTAAACTCGCATTTTCAAGGCTCCCCATACAATAAGAGGCCAGCCTGAACTCGTTTTGTATAGCTTGATGTGTAGTGTAGCCGTGCGTACTAGTATTCTTGTTAACCCCTCGTACTAAGCTCTATGCTTGTATTACGGATGGGCAACTACATGATCGCAAGTCCGACGCCCTAGCCATTGGGCTACCGCCACTTGTATTAATTGTATAGTGTACTGTGAAATAAAATATTATAATACACACTGAATACTAAAACATTGCTTAAAAATCGTTATCATACCAAAAACTTGTCAAAAGCTATGGAAACTCCCAAAAACAAAAAAAAATATTTCTATTTCGAATACAGAAGGTAATAATTATAGTTATATCGAGTAGAGTCAATTTATCGATTTGAGTTCACCGCATATATTCGGTCTCTTAAATCATTGTAATAATAAAGCCTATATCTCATTGACAATTTCAAAGGGTACCCGGAACTAAGAGCGTAACTAACATTCGGCTGGTTTAATGCTCTTTTTATATGGCACATGGCAATAAGTTCTTTCTCTCTCTTTCTCTTTGGGCGCCAAATTAATCAACTTTTTTTTTAACTTAATGGTAAATTGTGGCATCAACTATAATGTTGAATACATTGCCGGAATGGCTAGAAGCGCGTTACCCATCCCGGGCATGGGCAGCTGACATCCATCTGCTACCAGCCAACTTCTTAAAATCGTCGTCGGGCCAATTTTGGTTGCCTATTTTTTGTATTTTAGTCTCGTTTATTTATTAGCAAAACAAACGCTGCTTACAATTATATGGTGGGTGACATAAATATAATATATTTTGCAGTCTACAAATCAAAGATTCGCTTCCTAATTCACTAGCCTCATACAAGTCTTTCTATTATAATCAATTAAATCTTGTAAGAGAAATTGGCTACACGAGTCAGATGTGCATTTGGTGAATTCAAAATTGAAAGTGTGATCAGACAATGGAAAGATAAATCACTTCAGAATAATTAGGTATATGATCAATGTTGTATATTGATCATATACCTAATTATGATTGATTCTCCTGTTGGCCTCCTTCTCCATTGTTCTTTCCCAACTGCAAAATTTTCCCGAGATAAATTTAGTCTTAAACTTTAAGAAAATTAACATTTTAGAGTAATAAGACCAATTCGATGCTAAGCCGTCCAGAAATTTTTGCAGCTCCTTCAGCAACTTTGCCATAAGGACTATATCGTCCGCGATCCATAAGTGAGATATGCTGCCGAAGTCATATAACAGTAGATCGACATGAACACAAACTAATAAATACTACGTATGGCATGAGCTCCATAATCAGAACAGGAATTTTGTATGTATGGTATGATAACGGTCCTTATAAGGAATAAATCTAGAGATAAGTTGCCCGTAAAAAACCGTAAAAAATTAAATGAAATGTAATTGGGATGTTTTTGTATGAAAATGTATCAAATGCTTCACAATACAAGTACAACCCTTATAATATATTCACATCGGTTGACTGTTAACAGTTCACTCGATTATGATATAAATCGAATGTTGGATTAAAAAGTTACGGTTAACTTCGTCACTCCGATTCAAGCACTAGTTGAGAGTGTTTATTGATTTTTTGACATTACTGCAAACTTCGGTAAAATCTGGGCAATTTGAGATTTTATTATTTTTAGAAGATTGATGTGTAAAACAATCAGAATGCGGTTACAAGTGCTTCAGGTATATTCCACAGAATATTTTCCAAAAGTGTGTTTTCTCAAAAATTACAGTACAGTCATTAAAAACAATTTGCAATGTAGGTACACCGTAAAATTCATCAGCGAATAAATATTTATCTCTTACTTCTGCTTAAATTACTGCGTATATGTTTACGTTTAGAGATAGCTCTTGCGAATATAAGCCGCTACTACTTTCATTTAGTTTTATTTATATCAATTAAATGAAAGTTATTGATTAGTTCAGGAGCAATGCAAATTCTCGTAAAGTGATAATATTAAACAAAATATAATTATACATTTAAGCTGTGCCTCACGGTGATACCCGCGCTTATCCTAAGACTGTAGGAATTTCCTTAAATCCTCTGTAAGAGCATGCATTTACCTGGAACCTTAAAATTTTAAATTTTGGTCATAGATGGTGTGAGTTGGGGGTGGGTGGTATTTTATTTTTATATATAAGTTCTCAGTAGTCAGTCACCTGCATTCACAAACAATACCGTGAGGTGGAAATCATGATCCTTTATGTTCTAGTGCCTCACAGTATTGTTTCTGAATATAATGAACTTTTTGTGTTCGTAAATCCTATATTCCTTATATTGGATTACTGAAGTGTTCTGGATGTTCATGTGTGCATAATTTCAGTAGATATATGCAATATTATGTTATACTTATGCTGTGCAAATTGTGAATTGCGGAACTTATAATAAATAGTGATGCGAAGGTGCAAGCTTTTGTGCATATTATGTTAACCATTCTAATATAGCCAATGATTTCAATGTGATGCACAATGGTGACTTTGCAGAAGTAATAAGACAACCACCATGGCTCAAAGGATGCAAGTGCCGGAGTTAAGATGTATGGAACCAGAGAATTATAAGAAATACTTTCGGGCATTATGTTGGAGTGGAACCAAGTAAGTGTTAAGCTTTAGAAAGTGGATACATTAAATATTATTTGAGATTTAGTGAGGAATGGCAGCTCTTAGCCCAAGAAGCAGTTAAACCATAGTGTAATAAAATCTATAGTGGGCGCACTCCTTTGTCTGGGTCGAAATGCCGACAATCGTCTAGACATTGAAAATAGCTTAGGGTTGTCGCATAAAATAGGAGGATAAGGACTTACTTTTACTTTTTAACCCCCGACGCAAAAACTATGGGGTGTTATAAGTTTGACGTGTCTGTGTGTGTGTGTGTGTCTCTGTCTGTGCCATCGTAGCTCCCTAACGGATGAACCGATTTTGATTTAGTTTTTTTTGTTTGAAAGGTGATTTACAGGTGATAATGATTGTAAGTTCAAATTAATCTATGTGTTAGTAGTAGTATTGATTTCTAGCAAGATATTACCTTCACGATTTATTGTTTATTCTTCTCGCGACAGGCCCAAGTGATTAAATAAAACAGGGGTTAAAATCTCCAGTTTGTTTATACCTTTAGAGATGTTGAACTGACAAATATTTGCGACATTTATTGCTTGATGATTTTAAATTTCGGTTGTTAAATTTCGGCGGGACGCCGCACAGTGTGTTATTTTGCCTTAGTTTCGGACATGTCAGTTTTATTTTTTATTTTTATAGATAAAACCTTAATAAAGCATTCTCAAAAATACCTGTATTTTTAATTCACTTAATTTGGGAGATACAAATATTTTAGTGAAAGGTCACTGACCTTCTTGAAAAAGATTTTCGCCTGTATTTTTTTAATAAAGCATATGTCAGTCTCTTGAAAATTACAAGTTAATTGTTGGTTTGAAATATATACACTGTAAAAATTGCAAGTCCCTAACGTCCAAGGAACGAGAATAAATAATGATTTCGTTAATAAACAAAATTGTTTTTTATAAAATTAGCTATTTACGGGTCGCGTTTTTTTCTGTTTGCATAATGTAGTGTTGTATAGTACCTTCAACATGAGAAAATTTTAAATATGTATCTAGCGAGATCTTGGAGATATTGCGTTTCTAAGTTTTTTTAAAATTTCTATGGAAATAGGGTTGTCCCAAAGTATGAAGGTAGTCAATATTTAAGTTGATTACTTCAATCAGTTATGTGAGCCAATTCTCTTTGATTTTTTATGTTTATGACGTTTACTAAATGTCAATAAGGATCCGATGATTCTAATGTGCGGTAAACAAACTATGTAAAGTATCATATGCACATCACTATTTAAATCAGCAATTGTTAATACATTCATACATACACTCACGCCTTTTTCTCACAGGGGTAGGCAGAAACTATGGACTGCCACTTGCTACGACTTGCATATTTCTTTCGCTTCTTCCATATTCATACATCTTTTCATACACAAGCGGCGGTTGCGAGTACTACGCACCTGACCTTTTTGGAGAACCTCGCCGATAAGATCGGAGAACGTCCTTCTAGGGCGACCTCTCCCGACGCTGCCACTAACATTCGCCTTGTAAATTCCATTCGTTAATCGTCTTTAATTCATTCTATCGACATGCCCAAACCATCTTAGCATATTCAATAAGTGTCACTATATCATATTTCAGTCCGCAACGTTGTCTAATCACACTATTTCTTAGTCTGTCATTCCTAGTTACACCGCACATACTACACAAGGAACGCATTTTCACAGCATTTATTCCACTTTCATGTCGCTTCTGCCATACCCAACATTCACTTCATTGCTAATACCTGGCTCAAAAATAATGAATCACAATAAGTAATATTTGCATGAAGTAAGTATTGTATGTTGCACACAGGTGTGGTTGACAACCCACACTTTTAAAATTCAATATTTCCGAAATCCTGGGTTTGTTGTATCTGTTTTTTTTTGTGGCGATAGTTATTATTGTGATCAACATTTAGGTATTAAAAAAAACGCGACCATGAAGAGAATCATTGGTAAAAAAATATTTACTACATCATAGAAAATTAATTGTCACGTCTGTGAGCAAGATTTTTACAGTTTTCAAGAAAAAAATGGTTCTTATAATAAATTTCTATCACACCTAAAAACATTTAGTGAAAAAATCAAATCCAAAAACAAGATATTGCGTTTTTATGGTTTTTAATATTTTTTCTCGATTTTATTTATTTCTCTTAAACTCGTAGTCAGAGCCGGGGCGGAGTTTTATTAATAGTCTTGTTAGAATGTTAGCTTTCCAAAAAACACATAAAACGAGCATGTCCGCAACTAAGGCAAAATAACACACTGAGTCGCAACGCTGGTTGGTGCGTAACTAAACGCGATCCGGGGATTTGCCTTAATTTCTTGTAGTTGATTTTAGAGTACAGGTTACGTATCTATAGTTTTTAATATAATTGACTGAAATAGTATAGGAGTTAGGTTTTAGCATTTGCCTAACGAGGACGAACCCTTCTTTATCCCACGCAATATCCTTCATTGAAGATAGATTTAAAACAAATAGTGATCAAATTCAATCGTAAATGTTTTTTTATTTTGACTTTCACTTTCTGCAATATTTTTTCATATAAACTTAAACTATAAACTATCATGTACACGTGACAATTTAAACAGGCAATTGCTAATACCTGAAATAATTAAAAATAATTAATCACATTTAGTAAGTATTATATGTTGCACAGAGGTTTGATCGACAACCCTAACCCACAATTTCAAAATTCAATATTTCCGAGATCCTGGGGTTGTTGCATCTGTGTTTTTTTGTGGCGATAGAAATGATTGTGGTCTACAAATACGTTTTTAAAAAAAACGCGACCATGAAGAGAATCGCCAAAAAAAATCATTGTGACCTGTGTGAGCAAGATTTTTAAAGTTTTCAAGAAGAAAATGGTTTCTTCAATCAATTCCTATCACACCTTAAAACAGTTAGTGTAAAAATCAAATCCAAAAACTAGATATTGCGTTTCTATGGTTTTTAAGGATTTTTCTCGATTTTATTTATTTCTCTTAAACTAGTTGTCAGATCCGGGGCGGAGTTTTAATAAGAGTTTCGTTTAATTGTCAGCTATCCAAAAAACACATAAAACGAGCATGTCCGCAACTAAGGCAAAATTACACACTGTGCGCCGCTCTGCCCCGCAACCCACCTCATCATTGACCCGTCTAGACGGCGAGTTGCCCCACTATTAGATTTCATTACACTATGGTTAAACTTTATTTTACTTTTATAATGATCATCTTCGGCTTCATATTGAGTTGTGAATAGAATTTTATTGAGAACATACATACATACCATCACGCCTGTATTCATCGAAGGGTTAGGCAGAGGTGTACTAAATACACCCACAATTTTGCTGGTATGTGTAATTCCCATGTAAGAGCGAGGGTGCCCTTTGCCATTAACCTGGCAAAATTCAGACGAGTTGCTGTTGAGAATTTCATAGAATAACTCAATAACACTTGCTCTACCTGGGAATTGAACCTAAAAATACCTTTATTCTGTTCTCTAGAATTTTGTTATATTCATATCATTGTTTATATTCATTAATAATTTAAGGAAAGAAAAAAGATCCCACAAAAGAATTGGCAAGAAAGAAAAACTCCGGCGTTTAAAAGGAGGCAGCACACTAGCTATTTGTTATGCACCCGCACTTCTGGGTAACCCATCCCAATTTGCCGTATATGCCTGCGTCCGAAGATCCATACTATCCCGCTGGAAACATCTCCAAGGTTCTGTCGCTGAGCTGTCTGATGACAGCGACAGTGATGAATCCTCACCAATACCAACAAGCAAATTACCAAAGGTGACATTTTTATAAAATAAATTTTAAATTGCTAAGCTCACCTATGTTACCACGTGAAATGTGTTGTCAAATGTCTCGATTTTTATTCATTCCCAGATCACAGGAATTGGGCTTCGAGCCGTCATCTCCTTAATATCGCAAGCGCGAATTACAAACGCAAACTTTTGTGAACATGCGCTGTCAGCTCTTCTGGACGTTCTGCAGGGACATGCCCCTGAAGAACTTGCTCAGGAACCTACAGAGGTGAGTTTTGCATGAAACTGCCAAGTTTTATAATAATATTATAAAACAGATAATTAACAAAAATATAAAGTGTCACAGTATGTAGAAGTACTAAAAGGAGTAGCAGTACTTAATAGGTGGTAAAGGTAGTGGTAATGTTTACAGATTATAACCAACCTACATAGTATGCTCGTGGAGGTCGCCAGTGGCAGTGGAACGACCGGCAAGGCGGAGTTGCCTACCAATCTCACAGCGCTTAGTAGCTCCTGTCTCATTGCACTTTCTGTCGGAAGAGGCGAAGCGGAACTCATTTTGAACGCTGTGGCATCCCTTATTATGTCCTCAGCTGCACTTTCTGACCAGTACCTTCAGGTAATTTTGATGAGCTGTCATAATATTTATATGACATTTTCTACTGATTGTTCTTAGACAAGAGGTATGTTAAAATGTGTCCTCGTTTGCAGATACCATCAAACCTAATTACTCTCCAGCGCAGCGTCCAATCCGTAATACTCGGCTCTCCGTCCCGCAACCTCTGGTTGAACTATGGCGTCCCGCATCAGTGTTTAGTCAATAGCTTCCCTGTGGATCTTCCTGCACAGCTGACCGCCGGCTCGGGGGAGCTCGTAGTCCGATCGTTAGTTTCCGACGGCTGCTTCCTATACGTCTTTACCTCTAAAGGCTTGCTGAAAATAGGTTCAGGGTATGGCAGCTCCATAAGGCAGCATGTTTATTTGTACAAGCCAGACTTCTTTGCTAGCGATCGGCATGGCTGGCTAGGTTATTGTAAGGTAAGTGTTATGCCATAGAGTAAGATATTGCCATGTTGTGGCATAATTTTAAAATTAGAGGTATTTACTTATAGTTTATATATAATTTATGTTACAGAATAAATTATATCTAAGGATAGGCAGGAAAAAGACTGATGTTTTTGAAATAGATAGAGAGACTTTGGAAGTGAGAAACATTATAAGGCTGGAGCCTGGACAGCCGGCCCCAGTTGAACCCAAGTCCGCTGTTTTCACGGACGGAGCCCAATTAGGACTGATATTATTAACTAATTTCGTAAGTACTGGTTTCTGACACTTATACACGAGAATATAAGACATTGAAATAAAAATACTTTGTACGGATTTTATGGTATCAGTTAACCATGGACGCTGTAAAGGATCTGACACGAACACTTACGAAATTATTGAAATAAAACTAATCAGAAAGAGTAGTTTTATTTCAATAATTTCGTAAGTGGTACTTTTTTAAAACAATACTCAAAATGTATGATTCAGTTTCGTAATGAAATCTCTGTTAATATTTAGTGTTTTAATAAATCTTGTTTATTTATACAGGACAACCTTACAATACGATTGTACGACGCTGACACAAAGTCAGAACGAAATGAAGGCACGGCTACCACGACGCTTACGTCACAGAAAGAGATAAATGTCCATCTTCTAAGACGAAGGACCCTTGTGCTCGGTCGAAGTCCGTTCGAAGATGGTTTGTCAAGGAGGGCGGTGGAACTCGATGCTCCGGTTGCTATGCAACTGGATGATTGTGATGAAGACCCATTGATGAGCATATACGGTGGCCAGGACTTTGCACTTCTTACTACTGCTTCTGGAAAGGTAAGAGAGAATGGTGCTAGTCTTATTGATTTATAAGTGTCTGGGAGATTCTCCATATCACCAAAAATCTATAATATTTTCTGTCATGCAATGCTCTTCTCATTGTAGGTTTACTACACTGGTAAAGGAGCTAGCCTCGGGTATAAGGCAGCTTCGCCTCAGACTGGGCGATGGACGTTGATGAAGGAGACCATATTTTCCAGGAATGAAGCACCCAACGTTAAGAGATGCAAAGTTATACAGGTGATCTTTCATGGCATAAAAATATATTTGAGTTTCTGTATTAAACTTACCTGACAAATTTAATGCAATTATGTTTCTAATGGAATTTATTTGAATGTGTTTTCTTTTATCGTACTTCAATTATGGTAGACATAATTATACACTTTTATGTAATATCTAACACAGATCTAGAATAATGAAATTACAATTATGCATCATTGTTTCTGAGTTAGAGCAAAATAGTGTGAGCAAAAGGAAAAAATAGGAATGTGAAGCTTACGATATTACTGAAGGAAGATGTGTATGTCAAAATTAATTAAAGTCATGAAAAAAGCGTTATATTCAACGTTATATTTAAGAGCGTACTCCTTTTAAAGGCCGGCAACCCACTTGTGACGCCTCTGGTGTCGCCGTCTGCTCGTTTCTCATAAAAAACGATTTCTAGTGGTCAATATTATATACTATTTAAATATTTGCTTCATCACAGGTGGCAGTCGGCCACGAAGGTGTGCATGCAATCTTAGTGCTGGACAATGGCACAGCACTGTTCACGGGAATTGCGCGCCGCGGTGAGGACGGCGATGCTATGAAGCACCGGCGACAACCCAAGCCTACGCGCCCCAAGAAGATATTCAAGGTAATATAACATTCCATAAACCCTGCATTCCCCGAATGTAATTCAGTATATAATATAATAGCAATATTTTAAAGTACTGTTTGTCTGTTTGTTCCGAATCTTTCACTGGCAGATAGGTGATGGTATAATGAGCAACTTAGGCTATAATTATCACGCTATGTCCCTCAGGAGCGGAGTAAAGCAAAGAAAGGTAAAGTCGGAACCGCGGGCTAAAGTTATTAATATCATAATAATCTAAAAAAAAATCTGTGCTAGGCACGGGTCTATTTTCGAGATTCTTCACTATCACAACATAGTATAAAACAAAGTCGCTTCCCGTTGTCTGTCTGTCTCTATGTATGGTTAGATCTTCAAAAACTACGGAAGGGCATTTGATCCGGTTTTTTTAATAGATAGAGTGATTCAAGAGGAAGGTTTATATGTAAAATACAATCAATACATACATATTACAATGCAGAAAAGTCGAGGAAACACGCGGGAGAAGCCGTGGGTGGAAAGCTAGTAATAACATAACATACCATCACGCCTGTATTCCCCGAAGGGTTAGGCAGACGTGCACTTAATGTACACCCACAGTTCGCCGGTATGTTTAGGTCCCATGTAATAGGGGGCGAGCCTATTGCTATTCACCGGGCACAAATCCAGACTCCAAGCTGCTACTGAGAATTTCATAGAAAAAACCCAATAACACTTTGCTCGACCTGGGGATCGAACCCAAGACCTCTAGCGTAGCAGTCGCGATTGGGACCACTAGACCAACGAGGCAGTCAGAAAGCTAGTAATAAATTATATGTTTTAGGCGGAAGGTCACTTCATCCTGTATGCAGCATGTAACTACGGCTCCACCGCTTTAGTCACAAGGCAGGGACATTTACTCATGTTCGGCAAAGATACACAACACTGCGATTCTGCTGGACATGTACTGGGATTGCGACACGAGAGAATTATACAGGTAATTCTGATGGAAAATTAATTTTGGAAATTTTATGGAAAGAAATTAATTTCTAGTAAATATTTTAAAGTAATTTGACAAAAAAATTTGGATCGTTCACGACTAACCAGAAAATCATCGATTTCCTTTCATTCTTTCTACAATTTATGTAATGTCTTAGGAGAATATTTTCTCTATTCTACGGTAGTGTTGACTTTAAAGTCGTGTAGCTACAAAACATTTTTAGTTCTTGCCCATTTCGTCCCACTGCTGGGCAAAGGCGATCCTTCCCTTTTTCCAAGTCGACCTCTCCATAGTTGCGTAGCATTGCGTAGCCACCCCAATCTTTCTCAAAAGAGCGAAGTCCATCGCGCCACTTCCGTCTGGGCCGACCGCGCTGTGGCTTCGTTCCGTGTGGGATCCAATTTTTCGTGGACAAAACAAAATACAAATACAAAAAACTATTGTTTTAGAATGTAAGGCCTCGAATGAGTCTTACATAATTAGGTATATTCATTGAGAAAAAATACTAACTTAACATTCCTTTCGTAGGTCGCGCTTGGTAAAGCGCACGCCGTAGCTTTGACGAACTTCGGACAAGTGTACACATTTGGAATCAACAACAAAGGACAATGCGGACGTGAATTTGGATATACTAAAGAGAGTAAGTATTTATTGATTATTATCTTATTGTTTTATGGGTTAGCTTGGCAAACGATCAGGCGAGCCACCTAATGGTAAATAGTCATCGCTGCCCCTGGACAGATGTCTTTTGGTATTGCAGATACAATACCGTGTCTTTTGGTATTGAAGATTTAATACCGTGTCTTTTGGTATTGCAGATGCAATATAATATAAGAACTTATTTTAGTAAAGGAAAAATACGACTGCGGGCAGGATTCGAACCTGCGTGTTCTGGTTAAGTACACCAGACGCTATGACCGCTAAGTCACCGCGAGTCCCACCCACCTAGTCGAAATTTGCCTTCACAAGTTTTATTTACGTCTTTGAGGTGACGTTAGTACCAAAGAACTTGTTAATGCATTGCCGAGACTATTAAGGAAAAGAGAAGGGAAGGAGGACGGAAGGGAACTGAGGGGGGAATTGGGCCTTCGGCGCTCCACACTCACCGTACGAAACGCAACAGTATTCATACTGTTTCCCCGGTTGTGCCGACCCATTCATGCTGGCACGTAGACATGCCAACGAGACACCATACTACTAGAATCTTTTTATTGTTGACAGCTAATCTTGCCTTCTAAAAAGTAAGTTGCCTTCTAATTACTTTTATGCTCATATGTTTACAATAAGTAGACCCAATAAACGAAATTAAAAAAGCATCGTATAATACCTTGTGAAGAGGAAGTTTTGTATTATTAGTTGTCAGAATTATTAATATTCTTGTGGGATAATATTCGAGGAAAAAAGGTCTAAAATTGGTCATCAAGATCACTTGCTAAAACGACATGAATACAAAATTGAAACTAATTGTGCAAATGTCACGGGCTAAATTTGTTAAAATTTATATCGAGTTAACAGGCCCACAATTGGCCATCAAGAACCTTTGATGTAATGATGAACACAAAACTGAAAGAGTTACCAAACTGGTTGAATGTCTGCTAGTTTTCTAGCCGTTAAATGATATGTTTGTTCCTGTTTTTTTTAAAGAAATGTTCCCTTCTCGTCGGCGGAGTGAGAACAAGGAAGATTCTCGGCTCTGCTCAGCATCGCACACTTGGACGACAGACTATTGTCGCGTGTGCGTTATGTGCCGCGAATGTACGGGCTTCGCTAGCTCGTGCCACTGCTCGCACCTACCTAACAGAGTACCCGGCGAGTAAGTACATAGCTACTTTTTTTTTCTTGTGGAAATCCTCATGGATTACCGCAGCCTGGGTAAGGCGATGGCGCGTGTTGGACTCCACCCAGAGTGGGTGACCTACCTACTAAAACCATTCGGGTGAATTGCTTCACCACTTTTTGTTGGGTGACGGGAGCGAAGTTTTATTCAAATCAAATCAAATGTTTTTATTTCAAACAAGCTTTTACAAGCGTTTATGAAACGTTATCGAGTCCAGTTGCACGGTTCCACAAAGTTGATCCTATGAAGCAGAATAAGGCAAGAAACTGCATGGACACTCCTCTAAAATATATTGTTTATACACATTGCTCCGCAACCCAAACAGTGGCGGACCGCTGTTGCCGTCTCCGGCTCAGTTGAGGGATTTTATGATCCCCTTTGTCAATCCACATTAGTGAGATGCATCTCGGGGCATCCCGGGTCTGAGTACATACCTGAGACGGTAAGATAACTCTTGGTAAACTCCCAAGGTGTTCCAATGCTAAATCTATTGTTCTATCTATATACACCTCACTTCCTTCCACCACACCGTCCTTAAACCTCAAAAAACAGGAATTTTGAGATTTTATTTGTTTTTCTTATGTCCCGATCATCAATAGGAAATGCGGTTGCGGTGAGGGTGACAGTGGCTGTGCGATATGTGGTGTGTGCCGACGATGTGCCGAAACTTTTGCAGCGGCAAGCCGTTCTGAGCGAGCGTGCACTGTTACCGTAACAGACCTGGACGACGACGGGGAAGTCGCTGCGATGCCCGACCTGAGGACAGGTGAGTTAAAAACGCATATATTTACGTATTTTTTATCATGCAGTAGATGTATATTTTAGAGCGAATCATGCAATAATATTAATATAACGCTACATATTATTTCGCCTTTATACACCTTGACATTTTAGTCGTCTCACACCCGAAAAGGTCTGGTCATAATCATCATTCTGATCAATTTTCATTATAGGGCCATCCCTGAAATCGTGAAAAAAAAGACACCAGTTTCATAGAAACGTGTTCTTTGAAAAAGTGAAATGTTGTGAATAGCTGTTCTTTTTTTCCTATTTTAGGGTTGGTTAACCAGTAGCAATTGTTCAAAATAATCATTATTAAAACTGTGTTTTCTTTCTCCCAGTCCATCCAAAGGTTGTCTGGAAGAGATCGCCTTGTGCGATAGGACCGCCCATTGTACATTAACTGTCATATTTATTATCTCCTGTAATTGTGTTATTGGTGTGCAATAAAGCGTATATAAATAAAATAAATAAATAAAACAAGCTTTTGGCTGTCAGTTGACTATGATGTCACGGTGTATAATAATACCGGTGTAGGTTTAGAATATAAAATTTCGCCATGATTATACTTGTATTAGTTGTTGGTAATAATGACCAAGTGAGTACAATTCGGCTCTGACGCTTCCCGTCCTCGGCCGCTCGCTTCGCTTGATAATTCAGCGACTTCTTTTGGGATGGGATGCTTTTACCACGCAATAAGTAACAATAATTAGCTTCCGTAACTTTTGCGCGTTACTGCTGAACGCTTGGCGCTTGCGTATATCGGTATGTTTATCAGTAATAGGCGGTTAACGTAATATATTGGTTGTGTGGCATATCAACAAGGTTAAATCATAAAGCGTAGTCTCTAATAAAAAAAACAGATTCGAGACTAAATTATTTACAATATTCGCCTAGCACTTTTTGATATTTGCTCAGAACCGTATTAGACTTCTAGCAATGAGTGGTTATCGTTGAGTGAACGTAGGGTCGTATAGACTCCTCTTAGGCGAGTTTCAAGAATTCGCTGGTTAAGGTAGGATTGTAGGACAATGATTTCAACATGAATTTCAAAAACTAGGCAAATGTCCTAAATAAGTCCTTTTCCATGACTGACACAGATCTAGATGATGGCGGCGGAACTTTCGCTAATGCTGGCCTTATGAGCGGTGAGCGCCCGGAAAAAAATTGCAGCAACCGGATGTCTCATGCTCCCAATCAACCAGGCCTACAATTTGTCCCTCGACGTAAACGAACATCTTACGTCACCGTGACAGATCTTGATGACGGCGGTCAAGCCGCCGCTAAATCCGATTTAAATAGCGGTGAGCATTATATTATTATGTTAAATAGGTATAAGGGGGCGTCCATTAAAAATATGCGGTGACTTTAGTAATGTTTGGACCCCTCTCCCTTTTTGATGAGATGTAGTGAGATTTGGCTCGACCCTCGCCCCGTCTCCCCTCTTCTAATCTCAAGTGAGATTTTTCTAAATACGTATTGTAATAGTCGAGGACCTACTGGGACTACAGAGTGCTACTTTGAGACGTTTGAATAACCGGATAGGATTGGTTTGTGTAAATTAGCAAAGCATATTTTACTTAATTTAACCCTTACAATTTTACACTGTTTCTAACAGAAACCCCCTCTCCTTCCCCTTCGAGAGGTAGGGTGAGATTTGGCTCGACCATCTCCCCCCGTCTAAACGCCCCCTAGATTTAATGATCGAGTTAATGGACGCCCCCTCCGCATTAAACTGTATAGAAGCGTTAGGCGGAAAAGGAAGGCCTCTTTTTAATGTAAACTTATTATTTTCTTCACCTACTCGGAAAGTGACTCATTACTACTCTAATATCCGTGTACTTTAATAAGAAAGGCGGTAAATGTTTCTTTCTTAATTTGTTTTAAAACAGAGAATTCAACACGACCTAGAGACACGGTCAAAACAGAAGAGCACTGAATAAATTAAAAAACATGTGTTGGTTTGCGCACTTTGAGAGCGGTGTCGTGGTATTTATTATTGGATTTCATTTATTTATTTTCAAAATAAATTAGATTGCACATGTTATCGCCACAAATCATAAAAAAAACATTCACTATAATATAATTATAATGGATTAAAGAGAGCCTTAACTCGTAATAAAATATTTTCTTTAATAAACATAAAAGTATCCTAAAAAAGTTTTTCTGTCACTGTCTTAGATCTTGATGCCATCGATGAAGCTTCTGCTATAGCTGACTCAAGGAGCGGTATGTAGACTTTTGCTACTGGCTTTAGTGGTTGCATATCGGCTGGCTTTTTCGTAATTTGTTTTTTTTTTACAATGCAAATTAAATATTATTAAATCTTTGATTTAAACTACTTTTTACGGATTTCATCGTGTTATATTGATATTTAATTCCCGATGTATCGGTTCCTATACAACATCCATGATCACGGGTACACTGATGTGTTACGAAGGATACGGTGAGCTTGTTTTGTTCGATTGGATCGATTAATAAAAAAAATAAGATAGCTGTTAGTAATTCTAACATTAAGACGTCCAAATGTCCATTTCTTCAGTCTATCCTTGACTAGAGATTACTGTTGAAACGTCTGGAAATAAATAAATAAAATCAATTTAAATAACGCTATAAAATCCGTAATAAAATACTTTTATTTCAATGTCTAATATTCGCGTAAGTGTCGGAAACTAATATTTTATTAAACCTATTCATTATAGCAGTAAATTGCAGCAAAACTATATTTTTTCCTTTAAATTATGAGCGCTCTTATCAATTGACCTATCCTTAGTCTTCTTTTTCCTACCCTTGTTGTTCGCATTAACTATTTCATTCTTACGAATATGTTTTGCTGAAACTAGTAAGAGTATATATGTGTTGTCGTCGTCCAAGTAAATGACTTTCATGTATCATTTATATAAACAGATAAAGAAAACGTCCGGTTCTCGATTTCTGAAGGCCCGGCGACTATAACAGAGGGCGATCGCGATGCTAGTATGAAAGTGAGCTCCCTACCGCCTGCGAGGATCGCAGTTCCAGGTGGTCACCGCATCGTGGCTGTGGCCTGCGGTCTACACCACACTGTATTACTGACGGATAACGGTAAGTTACTCTGCGATGAGCAGGGGCCGTATTACCACGTATTTAGGCGATCATTTTTATGTTGGGTGAAGGGTGCTCTACAGGTTAATTAGTGGCATCCCTCTTTTACTGCCTAAAAATGATCGCATAAATACATGGTAATACGGACCCTGGTGCCCACGCGCGAGTCTATTTCTCCAAAATTGTTAGTTGCAGCATTTGTCATCAATTCACACCTGTTTCGTTAATCAGAGAGTGATTCTGTGAGAAAATGTCTACCCTGATGACTTTTTGTACTTACGACTCTTGTCCGCCAATATAGCGCTCGGTGAGGCCATCTATATAATTCGGGTATTCATTTTGAGATATACGGCAAATTCACGGGGTCTTATTGCAATGTCTGCATGACTTAGGAAACAAAATATATGATATAATATTATATAATGAGATGTTCTGTATTTTGTCATAAATCCAGTAATTTGGAATCGAAGATTGTTATTTTGACGATGGCAACACAGACCGCGCTATTCATTATTGTTTTTAGAAAGAATTATACGAGTAGGGGCCTTAAAAGATGCAGGGCTGATTTAGGATTTTATTTTACACTTAATCTTGCTTCTTCCAGGGGATGTTCTAACATTTGGGTCGAACCAGTACGGCCAACTAGGTGCGGGAGATATTTCAGTTCATCATAGAATTGTGCGCGTTCGCGTACCAAAAGCGTCGAGTGTCGCCGCTGGTAGCAATCATACAGCCGTACTTACAAGAGAGGGGGAGCTGTACACGTTTGGCAGTTATCAGGTTTTTGTCTTCTCTTATTTAATTCTACAGGCCAATATAAAGTTTGACTGCATATTTGGTGTAGTGTTCACCTCACCACTACTGTTGCGCTACATGATATGGGTCTTTACTTTTTTCCATTATATAATTGTATGTTTGTGAACTCCTCTCGACATGGTTCCCTAGAGCGGGAGTTTTTTTTTAAATGTATCTTAACTATTAAACCATCTACGTTCAACAGAAAGGGTCGTTGGGTCGTCCCCGTTTAGAGGAGCCACAAAGAGCAGACCGAAGCCCAATATGGTATGCGACCCCTGGCCGTGTCCCCAGGCTGGGTCCACGCCATTCTTGTAAAGCAGTTTGGGTTTCTGCATCAGGAGATCAAACCTTCGTTCAGGTGTCTCAAGCGCTTATCAAAACGGACACGCTATTCAGTTCTACTATCACATCCAATAATAACACAATAAGTAAGTATTTACAAGTTAATAATGTATATTGGTATGACAATTATCTATTCTTATTATGATAGAGATTTTTTTTTCAAGACAAGCTTATAAACTGAAACGTCTTAATACAATATGCTAAAATCCTTTTCAGTAATCCTACCAAATCGGCCGGAACATACATTCAAATGTATAACTATTAACAAAATGGACGGAACATGCAATGCATGGACAGGATCGGAGCAAGTGGACTTTGTAAACACCCTCGCTTGTCTTGATCCATTATATGACATACTGTGGTGCTACCAACCACAAATGCGAGTCATGAAATGCTATAATATTCTAGCCTTCGACTCCCACAAACTACAGAAATGTTGCAATGACCCCGAGTCATATTTTGGTGATACTGATTTTGAGTATCCGAATTATGGAAGCATGAAGCGTTTGGAAGACTTCAAAAACTTGGAGAACTTCGATCTTTCCTGTACTAATGAGGATAGGCCGACGGACAATGTTGCTCTGTCGAATATGTCAGTGCTTAATCAAGAGTTGGCTATACCGTCGACACCTGGATGCTCTGTTACGCGGATGCATGCTGCTCTACATCTCTTAGGTTGTTTGGACTCTTTGACTTATGCGCACGACATAAGGTATGTTGATTAAAATAATATTCATACCATCACGCCTGTATTCCTCGAATGGTTAGGCAGAGGTGTACTAATGCACACCCACATTTCGCTGGTATGTTAAGGTCCCATGTAATAGGGGGCGACCCTCTTGCCAGTAATCGGGCACAATTCTAGAATCCGAGCTGCTACTGGGAATTTCATAGAAAAACCCAATAACACTTTGCTCGACCTGGGGATCGGACCTCTAGCGTAGCAGTCGTGCTATGGACCACTAGAATAATGAGGCAATCTAAAATAATATTAAAAACTCTAAACTCTAAATTAAAAAGTGGCGATCACAATAGACCGACTGCGGTCGCAGTGACATTACAGCCACTAAACAGCAATAAAAAAAAAAGCTTTTATAAAACAAGTTTTGTCCCTAAAATAGTGCTACATTCGTGTATTTGTCGTTTATACAGGTTGAATCAAGTTGAAAGCAAACGAGAAAGCGCGTCGTCGCCGATAATCCCTGTGAAGGAAGACTTTATGACTGTGAACAGGTTCGAGAGCCACGGCGGTGGTTGGGGTTACTCAGGACACTCTGTAGAGGCTATACGTTTCATGTGCGACACAGATATAACACTAGGTGAGTGATAATTTATGTCTACATTGTATCCTTTCTCATTCATCATAGAATTAATAGATTTGAAGAAGGTGGCTGGGAGCGGATGGATCCGAGCTGCCCAAGACCGGGATGGTTGGCGCTCTTTGGAGGAGGCCTACGTTCAGCAGTGGACGGCAATTTGCTGATATCATGATGATGATGATGATGAGGCATGCCTGAATTAACTATTCCTACACCAGGTGGATTTCTGTGCCACAGGGCGTTCAACAACAATGTGGCTTTTGGCTTTTTTATCTTCTCGAGTTCATCATGTTCATCATATTTTGATCATGATCATTGATTTGCCTCATTCCCAAATATATCGGTCGGTTCTTATGATCCAGGCAGCTACACATACCCCACCAAGTAGAATGTTCATATATTAAACAGCTGAAAGAAACTCGGTAATTATTTAGATTTATGCTAATGTGTTTGGTATTACCCATTTCAAGCTGTCTCTACACATGTCAAATGTTTTGAAACATGTGGATGACGCACCGCACGTGTGCGCAATTTTAAAAACTCTTTTGTTTTGGAGCCTCAAAGTCTAGTAAATAGTTTTTTTTTAATGTTTACCAATCAAGAAATACAAAATTGAATTCTGTTCAAGAATAAGGAAGTTGTAGTAAACATGTGACGTGTGTGAAATACTAACAAATTCTATACTAACCGATGTTAGTATAGAAGGGAATTAGGGAATTCCCTCTCAATTCCCACCAAACACTTCTTTCTTAGAACTTTATTAGCCGAATTAAATATTTTTTCATAATTCGAATTATATTTTTCACTTAGCGTCAACAAATCAAATACCTGTCAATTACCCTAGCA
The DNA here is from genome assembly GCA_958496365.1 of Subacronicta megacephala. Lineage (NCBI taxonomy): Eukaryota > Metazoa > Arthropoda > Insecta > Lepidoptera > Noctuidae > Subacronicta > Subacronicta megacephala. Next base: position 15,716,151 of record OY292513.1, read on the forward strand.
CATTTAAAAATATTTTTCAATACACATATAACAGGGGGCATTGGTTTATTCGGTGGTCGTGGTGACTACACGGCTAAGGTGAAGCTGTACGATATCGGACTCGAAGGTGGCGATCAGGAAGGTGACGGTGAGCTGATCACGGAGACCGACGAGATTGTTTTTGAATGTCCGCCTAGAGACCGCTTCCCTGTAATGTTTGATAACCCAATACCGCTCATGGTAAGTTAAAACTTCTTATATTTAATGATCTATTGAATATATTTCATTAGACTGCCAAGTCAAAGGTTTCGAGTTTGAATCCAAGGCCCGTCTGACTTATCGAAGTCATGTTAATATTAATAATTAATTACCACGCGCTTAAACGGTCAAAATTAAAATGCCGTATTTGTGATTAGGCCTTTGAGAAGGACATAGACCCTTTTCTCCTCAAAAAAAACTTTGAGAGGCAGGTGACACCGCGGGCAACAACTATATATATTAGTAGTTAATAGTTAGGACTACTCAATTGGCACAGTGGGTGAGCAATCGGCAGTTGCGCTTGTGGGTTCGATCCCGAAGCACAAATGGCTGTAATGTATGGCATACAGATAGTTGTTTAAAAAAACACACTCACAGTCTGTTTATACATGTAAAATTTGTGTTTATATACTCACGATACATTAGAAAATCCTAGTGTAAGTATGTAAACCATACCCCTAAGTTTAATTTTAAGAAAACAAACTGTCCAAGTTTGTATCAAAAAGGTTTGCTCTTCATCGCTGTTTGAGAATATCCTCAGTAAACTCGCGTATTATTAAAACTGAAATCTGCTATTACCTACCTTGTTTGCAGGCAAACCGATGGTATGTCGCGTGGGCGTGCATCAGTGGACCGTCTTCAGATTGTGGTTCGTCCGGCCAGGCAATGGTCATTAACGATGACGTAGGCTTCCACTTCAAAACCTCTAAGAAATCCAACAACGGGACTGATGTGAATGCGGGACAAATACCTTGTTTTCTATACAACACTATTACCCCAGAGCACACTTTCCCTCCCAAGATCATTGACCTTGGCGATCCAATCGTAATATTGTCCAAGAACCTGTCCAGAAAAGTGACGGTGCCTTGCTTCAGGTCGCTTATAACTCTGCTACACTGGAGCTGGGAAACTTTCAAGGAAGTCATCTTGGAATCCAACGGACTCGTTCCAATTAACTATCAAAAACTATCAATAATGAAGCATCAAAAGAGATTAGTATACGTTATAAGAGCGTGCTTGAGACTCGTGAAGTCTTACATCAATGAGATATATCCGCAAAATAACCGGAAGAGAAACTCCCACGAGTATATGTCGTACTTCGAAGCCATCGCCGAAGTTAGGAATTTGATTCAGGGTATATTAGCGGATCAGACCCCTACGTGCTCCATGTTGCCACGAAAGCCGGGGAAAAACAAAGCTCATAGAGTATGTTACGTTCAATTTGCATTAGAACTAACCACTTCCATATTGAAAGAAGCCCATGACACGATAACAGCCTGCTTCCACGCTTTCTTTCCCACTCCTACACTAAAATGGAATCATCTTTGTTCCTTGTTGCTTCACGTCAAGGTAAAATATCATATATTTCGATCTTCTATATTTTTACGTCTAACTTGTCTGCAACTATTACAAAAATGCTTTTACAGGAAGGATTAGTGCCGCCATCGCAGATTCGTGAACTAACATCAACGTGCGCGGCAATGTGCGCCTCCCGAAGCTTGCGTGATGTATTGCAATATGTAGTTCCTGTTACTCAGAGCTATATAAACTCCAACGAGAATCGACGACCGGACAGCAAGGTACGGGAAATCTTATAATTTTACGACATACAATTATGTACTAACAGTCTTTTGAAGTCTAATTTAACTTATTTGATACTATGTAGGTATTGAAAGAGATCCCTTCTAAGTCGGCGACGGTTCCACGATCATCACACGCGCAGAAACCGCCACCGATACCACCGAGAGCCAACAACAGAGATACTCCGAAAGTAAGTTGTTAGCGTTTTCAAAAGGTTTAATCTATAGAATCAGCTGTTAAACTATTTTGCTAATAGTACCTAATCAAAAGTTAGGTAATTCGAAGGCATCATCGTGACTTCTTCGCCTGCACATTTTTATCAAGTAGATATTTTATTATTAATACATTTTCGAGTTTTGTTACCAAATGAGGTACTCTCTAAACAGCTTCTCAGAAATTGTCACAAAACTGATGAAAGATAACTCCACGCTCACTTCACCTTTCAATTCTGAAAACACGATGCAACATGTTACTTATTCCTTCCACAGCAACAAGATCCTTCAGAAGTTAAGCGGAAGCATACTGAGTGGCATCTCCTGGACGTGATACCTCGTCTACTGGATATAGTGATGATTCCTATCAAGCAGCAGATGATGACGAGGCAGTGCGGGCAGCCCCACGACCACGGCGAGATCAAACAGTACGAGAGACTATCAGAGTTCTGTTGCAAACTTACAACAAGGATTGTGGCTGAACTTTCAACTAGTGCCAGAAGTATAAGGGTGTGTTTCTTTTAAACATGAAATCGTTGTGTGTGCTCTGACTTGTATCGACTTTTGTTGGTAAACTTTACAAACATTCCCTTTACAGGAGGACACAGACTCAAATACAGTTAAAAACTTTGTCACCCCATCGCGATTCATGCGCGTTAACCAGTCGCGTGCATGGAACACCGGAAATGGAAGCCCGGATGCTATCTGTTTTACCGTGGACCGGCCTGGCGTGACGCTCGCCGGCGTCTGCGTATACGGTGGCCTCGGGAACTACGAGTACTCGTTGGAGCTGCTGCACGATGTAAGTGTGAACTTCCGGTGGGCTAAAATTGCTACATACATACGCTCAGGCCATTTTCGCACAGGGGTACGCAGAAACTATGCACTGCCACTTGCTACGACTCTTGCATATCTCTTTCGCTTCTTCCACATTCATACATCTTTTCAATCACAAGCGCCCGTTGCGAGTACTACGATTGCTATATATACTAAAATTGATGAATCAAAACATTATACTTAGACACGGCTACAACGGTTCATACAGTTGCAATATAGAATGACTTTTACATAGGCTTTTCGTAAAATTATATTCAGAAGTGATCGCCCTCTCCTTTTTTATATGAACTTTAATTATGTCAAATCTCACATTTCTCAACAACGATTTTTCTTCACGTATTAATGTAGAGATATTCAATCGCTGTTCAAAAGAATAGCTGTTGGGAATGGAAATATATGGAACCTTCGCCATTGACATTATAGTAAGCTCGTTTTAGTAACTAGTTTGAAGCGGTGGCTAGGGCGGCGGACTTGCGATCATGTGGTTGCTGTTTCGAAAACCACCCATTACACTACTACGTGGACCCCACTCGTAATACAAGCAAGCTTAGTACAAGTGTTGAACAAGAATACTAGTATTGTAAGTTACTTAAAAAACACACGTTTTGATGTTCCTTTGAACTTTACCCACATGTAGCAGCTGCGCGCAACTGCCGATGATATCAATCCAACGCATTGTTGGGTGAGCGTTGAAGTTGCGCACGGAAACTACTGCGCAGCCGACCTCCAGCATGACATGGTGCAGCTCAAGTTCGACCGACCTGTGCCATTAAAGGTAACTTATTTCCAAAACTGCCACTTCAGCCAACCTGCATCTTTGTATATAATCCTAAACGCCAATGGAGACCTGCAAAACCAAAGGAGATGCTGATGTGTTATCAAGACTACTTAAGAACCCCTGAACTTGAACCCCTCTAGTTCCCCTTCTCTTTCTAACTTAAGATATCTTTGTTGTCTCAAAGTCAATGGTCTCATTTAATTGAATTCGGAAAATTTCTACGAAGTGTCTGTGGTGTTGTCCTGGTTATGTTCTGTCGTCAAAAAGCCATTTGTTACTTCGGAAGTTCGTACTGTACTAGTATGAATAGTAGCTGAATATTTTATCTTTTTGACATTAAGTTCTAATAAACTATCGTAAAGCAGTCCTCATAAATAAACATTTGAAATAAAAATTTCTAATTCACTAACGCTTTTCAAATTTTAAGACGCCGCCGCTGTCGTTTATTTTCGTCCTGTCTCTATCACGTTAAGTTAAACTGACTCTGACAGAACGAGACTTGATGGCATTATAAAATTGAGTATTTAGCCAAAATATCGATTTTGTTTGTGTAGGAGGAGCTCCGCTACGCCATACGTTTATGTAACCACGGGGGACGCACTTCTAATGGTGACTGCGGGTTGCCGTCGGTGAAGGGTCCCGATGGCACTACGTTTCGCTTCGCCTCCTGCTCGCTCAGCTTCAACGGTACCACGCTTGCAAGAGGACAGATCCCCTGTCTCGTCTATTATGGGTAGGATACTCATACTATACCGTTTTCTCATTAATAGGTGTACTTGAAGCACTGTCCATGAACGAAAATCTCATTGATAATATAGCTGTAGAGAAGCAGACGAGCTTTAGCAGAAACTTGCTTCTATTTTTAAATTCAGTGTAAACACTCTTAACAGCCGTTTGAAAATATAGAAAAAACCGTTTACCGTTAGGTTAGGTTTTTTAAGCTAAGCGGGCTATGTAGCTTGATGATTTTTGCTGCGCAGCTAAGTATGTCAGATAAGTAATATAAATTGGATTTGTTTAGGTCATCAAAAAACTTGTCGAACTCTTCGGAATCGGCAGACAGTCTGATAACGTCGCTCAGGGCGATCACTCTGCGCGTCGCCGCCACAGTCATGGAGCGAGGCGCTGAGTTATTCTGCACTTTGCGAAACGAGCTGACCGCGGAGGATTTGCGGAGGAATGCTATGGTGTTGCAAGCATCGCCGGCTATCAACATATTAATTCCATATACACTCGCCAATTTGGAGGGCGTTGATGATCCCAAGGTAAGATTCATCACCTCATCTTTTGTACTACTGCTGAGGACTGGTCACCTCTCAAAGTGAGAGGGGTAGGCTATTAGTGTACCACGCAAGCCTATTACAGGTTGGCAGACTCACTACTCACGTCACTGGTTATGCAATTGATAATTAATTATTATTGTGCACGTGCCTTGTACTTGAACTCGACTTAGCTGTCCAGTGGTCATATCATTATCATTGCTTTTTCAAAAATAACATCATGGTTTTAGACACAGTAGACATTAATCTATAGATACTACTTAATATTGTAAAGAGCTAAAGTTTGTTAGGTTGTAAGGGATAATCTCTGAATCTGAACTCACTGAACTGATATAGAAAATTATTTTAACAATATAATGCCATTGTTCAAAAAGATATGAAGTTTCTAATTAAAAAAAATAATATCAAAAATAAGAAATATAAAGCCATGTTATTTCGGCGTGTCATAGGCTATACCTATCCCCCAACGTAGTGGGCACGGGTCAGCTAGTACAGGTATAAAAAAGCGTAAGTAAAGTAAGTGATGACGTCATTGTCTTACAGAGCGTCATCAAACTGCTTGAGATGATCCATAAGCTGCTTCCGCACGTAGCAGCTATGAACTTACTGGTGCCAAGCGTTGAGGAGACGAATACAACCACAGCGAATTACTACGCGTGGTTGGAGAGCGAGCACCCTTACAAGCAGGCCACTGTCAGTAATATGAGGTTTGAGAAGATTCTGTTCTGTATTCTAGTATTATCTGCTCTGCGTGAAGACTGCTTAACCGAAATAAGGGACCTTATTACGTTAGATTTCCTTAAAAACCAAGCAATCTTACTTAAATTTAAAACTAAATACTAAATTATATATGAAAATTGTTTGTTAGATACATCTCTTTGTTAGATATATCTCCTCCTCTTTTTTTAATTTGTTTTGATATATATAGGCTATAAACGGGAATGTCTTTTACATCTTTTGAGCAGAATATATCACATATATTCTCATATTAATTATAAACACTAGTACGGATGGATTCACATCCGATTTCCTTGTGCACATAAATGCACTTGACATTATGTCTATAGATATGTAGCAAGATATCTGTTTACCTAAGAACCCGAATGCTTTCGCAACGCAACTGAGGCAAATGAACAGTGTCCCAGGTCTTCATTTTATTGTGACACAATCGTCGTTCAATGATTTCAGAATTATTGTTTATTTTTTATTGATTTGATTTTAATGACAGTTTTGTCTACTAAATCTGTCAGTTATTTTCTCAGTTAGTGCCATTGAACAACCACTTTGATAGAATTGAAATACCTAGCCTAAAATCAATAGTTTTTTTCTCTCTGTCTAGGGTCCTATTCCCAACGACCGTATCATGCGTTATCCTAGAAATGGATCCTCGCAGCATCACAGCTCAACCGGAGGACTCGCTGACGGTATACGCAGTGGCCGGAACCCCGAAACACCGGTGCCACTGCGCAAACGAGGTGCGAGTGTTTGACCCGCCCTTCAGAAAGGTATATAAGGTAGAAAGTCGTCCATCATTCACGCCATTCATTTCGGTTACATTGCTTTGTATTTTTATGAGTTCCCGAAATTTTGATAAAACTCGTGTTTAATTAAAAAATTTGGTTGTCTCAAATTATTTGTATGGGAACTATGGCAAAACATACCTTGATTTTTTATGAGTGCCCATCTTCTTCCTATAAAATATCTTAAGAATACAGGAAGACTGAAGTACGGACTGTTGTTCTCTATTTATGGAGATGGGAGGTTTAATTAGTCGCCTAGACTCCTATAGTACTTAGGTGATTGTCGACATTATAAAGAAATCCAGTCTGTCGCAATCGCAAGTTATGTTAATGTCAAAAGTGATAAAAAAGAGCTAAATTCATTCATCGTAGAAGCTATAGTTCGACTAAAGCGTAGTGGTCATCATCAGAGATCGGAATAGGTAGAGGATATTTACCTAAACTTCAAGAAAGGAAGTAACATATTAGGATTATAACGTCATTATAATTGTTCCGGGATTTTAGAGATTATCCACAATATGTTGCTTTCTTCCTCCAAGTTTAGGGAAATATATACTCTACCCTACGAATAAATAATACTCAGGAAGTGTAACTGCGTTAAGAAAATGACCCAACAAAAGTTGTGTCCAAGTAGGCGGGGCTTCAAAATTGTGTCCAGCGCGCCATCAGTCGGACATTTTCCTAGCAAGCGAGCATATGTCAAACGTTTTAGCTTAATATCATTGTGAATCATCATGCCATCATGTGTTGTGAAGTGGTGCAGGAGACATACAAGATTAAAATGTCCAGGGATCACTTTTCACTTGTAAGTAGTAGCTTAATTATAATTATATTCAAAGTTATTCAAATACGGTATCAAAACGAGATGGTCAATATTATGCAAAATGAAGTCAGTCAATTTTACCTAATTTAGAAATATTTTTTTCTAGATGAAAAGTAAATCGATAAAATTTAGATATTTTTATAAGACTAATGTATTTTGTTTTTTTTTTAGTTTCCCTGCCGATCCCATTCGGCAAAATAAGTGGATAGCTGCAGTTCAATTAGAAAGACGAGAGTATGACTGGATGCCTGTGAAAACTAGCAGAGTATGCTCCATGCATTTTGATGAAACATATTTTTACAAATCATTAAAGGGATATACCATGTTACACAAAACTGCAGTACCAGTTTGTACAAATATCCACATAGAACTGAAGTACCAGGTCAACAGAAACCTTAAAGGAACCTGGTGACCTATTGCCAAGGTTATGATCGGAGCAAACAAACGACCCAATTAAATACACATACATTTCAACGCTCCAACAATAGATGAAGTCGCAATTCTTGTTGGCAAACTATCGGCTTTGTACGTTCGTACGATCGTTTTTTCGTTTTAGCACCATACAACAAAACGAAAAAGTACCCAATAAAAGGCTTAGCCTTTTTAGTAAACGACGAAAAATATCTACGCGGGGGGGTCCAGAATCATGTACTGAATTCATGGTAAGCGGTTGTGCGTCGATGTCCCTTCCACCCTGTATTAATATAGTATAATTTAAAAAAATCACAATAGTATAAAATGTTTAATATAATTATAATATTGTTTTATTATTGACTTGGTCCGGTCTACTTATTGCATAATATCGTCCACGCCATTTTGACTCAGATGTCATAACAGACATTACAGCACGCGCGCGAACCAATCCCTGTTTTCTCTCTGAATTTAAACCAATTACCAAGCATGTCTATTTGAAACATCGCAAGTGATTTGAATTTTGAATCGTCGTCATTTGGTTTGAAGTAGGTCCACTTTTTGAGCGGAATTTGTTCCGAGTTACGCTTCCTGAGTATTATTTATTCGTAGACTCTACCTATTGGTTATCATACCGTAGTAGGTGCGTAGTCTACCTATAGTGTAAATAGATGATATGATAGATATATAGTAACTTGACCATGCCTGGGGCCGTATTACCACGTATTAATGCCATCATTTTTACGTTGTGAAAGAGGGACGCCACTATTTAACCTGTAGAGCGGCATTCCTCTCTCACAACCTAAAAATGATGGCAGTAATACGTGGTAATATGGCCCCTGATAGAACTCTGTAGTCGGGACATTTTGTACTCGCACGTGGCTTTACTGTTCCATAGATGTAACCTAAAATAATAGTCCAAAGTGCTCTCCTGTAGTAGTAAACCTTAATCTATATTGTAGGTATTTATTTGATTAAATAAATTTAAGGCGTCGGGGTTGGGCGCGAAATTCAATTACTTCTTGGTTATTCGCAAATTTTTCGGCTATACCATATTCTTGGTACGTAGCAGTAGAAATTGCGACATCATCAATAACTTATTCACAATTGAGTACCTATTAAAATTTTTGCTTAAAAATTGTTATCGTCGAATATTTTGATAATGGATTCTTCGAAAACTTACAATTTATACCTAAATCTTACTACCTCAATGTACAGTCGCCAGCAGGTCAAGGTATACAAAACTGTCAAATTTCTCCAAATGATTTTAAACCTTAAATTGTTGAAGATAAAGTTCAAAATCAACTAAGAAAATTTGACATTTTGTGGTAACTTGATGTGCTGGCCACCGTACCTCGAATGTGATATAGCCGAAAAAATTTACAAAGACTAAGAAAAAATTGAATTTCGCGCCCATGCCTGACGCTTTAGCCTTAAATTATACTGAATACATTAATCCTTGATTTTGATTGGTTCAGCGTCTAGTCCAATTGACCAATGAAGGTGAGGTGGAAGAGCTTGGTGACGAAGCTGATGGAGATGGCGCTTGTATGCACTACAACTGCACATACGTTAGCGTCACACCGCGGCTAGCTAACAAGTAAGTTTGCCATTATAGTCTGTTATACACAGGACATAAAGTTCAAATTAATATAACTCAAATGCGTACAAGCATAGTGCACCGTGTAAACAGTCTCCTCTTGTTAGTTTGACAAAGTATATCGTCATCACATTCTATAGTCGTGTTGAAAGTTCCTTGTACAACATTTTTTATAATAATTATTTCAGTATTCCAATAATTATGTTATTGATATTATTATGCTTTCTAATGTTATGTTATTAACATTTTCATTACCACCGTCATCAACCAATTACACCGTCCCCCTGCTGGGCACGGGTCTCCTATCAGAACGAAAGGGATTAAAGTAAACATCACGCTAGCCCACAGCGGTTTGGCAGACTTCACACTTGGTATTTAAAGCCGAATGAACGATGGACTGTGTTTGTCAAATCATATCGCCAGATGTTAAATAACTATACAACAGTATCTAAACTATGTTTTTGTTGCAGTACCAGCGATTGGCCCCAGAAGGCGCTACTTGTACCAGGAAATGAAGTAATCTTCTCTCTCGAAACTGCATCTGATTATTTGACCGAATACAACAAGTCTAGCAAGTGAGTCACATAAACTTTATTATCACGTCCCAAAAAGGATTTACTTGTGTTACTCTGCTTCTAAGCAGCTTATCAGAAGAAAGATACACCAACATATTTTCTTACACCTATAGCAATAAATTTCTGATAACTGGATCCAATTCTACGCAGTAGTTTTTGCGATATGCGTGTACAAACATATAGACGGACAAAACTTCTAAAAAAATTTGTTCGTCTTCCGTTACCTACCTTACCTATTCCACTCACTCTTTGGGAGTTAGATAGGGTTAGATAGATGTTTGCAACATGTTTTGTCGCCAGTGGAAACGCGGGGTAATAAAGACCTCCATATTAGTGATTCTTCAATATCTATACTGTACAAGAATTGGACTGTTACAATTTGATTATATGTATAGATGTATTGTATTGTCATCAACCCATTACATTCTCCCACTGCTGGGCACGGGTCTCCTCTCAGTACGAGAAGGATTAGGATAAAGTCCACCACGCTAGCCTACTGCGGGTTGGCAGACTTCACACGCCGTCAAGAAAATCTCTCAGGCATGCAGGTTTTCTCACGATGTTTTCCTTCACCGTTTAAGCGCGTGATAACTAATCATTAATACGCACATGACTTTGAAAAGTCAGAGGTGCGTGCCTTGGATTCGAACTCAAGACCTTTGACTTGGCAGTCCAATGGTCGTATCACTAGGCTATCACTGCTCTCAGATGTATTGTATAGATAATCAATATTAAAAACAAGAGCTTTCTCATTTCGCAAACAATCTTATAACATTATATTCTTTAGTTATCTTTGGTATATTTCCATGTCAATACTTATTATGTGACCTTTACTTACTACGCAATTCAATATTATAAAGTTGACTTGCCATAATGATAAATAATTAATATCAGTTCGTAACAATAACGGATATTTTTTTACTAACCTATGTGATCCCACGCTTGAGCAAAGGTCATATATTAATTTTAAAAAGATAACTAAATAATCTCCCACGTTATTTAAATTTATTGAAATATCACGCTGTATACATAGTTCGTCAGTACTGAAAAATTATGTGTTTACAGCGAAGACGATCGTTTCGGATTTCGTTGCTTATGCGTCGGTTATGAAGACACTCCACTGACCACACAACGCCAAGGTTTGGTCGCATTGGAGATGGAGTTGGTGTACGCTGGCGCCGCGTGCGCATCGAAACTGTTGGCGCCGGACCTTAATATACCGCCGCTGACCTTCTGTGAGTATAGCCCTATGCCCTACGATTATAGTCCTTTATTTATTTATTTTATTTGGACAACCAGTAGCTGCTACATATAGCGCGATGGAATCCGTAAAAAGGTAGGTATCTACTTAGTTCCTAAATAATTTGTACATTTAGTATGATAAGCAGCAAGAATTGGCGATTTTCACATAATATTATAAGATATCACTCATCAATAAATAAAATGTTATAAAATATTGATGTACATATTGAAACTTAAAAGTTAAATCATGTAAAAAATATATTGTTTCTTATATCTATAATATAGTTACTGAAATTGAGGTAAATGCACAACATTTTAAGGTGTCACAGCATGCATCAAATTTTACAATTTGATGCATGCTGTGACACCATTTGTATTTTAATACTGTTAATATTCATGTCATGTGTGAATTTACAAGACATACACCGCCATTATTGGTGGGGTCATTCAAACTTGCATCTGGCATGTTTGTATGACAAAACAAAAGAATTGTAGTATAAATAGAACCGTAGCAAAAAGTTCGGTAGTTTCTGTCTAACCCAGTAAAGTTCATAAGCAACATGATACACATGAACATAATTTTTTTTAAACATACCGTCGCGCTTGCATTACCTCAAGGAGTAGGCAGAGGTTTACTATGTACGATTGTAAACCCGCTAGATAGATAAAATTAATTAGATAATTATTTCTGTATACAGGGTGGAAGGGACATCGACGCACATCCGCTTACCACGAATTCAGTACATGATTCTGGACCCCCTTGCGTTGATATTTTTCGTCCGTTATGATTTAAAAAATCAGCTGTTCCATACATTTTGGTCGTGTATGTATTGTACTTTTGTGTTGTATTGTTGTTTGTATGTAAAAGCAGTTTTCTATTCATAACCGACAAAAAATATCAACACAAGGGGTTCCATAATAGTGTACTGAATTCATGGTAAGCGGATATGCGTCGATGTCCCTTCCACCCGGTATAGATCTTGAAAGTTTTTTTTTACAGTTCAATCTCTTTATTTTTTTTGTTCATTAGTCTAGTGGTCCTAAGCCAATGCTACGCTAGAAGTCCTGGGTTCGATCCCCAGGTCGATCAAAGTGTTATTGGGTTTTTCTTTCAAATTCTCAATAGCAGCTCGGGGTCTGGATTTGTGTTGGGACATAAACATACCGGTGAAATGTCGGTGTACATTAGTACACCTCTGCCTAACCCATCGGGGAATATGGGAGTGATCGTATGTATGTAATTATGTAAGTTAACCAAAAAGTTGAGTTAAACGAAGCATCAGACTATTATTAATTCACCATTTTATTACGCAAAAAAAATATTGGGGAAGTTCTAGCGGAAGTTTTAGCGGAATTTACATCATCGAACTTGCGATTTAACATCAAATCCTGCTTGTTTTACTTGATAACATTATGAATGAACAATATGTTATCAATTGCGGTTGGTTGATTAGCGCCAGCAACATAAAAACTTATATATTAAATAGAAATATTATAACCAAGGCCGCTTGTTCTATTATTATTTTATTATTCTCTGTGTTGCGCGTTACTATATTTTTGTCAATCTTTACATAGTATAAAACAAAGTAGCTCCCGCGGTTTGTACGGTAAGATCTTTTAGACTACGCAACGGAATTTAATGCAGTTTTCAGCAATAGATAGAGCGATTCAAGAGGAAGGTTGAAAAAATGCTGAGAAACCACGCGGGCGAAGCCGTGGGCGGAAAGCTAATATTTGATAAAGTAATCATCAGGGGGTCACTAGTTCTCTATACTTATATTATAAAAAGGTACAGTTTGTGAGATTGTAGGGGGAATCTCTAGATTTACTGAATCGGTTTTGCAAATTCTTTCACCAATAGAAAGCTACATTATTCCTGAGTGACATAGGCTACATAATATATTATCCCTTAAGATGAAAAGAAACGTATACTTCACATGCCGCGGGTGGAGTGGTTATTAAGGCCAAAGCGTCAGGGTTGGGCGCGAAATTCAACTTTTTCTTGGATTTTGGCATTTTTTTCGGCTATATCACATTCTAGGTAGAAGGCAGTAGAAATTGCGATATCAAAAATTACTGTCGCAAAAATCGTTGCGTGATTTAGAATAATTTAGCGGAGAAACAGACAGACGAACAGCAACTTTTTGTTACATACTAATGTAAAAAAATAAAAAATATAATTATAAATGATTGTCACATGAAGGTGTTTTATCTATTATATGGATCTTTACAAATATATTTTTTTATTTTATTTTATTTTACGTTGACTTAACATTTCAATAATAAAGTAACGACAACCATATTTTATCATGCGAGGCCGTGAGGATAAAGTTAAAGTTTCCTAAAAGCTTGCGTCAGAAATACGGCTATCAGATTAATGGTTTGTGTTGGTGTAATGCTAACGATATTATTGTCCCTTATGATATCCTCACTAAGCTAAGCCGTGCCTAGAATGTCTCGCTGCAGGTGTATGAAACCTATTGTGCTCTTGCACGGAACATTTGTGGCATACAAATCGGTTTAGCCTTTTTTGTCCAAAAGTTTACAACAGCTGAGTGCCAATGATATAATAACATCTACTATTTAGTATTGCACTGCAGTATGACAGTATCCATTGTCTACCTAATATGATAAATATATAAGTGAACTATTCATTATACTTTTTTCATGATTAGGTACACACGGCTACAGGTCAACCTATACAAATCCAGTTTAAGCTGATCTCGCATTATACAGGCTTCCGATACAATCAGAGACCAGCGTAAACTGGTTTTGTATATCTTGATGTGTAGCCGTGCGTACTACACTGATTCTGTATTACAAAATTGTTCATTATATCATCATAATTTTGCAAAAAAGCAGCTGGAACCTAAAACCATAAACTACTAAAGTTTTGATGACACATATTTTGATAACTATTCAGCTTTTGAAAAAAAATAACATTAAAATCACAAAAATATACTTAAAACAAACAAAACTCCATAAGATAATATTTCATGTTATAGGACCTGCAATATATATAGTTGGCCCGACCTCATGGACATCCCGTATACTTTTTTAAAACACAGACCAGACTCAAAACTCCTCTTAAAAAAGTGAGAAGCATCCATGTGGTCCATCCGGAGATACTACACTCCTCAACTGATTGAAACCATAGCCCAATAATTAGTGGTAAGATTAATCTGATTGTTTCTAATTTTGTTTAGCGACGCTAGTGGAGGTCCAAGTGCAAGCTATGATGGGTGGTAGCCCGATTGGTGGAGAGAGCGAGCTCCCGCAGGACGGTAGCGAGGCGCTCTTGCTGTCCAGAGGCTTGGAACTGTCTTCTCCTCCTACCATACACCCGGTTCTTGATGGGCAACCGCTGCTGCGGTAAGTACTTAGTTTGGACATAATCGCACATAAATAAACGAAAATATAGAGAACTTTGGTGAAGCCATTAAACATTCTGCCTCTATCCTTATTTTGTCGTATTTTGCGTAACTGAAAATATGGTTTTAAGGTCTAAACTTTGATTTAAATAACATTATAAATTGTTGGAAATTGGGCCTTACAGCAATGTGTTACGCCGTTTACGCCGGTATTGGAGTACCAGCGACGATTTGCAAATTATGACAGTTAATATTGAAAATAAAATCTCATAATAATAATAAGTTGACTGGTGTTGAATTCATTGAAAATAACAAGTGTATTGTAAAATAAAAAATATAAGGGGAAAATAATGAAAAATTATTTACGCGACTAAAAAGTTTAGTTTTTAAATTTTTTGGTGGGTATTGAGAGTGGATGCTCCGTCCCTTTCCCGCAAAAGCGTGTAGGTATAGAAATTTTATGGCGTATCGGATTATGACGTTACAAGCCGATATAGTGCGAGCTCTGTCTAGCATAAAATGGTACTTCCTTATTTTTTAACTAATTTTAATTTTGTTTTTGTTGTTTGACTATTAATTTCATTTATATGATAATATATCATAATTTTCCTTTGCTTAGTAGTTTACTGTGCACAGCCGCTGGGATATGTCATGTGAATAATGTTATTATAATTCTACTTCCTGAATTCCTTTTAAATAAAAACACATTGTTGCAAACTACAAGCAATAAATAAATAATTATTAATAAATACTTGCTATTAAATGTTGTGTGGAATGCTAAACACTCGTATTATAAATGAAATGGTTCATTATATTTTTGTTTTGAATGTGCGATACATTGTTATAATTTATTAATGGGTGGATTTCGATACGAAGCTAGAAATTCAACGTAGAAATTTCGTAGTACATTTATTTTGTGTGACGTGTGAGAGAGTAAAAACAGATTGATGTCGCAACGCATTATGATATCTGGACTCTAGATTTTATGTGACAAGTAGCTGTTGTTTTAAATTCAATTCTTTTGAGTCAAAAGGTATCCTGTCCTCCCGAGGTCCAATCTATCTGTACATCGAAATTCATCAAAATTCTTTCCGCGGTTTAGGCGGAACAGTAACAAACAAGTAGACAGAGTAACAGTGGCATTTATAAAAAAATATCTTTCATGCTTTTTTTATGTAGGTAATAATAATGAGTCTAGCATATCATAATGCTTACGTAGGATCAGACGATGAGTGTGTCTTTGCCATATCTCGCACGGTTTACCCGGTTATTTATGTACATATATTCGTTTTCTATGTGCCTAATTCCTAGGAAATTGACTTCTGAATATCTCAAATAGGTATCCAAGAAAACATACATTACATTTACATCATATAAATTTTGGAAATACCAATAATTAATGACAAGATAGCCAAGTTTCTGGGAAAATGTTTTTATAGGTGTTTCTTTTTAGGTCAATATAACAGGTAAGTACTTTAAACTCTTTAAGGGATTTTAATTCATCTTGTGTAGTTACTGTGATCTTCCACGAGCCCTGCGTAGGGAGATTTAATTATTCCAATCACTTTTATCAAGCATGTGTTGTTTTGATGACATCATATAAAACCTACATATGTGTATACGACGGGTAAAGTTCAACGCATAAATACACAATATGTCCACAAGTACCGTTGTAGATGTTCATCTACCATAATAGTCCCATTGTTAGCTATATCTCTGAAGACGACACCAAGGAATTCTCAACGGTCTGCTTATGTGGTAAGTACCTATGCGGTGCGAATGTAATAAGTATGAAAGCCATGTTACCGGTATCAAGAAGCTTTAACATCGAAGGTAAACTGTGTATGTGATACTTTTAGGCACTAGATATTATTTCCATCACCTTAGAGATTTAGGATTCAATATAAGTATGATCGATTATTCTACAAACAGCTACTTATGTATTTAAAAAAAAAAACAGTCATTCCTTAATTTCAAGAGGTAGATACTTAGGCTACCAGATTTAAAAAAGACAGAAAAAGGTTAAAAAATAACACTTCGTGTTACATTCTAATACATTCTATAAAAATAATTAGCTATTCGTTAGTACCTATCGCAAAAAATCTGTGTGTGGAAGAGAACTCTGTCTGAAGTGGGTCTTCGTGTGGTTTAGACACACAATTGGACCCTATAGGTGGCGTTCCGATCGAGTTCAGGCTGGGCAACTACTGTCGGGTCCACTAGTCACAATATAGTTCCTTTTCTCGTAACTATGTCAATTGCATTCCGCTGTATAAGCATAAAAGAATAAGAACATAGGTTCACTCTCCGATAGGTGTATGAGCTCATTGTGCAGCAAGCAATAATGCAACCGTTGTGACGATATCAAATTTATTTCCCTCGGGCGATTGTTTAAAGCTGTAAAGGGCCCAGCGTGAACAATCAACTACATATACATAACCATTTGATAAATAAAACGTCTTATTTCTACGCAGATTAGAGTTCTTAATGGTTTAACACTTCTTGGTACAAATGCAACTTATAGGTCAAGTCGTAAAATGTCAAAAACGTGCGCAATTCGCAATGGCAGCGTTAAGTAAATACCTATAGGATAATACGATATTGGTAATAGGTGGTCCCAGTAAGCCGCACCTATTGAGAAAATATTATACTTATTACGTACTAAGGCACAATGAAACCGCATTTGCATAGATTTAATAAATACTTACCTAAATATCCGGCTTGATAGGATGCTACTGCCAACCTGCAATAAGCTAGCATGGTGGCCCAAATGCTACTTAATTTTATTTAATTTTAATTTCCCATTACTGTACGACTGTTGGAGAATGGCCAGCCCAAATTCCTTCCAGCAAACTTAGGAAAATATTTTTTCAGTATGTAATAGAGACCTACAAACCTACCTTATACTGTGGTTGTTTGTTATTGTTGCATGTTCAACACATATTTTCGCTTGCAATATAACAAGCATGTTTCTAACAAGTGGTCGCAACAGCACTGTTAACAGTACGTAGGTACGCAATATTTATAGTCGATTATAAACTGTAGTTTCGTCACGTTCGCAATGCAGTGCGTCATTTAATACTGACATTATAGTGTAATTTTCGCAATATTAGCAATTCATTCGCTCAGCAAGAGGCAGCGGATAGAGGTGACAATTAAACAACACTTTCGTTGTACTTTTTATTAATCACAATAATTTAATGCTAACAACAAAAACCTAAGTAGTATCTTTTGCAACACCACATTGGGTAATACTGATTGGTGTAAGTTAACTAAACTTGGCACTTATGAATGAATAAACGATACAGTTCAATAATGTTTCCCGGCACCTGTCTGAACGCGTGTCGGTGACAAATCATAGAGTTAATTGGTCAAAGCAGGTATAGTGTAGTGCAGCAGTATCGACATGTAGAGGTAGAATTTCGAACATCGACAATTGCTTGTCACTAAATACAGGCACATAGTGACAGATTAATTTATTTAACAACAAAAACCCGATCACAAATCAGTTGTTAAGAGCTCTGCCCTTTCCACAACGATATGAAACTCAGTTTCTCTATAAGTCTTTCCATCCGGCATGACTATTTGCACTTTCTTCTTCTTTTCATTCTCCCGTCTTACTATAAAAAATATGACTATGGCGGCTAAAATTAACACTATAATGACACCTATCACAACAAATATCCAAAAGTTTTGTTTGAATGGTCCGCATCTACTGTCCACGTACGTTGGCAACGAAATGAAGTATCCTTCAAGGTCGTACCAACACGTAATTGTACCACCTTGGTCTTTCAACACTTCACGCCACTCCTCCGCTAATTCACAAGCACAAGACGTGTTGAGGTTTAGGCCATCCACTCTCAGAGTCAGTCTTGATCGGTTGTAGGTTAAGGATGATGGTGTCAAGTTAGTCACCGTGTTATTGTCGATCAGCAACTCCTGAGGTCCCATTGTAGATGCCACTTCCAAATCCACAGTGAATCCAAAAAACGCCCCTTTGCTTAAATTGGTTACGGTATTATTTCTAAAAGTTATTGGTCCCCTCGTTACCATGTGAAATCCATCTCCTTCCAAAGTCTCTATGTTGTTACTTTCTATGAGAACTCTCTTTGGTGCATTGACAAGAAATGTTAAACTATACAAATACTTAACAGTAACTCCTTCCATCCGAAATAGGTTGCTTACTTCAACATCTGAGAGGAACCTGCTGGGTAGCGTATTTATCCTTCCACCGCGTAGTATAAAGTTTTCCACGGTGAATTTCTTGAAAGTCTGAATTTCAATATTCTTAAAGACGTTGTCTGACAACTCAATGTTGTTGACTCCTGTGAGGCTGGAGAATGCGAAAGGCCTTAGGACATTGATTACACTGTTACTGATGACGACATCATTAACGCGTCCCTGTATTCCATGGGAGGCGATCTCGTCTATGGTGCAATTGTTCATAGAGATCCGTAGTCCTGGGTTCATCTCATTCTGATTAGAGAACGGAGACCAAGATAGCGCTCGTTCGTTAATGACAACGTGATCCACATTTCTTAGTTCTATATTGCGTAGTTGTATTAAACTTCTTACTGTGTCTGGTAAGAAGGTTACCCGAGAACAACCGTCGATTATAATTGCAGTGGCAGTCGTAGGTACTCTGTAAGCTCCATCAGGACGTAGGGTTACCTCCTGCAATTGCAAAAAATACTTTTTCACAAGAAATACATTCTAGTGTTCTGATGGACTGTAGAAAAGGAATATACTATACCAAATACCAGTATAGTGAAAAGGTAGTAACTACATTAGCATACACAGGTAGATATTTATATCAACTTATGTAAATTTAATAAAAACCAAGTTGAGATGAGATCACTGTGGCTACATTAGATCACTGACACCTCACAAAATGTGTTAATTTTCACAAAGTAAATTGTACGTACGGGATATTCTCTGGTGCAGGAGCACATGACTCTAGTGAAGGGGTCGCACCGGCACGCTTCTTCCTCGCAGAGCGTCGGTGTGGCCGACTGCGCGAGAGAGCGCGCGTGCAGCGCGACCACAACCCACCACCACCAGTTCGACCAGCGCATGCTAGTGCCTCACGTTACCATCGCACCTCGATTAATCACGCACTGAAACCAAACAACACATCAATTCGCACAATTCCTTCAATTACGCATTCAACAAACACTGTAAATTCACTAACGTTAATTTTGTTCGTATTTATACTCTTACGACAAACAGACGGACGTATTCAAAGGCCGATGGAGTCAATCTGAGTCAGCTTAGGTATCGGTCGTTATCGTGAGCGCTGTTATCAGATACGAAGCGAGCGGTAGGTGCTGGTCCGACTTACAAAAACTCAGATAACGAACAGTAATCTAACTGCAGATCATTCTTGAACCGATTAATGAGGTGTCCGAAACTGACTAATTAAGCTTATTCATTAATCTAAACTGACCCGGAGCATAACGAACGTCTTGTTTCACCGTATTGCGGTACCTGACTGAGCGATCGTCGTACTTAATTTGAATTTGTCAGAAGGGATGACGTATCAGTGCGTGTTTGGTACAAACCTGTACTACTGTAGGATACCTGTAATCCCGTGTCTGACACATAGAGACTGGAGCGTCGTGTTTGTATGTGAATTTAGCAACACCAACAGGGGAGATAGTGCTTCGATAAATGATAATGTAACCTATATCTGTGTTTATTTTCTTGATTTATTTAGTTACATTTACGTCACAATACTTGCATGCCCTTAATTTTCTTGATAATGTCATTCTGGTTGAGTTCTACGTATTATTTATTTCTTCCCTCGCATATGCACAGTTAAAAAAATTAATTAACCCTACTTTAACTTACCCTGTATCGTATAAAGCAGCTAGGAATATCTTATCGCTATAATCCACAATCTAAGTATTTCAAACATTTTACACAATTTTTTATCCGCTTTTTACACGTAGTATGTCGTGCAATTTCTCGTTGACAAGATTTTAATAGAGAACGTTCACATATTTTGCAGTCCCAGTTCTGAATTCCGCTTTCGGTATTTCGAAAGGAAATCCGGAACATCCTATTTGCTGCGTTCAATCGCAGAATACAAAATAGTGCAGAGTTTTTACGTTTATACGGAGATGCTGTGTTATGTCATGCGTGGTTTGTTAGTTCCCAATTTTGTAGTCTTTTAATGATTATGTAATCAGAATTTCGTACCTATATGTACATACATGTGAATTGCGTAGATTACTCCAGTCATCATAAAGGTATTAGGATGCCGAAGCTAATTAAATCGTTTTGCCATTGAATGGCTCGCCGCACCCTCACACGGTTTCAGTCAAGTTTACTTAAATATAGCAATGTAATTTAAGAATGTACATCTATAAGGACATTCCATCTCTGAAGCGTCTGCTGCTACTGCTAATTACGATCTTAGAGTTATTTTAGCGTTAAAAACGTTAGTGAATTATAGGCACTTGTGAATACAGATTGCATTTCGTTCTGAAATATTCTTGATTTATCTCCACTGTCTGGGATGCACTCCTGCGTTCAATTTATACGACTAATTAAAGTATTGTCTGCATATTTAACCAGAGAAACTTGAAAATTTCCGATTTGATTAGAATTTTAATTACGTAAAGGATATTTTAATGAGAAATGAATCACGTAAAATCTAGGAGCACTAGTGCGAAAATTATGAATAATACGTTCATCGTACGTTTATTATGAGTAAGTCATAATTTCCGTTCGTAAATATACTAGTACATTTAGTAGTAGGTACTTCATTTGAATTGATTCATTTTCTTCAAATTATTCCAGTCTCTCTGAAAACAGACCTATAGCTGCAGCTGTCACGTCGCGTGTACATTACCCGAATTAAATATTTTGTCTTTCTTTCTTATCTAACGTGTACCGCAGCTGCGCACGACTTCAGCTTACGAATTGTAGGTTGAAGGTTCGAACCCAGACAGGCTGTTTACTTTATGTCAATTATTTCATCACCACTGGTCCCAAAACGGTGAAGGAAAACATCGTGAGGAAACCGGCATATTCTAGAACGAAAAAATCGACAATGACAAGACATGTGATCAACCAAACCGCACTGGACCCGCGTGGTGGATTACGGCCCACTCCCTCTCACCGAGAGCAGGGGCCGTATTACCACGTATTAATGCCATCCTTTTTACGTTGTGAAAGAGGAACGCCACTATTTAACCTGTAGAGCGGCATCCCGCTCTCACAACCTAAAAATGATGGCATTAATACGTGGTAATACGGCCCCAGGCCTGTGTACAAGCAGTGGGAACATTATAGGCTGTTTATGATTGTACCACAGCGTCAACTAGTGCTAAAGATAGTTATCATAGGGGCTGTCACATAGACGCTGGTCCTAATCATAATATTGCTTTTCCGCAACTACTATTCCTATTGCAACTCGTTTTTTTTGTGTGGTCCAGCCTTAAGAATTCATTACGCGTTTGTTTTCGCTCGTTATAGGTTTTATATTAACCGTGTACTACGGAAACCTGAGATCCGTATTGTTTACTCTTACGTAACAATAGGCTATATAGGAAGGATTTTGTATTAACTCTACCTAAACCTAAACATGCCAATTTTTTATTAGTTTTTAGCATTAAATATTGCGAAATGTTCACAAAGATATGAATTTTCCAATAAAGAAAATTTCATAGTGAAAGAAAAATTCGATCTCAGGCAGTGGTCTCGGTAGCTTAGTTGGCAAAGCGTCTGGTGTACTTAACCAGAGAGACGCAGGTTCAAACCCTGCCTGAGATCGAATTTTTCTTGCACTATGAAATTTTCTTTATTAGAAAATTCATATCTTTCTAAACATGCCAAGTTTAGATTGTGAGTGCATTCAGTGTTAATTTACTTTGTTTCACCACCTGATAAATTCAAAATTGGAACAGAAGTTGTATTTATTTATCTGATAATTTTACTTATCAGAAGTCTGTGAAACATGCCCTTAATATTTCTTAAGTTATCCGATTATACCGGAAATGACTTCAACTTGAATAATGTGAAGTGCATTCACACTCGTCTGTGAAGACAATATGCTTCAGGAATATTATTTTCCTTGTTATTTGTTAATGTCTGTTGACTGCCTCGTTAGTCTAGTGGTCCTAAGCGCGACTGCTAAGCTAGAGGTCCTGTTCGATTCCCAGGTCGAGAAAAGTGTTACATATTGGGTTTTTCTATGAAATTCTTAGTAGTGGGTACTCACTTCCACAATATGTCAAAATTTAGTGCGACACATGGTAGCTAATCTTACGTTTGTAAAAATAGAGAGGTTGACCCTACAGTGCTGTTACAGAAAAAATAAATTATAGTATGGGAACTAAACGCTAACTTTTTGTAATACCATTTATAAACTTAAAAAAATCCTTCGATATGTGCACTCGTCTTGTTTACTTATCTAACTAACTGGAAAGTTCTTCACTATTCAAGCTCCAACGATTGAGCCTTCCGATATTCTACGTAGAAAGTTTCATAACATTATTATAAAATAGGTTGCAATTTGACATATTATATATTAAATTGTAATTGGCGCTTAGCAAGCTCAGCGTACTTATACGAAACAAATAATTCTCTTAAAATTAAAAGTCGAACTCGACTGTGGACTGGACTGGACTAGCTTATTGTAAATGGACTGAGTTGTGCTCAGTCCATTTACAATAAGCTAAAAAGAAAAAAATACTTATTTATGCCATTGAAACCGCTATAGTTGACAAAGGTAATGATTTATTAGCAATATTCTTGATTGCTTCATTATGACAATGCATGCCGTTTCTAGTATGTGTGTATGTATATTAATAATATCTAATAACGTCGGACTTCAGTCCGCTGGCATATGTAACATCGACGACAGTAAATAAGGATTTTATTTCAGTTATATATTTAAAAATTACACGTCGTGGCATTAGACATAATTATCTATACTAATATTATAAAGCTGAACTGTTTGTTTGTTTACTTGAACGCCCTAATCTCAGGAACTACGTGTCCGATTTGAAAAATTATTTCAGTGTTAGCCCATTTATCGAGGAAGGCTATAGGCTATATATCATCACGCTAAGACCAATAGGAGCGGAGCATAAATGATAAATGTTGCAAAAACGGGAAAAATTTAAATGCAGATAAGCCGAGAAACCACACGGGCGAAGCCGTGGCGGAAAGCTAGTTATGTATATATGTTATAGGTTTAGGTCCTCGTTCTGACTTTCCGGGTTATCATGCTTAGCCCGTGGGGGGCTTTTTATAAAAAAAAAACTCAGCTGAAACTAGTTTCGATGTGTTTTCAGGTAACGGCAAAGGTAGGTGTCGATAACGCCTCTGTAAACCCCCTCGTGGAATAAACGCGTGATGGTATGTCTGATTGTTTGAGTTCTAAACTTTTCTGAAATCCTCCTATAGATACAACACTCAATTGAACGATCTCCGTATGACTTTTAAGTTCTTTCATTAGATTACCTGACCTTCTTGAGGCCCCTTTTTAAACTATGGATTCTCAACCATATATTGGGATTTTCCCCTGTTTTGAACAACTATGTTATACAAAGTTCGCCATGTAAATTTTACGATCAAGTGTACGCCTGCAAGAATCGTATTTTGAAGTTTAATGTCAGGAGTTCTAACCCCGTGTTTCCACTGAGGATAAACATGTTGCAGACAGCTACCTATCCCACTCACTCTTTGCGAGTTAGATAGAGTAAGATAGATGTTTTAATATTTGTATGTATATAATCTCACGCTCAATTTGCCATCCATACGGTAACAAAGATTGTCTCGTGGAATTCTTAGGTAGATCTAGTTGATTATACAAGATTACGTCATACTATGACCACGTTGTCCTTCGATAAATATAATAATATGTCTATGTTTCTCTGCTGACTTTGTTTAATAAATTTTTAATTTTTAAAATAAATGATTCTGCCTCATTAGTCTAGTGCTCCTAAGCGCGACTGTTACGTTAGAGATCCTGGGTTCGATACCCAGGTCGAGCAGAGTTATTGGGTTTTTCTATGAAATTCCCAGTAACAGCTCGGAGTCTTGATTTGTGCCCGGTTATTGGCAATAGGCTTGCCCCCTATTACATGGGACCTAAACATACCGGCAAAGTATGGGTGTACATTAGTACACCTCTGCCTAACCCTTTGGAGAATACAGGCGTGATGGTATGATGAATATGAAACTATATTCAGTTTTTATCGTACATCGCGCATGTACCTCTCTTATATGAACACCATACCTTGGTCTCTACTAACTTGATGATACATATTAAAAAAAAGACCAAGTAAAGTAAAAAGCAATAAAGCAAGCGAGTGCATCGCAAACAGCCATATCCTTTGAAAAATCAAACAACTTGTTTTAAAAAGGGGTAAAGCCTTTTTGCAGGGATCGGACAGGAATTGATTGAACAATTTGCTCTCTATCAGTACTTTGTAGAACGCAGTCCTCGTCTTTGCTAATTTATAGAAAGAAAATAAACATAATGCGGAACGCAAACTCGTGGGCACGTAGTTGCTGCAAGAGGTAAAATTATATTTAATGGCGTCACTTACAATCTACGTCGCTTTGTAACATAACAAACATAAAATAAATACTATATACTCTTTATTATATGTTTGTAACTTGCAATTCATCTCAATTAGTCTCTAGGGTTCCGTATCGAAAAGATAAAAAGATTTAAAATAGTTTATAAGGGAAAGATACTTACGTTCGATTATGATTTTAATAACTATGGTTTTTATGTTTTTATATTTGACATTGACTCATGTTAATTCGTTCAAATGACCTTTTATTAAATTTTTACGGTCTATAGTGACCTCTTAATGCATAGGGTCAATTGGCTGATAGATCTGTGCTAATGCGCAATGGGTTAATATTCAGTAAGTCTAGTATCTTTTTCTGTAGGAGCATATGGATGTACTGACATTCGATATTTGGTATAATTAATATTTGTGATATTGTTTTGTTTTAACTTAGAATGAACTTCCCTTTTTGACATGGACGCTAGCAATAGCAACAGGAGTATTAGATACTCGCGCATTACAACCAAGATATACATAGTTACTAATTAAAATACATTACTTACTGTTTACAGCCAAAAAAAATCCCGAGAAATGTTCAACAACCGTAAAAAAGATCTTGAGAACAATATAAAAATAAAACGTTATGAAACAAAAGTGTATTACAAGACAATGCACATAATAAAGGTTTTACAGCTCATCAATATTTTGTATAACCTTAACTTTATGGACGGACCACCTTGGTTGCAACTGGACAACGCTATTTCTGCGTCACAGGCGAGAGTGTCGAATACCTTTTTATTGAAATGGGACAGGTCATTGAGGCACGGGAAACGAACTGAGGACTGATCTCTCGGCCAGACATTCTAGAACTGTCACTTATGTAGAACTGAGACAGGCTATTTTGTTGAAACAGCTACACGACATTTCAAATGTTATGACTTTTTCTTATGAAGACGTCGCGGCGACATAAATTCTCCTAAGTAGACTAGACGGCTTGCCCACGGCTTCGCCCGCGTGGTTTCTCGGCTTTTTTGCACTATCATATGTATGTATTATACATATATACCTTCCTCTTGTATCACTCTATCTAATGCTGAAAACTGCATTTAAATCCGTTAAGTAGTTTAAAAGATCTAATTGAACAGACAGCGGAGGCGACTTTTTATTGTTTCAGGTCACGAACTAAGATGGGATTTCTGAGCGGTGGCCAAATGATTAAAAAATTGTGTGAACGTCTAAATGTGTTCTAATATTGGAAAAGTTACAGTAGCTTCGATCGCACTTAAATAAACCTAACACAGATTTGTGGAGTGCACCGGCGCTTAAAAGGTTGATTCGTCGACCGCAGTCCAACTGAATGTCATTATTGAATTAACCCTTAACTGGCTATTTCCCCGCTCCAATTCATCTCCTGATTGCCTTTAGTGAGAAGTTCAAGAAATCTTTTAAAGTTTTTCTTATTATTCAATATCTTTGTTACTTCGTTCCAAAATTACAATGATAGTTTTAAATATGATTTAAATTTATTTTTACCAAGAGTTGGCCCAACCTCGACGCTAGCTATTTCTTTTATGGATAGTTTCATTTTATATGTCGCATCTTGGAATAAATAAACGGTATGGGATAATTTTAAGTGTCACGCTATGAATTGGCAGAATATAATTGTCAGTTAAGCATCTTCCTCTCTTCTAAGTTGCCGTGCTCGGTCCATAATATACCTTTTGAGATATTATAACATCTCACAAGATAATGGAGTGCAATAAAGATATTGAGTATTGAGTACGCACAGCTTCACATGAAGCTATACAAAACCAGTTTACGCTGGCCTCTTATTGTACGAGAAGCCTATACAATGCGAGATCAGCTTAAACTGGATTTGTATAGGTTGACCTGTAGCCATGTGTACCTACCTATCATACGTTCGGTAAATAATGATGTTCCGATACCTGTTCGGATTCGAGTGAGTTATCGGAACATAGTTACAAAATATCTTATTTTTAATAGGTTTAAAACCTATTGTTACGATAAAATTATATTTACAATTAAGTCCTTTGACACCGGTGTTTGTTTAAAGTTAAACTATCGGCAGTTCTCAAAACTCGGACTCAGTTTGTTTACACATAACAGCACTTATGGGACAGGCACACTCGCCGCCTGCTTATGATGTGCTCATTCCATGAACAATTTCTTAGAATGCGGTTTATCATAATTTAAAATAATCAGATAAGAGTCAGGCAAAATTTCTGACTACCAAAGTAATAAATTTATTAGTTGGTTAGAGGTAAGTACGTGTTGTGGACGTAAAGATTATATTTAATTAACTAGCGATTTTTTTGTCCTTTCCTGACTACTAATACTCAAGAGAACATTACCGTTAAGCGCTTGCTAAAAACTTTAAAAAGCAATGGCAGCTTAATTTACTTGCGAAGAATGCATCGTCAACGCTAAAATAAGAGCATCCCTTTCTCCAGTGACCGGTAAAAAAAAGTTACGAATTCCGTGCCTCAGGTCACAGATGACTCAGACATTTAAGGTACAGTGCGCCAGATTATATTATTAAAATTACTGCAGTACATAGCGATTATAGATCATGTTATTAGCATAAATGTAAAAGATGATTCAATTTGCTCGATAAAGTGTTCATATATTTCAGTATTGGCGCAAAACAACTACTCGTATCTACATAATATATTATTAAATTTCAAGTGTTTTGTGTTCGTTTCAAAACTTTGATCTCGAGCCAACTAATATTCGACATTAGCGTACTTATAAAAACCAATGCCAGTACCCACCTCATGAGAGCAGTTCCGCGGTAAAGTCGATCAACTGATTAAAGGTAAACAAAACTTGAAATCACTATTGCACCCACGCGTCTAACATTGCGATAAGAATGTAGTTCAAACTGATATTCTTGGTTATTACTTAATTTTCTCTATATTATATTCGCTATTCTAACACAGAAATTAGAATTTAAATATAACGCGCAACAATGCGCGCGTCAGTTATGTTCGGATCACGCGTATGCGACTGATATGAGACTTCCAGCGAGCCGAGAGGTGCGCCTGCGCGGCTTGTGCGACCTTCGCTCTAGGAGTTCCTTTAATTCACAGTATGCTAATACCTTCGAATAGAATTTGCGAATAGAATTGTCACATTTGGATTTTGTTTCGCAGAATATGATGAAGAACAATAAATTACAATATCAATAAAGTCTGTCTTCAAACAGCACTCCTATGATTTCAATTTGGAGCTAATTCTGAAAAGATCGTTTTACCTGGCAAGTTAAACAATGTTTTAATTAATCAAAGTGTTTCTATTCCAAGTTAAACGTCACAGACTCGAGCATTTTTTTTGGTAGTGTTTCTCATTCTCAATCCATCAAGCTAGCCTTTGCAGGTACTGGTAACGCGATACTTTTGCTGAAACGGCCTCGCCTTTTGTGGCTTTATTTTGGACTATAACAGAAACCTCGTATAATGTATACTGTCCGAGATTTTGTCTATTTTGCGGTCTTAGCCATAACAAACCGGAACAAGTATGCTTCACTATTTAACACGCGAGAAAAATGTTATATTTACATATATGTGTAGGTACCTACTATCAGCAGAAAGTGACTGTCCTGACATAAAAAAACTTTTCTAAAGACATCTAGAAAATTTTTTAGTTGCGTCCAGGACCAACGATTAAACGTGCTCTCCTAGGTACGTCTTGCTTTAATAATATGATGTGAGAATGATCTAGTTTGACCTTGAAAACTTCCATTTCCTATTTTCCATTTTAAAATGAAACTGATGACGAAAAATACGTAGTTGAAATTTTAGAGAGCTTTCAACGTAGGTGACAACCGGTAGCGCTGTCGATTCTGTCGTGTCGGACCGCGTTACTTTGACACCGCAACATGCTGGCAAAATTGACAAGCGCTTTTTAAAATAAAGCACAAAAGGATAAAGCGCTTTGATATACAAGTTTACTTTGAAAAGGTGTTATACCGAGCATGATATTTTTAGTTGTACGAAATATCGAAAAAAGGATTCGTTGAGTTTGTATGCTTGTGCCCTTAATCTGGGCTTATTTGAAAACCATACAATTTCCGATGTCGATCTAGCAGCTATTCCTTAAAAAGAAAAACTATTGGTTTTTTTATCGGATGTGCAAAGGAAGCCATACATACATAGACTTTTAGGTATTAGTGTATGGCTGGCATGCCAGCATGAATGGATATTACCGGGGAAGCATTCAAAGCTCAATTTCCCACTCCATTAGAATTTTAAAAGTTTCCGACACTTACGTGAATATTAGACATTGGAATAAAACTTATTAATATAACGGGATAAAATCCGTAGAAAGTGGGTTTATTGAAATTTAAAAAAATTTCAAATTACGTATTGATACGGCTCCACAACTATTTTGTTATTTTTATTATTACTATATTATAACCCAAAGGTCCCTCCCCTTTACAAGGATTTAAAGCTTTTGTTACTGCGGATTATGATCACCTATATTAGTCATGCAAGTCATCCAATCACGAACTGTTTGTACTCTCAAAAGTTTCTAAATCTTACGGCATTCGTATTTAGGTTTTATTTAAACTGCCTCACATTTTGATTTTATCCTATATTGTGGGTTCGTTGACTAGAAACACAAATTTTAATATACACAAACACCTAGGTCCGGAACAATTACCTGGTAGGTCGGACAAATATTTGTTCTCTGCTCTAGCCATACGTGCCGCCAATCTAAGCCGATACAAATTTCCAACAAACACTCTACGAGAACTCTATGGCAAATATGGTTTTTTGAAATATATACTTATATAGTATATACACTTGGGTATGCAATTAATGTAAATCGTGTGAATATTTTTCTTCCAATAAATTCATATTTCCAAGGGTTATTTATGTTAAACCTTTGACTGCCTCATTAGTCTAGTGGTCCTAAGCGCGACTGCTACGCTAGAGGTCCTGGGTTCGATCCCCAGGTCGAGCAAAGTGTTATTGGGTTTTTCTATGAAATTCCCAGTAGCAGCTCGGAGTCTGGGTTTGTGCCCGGTTAATGGCAATAGGCTCGTCCCCTATTATATGGGACCTAAACATATCGGCGAAATGTGGGTGTACATTAGTACACCTCTGCCTAACCCTTCGGGGAATACAGGCGTGATGGTATTTATGTTAAACTCAGTCTATTATGCTCCCTAGGAAAATTAAGTTACAATATGAAATGTTCGAGCAGCTCGATTTTCTATAGAGTAACTTATTGGTTAACCGTGATATCAATTTCAAAAGCATGTATTGATTACGTCACATGAAACCTCTTCAGACCTGCATTGTCAGTAATCCCTGTACATTGTCCAAGGGTCTTCAATGTTTGATTATATACAAATATATAACATTATATTATCTAGTTTTAGCCTTTCAAATGTTTTATGTTTTTAAAAGAACGTATTTTCTACACTTCCTAGACATATGTATGTCCTTTAGATCCCTAAATAACTTAATCTATTTAATTTATTTATATGAGGTGAATTGCCATGTAAACTAGATTTAGCATTTATTTATTTATTAAAAAAAAAACAAATCTAGTTTACATGGCAATTCACCTCATATGACGCTTCATTCGTCTCCCTAATACAAGTCCAAGTTTAGATTGACAAATAAAAACATTATAAGCTCAATAATACCAGTGGAAATTAAAAAGTTGTTAAATTACAGATCGATACTGCGCAACATTTAAACGACAATCGATTTGCTTGATAATTTTACATAATTTAAAACAAACTGACGGGGATAATATTTTTAAAATAGTTTGTACAAAATATTCCTAAGGGCAATTCGTTTGGAATTTTTGTTTCATTTTGGCAGAATTTAAATAGTTATGATCTCATAAATTCTCACAGATTTGTGAGGTTTATTGGCAATAGATTTACCATCTATTGCATGGGACCTAAACATACCGGCGAAGCGTGAGTGTACATTAAACCTCTGCTTAACCCTTCGGGAAATACAGGCATGATGGTATGTTATGTTATGACCAGTGTGTGTGTACCTATATTGACGCAAAAGACTAGCAGGGATCCTACGCGTTATCTCATTTGATTTACACGGTGCGGATAACCTGAGGTTATCCCGGAACGCACATCAAAGTGCATCGCAGCCGCTATCCTTGTAGACAGGTCACTGCCACTGGGTTATCGAGTAACCAAACATTTTTATCTCAATTACTCGCTTCGGTATGCTGAAGGTGAATTCTATGATAACCTTTGTTTAAGGTCATGATTTTGCCAGTTATATTTTTTTATATGTTAGTTGCTAGTTAAAACAAAATCCAAAAAACACGGAAAAATTTAACTAGCCCTTGCCTATGTATGATGTATTTAGTTATGTTATATTATTATGATTTGTTACTGAATAGATTTTAAAACATTCGGTGAGAGAAATTTGCAAGTTTGCCTCGATAGAACCTGCGAATCATAGAAGAACATTTGAGCTCCGTTGAAGTTATTAAAATTACCAAATTGAATAATATTTTGCAGACTACAAAATTGGTCCTTATTTAAAAAATAGGCTTTATTTACTTAATAAATCCCAAAATATAACATAACTAGAAGTATTCGTATATTCATGTGCGTATTAATGATTAATTATCACGCGCTTAAACGGTGAAGGAAAACATCGTGAGGAAACCTGCATGCCTGAGAGATTTTCTTGACGGCATGTGAAGTCTGCCAACCCGCAGTAGGTTAGCGTGGTGGACTATAGCCTAATCCCTCTCGTTCTGAGAGGAGACCCGTGCCCACCAGTGGGACAATGTAATGGGTTGATGATAGAAGTATTCGATTAGATTACTAGGTTTGCTAGTATGTATACAGAGCCAAAGCTTTATTAGGCTTACATTTTACTAAGACGCAAAACCCATAGCCTAGGCTTATCTTAGATCATCGCTCCTACACAAATGAGGTCGACATAATATATTTAAATGCACATTCAATAGGCGTATCTGATTTGGTGGCTTTTGTGCGACACTTCGAGAACGGTGCGTTTGTGTGCGTTAAATTTAGCTTATGATAATAACATGAGGGGCTCGTGGCTAAGATAACTGCGCTGATCAACAGATCAGCATAGTTAAACCTTGCCTGCTGCGGTCAGTCTGTCGATAGGTAACCGTTCTTAACATATCGATACCCCTCCGTGCCTCGGAGAGCGCGTTAAACCGTCTCGGTCCCGGTTATCATACGATCACCTATGACAGTCGTAAGTGGTAGTCACAAGCCCAAAACGCCCTACAGTCCATCCTTTGAAAATCGGTACTGCCCAGAAATTGGTTTGCGGATGTCTGATGGCAGTCGCATCTGGTTGGATTTGAAAGAAGCCGACCCCAACATAATAGAGAAAAAGCTGGATGTGTTCGTGTGTCATACTATAACAAAAGGTATTGTACAAGATAACTGTTCTGTGTAAAATGTCTTCACCAATGTGTGTCTTTACAAATCTCCGTTAAACTTATGACTTGTCCAAATGTCCGTTAAATCCATGCGTTCTTGTCACCAAATACATGCGTTTGTATTGCATGCTTCATGGTTATATATATATCTTACATTCCTCATCAACCCATTAAATTGTCCCACTGCTGGGCACGGGTCTCCTCTCAGTACGAGAGGGATAAGGCTATAGTCCGCTACGCTAGCCTACAGCGGGTTGGCAGACTTCACACGCCATTAAGAAAATGTATCAGGCATGCAGGTTTCCCCATGGATGTTTTCCTTCACCGTTTAAGCACGTGATAATTAATTATTAATACGCACATTACTTCGAAAATATATATATCAGATATGCATAAAAAATAATTACAATACCGGGAAATAAAGAAAACACCACGTCCCTCGATTACACTTTGCCCCTAATACAAGCTCTTGTTTCATTCAAAACTGTGCTCGCTGTCAATCACTAGAAGATTCACGATGAACTCTTTAAAACTGATTGGGCATGACTGATGAGCATTGTCTCGAGAAGAGTATTCAATTCACATTATGTACCTATAATTCTATATTATGAACTGTTAGATTCGAAGAAGTGCATCACTCAAAACTTTTTTGACAATAAGTACATTGATAGTCAGGAATTGGGTCAAGTGGAGCACCCACAAATTTTAATATTTGTATGTTTTCCCTTATATTCAAAGGCAATTTTTCAAAGTAAAATCTAACCTTCTTTTGTGTCTTGAGTATAAAAATCATTTGTTTGTAGTCTCACTAAAACCCATCCAGCCTTTGGATTGCCGAGGTCTGATGGCAGTGGCTTCTTGTATAATACTGGAATCGATTCCAACATAGTTATATAAAAGACTTAAAGGATTATGATATGTAAGGTATAAATAATGAGGTGAAATTGATCCGTTTAAAAAAAAACAGATTTTTTTATTGCACACCAACCAACTAACAACAAAAATACAATGAGTTTTAAATACAATTGTATTATTACTTAGTTTCTACAATGGGCGGTCTTGTCGTTAACAACGATCGTGTACAGACAAACTATGAATAGACGAGGAAATATGGAAATGACATTTATGAACCCCCTGTATTTGTTGAAAGCTTGTGTCACTTTCATACGTTTTGTTTTATATTCGTTTGTCTTTCCGAGTATAGATTGCAACTTGTTTACAGGTTGTGAAACTAAAATATAATAGCTCTTGCCCGCGGTTCAATTCGCATCCCAAAAGCATTTTTTAAGATAAATAGCCGTATAGTAGATTCCCTATACCTAACGCCATGTCCTTTTCTAAGGTCCAGTCTATGCCTATACCAAAATTCAACAAAATTGGTTCAGGTGTTTAGGCAGCAAAACGTAACAAACAAATGGACCGATTTCCTTTCGCATTATCTTAGGTATATAAAAAATTCTCGTGTCACGTGTTAGTTATTATGCATACTCCTCCGAAACGGCTTGACCGATTTTTACTAAATTTTATATGCATATTCAGTAGGTCTGAGAATCGGCTACTATCTATTTTTCATACCCTAAGTGATAAATGTATACTACACGCGGGTGAAGCCGCGGGCGGACAGCTAGTAGTAAATAGTATAAAGTATGTGAATAGTAAATAGTATGAAGTAATTATAATATAAATTAAACTATTTACTATATCCGCAGCATAAAACTTATGTGAGAATAATTACTTATAGTAAAAATACTGGATTTGTGGGTATAAGACTTCAAGCTATAAACCTGTTAAGGATATAAAAATGTATACTTATTCATAGAACCGGTTCTAAAACAACTGTTATTTGTTCAAGTTCTTTCGTTATTTTCCGTTGTGATTTTATATCTATTTAAAAACAAGAATCGTGGCAAGTGCCGTTCTACGTTCTTTTTATATACAAAAAACATACAGACGAATTGAGAACCTCCTCCTTTTTGAAGTCGGTTGAAGAAAAGACAGTATAAGTATGTGTGTATGTAGGCGTGAGTGTATGAGTGTATGGTCTATCTATACCAACATATAAACAAATTGTAACAGGCTGATGCCGATGTCTGTACATTATGGATATTGAAGATCATCTCATATGGGGGTCTTTATTGGAGCAACAGAAGCCGAAACAAAATTTTCTGTTTGTACGTTTTTAGACTCATCACGTAAAAACGTGGAATTAAATACACTTTTCACCAATTGCTAGAGATCTAATTTTAAATATAGGCTCCATTTTACCGCAGGAAACTATCTCATTCTATATAAACCCTTTTGGGACCTGAGTGAAACCTGGGGGGGGGGGTTTACAGCTAGTACATAA
This sequence comes from Subacronicta megacephala, assembly GCA_958496365.1. Lineage (NCBI taxonomy): Eukaryota > Metazoa > Arthropoda > Insecta > Lepidoptera > Noctuidae > Subacronicta > Subacronicta megacephala. The sequence goes on from OY292513.1 coordinate 15,750,937, forward strand.
TGTAGCTTTAGAAGAGCTTTGCTTTCAAGTATGCTAGTTTCGCATGCAATGCGCTTGCGTAGGTAACTTTGACGTAGGTTTATTATGCTATTGGGTTACATTTCACAAGAACTGATGGCTATAGTGTCCGTTAACTCATTACATGCAGATAAGGCAAAGCTTGCTTCTGTATTATATACATTCAATATCAATTTTATTCACACTTTCTTCTATAAACACCGAGTGTAAAGCGCACCTAAATTTCTAACCACATTCGAATTAATTGATGCCAACAATAAACAAGCTTCACCCGCCCGAAACAAGCCTGACATTGTTACCTTTAAACGTACAGTAACAGAGTTGAAATTTCCACGTATGATTAGCGATATTTGTTCAAAAAGCATAATGGAGACACTGTCCAGGCTTCCGATAGAACTAACTTTGTTTGAATGTTGTCTGTGAGTTTACGTAACGACGTATGAGTGTTTGTTTATACTATTCCGATTCACGGCCCGCATGTTACTTAGAATACTTTTGCTACTGTGATAGTTGAGCACATTGTTATAAGTAAATCTAGATACTTAACTAGAATACTAAATAAGTTTGTTAAAACGCAGTCTACGCTGGTCTTGCAAAAAAAAATCAACTGTGGAAACCTGCTAGGCTGCGTTGCCAGTTTTTTTTGCCAATTCGAGACTTAGAACGTTTTGAGTGAAAAAAAGCTGGATTCTTTCGTCGAAAGCGGGACATAGTAAAAAAAACGTATATAATCATCAAAAGTTTTTGAATATTTAACTTTTTATTTGAGTTCAAATTACGTTTACGTGCGTACCCGCGCTTTCTCAGTACGCTTCACGAGCGTGTCCCGCGCGGGACTTTCAATTTTGATTTGAAAATCGGTACGTCCCGCCAATATCGGGATGTCTGGCAACGCTGCTGCTAGGTATTAATTTTATTTATTTACTAGGTTATTCCTACGACTTCGCTCCCGTGGTCGAATCGAAACATGTTTATAAAATCAATTGCTGTTCGTTAGTTGCGCAAAAATTCTAAAATGAAGATTCTGATGACACTTTTTGTGTTTATTAAGTTGGTTGTTTAGACTCACAAATGGACCCGGTAGGCGGTGCTGCGATCGGGTTCGGGCAGGATAACGTCTGTCGGGTCCAATAGTTTCTATAATAATACACTAGTTTGTGACGTTGTAGGGGAGCTAATCTCTGGATCTACTGAACCGATTTTGAAAATTCTTTCACCAATAGAAAGCTTCATTATCCTGAGTGACAATGATCCCGTAAAATGAAAAAAAAAAAAATGCCTCGTTAGTCTAGTGGTCACAAGCGCGATTACTTCGCTAGAGGTCTTGGGTTCGATTCCCAGATCGAGCAAAGTGTTATTGAGTATTCAGCTCGGAGTCTGGATTTGTGGCGGTTAATGGTAATAGGCTCGCCCCCAATTACATGGGACCTAAACATATCGGCGAAGGCTGGGTGCCTAATTCTTCGGGGAATATAGGCGTGATAAGAGAGTCCATGGAGTTTCTTGCCGGATTCTTCTCCATAGGATCAACGTTTTGGAACCGTGCAACTAGAGTCAATAACGTTTCATAAACGCTTGTAGAAGCCTATTTGAAATAAAAACATTTGATTTGATTTGATAGTATATGACATGTGAATAGTGTCAGAAGTCGGTATGTAACACTGACTGACTCTATGCCAAGATTAAACCGTTGCATGCGGTGGTTCCGTAAGTTCAGTTCAGTAAGTTCCGTATTTGTGGGATATTCCCATGGGACAGAGAAAACGTCGAAGGTAACACCTAAGTACACAGCTAGTAGTATACTTAAATTATAGTGTTCAAGCCATGTTTCAGGTGTAACTAGGTCACTGGCATTATTTCTTAGTTACTAGGTAAGTAATACTATGTAGGCTATCGGTATTGTTTTAGCTCTGCTTGAATAGGTCATATTTATAGGGTTGAGCTTTAGACAAAGTCTGTGATCGATAGTTTTGATGAATACTGAGTGTGAGATTAACCGAAGTCCTTGTCATTACTCCTCTGTGAGAAAGCACAATCGAGTCAACATCTTTATGATTATTATTACAAAGGCGATGGATATCTTATGTTTGAATATCCGTTGGTTATTTGGCTTGGTTTACAACAGAGTGATGATCTCTACAAAGATTGTAATGTTTTCAAAAATCTATTAATTATTTACATTTTAGCATTACGCGTCTATTCCCCGAAGGGTTAGGCAGAGGTGTACTAAAATACACCCACACTTCGCTGGTATATTTGGGTCCCATATATGGGGGCAATTGATTAATGGCAATAGGCTCGCCTATTGCCACTAACCGGGCACAAATTCAGGCCCCAAGCTACTACTCTTATTAGATTTTTCTATTATTTACGTTTTAAACACAGCAAATAGCGCTACAACTATTCCCATGCGCACCGGATGCTGCTCAACAGGATTACGTCACTGTTATGGACTGAATTTAAACAATTGGTAAGGATTGTAGGTGTTGCTTAATAGAGTCCATTTTTGTTGTTTTTGCCAGATGAAGAAACGTCTCTATAATAATCTTTATCTGATAAAAATGATATAGTGGCTTGTCTTTGTTTTCTAGCTATAAATATGCTTATAATATAACCGCATCAGTAACTTTAGTGAAATTAAAATTTGTGATTGTCATCACTGTTATAACAGAAATAAATTCATGTTCGCTTTTTAAAATAACGTTTGACTGAGCTTTTCAGTAACAATATTTCAAAGAACAAATTGATATTTCTGGTAAAGGTAGAGTGGGGGCGTGAAATGACTTGTGCGTTGATGCTTACATTTCATAATTATCTACATGGTTTCACAAGAGTTGATTTTACTGAAATATTGTTAATTATAGCAGCTCGGAAATTACTTTCAGCTCGCATGTATAACTCATACGTGTGGATAATATCATGCATTACCCTAGTTTTATATGCACCTTGGTAATAGTTATCGGTGTAATCGGTCCGTTTGCTTCGGGCTGGCTGATAGCACACGTTTAACGGATTAGGTACCTGTAAACAACCTGTTACATTGAAAACAATTGTTTTGTAGCCTCTGATCGACTTAGGTCTATAATTAGGTACGACGTCTATACAATTTTGACGATATTGTTGTAGTCTTCAATATTTATGATGTTCTGTTATCACCGCTGGATTTTTTTTAGCTGTACATTAGAATGACGATCCAAACTAGAATCAGACTGATCAAATTTTTTGTGTTGCATAAAAGAAAGTTCTTTTAGTGCCTTTAAAAAAATCCTTCCCTTTATTGAAAATCTTGACTCACTCTGAGTCCACCTTCGTCAAAATATATCCTAACATACACTTGATCATCCGTTGCATTCTGTTCCACTGCACAGTCAGAATTTTAACCAGTGCTCAACACTCTGGAAATATATAATTTCCGAGTTAAAATTGGCAGAATTTCTTTACTCTCTTTCTAAACTCATGTATTTATTTTAGACATTTGACAGCATTCTTCATGCTTGCATGCGTATCCTGAGAACCAAGTTAATTGGTATATACAGGCTGTCCGTAGAAGTAACATCAAAAGACAAATATTTGATACCTTATATTGAGGGGCACCGGCGACCGAATCACGTACCGAACAATCTCCTTTAGGTAAAAGAGAAAAATAGTCAAAACCAATGTCAGGTGAAAATTATTAAAAAGTCTTTATATCTCGTAAACTTTTCTAAATCGTGGAAAATATACGGGCGTGATTCAGATGCCCAAAAGATATCCTAATGTTGCCTTTAGACGTCACCTGGCAATCCTGTATATGGAGTGAATAACTACGCATAATATAGAAATTTGGGACATCAATTCATTAACTAATGATTAATACAGTACAATATATCAAAGAATTTGCGCACCAAAAATAAATACTTGCAACTGCTTTTGTGATAAAACAGCGATAAGATAAAGACACCTTAATAATACGTTATTGTTACAAATAGAAAGAAAGAAATCTCTTTTATATTAATAATGGTAACATATTTTAATCTATATTAATATTATAAAGCTGAAGAGTTTGTTTGTTTGTTTGTACGTTTGCTAGAACGCGCTAATCCCAGGAACTACGGGTCCGATTTGAAAAATTCTTTCAGTGTTAGATAGCCCATTTATCGAGGAAGACTATAGGCTATATATCATCGCGCTAAGACCAATAGGAGCGGAGCATAAATGAAAAATGTTTCAAAAACGGGAAAAAATGTTACTTTTAGCCACGCGGGCGAAGCCGTGGGCGGAAAGCTATTTATAATAAAATGAAACTATAAATTAAGGATATGCAAGCTGTTGATTCGTATCCTTGCCTGCTTGGAGGTGAATATGATGCTGATACTGAATTTAAACAAAATAAAATCATATAAATACGAGTATTATTTTTAAACAAATAAATTCCCCGGATGTGTTGCATGTGACACAACCCCTGTGAAACTTATCAACAAAGTCATTCGCCATCACCGATAAATTCGCATTGATTTGGGGTATTTTGTATACTACTGTTTTAACTATTTTATCGTTTACTCTACAAATAATATGGCAAATCAACAGCGTAATATACACCACTCTTTTATTTATAAAATAAGAAATCGAACAGACGAACCATATTTATAAAAAAATAACATTTTTATTTAATTAAATTGGCTTCAGTTTTATTTAGAAAATTATGTTGAGGTAGTACCTATATATAACAACACATGTTCTACGAACTATGAATAAATTTCATCTGACTGTGCTGAATTTATCTAATTTTAAATTTTCTAATTTTTTTCTGTACTTAGTAATTAATGTTGTCTTACAGACGACAGTGTTAGGATTTAACAGTGATGTATATTTATTCGATTTGAAATAAACAACACAATTACTCGACATTCAACATTTATTTAATATGGAACATCAATGGAATAACATAACTTCATTCTTCACAAGAAGTCTTTGTAATCTAATCTCAGTATAACATATATTTTTACTAAAGTTAGAAATACATACGTAATGACTGTTTTTATTTTATGGCAAATATCGTATAATATTCAATGTGACATTAATAATATTATGATTATATTTAATTTAATTATCACTTACACCTACTAAGTTCTATATATTAACATTTAGGTATTTATAGGACAGATTCAGGACTAAAATAAATAGGATTTTTATAAACATATCTTAAATATGGCCTAGTTGACAATAATTGATATTTTGAGCACAGTATTTTAGGGTAAAGTTTTGCATCGAAAGTGAAGATCTAAATATATGTCGTAAGTATATACTTTAAAATGTAAATTTATATAGAAATATATGATTTGATAAATATAATATTTTTAATAAAAGTGATTAAAAAGGGACTCACTAACCTTTGGGACGACAGCTGGGGATTGATATTATTGTTTTGGTATAACGTTACGTATAACATCGAATCACAATTATTTAGTTAACTATAAAGATGTAACTGCTATGATATTAATTGCAGTAAATTCTACTTTCTACTTGAATAATTCAAAATTCACATCGAGTACGATTAATAATTGTTAAATTTGAATTTGTTTACCATTCAATTCTACTGTACTATTTAAATGTCTTTTAATATGTTGATTAGTAATATTTAAAACTGACGATTAAAATGACTTAAATTTAAAGATACGTATCGGAGTCCGTTTGGGAAAAGCTGTCGTTTGTTAAGTTCTCTGTGTAATAACATCCAAAATGGCGACTCTAAATTCTAATTAACAAGCGTCAATATAACATAAAGCATTGTTAAACAAAGAAACGAACCCAATACAGGCTCGCACAATATCAATAGATCACGCCTAAGTTCGGCTCAATATTTAGAATTAATTACAACTCATAAATTATTTACAAATAAACATACAACAGTGTCTGGCACGACACATCACTCAAAGGTAATTACAAATTAAAATAAACAAAATTAATATCACAGCAAAGAAATGTTTAAGCATCATCTCGATTGTCGCGTCGTTATCATTCGCCCGTTTAGCTTGTTACACAGGGATCTAGTTCCATATAGAAGTCTTTACCAGATTGGCCGGGCGACGACCACGGTCGGCGATGCGTTTCCTTGCGGGGACTCTTAGTCTCAGTCCCGTCGCTTTGCGCTGGCGCCGGCCGCTGGGTAGCTAACCCTCAACCAAGCTTTAAAGACGTTCCCTCACCCGGGTCCAGGGCGGGTTTTTCCGGTAGAGGGCGGTTGATCATTTTTGCCGAAGTATTAGATGACGTCGATTTAATGGTAGACATTCCGCGGGATCCGGTCGAGTTGTTCAGTGATTTAGAGAGTGGGTTAGCCTGGGAGCCAGCAGCAGAGATATTTTTTTCGCGAACGGCTCGCAGGTATGGTCCGCGGGGCACCGCCTGTTCCGCAACAATATCAGGCATGTTTCCCAAAAGAGTCCTCTTTTCTTTTTCATTGTTAGCTATTTCAGCATACAGGTGGTCAGCGAAATCTTTAGGCTCGAAATATTCATGAACCAGAGCAGTTTGCCTATTGTATGGTGATAGCGGCAGTAGTTTGTCGAGAGAAGGTGTGCGGGTGCCAATGCTTATCATTTGCTTTTTATTCTTTCCAATGCGTGGCGTAGTATTTTGAAACGGTAGTTCGTAGATGTTCTCCTCCACGTTGATCAATTTAGGAATGTTAGCGTTGCGGTTTTCTTCCAGTTTGGTGAGTACATATAAATGTTCAATAGTTTCACGAGCTTCTACATAATTTTCTGGGCTTTCTAATCTTTCTTTCAGATTTTCCAATAGTTCCTTCGTCAACTCTTCAGGCAAAGTTTGTGTAGTTTTATCCTCAGTCGGCACGAGTTCATCGTGAATAGCTGATTCTTGAATCATATCTTGAACTCGAGTCGGTTCATTTAAGCAATGACGTTCTGAATATTCATTTACTGATAATCGGGAAATGGATCTTGCATTATCTAAACCATTAGCATTTCCGCATGAACAGATGCGATCGCAAAATAACCCACATGATGAATTCGAAGATATGAGTAAATTTTTAACGTTTATACAGTATCCCTTGCGTCGCATCCATCTTATAAAGCTTATTATCATTACTATAACCACGCAACCTAAGCAGGTGACTATTACTATGCCGATCACTTTTTTATCACGGTCACTGATGACTTGCTCTTGTTTATTTTTATGGGGAAATCTAGGATTTTTTATTTCTGTAGAGCTGCCATCTGCTTTGCGTACATAAGGCTGACAATGAACAGTAAGTGCATCTGTTTTACAAACTCCATCGTGAAATTTTTCGAATAATACATTTTGTTCCGGTTCGTTGAAACAACGAGCCAAAAACTCGTCCACGGTACAATAACTTTCTGCCTTATAAGGTTCTCCTGATTCTGTATCTAATACTTCTGACAGCCAGTTACTTATATTACAATAACAAGTATGTCCGTAGTAATTGTCTTTATATATCACTGAGTATGCCGAGTTGGCCTGGGCTTGCCCTATAAATTTAAGGCTTTTCGGATGTGCCGTTTCAACTTCATTCTCAATAAAGGTAAGGTGGTGTCCAGATTGTTCGTGTGTAGTTGTATCCAATGCAACTATGGCATTTGGTACGAGCTCATCAAAGGAGCATTTTTCCATATGCAGATTATTCCAAGAGGACAGTTCGATACTTCTCTCCATCATTTGGTTGAATTCGGTGTTTTGGATTACCACGGAAGCCACTGTTATGTTTATCGCTCCAGTATTCATATTTTCGATCCTGAAATCAAGCATCAGAAAAAAAATTAATAAATCAGATATCATTAATATTATTATTCAGACAAATTTCTAGTAGTTTTAGCTTTATTTGACTATAAATGCCAGCAGAAAAATAACAGGCGCTATTTACATTATAAGGTTTCGTGTCTGTCGCTATGGGGTTGGTTTTATAAATAACGATCAGATTTTTTTAAGGCTACCCTAGGTACTTGTTGACACATTTCATTTAATATTTCGTTGATCGATTATGGAAAATGAGTTAATTAAATACTCACATGGTATTCGAAATATTAAGATTTCCGACAGCTGACTGAATCGCTCTTGAAGCGATTTGATGGATCCTACAGCCGGAGAAATACAGGTTATTAATCAGAGATCGTTGGGAGAAAGCATCTTCATTTATGTTCTGCACCGAGGAGTTAAGCGCCATCACAATGTTATAAGTGTTGGCAGAGAAGGCTCCTGGGAAGATCTCATTTATCTTGACGTTTTCCAGAATAATCTCGGCAGCGGAAGATCCAAAAGTTTGCGCAGGAATAACGGGCACAGTCATGTTTTTCAACCGGATCTGTAACACGAATAAGGTTACCGATATTACATTTGAAATTTGTTATGTCTTAAAGAAAATTCACCTTCGCTTCTGCAGTTTAATCTTTCGCTATGCATTCAATTAGCGTTGTGGTTGCCTGAAATGAAGATATTATACTGACCGACATTCCAGGCCCGTGGTCACCCACGTTGCCAGCAGATGGGTCAAGTGTGAATGAGCCGGGTCCAAGTTGTAGAGTAGAGACGTTACTGATGTTCATGTCCAGCAGCCATGAGAAAGCTTGTCCTTCCGTTGACACACTTTCGCAGTTCTTAATTGTAACCGATAGTGGACCTGGAATCAATGAATATTGTTTTATTATTCTTTCGGAACTAAATAAGAGGCTTAAAACAGATTTGGGTATCTTAAATGCTACCCATAATTACTTCTTATTATTGACTAATTGGTCCTAGAAATTATCTGCTGTAATTTGATGACTGCGGCACCTCTATTGTCTAAGTTATATTGAATCATTTGTGTTGCGTTCTCATGAGTCATTATCCTGGGGCACACTAATATCGAGTCGGGGAAATTGTGTATTTTTAGATGGCAAACCACGGAGAGGCGCGATGGCGCTCGGCTGCCGCCTATCTATCGACTCCGGAGGTGTCCTGGATTTGGATTTAACTTGTCATTTTTTATGTCATACCAAACTAAGTACGCATTTCGTTTTACCTTTTTAGAAATATCAAATTGCATCCGTATTATTTCATTGTTTCTCTTTATAAATAGGTACGGCAATATGTAAGCCACTGCGTCCATTTAGATATACTACCGTCCATTATGTATAACTTTCTAAATGCAATATATATATATAACATAATATATATAAGTGAATAAAACTTATAATGGTGCTTAAGTTCACTTGAATGACTTACTCGACATTGACCAATCAACAAGATACCACGGTACGTGTTGGTAAGACAGCTAAGTAAAACGATTGGTGGTTTCAAGAGGTCTGACTAAGTGGTCGCGATACCAATCGAGAAAAGATTGCAATGGAACCAATGGAACTGGTTTACAGAAACCTGCGTAAATGTAGAAGAATTTAAAATACTTTAACTTTGTACCGTATATTACAGGTCTCTGTTCCGTAGAGAAAACGAGACTCGGTTGACGACAACAGTTTCAATGCATCACCGCACAATACGCACTTCAAATGTCAAAGTTCATATCTGTTTTAGGCTAATTCAGTTTAAGGAGATATTTTATGGCATATATCTGCTAACTCCTAATAAGTTTCCCTTATATTATCTGCTAGATAATTCTAGGTATTGTCAAACCCTTAGGAATGTATAAGCGAATTTAAAAAAAATCTAAAAGTTCTTTGTATTCTCCGTAATCGAAATATTCTACATATTTGTGTTATTATGGTAGCAACTATAATGAATTGCTTAGAAAACCGTAAACCGATGCTTTCCACAACAACGTACAGATGTTAAGCACATAATTAAGCGGCGAGTTATTCGACAGTAATGCAATACAAACACATTAATACACTCATACGTATATGTAGGTCTTTATGAACGGCGGGGACACAGAAATAGTCGGGAATTAGTCATCCAGCCGCACTCAGGCCACAGCGTGTAAGCTGTTGGCGAAACTTTGTAAAACTTGCGAAATAACTTTGAATAACGTGTTACTTTTAAAGCTCTCGTTTACCGTGTAGCATAGCAAAACAACTATCATGACGTATGTTTTTAGCTATTATCACGTTTCATGTATATACACCGTACCTAATATTTTAGTCGTTTTACACGCAAAAAAGCCCTGTCATATTCATCATTGCCCTTAAAATCTTGAAAAAAGTTAGTAGTTTCAATGGCTTCGGTGTATGCTATATTAGGTTTGGTCACACAGAAGAAATTGCCGCAAATTACGGCTTTTGGCTTTCAGACGACTATAATGTCACGGTGTAATAACACAATGAAGATCGGTAAACACAATTCAGAGCATTTATGGGACGATCACAATCTGGTACGGAAGCCCTCACCTGTCTAGACAGGGTTTATTTAAGCCAATTACTAATATATTTGCTCTGCTATTTTCCGCACGTGATATGCGGATTATTTTAACGCCGGTTTATTTTCAGAGGCCACAAGCATTTCCCGTATTGCCTCGCATACGTGGTGAACACACACCTTTAACGACTCCTTGTAAGCCGCAACGTGGTACCTTTGTTTAGATAACCAGGATGAGATGGGAACATTTCATCAATTAAGAGTTTCCATAAAATTACGCTGTAATAGATATTTTTCCATCAAAATTGGAAAACGCCCCAAGTTCCGACCTCATGTGTAAATAACAATATACTAGTGTAATACTACAGTACGTTATACTGCTAAGCATACCTAATAGGCCACTTCAACATTGAGAAATGCCGAAATAAACGTTTTAATTAACACTTTTGGCAGACGGATATCTTCGATGTATCCGGACGGGAAGCAGCGAGCAGTGGTCACTGTGACCTGACTGTGACTGTCAGGTACTACTTACTAGAACAAAGTTGATTTTGTAGGTTAATTTTGAATATGCGATAATATCAGCGGTATGTATAGTAGGGGTATATATAGGGATAGGCTTACACACTATGTATGGGATATATTGATTTCTGCTAATTTTGAATAGACGGTCGTTGATCCAGTGTATAGTATTTTCGGATAAGGCTTACAGAGAAACCTTTATCACACCTATATCTAGACGCGAGAATCTATAATGCTAGAACTATTTGTATGAGATTGAAGAGACCGTCTAGTGCTCCAGTTTTGTTTATTTTCGCTCATAGAATATATCCTTAAATGACGAAATATACACCTATATCCGGATGCGGAAAAGTGCTCCATTTTCCGCATCCGGATTTAGATGTCTGTGTCCATTCAAACATATATTCTGAGCATAGTAGCAAGAGAGTATTTGTGTGATATTATTGATTCTAGCAAATTTTTAATAGCCGGTCGTCGACCTAGTGCTCCAGTCTTATCTATCTTTGGTTTGGGCATGCCGAGTGTAGAGGGCCTGCAGTTGCAGCATATTGTACGTTTTTTGTTGCTGCTATATGGCGTTGTATGACATATGCGTCAGTGCACAGCTTCTGTCCACATGTCGACATGTTGCGACATAATTCTAATGATACGCTTGCTTGTATCTTATGCGCATAACAGGAAAGCACCGAGGAATATTATTCGATAGTTTTAAGCCTTAACTTTAACCACGCCGTTTTACTAATGGTGAGAAATATTTACATTAATAGCTACGGATAAGCTTGACTATAAATTATAGAATCTGTTATTTTTAGAATAGATTTTTCATTCACACGGAGTTCTCTCCGTATCCACTCAAGAATCTCCAATAATTCAGTTTTATCGTTTTTTTTTCAGTGACTGGGTCTTCACTGACTAGCAACTATTATTTCGTGGGTTAGTTCAGTTGTGGGTAATCATGTTAACAGACACCGAGTTCATGATTAATTGATTGCAGTTCGGTGGCTAAAAACTACCATCAGTCTTTCATCATCATCAACCCATTACATTGTCCCACTGCTGGGCACGGGTCTCCTCTCAGTACGAGAGGGATTAAGCTATAGTCCGCCACGCTAGCCTACTGCGGGTTGGCAGACTTCACACGCCGTCAAGAAAATCTCTCAGGCATGCAGGTTTCCTCACGATGTTTTCCTTCACCGTTTAAGCGCGTGATAATTAATTATTAATACGCACATGACTTCGAAAAGTCAGAGGTGCGTGCCTTGGATTCGAACTCGAGACCTTTGACTTTGACCATCAGTCTCTACGGTAAAGTAATTTATTCAGTCTTCCAAACAATATCCAACCCAATTGTAGTTTCCATACCAAGCTGCATAATCCGACCTTGTTATAATATTCCTGATATCTATAATTATTGAATTTGTTATCTCGGTAATGGCCATAGTATATTTAGATACACACCAAGTGTCTTGTCAATGTCAGTTTTAGTGCTCTCTGTACAAAATTTCTCCAAATTTTTTATTAGAATTTTGGGTTGTTCGAAGGATTTAAATTGATAATTTTACAACGACAAAGAATAAAAACTAGAGCGCGGTATGATCATATTACATTGTATAAATAAATAGTGTAGGTATGTATTGTTATACTTTATGCGGGCTTGATAATGGTTTTGTAAGCAGATAATATGTTTGAACGCGTTTTTAATAAAAATGCTTTTCCTGCCGTTACGGCTGCCGCTGTAGGATGATACCTTATAGATAGAGTTATATTTCAATAAAGCGTCTCTGTGCCATTGTTAGGAATTTTATCTAAAGCAAAGCAAAATTAAACCAAGATGACAAAATATTGGATAAATTTTGATTAGTTCCTTATAAAACATTTCTTTAGATTTCTTATTCGCGAATTATTGTAAGTCTTGGTATTTAGATTGTTTTATATTCTCAAATATAAAATCACTGTTTCAATTCAACATTGCTGTATTGTTTAATTTGTACAAAAGTAAAACTCTCTGTCTGCAACTAGCAATATATAACATATCTATTTTGCTCTTAGCATTTCATTATTATTTAAGTGGCAATGTAGAGTTATATGGTTTACTATTTCTTTACATTGTTAGCAATATTTTTTGATTCTTGTCCCGTAAGTATCGTTTATCTAATTACCAGTGTCTTAAATTGTCTTGATATCTCAAATCCGTATCCGCTTAAGACGCGCAGATGCTCTTGTTCAAATTGCGAATAGTATTACTTGTCACCATTGCACGATGAAGGAGCAATTGTGCGAACGACCTCCGCTCCACGTCCGTCGGCCTGATATATAATTTAGATATGTACAATATTTGAACAGACACTGCATTTGTTGAGCAGAGCGTCTCAGGAACCCGTGTATTTCGGATGCTATTATCTGGGTGTATGATAGTACACTGCAATTTTTTTAAAGCACTACTGTGGACCCTGTTTCGTGGTTAATTCGATATATTTTAACTGACTGAAGTTCTGAAAATCTGTATTTACAATTGCAGAGAAATTTAATCATTAAGCTTATTATTTTGGCAGTTGTTTTTTTTATAGTTTTGGGAGGCAAACGAGCAAGCGAGTCACCTGATGGTAAATGATCATCGCCGCCCATGGACACCTACAACACCAGGGGGTTGCAAATGCGTTGCCGGAATTTAAGATACGAATAGGCTCGCTTCTTGAAGGTTGCCATGTCGTACTGGATCGGAAATACTTCCGCTGGTAATGGATTCCACAGAGTAGTGATAAGTTATCAATCAAGCCTTGGTCACTTTCAGCGGAATAAATCGACCAAGATTGAAAAATATGACAATAAAGTGTGATGCAGTTTTTAATCTAGAAATACGAGTATCTCGTCGAAACATTTTTTTGTAGAAAATCTTGTTAATATCTAGCTTAGGGCTTAGTTTTCCTGGAAAATAAATAAGCTCACCAGTCTACTGAGGCAAGGCCTTTGCTCAGCAGACGGGGACACAATAGAGACTATCTAAAAAAATAAAACTGACTCTAGGCTGGTCTCTGAGTTTTGAACTTTGAGCTTAATTTTCGATGATCACTTGGCCAAATATCAAATAATCATATTATTCTATCGAGATTTCCGGAAGAGCAGTCGTTTGTTTCAGTCGTCATACGTATGTCAATTCAAATGGATTAAAATAATATAAAATATGTGAAACTTGTTTAAGTAAGAATCTTACTAATAATGGTTTTTCGCATTCGCAAAGCAATATAACTTAGGTACTAAATTTTACTAATTATACCATGAACTTTCACTAAAAAACGTTTTTTTTGTGTATTTTAAAACTAGTAGCAAAATAGTTTTACTTTATATTCTAGGAATTATTCCCTCTTTTTATCCTTCAAGCAGTCACCCAGTAAATATGACAAAGTAATTATTTCGATGATAGGCATTGGTTACGTCTCGAAACCTGAAGCACAATCAGTATAATAAAATAATGAACGTCGTCCATCTAGTTGAATATTGGCCGACGACCCAATAATTGGAGCCATCCGGTGGCTCGCAACTATCGAGCCGCCGATCCAAACCAGTTACAATACAAGCGACAACATCATCGCATTTACATTGCCGCGTCGCATCTTGGCAACAGACGTGTTCACGCGGTAATACGCTAATCTCTACCGTACATTGAAATTTCAACGGACATAAAAGTACAGTAGATTTCCAATTGATACAGTACCAAATACAGACATTTCAAACGTCTGTTTAGGTTGGATGTAATAGAAAATCAGGGATAACAACACCGAATTTCACCCTTAAAATAATTAGCAATAGGAATAAGTTATGTTTGTTTATATGGATAGACTGCAACAGCTGTAAATTCTATCCTATAGGTATGCGTATCATGCACCATTCTTTAAATTTAAATGCAGATAATGTGGCTGCGGGAACTTTTGTAGGTACATCCTATCGTAAAATATCAATAGTGAAGTCAGAGGGCTCACTTTACATAAAAAAATAAGAACATTTTGAGGAATTTTACTTTAGTCCGAAACAACTATGATCAGTTCAGTTTAAAAAATCAGTAGAATAAAATTTAGATAAAACCAATTGGTCCACGGAATCTTCTGCTGAAACTTCAGTCTTATTCATTGTATATAGAGTTCCCTTTTCTTATTTCTAGTAAGGCAATTAAAGTTACAAGGTGTGTCAGACAGGTTGCCAAATGTTCAGTCTAGGTACTTGAAAGGTTAGAAAAATCCCACTTAGGTACCTATACCTATAAATACTTTTGTAACTTTGCCTGAAGACCAGACTTGCAGTCGGTTCAGTTTTTAGAAAAAAGTCGCTGCGCATTGTTAAATGGAATTTCCTATTTTTATACAGAGAGATGTTACAGAAATTCTTTAGCGGGGCAATATCGATCGCTGAAGGCAAAATTTAATCTTCGCATTGGCATCAAATACAACAATAAATATAAACGTACCTTTGATGTTGCTGAAAGCCCTCTCTTCTACGCGGAGGACGTCGCAATTCTCTACTTCCAGGTGGAGAAAGAGCACATCTAGGTTGGCGGCGGCATATGACCTTATGAAGACGATCTCGGCACCTGTGACGTAAATACGCCTGGAGTCCCGCAACCGCGACAGTGAGTTGGCTCCGAACATGAGCACGCCGGCACCGCTGACTATCAGGTCGGTCGTGGTTTCTGGGAGGTCTCCCTCCAGTATATCCAGTTTCTGTAAACCACAAACATGGTTTTTAAAGTCTATTCAATGTTAAATTGACCGCAAATGTTGTGAGAACTATTGCGAAAACAATTGACGTCACGAAACCAATATGTCATAATTTATTTTGTCTATAATGATTAATTCTTTAAACTGCGTTCAAGCATTTTGGGCTGTTCAGAAATGATGGTCAGGTCCGACTAAATTCTATAGATCCACTGCGGAAGTATATTTTATCAAATAACAGAAGGTCAAAATCGGTTTTAAACAACAAAATATAGGTACTGCACATTGGCACAGATAGTTAATATAAATACTTAATCATACGTAAAATATTTAATAACTCGGTTAATAGTAACATTTATGACTTCGTTTAATGTCATTATAAGCTGTAATATGTTTAGAACAAGTCTTACAAGGTAATGAACTTATGACTAATAGAAGAAATTAACATCAACATAATAATACATATTATTATTATTAAATCAGGTCATGTTTATGGTTAACGCAAACCTGTGCTACTGTGTGTGAATGTAAGACAATACTAAGTGGCTAATAACAAGAGGCTTTGTTTTATCCGATAACTATGTTTATACATTGGTTGCTACAATATTAAGAATATTTTTTTTCCCATTAAAGCTTAATAGAGACTCTCAATAATGTTTCATAGTTTATCCGCCGATTTTGATTTCCAGGAATAACGTGGATTTGTTTTATAAAAACTTTTCACAGAAAATTCCAATCAGATTCGTGTTTTTATTGAACTCGCAATTATGAAAAAAGCTTGCAGTGAAAATATTTTTATCCATTTCTAGGTACTTCTCGCTTTATACCAATCTACAGAAAATTCTAATTGAGTTTTATTATTAAATCTAAATGTTATGCATGTCTGTTATAGATGTAGTCATATTTGTCTATTTCTATACAAATAGTATAAAGACGTAATGTTTGTGAGATTGTGGCGTTGTACGAGGTAAAGTCTGAATCTACGGAACCGCTTTGAAAGTTCTTTCAAAAACGGAAGGCGATATTATACCTGAGTGACATAGGCTATGTATTATCAAGTAAAATAAAAAGAAACGTATAGTTCACGTGGGTGAAGCCGCGGGAGGAAAGCTCGTTGTTAATATTTTATCAATCTTTGTTGATGGTATAAATAATTAAATTATATACATGCATTCAAAATTGTTTTAAATACATTTTGGAGCTAGCTTCTGTTTTAGTTGACAAGTGAAACGATTCTGGTGGTCCTTAAGTAGAGGGGTTCAACGGATACGGGCTGCTGATTAAATTACGCATGACGTGGGGAAAGTGAACGACTTTGCCCGGAGGACATCTACAGCCCACCACAACGCTCCCAGAGCCAGTATTAGCCTTGACCAAGTAATGACACTCACTCTCGGACTCTTGTTTGCATCAATTGATCAGGTCAAGTATGTTTTAACAATCCCCGTTCTAGACGCTACGTTATCTGCTAACATGAAATATCTGTTATCTTCGTTCGTATTCATTCCTACTGCCACCGATAACAATGATGACTCAAAGCATAACATAATAGTACAATGCACGGTACGAGAAAATTAAAACGGTTACGTATTTGTTCAAGTGAGCTCTGTTAATTTTGAGCGCGTTGAATTTTGGAATACTACTCAAATTAGTTGCCGCTTCTTCGGACTCGAACTATGTAACTACAAAGAAAAGAATAGCGACACGTCCGCTCTCACATGCGCGCACCAAAATAAAAATAAACACGCACACATTTACAAACCGACACTAATCGGCTCGCTCGTCATTGCTGACTTTTTGAACTTTATAGTTTATCTCTGGAAATGGTATAATGATAACGACAAGTTTTTTTTGGAAATTCTTATGTCGAAATTTGTTTTAATGTTATTTATGTTATAATAGACTGTAAATATGCAAATAGGTATACCATAACTATATCAGTTGTGAGACTAGTTAATGAATACATAAACAGGCATAGTTTAAACGCCTTAGCAAATTAGTCAGAATACAGGCAGCGTATTAACCATGGTAAACTTTTCAATGTTAAAATCTAAAAATTCTAAGCATCATTTTAGAGGCTTCAAAAGAATATTGTCTGTGATTCACGTTCTTTTTTCATTCACAGAAACACGATAAAGCTCGCATGCCTCAGTATTGCGTACTTACTCCATTACCCTGACTCACAATCGAGTCTGTGCACTTTTGTTTTGTAAGTGTTTACCATTTACGGCGGTAGGCTCTGCGATGACCAAGAGATACCTTGTAGCGGTCACTCCCCAAGTTTCGACCAATTCAGAGAAAACATACCCGTTTAAATGTTACTTGAGATATTTAATGACCAGAGGTACATTAATCTCGTAATTTATGCAGTCAACGGTGCCAGTTACGCGTTACCTTTTCATAATAATTTTAAAGAGTTTTTACCATTCCAAGTAGTCTTTAATCTGTATAGGATTCTATATGCCTACTTTTTTGTTCTTATTCTGAAAATGATTCAGTATCCAAAGTTCATAGTATTTTAATACGCCGTTTAAACCAAGTGAGGCACCTTTAATAAGATTTTGAATCCAGATTTTAAAGTTTCCCTATAAAATATTTTAAAATCTACAAAGAGAATGTAAAATATCATAAAGATAAATTGCTGTCTATCTCGTAAACATAATGTTGTGGTCGAATTAAGTCGGTAGTCGGGTCTGTTGCATGCGAAACCTGTTCGTTGGGTGAGCCATACGGCGGATCAGAGCGCAGAATACAGTATGACTTGTATCACATAATGCAGGTCGCAAGTCTACTTGTAGTTCGTCGTCATAAATCGGCCAAACCAAAGCTATGTTCTACTTTGTGTCACGTGTTCTACTTTGCGAGTTTGGATAGCCATCGTAGAACTAGGTGGAATCGACGGATGACATCGAAAACAATGCCCGGAGACTTTCGGCCGCCTGATGGGGCATAAGTCAATTGAAACAATGGATGGGCGCGCTCACGGTTCTTCTTAGCTCGAGTATTTCCAAGTTGTTGTTAGCGCATGTCCTTGCAAATAATATTGTTCATCCAAAGTGTCACCGCAATAATTAATAAACAGCCATGTGCTCAACCCAACATGCAACCGAAATTGATTTAGCGCACTAAATAACGCTTCAGTTTGACGCACTAATTTTACCGGTGTTCCTGGTGTGTTCTGAATTCAATTTGCAATATTCCCGGGACCAATTGTGTATTTGTTGTAGCCTGACATAGGAATTTTATTATGTTTGAAAACCACATCAAACACGAAACAACATACAATTTTCAATGTGATGCCAACTATTAAACAAAAACCATTTTTGGTTTCGACTATGTGACGAGTATTCCGGGAACAGTTTCGACATTTCATTCAAGTTTGATTAAAATAAAATACTCAGAACTCTTCGCTTAAGAAGTAGGTACCTACCTAATAAAGTTCAGAAATAGTTTCATTGCTTATTGAGTCGGCGACCTGTCTGGCCTACTGAATGTTCACCTCTTCCATTGGACGTCAATTAGCCAGATTTGCGTCGCAAAGCGCCAACACATAAACATCTTTGCACTCTAGAGTAAGCTCTACAACAGTGTCACAGTGTTTAAATTAGTTTGAACGTCGACATGTTACACAGTACAAGTCGAGTGTAACTGAGTCATTTAAGTCACTACAGGAACGGGTTAGCGGTGATATCCAATTAAAGACAATTTAACAAGATTGTACAAATATCACCGAGCATCAATTCCTGATACTTTGGGATTGTGATTTGATAAACAAAGCTCTCTTTATTGAAAGTATGTCATGTTATTTCCGCCTAAAATTTCTATAACATTCAACTACTCACGATTATAATTACGTTACGTACATAACTGGTGTTATAATAGTTAGCATGTTGCCGACCTTGGTGGAAGACAATGAAACCGTTCCATATGCTGCCGTACTCCATTCAATGTTTTGTCGACGTGCAGTGGCAGAAACAAACTTTTGAAGGGTTATTTGAAACAGTATTCATGTTTTCCATTACCTATGTGTAAATATGCCCTAATAAGGAGTAACTAGACAATTTGAACTGAAAAATGAAGGTCGTGTCGACGTGATAAACATAAGTACAGTAGCCATGAAAACAAAATAAGTGTTTGCAAACATTACATCAGTTTGCTTATTATGCCAACACTATTATGTCTAAGAATATTATTGTTATTAGACATAATAAGTGTACGATGGCAAATGAGGTCTCTAGGCCATTCTATGTTCTTTGTAATACAAAACTTTGTGTAGTGTCTACTGCTGCCAACTGGAAATGACAGTCTGGAAAATATTGTCGATCGAACAGGAATAAACATAATATTTCTAATCATGTAAATTGTAAGTTCTATTTAACCTACCTATCATTTCTAGACACGGTTGATTATGATATTGACTCTATTATCTCTGTCTGTGTTGCTCTCAAATATTATCTGTCTTTATTCATGTCCAGCGGTCAAGGTGCCATGTTTCCAAATTACGGAGCACGCCCACAGTGACGGGGTGAGGTGTTGGATAAAACAACACCAATATTTAACACTTTTAGTTGAGTAATAATTAATTTTAGTTATAAATATGTAGTAAGCAAGCGAAGCAAACTCATAAAGAATTCGTTACAGTTATTAACGCCATTGGAGCGCACGTAAAGGCCTTTAAACATTTGGAGAACAAAAAGAGGTATTCACAATCCTTCGATGAGATCCATGTCTACTAGTAATTGCCCAAATATTGTGACTAAATTGTTTATTACTAAGCTAAAGGCAGTATAAATAAATAAAATCGGATCTTGTCAGCGAAGTGACGTGAATCTTCCCGGCACACCACTCGCACTTAACTTAACGTCTTGGTAAATGTTGAATGCTATTCATTATTTTCTACCTAACGCTTCGAAAGTCTAAACGGTGTATCTAATGCTGCTTTCGGCTTTTGTTTCGCAATCCGGACGTTTCGATACATTGTTCATTGCATAGAACAATTGATTCGGGGAAAGCTGCCCAATTGAAATTGACATTTTGATAGTGAAACATAATATATGTTGTGCAACGGGGATATTCTGTAGCAAATTATCTGCAGTTTAGTAACAATATTTTCGCGCATCCATCAGTTTTAGATATTTATAAGTTTAACAACTATCCATGTAAAAAACCGTTCTTATCGGCTTTTTAAATTACAGTTCCATTGCCTCTTTTAATCAGTTCAAAATATCCACAGTAATTGCACCCCACACTTTTCTGAAACACTATCAGCTAGCTTCTCTAATGAAATTTCCTTGAAACTTCCGTTTTCCCTAAATTGATACCGCAAATCTAGTTCTATTCAGACCTTGAATAACAGGGCAAAGCCATTGACTTAAAGCTCTGTACATATAAGTTAGGTATTCAGTGCTAACAACTTTAGAGCAAATCTTTAGGAATTCCTGGATATATTTCAATTGACTTTTTCCTACATTCTTGAGATTATTATTATATTTGGGCGAATTGGGCACAAGATTTATTTAGTTATGTAGTTTTAGTTTCAGCAGGATACTAAAATATGTACTTAGATTATCTAATTTAGTTTTAATTAATCGGGCGAACATTTGTAGATATATATTTTTAAACTGCAGTATCTTATGATCGCAATTGCATCGCGTCGAATAAGTTGTGTTAGATTGGGGGTTCATAGGATTTTCGATACATTATAAAGGCTGCATTATAGCATTATATTAGAAGGCGCATCTTTGTACTTCCACTCTGCTACCTAATCCGACGTTATTAGATAATATTGAAGCGAAATTGCATATTGTTAAGTCACATGCTTTCTTGAATATTTTGTAGAACCTTCTGTGGGTGATACACCCAATATTAGCAGTTTTGATATGGCATGCATGACTATCTAGGCCGGTATTCTCACTCAAAACAAAAGTCGTTTTTGCCAGCCTCGTATAATAATTTAGTTTGCATAATTAATGTTTATGCCTATAACATGACAACGATGGCATCCTTTTGTTATTAGTCGTATTATTTAATATAGATAATATTATTATTTTCTTATAGATAATAAACATTATAATTTATCACATAAATTAAACGTTTAATATTTGCATCATTGTTATTAAATGCTGAAATTTCGATATGTAATTTAAAAAAAATACGTTAATAGTCTTATGTAGTTAATTTCATTTTGGCCCATCTACCATCATTATGAATAAGCAACAATTACCACGTCTAACTCCATGCAAAGAGAGAAAGTGCGTCATGTAATAATTCCGTTTTGTAATATATTTCCGGTAGGTACTATAAAAATATTCGGATAGCCCATTCATATCGAAGTCGATATTTAAATTGCATTTTATACCGTCGGTTTCAATATTGCTGTATTCATTGCATCACAGCGTATGATCTTATTTTTAGTTTTGGATAAGCAGTGCGTTGTTTGTAGCCTTTTGGATAATTCCTTTACTGGTAGGTATCTGTGGAAGCCTCCACCAAAGCCTTCAAATTTGTGTACATCTATCTCTAGATGCCCTTATCCACAGTTATATGCACAGTTACCTGCTATGGGTTGATCGTCACTCCTTATTTTTCTTGTGTTGGGTGCTAGTTTCCTTTTGAATACATAATATTGCTACATATATCAATTCTACATAAACTGTTATTATTATTTGCAACAGCTTTGATACGGCAACCGGAGTAAATTTAATTTATTTCTGGGTATTATTTTGAATTCCATAACGATACTTAATTGCATCCTGAAAGCTTCGCTTTATGGCAAAGCAAATGCATGCTGAAATTGATTGAACGGTACATAACATTGTAACTTGTTATTATAGATTATTTTCAGCCTTTCAGATTAAAATAAGTAAAAAATTGAAGCTATGAGTAGTATTTTTAATTGACTAATGTTTGCTGAGTTTATGTGTTCCGATACAACTTACCGACTAGAATATGTTATGTCCTTTGAAATGTATGTCCAGTTAAATATTAGAATAACATAAAATACTTTGAAGTGATTTTTGCACGCCGGTTTACAAATAGGTTCAAAACTTTTCTTGTCAAAAAAGTGAGTTTCTTTGGTTTGGAATGTTTAAATTCATATAAAAGTTGGTCTATTTCTAATTTTACATTCTGAACGATTAAGTGTTGTGGTTGAAACAGGCCTTAAACATCATAAGTTATTTTACGAGGCATTTTAAATAAGATTGATCTCTGCTCGCTACGTTCTTCTCAATACAAAGGTTTGGTGTGTTATTTCCATGTAGATATTGGTCCCTTTTTTCATTGGTTCGTCATTGAAAAACTAAATCTGTTTATAAGATACCTGGACCTTCTAAAACGTAACTAAGAATATTGAGTTGTTATTTCCCATTTTCATCATAAAGATTTGTATTGTAACTATTTGTAAAAAAAAATGTATTGAGTTTGAGTTGAGATTGAATTCTGCTGCATAAGTAACTCCACAACTTTACAACGAAACAATATATTTCGATATTCAATTAGTATTAAGTCACTAATGCGTTAAGCAGAGACAATTATGTAATGTCGTCGTCGTCATTAATTGGCAAAATAAAAAGCTTTCGAATATGAATGATGCCATACAATCCTTTCCAATACTAATAATTAGTAAATTGATGCCACGCTTGCATTTTATCAATTACTCTGACAAAAATGGTCCAATATTTCATTATTCCAATCAATTACTGGCACATATTAAGGTTGTACCGAAAACAGACATACCTAGAAAGTACAAACTACTCTGATGGATGACAGAATTTCATTTTAATTTCAATTCACACGAAGAAGGTATTTATTATTATTAATCCAGGTACTCTTATAAGCTTAAATTGCATTATTTCATTTCATAAATGTAGAGGATGCATATCTGGAATGAAATTCTTTGCTATTTGAATGAATGCATTGCAATGGCTCAGAATCCCGCGCCGCGCACATCGAGGGGGAATTTATAAAATCCCGTAAAACTTTACCAATGTTCGATGTGGAGTTTGTATCAGAATACCGTAGTAGAGGCCTCGGTCGTCGCAGGAAGCGATCTCTCATTACGTTTTTTTATGGTTTGTCCGATGCTCCCGCCCGGCCGCGATGCGTTCACGATGCGTGCTGAGACCAGCTCATATAATTATTTTTTTTACACTAGATCGGATTGTTTAAGTAAGCCGCTAGTTTTGGGCGTCTTATTTTCTAACAAAATGTGCATATACATTTTAAAATCTCAACTGGGTAAATAAATGTGCATATATCCAAAATAATTTACAGTTAGGCACTTGTCAATGTATAATGTATTGCACCTACGTAACTCAGCAAAGGACTGAGCCGAACTATGGCTACTCCATGCTTTCCTCCGGCAGGATAAATAAACTGAAACGACTTGTCGAGCAACAGGTGTAAGTAAGCTTGCAAGTTCTAAGCTTTTAATGACGCAGTAGTACCACTTACAATACAAACACGCTGCAACTAACAAGCTCGTCCTGAAGTCATACGTACCTACTTCGCAACTAAGCTTTACACGTGGAGTCCATTTATTTTTTATAAGTTTTCTGTTTCGGCCAGTTTTATCGTTGTTTGACATAACGCATCACAGGCAGTACATTATAAGCTTGATAATGCAACGCGCATTATTACGTCAACGAATCGAAAAGTGCTTACAGTGCGTCTACTATTTGTTAATAAATTTCCTGCTTACTAATTTGCTACGAGCACTGAGCAATGAGTCTCTACTAGTGACGAATTACAAAAATAAATTTGTATTACAACAAATAACCTTGCTATCAATACGCTGACAGTATTGTGTAGTCTCACCGGGAAGAGGCTGGCGAGTTGATGTTGATGATTTGTTTTCTTTTAAAGTACCCTTTTACTCTTATTATGCTTCCATGATGTCTTGCCAAGTTTATTTAGATTGCGGTTTACATATTTAATTGATACTGCCATGTTCAATTCCAAGGGAAACGATAGGTATCGGTCGGTTATCGCTGTACATCATGCATGCAGATGTCGGTTTCTCGTTCTGTAGACAATGGCCCGCGAGGGGCATACTGCCACAGTAATTAACTTCCTGTTTTACTCGATGCCACAATCGGTGGTCACTAAAGCCGTGTGTCGACGTGGACAAGCGCACACGTATCAATTTATCTGGATGTACCGTTAGCTGTATGAAATGGCCCCACCGTTGTCATAAACGCGTATGTTTTAACATGACTCACGGCTAATGAATAGATTTAGACTTTCTAGGAATCTCTGCCTTCTGTTTTGGTAGCCAATCTCTCGTTTAATTTTCTTTGATGCATGTTACCAATATCATTGTTCAGTTCTGTTATTTTGTATTGATTGATATAATGTTGCAAACACTGTTATGTTTATTTAGTTATAAACAACAAGTCTTGTTCACAGCCATAATACAACAAAAATATGAGAAGTATTATGCTTTAATTATTTGGATCTCGCTAACGCAGGCAATACCGAGACGGTCATTGACACATATTACTATAATATTTTTCAAGATTTTGAACAGTGTCCAATATTTTGCTATATGTTTGACATTGTTCCGATGCGAGACGCCGGTTTTCTTCAAATGAAATGTATTTTAATTTAGAATATCTGAGGGGTCGGCGTCTACTCGGACGTGTGTATTTATGTATGAACTAGTATAGACGTGGATTTCGCGAGTGCGCCGGCAGTCACCACAAATAGCCGGGTCGCGAGAGCGCCGGTGATATGAACCCGGTTCTCGCCGTGTGACCGCCTGGCCCATCTGTATTTTGCAAACTTGCTAATCGTCACTTTCCTGTTACCGTAACTACTCGGTGACTCTGCCTTTATGTTCATCTCTGCTGCTGGCATCATCGTTAATGACAAAAAGTCCTTTCAAATTATTCCATAATAAATATTCTCCAAACTAAAATAACCCGGTCTTCAAATATTGACGCACCCGTAAAGATAATATTTTAATGTTAGAAATCTGAACCCAAGTAATGGCGTCGACTTATTAACAAAGACGACGATTGTCCATCTAATTTAGCAGTCGTTGTATGTATGACTAATGAGATCATTAGTGCTCGATAAAGTGTATTATTCGAATGACGCATAAAGAAGAATATTTTAAAGCTCGATTTTAAGTTTTAGTATGTTTTGTATCGATACACGTCTGCCAGCTTTTTGTAAGTGCAGACAATGGCGTTGAGGGGACGGGACCAGGTAGATTCCTCTTTATTTACATTTTTTGTAGCAACCGTTTTTTTTTTGCGACCAGCATCTATCAGATTGTTTGTTTGTAACGTAATATAGCTGTTGCGAGCTTTATAAACACGTATAGTCAGCAGTGTTTTAGTTTTTTTAATTTATTCATCACTGGTTCATCCACAAAAGAGTTTAAAATACCTACGATATTTCCCAGTTCGTAATTTAGTTCATTCTCAGTTGCAATTACTGCAGTTCTATTATTATGGCTTTTGTGTCTAAGAAGTGGGAATATAACACCTTGTTGTTTTGTTTGGTGCAAGTTTCTTCGTTTCGTTTACAGTCTAATTGGTATTGTTGCCTAATTTATAGTGCTTAAGTTTCAGACTTATTTCCATGATGCATAAAAATCTAACAGAGAATTTTTAGTCGCGACCTATCGAGCAATTTAAATCGAAACAAATTCCATTTCAGATTTGTCAGTGTTAGCTTGGTGCTATTTTAGAAATGCTACTTATACACTAAATTTGTACTGTAACATTTGTTCACTTTATAACATTTACTTCACAGTTTGATTCCTATGTGTCTTGAACATGTTTCGACGTGCTGAGAATCAGAATAGAGCTCCTTCCGTTGTTTATAGCTTCCTCCTATCAAGGGCCACTTATCATAATGTTTAATGTATTATTTAATACTAATTAAACTATTTTCCGATTCCTGAACGTGTCTTTGTCGATCAAAAACGATTCGGGAAACTTTTGAACAAATTATTCACAAGGAAAACTTTTTCTAACACTGTCTTCTTAGAAGTAAGTTTATGTCCGAATAGCTCAGGGCGTTTGACCGTACATCTGGCGCAGCACGTTCACTTTTGTTTGTATGAAACATATGAATCTCGAAAGACGTACCTGATCGCGTTGAAGAGTGCAGTTGACGATCTTCCATGATGGATGAGTATCTGGTGTGCAGTTGCAATAGTCCAGTTTACAAACACCTAACTGATGTTCACAACTTATAAACGAACAGAGCGCTGCTAGCGCGAGCAACGCGGGGAGAGGCGACATGGTGCCGCGCTACGGCGCGAGAGACCGCGCGCGTCGAGCGTCATGCACAGACTGGCGCGATGGCGATGGCGTATCACTGATCGCCGCTGGGTGTCTCTCACCATGTGCTAGTGATGGCGGACACTGACGCTCCGCCTTATTATAGATATCGATGATGCGATTTCATTTGTATTATTAACACTCAAAATACAATTTACTTATCACTATTTGATATGTTCAATGATAAAACGTGATGGTTTTTAATGAAACGGTAATTATGACAATTGATAATAAATTATTCACGTTGTAATAATTGATCGCTTGAGAATTTTAACTAGTAATATTTCCAAGTGTCTGATACCACAGGATGATTCGAATAAACAGTGAGATTTTTTTGGCTGTAACTTATTAAAATAATATTCAATTCTAGCTTACAACTTATAGAAAATTAATAAAACGATACTAATATTGGGATTTATCTAGTACCTTAAACTGTATGCAAGTAGTAGCTAGTTTGGATTAGGATTGATTATTAATTTCAGTTGTGAAATATCATAAGTTTCTACAACCAAGCAAGTGGTTTTGTTTAATCACGCTTTTAGCTAAAAGGAAATAATTGTATTTTTAGCTTTGTCTTCACTGTCCTCCAGGAATATGTGTTGGATCTGTTATGTTTAGTACGTAAGATTTACTAAATAAATTATAATGTGGCTAGCTTTTAAATGTTGTGATTCGAAATAATCAGATAATATTTAATTTTCCTAAAAAAAAAACAACATATTGGTTTAACAAAATAGTATAATCATGGAATGCGCTAATAAAGAAGCTTATCGTTTGTCTTTTGTCTATCGTTAATCTTGTTGGAGATTAGATAAATTTCAAAAAACCTTATAAACATTCTCACATTTTGTGGAACAATAAAGCCCAGAAATGTTAATCCTAAATGTTACCTACCTCAATAAAACAGCGATAATTACCTACCTTTAGTTTAAAAGAATGCGTTGACTGATAATTAAGTCAAATTAACTAATGACAAAGGTAATTTTTCATATTGGATCAGCTTCTATTATTTATTATATCCTCCTTATAATAATAGAAGCTTAACCAATAAGAAAAATTACCTTTGTCATTAGTTAATTTGACTTAATTATCAGTCAACGCATTCTTTTATTGAGTACAACATAATTTTTTATAGAGTAATGTATTGTCGATAAAATTTTACAAAATATGTTGGTGTCGAATCATCGATAAAACAGTTTGCCGTCCCTACGTTTCGAGATACAGAGGTCGGTGGGTGTGCATTCGGCCGGGTAGTTGCCGACCCTGTGATGCAACCGTATGCACAAGACAACAACCCGTGCACTGCGAGAAGCCTCTTAGGAAGTGCGTAATTGTTGTTGTTTACTTTTATAGACTACGCCTTGCTCCGAAAACTAGGCTTAGGGACATCGCTCTGTTTTAACTACCATTTATTACGGCTTTTCTTAGAATTCTAGATCGAGCGATTCATTAAAATGTTGTGTGATGCGTTGTCTCTCATATTTTTTTACAATAAATACCGTTGTTATTGTTTTGAAAATATCCACATTTATAACAGTTATTTGTTCACATCTGTTCCTGATTAAATTTAAGAGAAACCTACTTATTGCATATTAAATAAAAAAATATTTTTTATTATCGTGTAGGCGGTAGCGTAATGTTTGAAAGTTTTTGCTTTGAGAAAGCAAGTAACATTTTCTTGTAATTTTAAGAAGACTTTTTTGTGTTGTACTCACGGCGACACATCAAGCTATACATAACCACTTTACGCTGGCCTCTTATTGTATAAGAATCCTGAACAGTGCAAGATCAGCTTAAACTGGATTTGCATAGGTCGACCTGTAGCCGTGTATATCAAAAACTGAGCAAATATTATCTACTCACTGCACGCAACTATCTTTGAAATACATTATGTGATAGGATCTAAATTTAAACATAGGGTTAGGCTCTATGCAGCGCAGCAAGTAGCTCAGTTACCCATGACAACGATGTCTGGAACTTTTAATTATTTAGGCCCGAAGCGCGACTGTTACGCTAGAGGTCTTGGTTCGATTTTAAGGTCGAACAAAGTGATATTGAATTTTTCAATGCAATTCTTAGTAGCAGCTCGGAGTTTTTATATGTGCCCAGTGAACGGCAATAGGCTAGCCTCATATTACATGGGAACAAAACATAGGTACCGGCGAACTGTGGGTGTACATTAAGTGCACCTCTGCTTATTAGAAATCCCTTCGTGCCTCGAAGAGCACGTCAAGCTATCCAGGTGTTTATACCATCACAAATTTAGCATAAAAATCTGTAGAGGTACCTAGTTAGACGCTCAAAATCCTAATTCCCTTTAGGGTACTGGTTTGCACATTAATTAAGTTGGAGAGGTCTCATTGCCTGATGTCACTAGCTTCGTGTAAATATGGTTAGACTCGAAGCCGACCGAAGGCCAGGAGGATGGTGAGAATATTCAGAAGCGGTTAGTTTACATGCCGATGAATGAATCACTGTCAATTTGTATGTTGGCCGTGATGTGGAATCAGACAAATTAGTTAATTAACGCGTCACTCGCTGTTTACCGAAGTAATACTTGAAAACTTATTTAATTCAAGCGGTGCAGTGATAGCCTAGTGATATGACCATTAGACTGCCAAGTCAAAGGTCTCGAGTTCGAGTCCAAGGCTCTGACTTTTCGAAGTCATGTGCGTATTAATAATTAATTATCACGCGCTTAAACGGTGAAGGAAAACATCGTGAGGAAACCTGCATGCCTGATAGATTTTCTTGACGGCGTGCGAAGTCTGCCAACCCGCAGTAGGCTAGCGTGGTGGACTATAGCCTATTCCCTCTCGCTCTGAGAGTAGACCCGTGCCCAGCAGTGGGACAATGTAATGGGTTGATAATGATGATGATGATGATGACTTATTTTTGTGATTTAACATACCATACCATCACGCCTGTATTCCCTGAGGGTTAGGCTGTACACATATGTAATAGGGGAAGAGTTTATTGCAATTAACCGACCCCAAATCCGGGCTCCGAGGTGCTACTGAGAATTTCATAGTAGGTACGGTGGCCAGCACATCAAGCTTCCACAAAATGACAAAATTTCTCAGTTGATTTTCAAAATTTACAACCTTATAATGTTAACATTATAAGGTTTAAAATAATTTGGAGAAATTTGACAGTTTTGTATAACCTGATGTGCGCGCGACTGTATATCTAAATAAAGCTCTGCTCGAACTAGGAATTGGACCTAGGACGTAGTAATCGCGCTTTGCAATAGGCTCCTCATTAATGGGATTTAAACCACAGATTACAAGACTAGTTCAGATGTGACAGTCACTTTTCACCTAGTTTCCAACTGTTCCGTTTTGGCGCTACAATCGCGCAGTAGATACATATTATGTACCTAGTCTACATGACAGTATAGGTACTTACATGTATATACACATACGTAAGTTTAGTGATGTGATGTGTGATGTCTGATATCGATATCGACAACTAGTGCCGTTCTAATTTGTCGATATCCTATTCTGTATTCAGTGATTTATTTTTATTATTAATTTAAATGACAAAATAGGTGAATAAAACAATTTACAAAATTTGTATGGTTTATTAAATTTACTTATTTATGTTTATTTACTTAAACATTTTTTCCTTAACCTGAAGGTTTTATATTTTGTAAGAGCCCGTTTTTGAGGATCGCCCATCTTTGCAACGTACTTCTCCTCGATTGCACCATTTAATATTTTATTGATAATATTGCACCAGTTGTGCACTTGCAATCGTAGCAAAATATTAATGAAACTATTCACTACCAGTTTCTTGTGTTTTCCACACCCTAGCCAGGAATACCTCGAACTCATACTTAATATAATTTTTTTTAAATTACTTTTGATATTATTCTTAAAACAATTTTGATTTAAATAGTTATGAGTTAAAGTAGCTACGTCTCTGTATAAAATTAAAAAAAGTTCAGAAGGATATACTAAATTGTTATTTTTTAGAGATTTATATTCTCTAAACTGAATATATAAATGTATGTTTTTTTCTTGTTTGGTGGTATATGTCTGCAAGCATTCCTCACATTTTATTATTTTGGACATTTTTCTACATACATAGCCAGCGGTATATGCTGAGCAGTGAACTTTTATTTTTTCTAATCTTACTTGATCCAATAATTCCTGCGAAGATGACGGGAAGTCTCCAACCCGTGAAATTGATGGGAGTTGTATTCCATCTCCCAATGGGGGTGAACTCCCATCTTTTTCAGGGTTGGTGTTTTCAAAATTTTCATTTTGGAATAAACATTTCGCATTTAGTATCGCTTCCCCATCATCTTCTTCACAATTAGCATACTTTGAATGAGGGCTCAGTAAATTCGTTATTAACAAAGATTTAAACGCATATATAAATGCAACTGGATCTGGATTATTATTCCTTGCATTGAGTGCTCTAATTCGACCAAAAAAATTTTCAAGTGGATCTTGATTTATATGCCTTGGATAATAATATTCCACGCCATAATCATTAAATAAAATTTTAGATATCCTCTGAAAACTTTCGAGGGTGGTGATCCAGCCCTGCAGAGACGGCACTTTCACAACTCGAGGTTTTCCCGACCGTAATGCATGCTTACTACAATTGTCTAAAAAATTCAGTGACTTTAATTTGTTTATGGCATCTGACCAAAACAAATGATGTGGTGAATTAGCTTTTACAGCCCTTCTGAGCTTCCCACGTTTTGTACCGCCAGGGTAACCATTGACACTGTCAAACAGTTTATCAAAAAACTCAACAACTTCTGCAGTTGTAACCATCGTCCTATGGGGTTCAGCACTATGTAATTGATCTGTAAATAAGGAAATATACACATAAGTAAAAACTCAAATGAAATATCTAAGTTGTTGTTGAAAATGTCTATGGACGGATTTGTACTTACGGACTGCATTCGTGTATTTCAGCATAGCTGCCATTCGAGCACTTAGTACTTGAGCAGCTACACTCACTTTCATTTTCTTCATTTTTTTAGGATCCACATGATGTGCTGTTATTTTTGGCAATGCTTTTGTGTGTCCTAATTTGCTGTCAATATCGAAAACAAATTCAATGTCTTTCCATGATGCTTGCTTCCCTTCCCAAATTATGTCTTTGGACATAAAATTATTTCGTAATCCTTTCAATAGGTGCGGTGGGTCATAAAAAACACTCATATCATGTCCGCTAATGTTAATGGATCCATCTAAAACAAATAAGATAAAATAATAAAATGATTAATACTTCATTGGTAAAAAGCAAAGAGATTTAAAAGGTAAATAGTAATGATTTGTTAAGTACCATCATGTACACCTTGCACATTTCTTGATTTAATTGTGTCTTCTCTTAATTTCCTTATAGCTGTCCGAAATGTGGACCCTTGGTCACAAACAATGCCTAATGGTATCAAGCCAGTTAATAAAATTTGTGGTACCATTTGTTTCAGTATTTTTTGAAGTTCAGCTGCTGAAACTGTGCTTTCACAGAAGTAATATGCTACACTCTGTCGCCAAGGCGAGCATATTCCTCTTAGCATAAATACTAGTGCATGGTCACAGAACCTCAGTTTTCTTTCTTCAGCTAAATCTACAAACCCTACAATCTTTTCCTTTTTTTCTTCAAAAGTAAGATGTGGTGTTAGGGCAACTTCATCAAAAACAATGGTGCAGAGTTTTCGTTGCGTGTCCCAATTTTCACAGTTGCGTGTGATATGGTCAAATATTTTTGGATTTAATCCTGGTTCCATTGACACTTTTTCAGAGAGACGTATCAATGTCCTTTTACTGGGTAAAGTAAACATTTTTTCTAATAATTTATACCCTTTGGGACTTTGTTTTATCAAAAGTAATGCTAATAACTTTTCATCCAATGTGAATCTCCTAGCCATTTTGCTTTTTTGCACTTGTTTAAGCTGCATAAGCAAAAATGTCTTTGCTTGGGTATTTAGTGAATTGAATTTTTCAAGCAATCCAATGTCAGTAGTAAGC
This sequence comes from Subacronicta megacephala, assembly GCA_958496365.1. Taxonomy (NCBI): domain Eukaryota; kingdom Metazoa; phylum Arthropoda; class Insecta; order Lepidoptera; family Noctuidae; genus Subacronicta; species Subacronicta megacephala. The sequence continues at coordinate 15,783,775 of OY292513.1, forward strand.
ATTTCATTAAGTATTTCTGCAGTTGAGTGACTTGAACTTCTCCTTGCCATGCGTGTAATTTGGTTAATAAGCTGCTTATTCTTAGAGCCAACCTTTCTATGTTTGGAGCCTGAAAAACAATATTTATCAATGATGATTAATTTATTAGTGAAAAAAAAAATACATTCATATAGGTTGAGTAAAATTCATTAACAGTCAAATACCCAAATTGCCGCATGGGCTGCATCCCTTTTGTAGACTAAATCTTAACTGCATACAGGACAATAAAACAGTTTAAATCTTTGTTAATAATATTATTATACATACCATTTTGTGTTGGTGTAATAACTACTTGTTCTTTTTCAGACTCTCTTTCAGTATTTAAGCCTTGTTTTGTTAACATTACATCTGAAATAAAGAATTAAATTAATTAGAATCAGAATCAGAATCATTTATTTGTAAAGTGTTAGCATTCTCAGTTTGATCCCATTTTTCAGGTTTTCAATTATCTAAGATTGAAATGTAAATATGTAGTTAAGTTTTTAATTATTTAGGTTTTCTAGTCCTATCCTACTAATTCCTATTCCTACTAATATTATAAATGTGGAAGTTTGTGAGGATGGATGGATGGATGGATGGATGTTTGTTACTCTTTCACGCAAAAACTACTGAACGGATTTTGATGAAACTTTACAGTAATATAGCTTATACATCAGAATAATACATAGGCTACAATCCACAAAGATTTTGTATAATTTTGGCCATATTGTTACGATAGGTATCAAGTAAATAGGAAAAAATCCTGCCCTCTGAGAGCTATCTTGGCGTGCGCTGCCTAAACCGTTTGAGTTAAATGAAGATAATGTATCGTGGGATTGTTTTTTCTTAAACAGTTCTAAATAAAAGTCCGCGATAGTATATATCTACCTTTTATGTGGAAGCCAATATATCCCAAATTATACATAGCTTGCTCACATGTTTCGTATTCGGAAAATCTACATGTTTTCGCTGAACGAAACAAATCATGTAACATAGCTTACAGGAGTTAATTGTAGTTAAAAAAAATTATCTGCTGAGCCGTTTTTGATGAAATTTGATATGGATAGTCTGTAGCCTGGGGAAGGACATTGGCTATTTTTTTATCAACAAACCATGCGGGTGAAGCCGCGGGCGGAAGCTAGTAATTCATATCCTTAATATCACACATAGCTTACCTACCTCTGTATTCTATGTTTGATGCAATGGTTGGATTTTGTGAACATGATGGAAGGTCAGTAAATGTAACATCTGAAAAAAAAAATGAATTAATTTTTAAAGTCACAGCGCAACAATACACAACTTAAAAATATATGAACAATAAATTCACCTGCACTTTGTATCATGACTGATGATGTTGTGATATTGGTGTCAACTCGCTCATTAAAGTAATTATGATCACCTGAAAAAAAAAGATCGAGTTTAGTTCCTTAGCTGAACATTGGTAATGAGAAACATTATGATTGCTAGCATTGTTCTGCTTATTTTGATGTTCACTATAAATTGTTTTCAAAACAAGTTTCAACCTGACATTATTATATGTAATAGGGACCATTGCCATTAACCAAGCACAAATCCAGACTGAGCTGCTACTAAGAATTTCATAGAAAAACTCAATAACACTGCTCGACCTGGGAAGCAAACCCAGGATCTTGAACATAGCAGTTGCGCTTGGGATCACTAGACTAATGAGGCAGTCTACCCTATGCAATTAACTTCAATAGATTTTTACTGTAGAAATAGATAGAATTGAAAAAGGTTTATGTACATAAATTCCACCCATGTGAAACTAGGACTTGCCATCAGTATTTACCTAACTAAGGTTCATTCTTTGCTATGACTAAATACATAAATAATAAATACTAAAATACTCACCAGTTTTTTCTATATCAGTAAGTGTATCAGCAGCCTCCTCATCTTGCTGTTTGAAATAGTTATGGTCATGAGTAATATCCCATCCTGAAAACATTGTGTAAAAAGAAAAACCTGTTCAATAATAATATAACAAAGAATTGCCTTCTCTGAGCTACTTCGATTTGTTTTTTACATAATTAAATAAACCCTAACAATCTAATTAAAGTATGTGTTAGCCACAAACATTTGAATTTACTTAATTGTTATAAATAGTAACTACTGTAACTAGTCCTTATTATAGGAGACTCACCTGCTGCACTACTGAGTGGAACTCCGTGAGCTATTTCTTCTTCAGTAAGCAGGCACGGATAGGAGTATCGCAGTCTACGACCATTACGATCAAACTGATGTCTATCAAAATGTTTTACACAGACACGTTTTCTTAATAATTGCTCCTTGGAGAGTCCAATGAGGAGGGAATTTGTAGGTACTAGGAAGGACATCCACATATTTCTAAGTTCATCGTTTTTAGGAAAACTAAAGAGCCGGTGCGTCTTACTTGTTGCATTACAACCACCAACGCAGCACTTCTGGGTCCCCATAACGAATGCAATAATTATGGTCAATTAGATCAACCGATATTGTCTCAAACAACGGAGGAATAGTTGCGTCTCAAGGATCTCAACTCAACAAAATGCGAGGAAATACACTTGCAGATACAGGCACTCAACTCGGAAAGTTTTTCGACAATAAACAACTGACAAAAGTTTTGAAACTTTGTCCGTATATAATGTACTCTGTGACTTTGACATAAAGACTTGACAGCCCGAATCTCAATATGGCGGCGGTATCACGTGATAGAACGACGCCAGCGACAAAACGGAACATTCGGAACTAAAGCTGTCACAGGCCTGATTTAAACATACCAGAGAACTGTGGAGGAACCCTTCGGAGAGTATCGTAGAAGGCATATTTAATGCAATGTGTATTTTTCTGACATACATATTCATATTTAGGTCTGGGCGTCGAATCAAAGCGACTCTCTCATTTTGTTGCTGAATGCCTGGGTTTAGAGGATCTACCTTGGAATGCACTTACCAACCAATTTGTGAACGTCAAAGCATACGATTCAAAGGCTCTTAGACTTAACAGATGTACAAATGCAAGTTATGTGAGTTGATAACATAAACCCTACGAATAAATAATACTCAGGAAATGTAACTGCGTTAAGAAAATGACCCAACAAAAGTTGTGTCCAAGTAGGCGGGGCTTCAAAATTGTGTCCAGCGCGCCATCAGTCGGACATTTTCCTTGCAAGCGAACATATGTCAAACGTTTTAACTTAATATCATTGTGAATCATCGTGCCATCATGTGTTGTGAAGTGGTGCAGGAGACATACAAGATTAAAATGTCCAGAGATCACTTTTCACTTGTAAGTAGTAGCTTAATTATAATTATATTCAAAGTTGTTCAAATACGTTATCAAAACGAGATGGTCAATATTATGCAAAATGAAGTCAGTCTATTTTTTACCTAATTTAGAAAGTATTTTTTCTAGATGAAATATTGAAAAGTAAATCGATAAAATTTCGATGTTTTTATAAGACTAATGTATTTTTTTTTTTTTAGTTTCCGTGCTGATCCCATTCGGCAAAATAAATGGATAGCTGCAGTTCAATTAGAAAGACGAGAGTATGACTGGATGCCTGTGAAAACTAGCAGAGTATGCTCCATGCATTTTGATGAAAAATATTTTACAAATCATTAAAGGGATATACCATGTTACACAAAACTGCAGTACCAGTTTGTACAAATATCCACATACAACTGAAGTACCAGGTCAACAGGAACCTTAAAGCAACCTGGTGACCTATTGCCAAGGTTATGATCAGAGCAAACAAACGACCCAATTGAATACACTAACACTATTTCAACGCTCCAACAATTATAGATGAAGAAAAGTCGCAATTCTTGTTGGCAAACCATCGGCTTTGTTCTTTTTAGCACCATACAACAAAACGAAAAAGTACCCAATCTACGCCTTTTTAGTAACCGACGAAAAATATCTACGCGGGGGGGGGGTCCAAAATCATGTACTGAATTCATGGTAAGCGGTTGTGCGTCGATGTCCCTTCCACCCTGTATTAATATAGTATAATTAAAAAAAATCGCAATAGTATAAAATATTTAATATAATTATAATATTGTTTTATTATTGACTTGGTCCGGTCTACTTATTACATAATATCATCCACGCCATTTTGACTCAGATGTCACAACAGACATTACAGCACGCGCGTGAACCAATCCCTGTTTTCTCTCTGAATTTAAACCAATTACCAAGCATGTCGATTAGAAACATCGCAAGTGATTCGAATTTTGAATCCTCGTCATTTGGTTTGAAGTAGGTCCACTTTTTGAGCGGAATTTGTTCCGAGTTACGCTTCCTGAGTATTATTTATTCGTAGCATAAACCAGAAATTTTCTCTTGACTTATTTAAAAAAATCTATTGCGGTTCGATACTTTCGCTAAAACTCAAAAACGGCTGGACCAATTCGAAATATTCGAATTGGTCCAGCCGTTTTTGAGTTTGGGTCCCGACTGCTACAATTTATTTTATTAGCAACTTCGGGTTAATTGCAATCGGGTATGATGACTTGCTTGTTTTATCGTTTTTGCATTTTCAAATTACTCAAAAACGCAGTCGGGTTTTTTAGTTTTTCAAATTACCGTTTTTTATTTTATCATTTTTAGTTTTATTATCAGTTGATAGAATAATATGCATATGCCAGTTAAATTGTTACCGCCTTCACCACGTGGAGGTACTGCCAGCTTATGTTGCGTTCTGATTCAAAATATTTACCCGGTGTCACTTTCACAATGAATATGAATCTAACGACATCTCTCAAGCTAAACTCCATCGAGCCGTTCAGGCTACAGACCGTGCCAAACATTTGTATGTACTTGGCGCCTAAAATCCGCCATTTCGTTTTTTTTTATTTTGATATATCCAGTGTCACTCTCACGGTAATTACGAATCTAACGATACCTCTCAAGCTAAAATCTGAAAAGAAGTTCCTATGCCAGAGTCGTAGCAAGTGCTGGTCTATAGTTTCTGCCTACCCCTATAGGAAACCGGCGTGGGTTTATGTATGTACAACATTTAATACAAAGTAAGCAGACTTCACACGCCATCGAAGAAATTTCAGGCATGCTGCTTTACTCATGATGCGAGTGATAATTAATTATTAATACGCTCATGATTACAAAAAGCCTTTGATTCAAACTCGAGACCTTCGAGTTCGCAGTGCAACGGTCATATCACTTGGCTATCACAACTTATTGGTGTTATCTTCTTCTAATATTTAAAAATCTCGTGTCACAGTGTTTTTTATCGAACTCCACCGAAATGACTGGACCAATTTTTATAAATTTTTATGTAGGTATGGTGGTTCGAAAATAGGTCTTAGTTAGGCTATTTTTTATACCCCTACCCTCGCCCCCCATTTTCTTATCGCGATTTTTTTGGTAGAACAATGTTTGCCGAGTGATATAGTCTAATATATAAAAATAAGTCGGGTTTTCCTTCCTGACGCTATAACTCCAGAACGCACAAACCGATTTCCACGGTTTTGCATTCGTTGGAAAGGTCTCGGGCTCCGTGAGGTTTATAGCAAAAAAAAGTCCGAAAAAAAAACACGGGCGAAGCCGTGGGCGGAAAGCTATCACTACATAGTATAAAACAAAGTCGCTTTCTCTGTCCCTATGTCCCTTTGTATGCTTAAATCTTTGAAACTACGCAACGGATTTTGATGCGGTTTTTTTAATAGATAGAGTGATTCAAGAGGAAGGTTTATATGTATAATATATATATATTATAGTATAGAAAAGCCGAGAAACCACGCGGGCGAAGCCGTGGGCGGGAAGCTAGTTAATTTATAAATACTAGCTGACCCGGCAAACGTTGTTACGTCATATTAACGTGATTTAAAATTGGGGAGTGAGTACCAAAGTAATTAAACTTTATGACCTAGTCTCAGTCCTACCAAATATACAAAAGAAATCATTCAAATTAGTCGAGCCCTTTCGGAGGAGTGCGACTACAAAACCATAACACGAGATTTTTATATATAAGATTGGTATGTAACGTGCATTGCCGATTCTACTTTCCAATTGGTGTATGCTTGCGCTATTTATTATAGATATTGATTATCGGAATCAGGATGTAGCGCTACAGGTATGGAGTTAACAGTAACAAAATTAGCTTCAACGTTGACGTTAACCCTGTATGCAATATCAGTTTGTAGAATTAATCTAGGCAGTCCACCGTTGTACATTCAACCTTCTGTCAATATCAGGACATGTTAGCTTGTTCAATATATTTGACAGAATGTATAGTTTATATTATATTGGATGTGAATAAAACAGTTTAAATGGAGGCACATTTAACACTTTAATTTTTTAGTTCTTTACTATGTCGCTCTGTCGCCTTGGTCGCCAAATACGTCGACGTCTAGAAAACATTCTGGGATTATGGTCGTAAGAATTGCGTAGTTGATGTAGCCTATTCTAGTGCCATGAACTTAGAATGTGTAACGATGATGTATAATTTGAAATCTAAATAAATCTAATTTAAATCCACATCAGGTGGTCCTGACAATGTTGCCAACTTGTCAGGACTACCTGATGACTACCGGATATTGGTCTATGCAACATTATTCATTAAAACGCCCTAAATTCACCATAAAACTAATAAGGTGTATGAAATGTTTTAGAAAAGTTACTTGCAACTAGTCGTTTGCGATAAATCTTCATCTCAGATTATCTCAGATTAGACAACAATAGTTAAAACTGTTGTAATTATGTGACAGGCCAGCATTTACAGAAAAATATATTTGTATGTAATTTTTGAGCTCGACAAAAACTACTATGTATGTATTTTCCATTTGTTATTTATTTTCTTCCAATCGCACAGAAGACAAAGCTTCATTATACAAACCATTTAAGCTTTCGTAGCTGGCATGCGGTTTGACCGAGCTGAAAATAACTTTTTGAAATTCGGTTACCATAAAAAACTGTAGCATAATGCAAGGAACCGTTTTAGATGTTACGTGTTTACGTGACGTTCAGAAAATATATGATATTATAGATTTCTCCCGCAAACTTGGGTGTGGGATGTTTAACTGAATTAAAAGTCAGCGAATTTAGGTTCCTAGTTCTCCGTCAGAATCAAGGTTTGGAAAATATACTAAACAAAAAACGACAGGCTACCTACCTCATTAGTCTAGTGGTATTGAGCGTGACTGCTACGCAAGAGGTCCTGGATTCGAGCCCCAGGTTGAGCAGTGTTATTGGGTTTTCTATTAATTTCTCAGTAGCAGCTCGGAGTCCGGGTTTGTGCCCGGTTAATGGCAATAGGCTCGCCCCCTATTACATGGGACCTAAAGCCGAAATTTGGGTGTATGCAGATTAGTAAACCTCTACCTAACCTTCGGGAAATATAGGCTTGATGGTATGTTAAAAAGATCGTACGATTTTATTTATTTATAATATTGTTCGCCACTGTTCCGCCACTTCGTTACTGTTTATTTGTATTATAGGTAGGTAATAAGATAATAGTTTTACAATAATATAATGGAAGGCGAGAGCTTTAGCTGATAGCTTAAAGCATTCCATTTACTGACGTTGTTAAGTACTATGTTACTTAAAAGTTATACATAATAATATAAGTAAATTAACCTTTTGATCCTTTCCATTGTTGTACTGCATACAATGAAGGTGTGAGCTCTAATTCCTGATCCACTTAAATATATATACAGACGAATACACGGACGGCGATTTTTTGAAGGATGTATCCCAAAAAAAAGCAATCGGGGTCAGTATATTCTCATACATACAAAATTATGGCGTTATCAATCTTAAGTTAATTCACTGTATGGTTTAAAAGTCATAAAACTAGGTTGAAATAATAAGAACACCGGAAACGAAGTGCACAACAATTGACGCCTGAAAATATTTATATTTTGATAAGAATCAGTCATAAAACATGACAATATTTTTTACTGACAAAAGAACTTACAGGGTTTGCAAAGTATGACGATAAGCATTTAAATTGTAGGCGTAAAAAAAAATAATTACGAAATACAATTTCAAAACTTCTATGATAACAGACAATACGAGTATTATCATAGTTGGCATGTCGCACAGTGGTTCGTCTCTATAGGAAAAGTCGTTCATTATGCCACATTTTCTCTAAAATCATACGTGACACGGTGTTACTTTTTGCCTTTTTTCAAATATGAGAATAATATTTATAGGCGGTATATGGATGAAGCACTCAACATTTAATCACAAATAAGAACAAAAAGTACATACAGAAATGTTTGTTAAAAATATATAGATAACTAAACCGACAAACAAAATTAACTTTGACATATAAAATGAAAATTTAATAATATTGTCTACTTACACGTTAAAGAGCTTTACCAAACTATAAATTCAGCCAAAATCACGAGATATTCATATTTATAATGTTGCTACCTATATGAGAAACGGATTTATTCGATTCACTCCTAAACTATAAATTCTATCTGAAGAGAAGTTCTAATCATACTCGCTTTCTAAATAAAAAAAAACAATTGTATGTGGTTTTTATTTACATTTACATGTATGTATGTATTTTACATTTATGTGTATGTGGTTTCGTAATTTTTACAACAAAAATTTTCATTCTATGTCCGTCCTCTATAGAGACAAACCACTATGCGACGTAGAGAAATCACGGAAAACTTTAAAGGGAAATAACGAAGCGTGTGAAATCCTTTCAACAGCATCCCTGGCACTTCGTACACAAGTTCCGAGTTCGGAAATTGTCGGAAGGCTTTGTAATTTTTCTCTTTCTGAAGTTACCCGTACTTGATACTTTAGCGCTTTAAAAGCACTAATTGGTTTTGTTTGTATCATTCAAAAGTTATATTTGCTTGAATATTTTTTTAAGTACACAGAGTAAAATAATCGTTAATAGTATCGACTTCAAACGATGATTTTACTCTGTTGTTTATTCCTGAATCCTTTTCGCGAACCAACGTTAGTTTCTTATGGGTATGTATGAATGAAATCGTAAAAGTTGCTAGAAGGTAAATGCGTACAGTTATGGTACAATCCATTGTGACATGCCCAGATATTTACAATTGTGCAAGTCTATATTGTGACAAGTGCCTGAATACAGAAAGCATAGCTTTCTTGATTGTATGCGTTTGACCAATAAAAGTTTGTTGCCAGGCGCCGACAAAATTCTACTTAGTTTCTACTGAGTAAAACTTTTTCCCAATATAGCAACTATAGGACTTTGGACACAATACTTTGCAACAGTCCATACTATCTTTACTCTTTCACAAACTGTAGGTAGTATACTACTTACCAATTATGAAATTATAAAGTGTCTGTACATTGAACAATCCTCATATTGCATCTATATCCACGCGAGCAAAGAGGCAGGTAAAAGCTAGTAAATATGTTTATTAATATTTGAAACTTATGTCATATCACATTTTCCGTAAATGTGGACCAACGGCTAATAGCACACCAAACATCAACAGTGGAAATTGTAGAAAAGTTGAAACATTGCAATCCCTTTTTCAAAAGCTTCGAATGCAAATTCATTTGTGTCATACACAAAATGTACCCTGAGGGCCTAGCACAGAGCAATTTGATGTTACATATTTTATATTAGTAATTGTAAACCTGTTTTCGACATTAATACGTGGACGACTAATCAGAGTTTAGCTTGACAGAAGTAAAACTGCATGATTTTCAATGTGTTAATCCTTCCTGACGTTCCGTTTTTAAACGTTTTTCGCTAAAAAAGTTCTGCGACTCATAAAAGTTACGGAATACTGTTGATATTTCAATTTAAACGTTTCCTATTTGATCCACTCAACCAGTCAAAAGTTACGTTGCATCCAAAGTTATTTCATTAGTACTAGTCGATTAATTCGTTTAGTTTGTTGCTTCAAGCAACGTGCCCCTAGCTTTTAAAGTTACAATGGCGTAACTTCGCACAATAAATTTTGAAATTAAGTTTTAGTAATTATTAATTAATTAAGTAAACGACTTTTAGAGTAAGGTGGACTGCTTACTTAATGAGTAATGTTTTTGTCAACAGTTGCGTGTCTACTGAGCGTCAGTTCTTGACTGATTTCGTGGCTGGGGCGGAGAGCACGGCGGGCGGGCGGCTGGCTCGCTGGCTGGCGCCAATATCACGAGTCGAGCCCTCCAAGTGCGAGCTGAAGGCGCCGACGCAGCCTGTGCGGCCCTTGGCGAGACTTACCCTACCCATACTTATACGGGATCAGTATGGAGAAAGCGTCTCCTCACCGGCACTGAAAGTTGAGGTAAGATATTCTTCACATTCTTTTTATCTAAAATACCTAGGCTTCTCCTAGGCAAGCGCGCTCCATCCTAGATCGCAGTATCGCTTACTATCAGGCGAATTAGCATTGAAGCATAGGCCTATCATGAATAAAAAAACACCCATCACGCCTGTGTTCCTCGAAGGGTTAGGCAGGGATGTATTTAAAAAAAAAAGATTAATATCTATGTGAGTCGCATATTACTAGTATTCTTGTTAACCCCTCGTGCTAAGCTACGAGTAGGTTCACGTCGGTAGTGCAGTGGATGGGTTCGTTCAACTGGTTTACTAGCGGAGATTGTAAAATATATCGAACTTTAACAATAAGGAGTTGATAGATCTTAGGTTTTACTGAAACATTTTAGTACTGAAAGATTTTATTCTAGGTTTTCCGCTCTGCGGTCGGATATCTCAGAACCATCTTACATTCCTTATTCCTAACAGGTTCCTTTTCTGAAAGTTGTTAAAATAAAATAAAATAAAATCGTAGCGGTCTCATGTGCAATGACCGGAAATTAACCTGCCAAACGCAATTTTGAACCGATCTATATTTGCCTAGACCAAACTAGTTTAGTCAACGCATGTTCGAGTTAATTAGTTTGGCCTAGGCAATATCAGGGTGTCCTGTTTACGTCAGATAAGCTTTATAGAATTGAATCGATGTAAGCTCAATATTTAATAAGGGATTGTCGACAGATACATTCAACAGTTGTCGAAAGAAATAGTTTTTATATTATTAATATAAACACTATATTTTTAATATGTTTTATGCATTTTCCATGCTAAGATTATAAAGTTGGCGGCGACACTAATGTATGGTAGTGAAAGTTGGGTATGGCAGAAGAAACATGAAAGCAGAATAAATGCTGTAGAGATGAGAGCTTTGAGAAGTATGTGTGTTGTTACGCTAAAAGATAGAGTGAGAAACAGTGTGATAAGGCAGCGTTGTGGAGTGAAAGAAGATGTAACATAGATTGAGAAAGGTATGTTAAGATGGTTTGGTCATGTAGAGAGAATGGATGAACGGAGATTGACGAAACAAGTATATATGGTGAGTATGGATGGACGAGTTGGAAGGGGAAGACCTCGGCGAATGTACCGTAACCAAATTGCGGATGTTCTTAAAAAAGGCCAGGTTCCGAGCACCCTAAACCGACGGTCATGCATGAAGAGATTAATGAATGTAGATGAAGAGAAAGTAGTGTGCCAGGATCGTAGCAAGTGGAAATCTATAGTCTCTGCCATCCCCCATGGGAGACAGGCGTGACAATATGTATGTATGTAGATTATAAAGTTCGGCCTCTTCGTCTCTCCGGTTTAAGTACACCGGACGCTTTTGCCAACTAAGCTCTCGAGACCAATGCCTGTGCTTTCGAATATATCTGCCACATTCTTACGTCTTAAGGTGACGTTGGCAACACCTATTGATGAAAGCCTAATGACTAGGGCGTTCGACTTGCGATCATATGGTTGCCGGTTCGAAACCCACCCATTGCACAACCTACGTGGACCCACTCGTAATACAAGTATTTAAGCTTTGTACGTGGAGTTAAAAAGTATTCTAGTAATAAGCGGTGGGTCGCTTATTACTAGAATACTTTTTAACTATAAGCTTTATTTAAAAAAAAATAATAAAGTTATTTTTTATTAATTTCGCAAAAATATTATTAAAAATGTCCTCTTTTAATGTTCGATTTTAATTATTTTTCGAAACCTTATTATTTTCAAAGTAAAATTACATTGTTTTTAATACTTGTACAAAATACTCTTACCTATACTTAATAATTATTTTACTTGATACTCGCTGCATTTTCGGTAACAGTGGTCATTGTCAACATGAAACGGCATTCATGCTAGATTTTACAGCTCTTCGCATTTTGCAGCTAGTTTCGCGAAATGTTTCATTTCTACTATTCGGGAATTTCATAGTTTCAGAGTTCGTAATATTGAGCGTTGAATTTGAGTATTTCTTTTTCAGTCTCATGAAATTTATAAAAAAAAAACTAAAAAAATGTGATGAATTATTAAAAGTGATGAAATAAAAGTTGTTGTTTGTGATGATATTAATATAATCGCGAGAGTTTGTTAGTTTTTTTTACCAAAAACCCTGTATAATAAGTTATATTGGATAGTATGCACCAAGGATTCAATAAAAGGGCTCCTCAACATTTTGTAGATTTTTACCGTGAAAATATTATACGGAAATATTTGATATTAAATCCATTGTTTTACAGATGCCACGATGCTTAACATCGACTGAGATGAGGTAGCTGTACCTATTTATAGATTAGATTGCATTTGAGACTTGAATCTTAATTAATGTTAAAATGTGCAGATGTTCCAGATAGTGAGTTCCACACTGGTTATGTAATAATTGCATAATATAGCTATATGTGTAAGTACGTCAGTTTCAATAAGGCGGCTATAATTGTTCCGATAAACGACGTCACAATTTCCGCTGTCGCTAAGTGTTCAATTTATACGTCACCGATCGCGGGCTTAATTGTCGCTTGGAAAAAAAATAGTATGGGCCACAATGACAGCTACGCTAGCGGTCTTGGGTTCGATCCCAAAGTCAAGTCAAACAAAGTATTATCGGGAATTTTCTATGGAATACTCAGTAGCAGCTCGGAGTTTGGATTATGCGGTAAATGGCAAGAATTAGGCTCGCCCCCTATTCACGGGACCTAAACATACCGGCGAACTGTAGGTGTGGGTGTGCATAAAGTACATCTCTGCCTAACCCTTCGGGCAATATGATGGTATGTTTTATGTTCAGTATGTTCGTAACGCAAAAATTAAATATATATTTTTTTATTTTACTAATATTATGTATATTTATGTTCCTGACTGTACACACGGCTACAGGTCAACCTATTCTAAGCTGATCTCGCATTGTGTAGGATTTTCATACAATAAGAGGCCAGCATAAACTGGATTTGTATAGGTTACGTCTAATTGTGTGTACATAGATTTGTTTGCAATCTTCATAATTATTATAGTGTTTGAGTCGCGTGGGTGTGGCGGTGCGCAACGAAACAACAGTTTATCTACAACAGGTCAAACTATCTGCTACTTCGCCGAAGTTATTTGCGTCTCGCTCCGTACCGATAACATCTTGTTCTTGATACATACACGCCACATTATGTGTTGGTATTCTATACTTTGCTTTTGTTGTTCTGAGTGAAAGAGTTGATGTGAATGTTCAACTTTTGAGACAATATAGATAAATCGCTGAAATGTTTGTACGCACATAACTTCGGAACGACTGCACCAAATTGGATTAAACTTTTTTTTGTGTTCGTTATTGTCAGGACAAGGTTTGAATAAATGAAAATAAAAAAAAACTTAATTTGTAATAGCCAGGAAAAAAATAAAATGCTTGTAAGTTTTCAACCGTTTATTAATGTAATTTTTCAATTTTAATCAGCTCTGCGCGTGGTAAACATTTAAAATTATGAAGTCAACTACCTTTTTATAATTACTCTTCCTTGAAAGCAGTCGCAGCAAACGTGTGTGATATGTATACATGTCATGTACTCATACTACATACATACATGCTTGTGGTTAGCTAGTTAGTTAGGTATGAGTTACCTAGTTTAGGTAATTCAATCGCACTATAGTCTTATCTAATCTAAGAAGTACCGTTTGACGTTTCATACTTTTCAAGCCGAAATAACTTTGCATAGGCGTAACTCACACAATTCCAATAACTTGCGCCGTAAAACCTTGGAATTATGAAGCTGTTTATTCTTTATCCCAAGATGTACAATTCTGAATCGCTAAAATTAAATTCTATTCTATTCAATCTATTGTATATGTATATCAGTGATTTGGCTTTTTTGAAGAATTTTAATTTGAATTTAGTGATCAAGAATTATACATCTTGCGATAAAATATTAAGCTTCATAATTCCAAGGTTTTACGATGAAGGTTATTGAAAATGTGAGTTACGCCTATACCTACAAAGTTATTTCAGCCTGAAATGTATGAAACGTCAAACGGTACTTCTTGTATTAGATAGACTATAGATTAGATGGACTATAATTATTATCTAGGTGTAATCACACTGAAGTAATGTTTAAAATTAAATAAGTTTCTTCAAAACAGGTTGAATATTCGCTCAGAGTGTGATAGGTGCATCGATGAATACTTATATACTTATGGGTAAAAAGGTTTAAATATATGAGATTTTCATTTTATTGTATAGAATACCCAATAAATATTCACTTTAAAGCTTTCAAATCATTAATTTCAATATTAACCTATGTATACTTCTAAAGAAATAAATAACATTGCCAAAGGCTTTTTACGAAATGCATATGAAAGTTTATACGGTACTCGTAAGTACCTTCATATAACAATAAATAAGTTGTCTGACTCTCTAGTTAGTCTCCGAAACGGCTAGATCGATTGGGACTTTCACCGATTGATAGCTGATATTAAAAGGAGTAACTTAAGCTACTTAACATCATGCTACGACCCCTAGTCTAGACTAGACTTAGAAATACCCAAACAACAAAAAACATGAACTATATATAATTAAACACATAAGTGTTTCACTGCTAGGCACAGCCTTCGCTCAGTTTGAGATGTCGAGATTTCATAAATTTCACTATGGGTATTTTTCCAACCATCCGTCAAAAAGTTTTTGTTGTGGTAGGGCCACGCTGTTCGCAGCATGAATGGGCCGGCTCGACCGGGGAAGTACCACACTCTCGCAGAAGACCGACGTCCGAGTAGTAGCGTTTCGTTACTGCACTTCGTTCGGTGAGCGAGAAGGCCGGAGGCCCAATTCCTCCCCCAATCCTCTTCCTTCTCCTTTTCTCCTTCCCCTCCCTTTCCCTAAATAGGCTCGGTAACGCATCTGCAACTCTTTTGGTTTTGCAGATGCACATGGGCGGCGATGACTACTTACCATCAGGTAGCTCGCCTGCTCGTTTGCCGCGTTATCCCATAAAAAAAAATAAAAAAATAAAAAAAGTATGCAAAAAAAAAGAAACACAATATAAGAACATAATATGAGAATAAACATACTAAAAAGAAGAAAAAAAAAACACCAGTGTTGTCAATGCCACATCTAGTAGTATTAACATTTTGTAGTACTGAGTATCTGTGGTCGCCGGTTACAAACAACTGAGTATTGACACTTTGTTGATAGAATTTTTAAGCTAACTTTAGCCCACTTAGTTTTTATATTATTGTTTACTGTAATTTCTTGTTTTACGTACTTCATCTACTCTATGTTCGCCCATAGTTAACCTTCAATTTAGTTGTAACTAGTTTTCTCAGTAAGTGAATTTATGTATTTCTTAATGAGAAATAAAGCTCTGAAATCTAAAAAAAGACAGTGCATGCTCTGTTTTTGGACCCGGGTCACACAATAAAAAGTAAGTTTAAGTTTTTTTTTAATAGCAGAAGTACAAACATTAATTATTATAACATTTCTCTTAAACTTCCTTCATAATTATTGATTGAAAGTGAACTATTATTACAGTGACCTGATTCGCAAACTTCCCGGAAGCGATCTTTGATATACCTAACATAAAAGATATTTTCTATTGAAAATTGAAATAGTTGAAGCTCAAGGAGGTCAAAGCATTGTTCATACTGTGGAAAAAATGTCTTCAACTTATTGAATTCAGATTTATGGAACAGGCCACCTTCTCTCTTGTGGATTAAGTAAAGTTATGTGATTTTATTATAATAATGGGAATCTGCACGCGTATATAATTATTATGATCTAAATATTTGTCCCACAACCTTTTCAGTGTAAGTATGAGTCAGAATTTCAAAAATATATCGAGTTTTAGTGAGCAATATATCATAGGGATTTTTCGCAATTCTTTTAACTTCTGATTAGGCAGAGAAGTATTTAATGTACAACCACAGTCGGCTGGAATATTTAGGTCCTATGTACTTAATACCCAATGAGCGAGTTAATGTTAGACTTGAAAAAGAATAGTTGTGGTCGCAATCCACTATGACCTGTGGGTGCCAACTGCACTTAACAACGGCATTTATTATAAACAGCACTTAGGAAAATCCTTTTTTTAATGCTTTTAATTTAAACTACGTCGTTGAGCTATCAGAAGATAAGAGTTGCGAACGGTACGTCCAGCTATCTTTCTTCAGCCTTGCGTATTATCGGAAAACTTGTTAATAGTGCATTGCTGAAGATCGCCCTCGACATTTACGGGGCTAATTGGATGTTTACTTGTTTTCAATGTTAAGCGATATCGTGAGACGTAGGACTGTAAAGTCTTAGAAGTTTTAATGTTTATGTATATGTATATAAAAATGAATCCGTATTTCCCTTTGGCATAGCATAACTTTAGAACTACTAAACCAATTTCATGATTTTTTTTTCGGTTTTTTCCTCTTTTATTTTCACAAACTTTACTTGCAATAGAGACCGTTTTACACTATTTTGATCACAGTCAGCCACACACTCAGAGATCCATACAATATTGACGACCTAGTCTACACTGACAGATACTTAGTGAACCGCAGTTTTTCCTGGCTAAAAAACGTGTTTATAAGCGGCCCTAAAACAGAATTATATTTACTTATGTACTATCATATACGTTTACAATTTCTTAAAGACTCGAGTTCATTTTAAGACTCTCGTCTTTTGTAAGACTCAAGTGGCTGTTAAGCGACTCGGACTCGGCTTGACTCTAGACTGAGTCTCGCACAATCGATTCGAGTCTTTAAAATTGCGATACGAGGACTCAAGACCTTTGCAACACGAAATAGATTCTCGAAGAATTTTCCGGGACAAGAATATTTAAAGAATATGCAATAACAGAAACGCTTTCCGTATCTGAATAACCCTCTGGATAAGTAGGATATTATTGGGCATTCTACCCCACCTACCGTTCCTACGTCTCACTTCGTTCGCCTCCGTCACTTTCGGTGTGGTAGAAAGCCCAATAATATCCTACGGAATAGGAGCCGTTCAACATTTCTGTTTTAAAACTAGACTTACTTGTCATTCCTACGTGTCACTTCGTTCGCGTACGACACTTTTGGTGTGGTAGAAAGCCAAATATTATCATACGGAATGGGCGCTATTCCCCTATTTTCGTTTTCGTAAAACTTGATTTATATTGTATCCGTTCATTTTGAGCGTACGAGCACACACTTTTGTTAAATTGAATTTATGAAACCGTTTGTTCCACTTTATAAATGTTGATGTAATTGATAAATTCTCTCATTATTAAACATGTCACCATGCACAGTCGCCATGAAATTTGTAAAACAACCACAATCGTTACATTTAAACGAACTCTGCTTTGAGTCTCGAAATACTAGTTTTCGCCACGGAGAATTATTACCCAATACGATACGATGTATTATTTGTGGGCCATCAAATTGTGGTAAAACTAATTTATTAATTGGTCTTCTTCTACACGAGAATGGTTTAAAATTTCAAAATGTTTATGTATATTCAAAAACGGTGCAGCAACCAAAGTACATTTATTTAGAAAAAGTTTTGCAATGTGTACCAGGTATTACATTTCAGAAATATCATGAAAATGAGCAAGTACTGGGTGTTCACAACGCAAAGTCAAATTCTGTAATTGTTTTCGATGATGTCGCTTGTGAAAATCAAAGCAACATGCGTGATTATTTTGCAATGGGAAGACATAAGTTTATCGATTGTTTTTATCTAAATCAGACATATAGTAAAATTCCTAAACAGTTGGTAAGAGACAACGCGAACCTAATCGTACTTTTTAAACAAGATGAAATTAATATGAGACATGTATATGAAGAACACGTCAATACTGACATGACATGGAGTCAATTTCGTGAAATGTGTGCAAAAATATGGAGTGAACCATTCAATTATGTTGTAATTAATAAAGATTGCCTCAAAAATAAAGGTTGTTACAGAAATAAATTTGACACTTTTGTAGTCTTTGATTAAGAACATAAATATAAAAGGCTGTAAACCAACACGATTTCATTATTCTTTCCAAGGCGGTACACCGATTACGATCAATCTTTACCAACATGGATAAATCATTAAAAAGACAAATCGTTAACGCTGCAGAAGCTGTAAAGAAAAAAGTACGAAAAATGCGAAATTTTGAGATAGATAATAAACAAGCACTGGATACAGTTTTTAGGCCCGTAACAGAATCTCTCAACTTAATAGCTAAAGCCAACAAGCAAACTCCTCTCCTAAATGCTATTGAAGATGAAGTATCTGAAGTTCCATTTATAGATGAAACATTGCAGAAAGAAGGACTAGATGAAGATAAATCAGAAATTAGCAGTAACTCTTCGTATGAATCAATAGCTGATCAAAATCAAGATTGTGATACGTCATCCTGGTCAGTTTCTTCAGAAGCGTTGAAAGACATTCCATTTGGAGTCAGAGTAGAACGCGATAAATTGATGCTAGGTTCTGCTCCCATAACAATTAACGATCAATTTATTATCGTCGCTGGTCATAAATACAAAAATACGTTTGGTTTAAAACAACTGCTGCTTAAAAAAGATCCAGATTTAAGTTTGGTTACTGAAAATGATAAACAAAATTATAAATTGATGTTGTTAGATACAAATGCTCATAGACGTGACTATGATCCAAAAAAAGCAATAAAAAGCAACAAGGGAAAAAAGTATATGGATGTTATAAAACCTCTATTTCAATTGCGAAATGATTTTACAGATAAAATAAATTTGCCCAAAGGAAAAGGGTTGCTAATGCTAAAAAAATTGAACAAGGATGTTGATTACATATATTGGGATGATCCTAATGAGTTAGTTGAAAGACTAAAACTCCTTATGGCTTCTCGAAATGCTGGAAATACAGGAGTAGATAACGAAATAATATCTATCATAGAGGAACTACGTGAAGGAAATTTTATAAGTTAATAAATATCTCGATCAACAATTATTGTTTTCATTTTACCCAGAACTGTCTTTCCGTACACACAAATAATGAATATAGATAAATTTGGTCATCATGTTCATAAAAGAATGCGACTGTCAGAACTCTTTGATTTTAATGAAAAAGCATTAATTAAATCAGACAATGGAGATTATGATGTAAAAACATTGAGATTGAGAGGAATTAGATCTCCTAGAGAAGCAGATGATGCTGCAAATAAGGATTATGTAGATCATTTAAATGCTAATACGATAAAAGAATTAAATAAAATTATTGGATCACTGCGTGCTCAAATCACAATAGATGTTCGAAATACGGTTCAGGCTACTTTAAAAGGAAAGATACCTGAGGTTTTAAGCCATTTACAAGATAATTTTTATACCAAAGCAGACATAGATAAATTACTTCAAAATACTAAAACTCCGTAATGGCAAAACAGCAAATCGTAAATGAAATACACAAAGCAGCTCGAAAAAATTTTCTTCGGCGTCATGTCGTTTTAAAAGGCATCCATGACTTATGGCAAGCGGACTTGATGGATATGCAAAATCTAAAAAAATATAACAAAGGTTACAATTTTATTTTAGTAGTGATTGACTGCTTCTCAAAGTACGCCTGGGCTGAACCGTTAAAATCGAAAAACAAATTTGAAGTTACTCGTGCATTTGAACAAATACTATGTAGGAGTTGTGAGACTCCTGTTAACTTACAAACTGATAAGGGGACAGAGTTTTATAACATACATTTTCAAACTCTTATGAAAAAGCACAATATAAATCATTACTCATCATTCTCTACTAAAAAAGCATCAATTGTGGAACGACTGATTAGAACTGTCAAAAATAAATTGTATAGATATTTTAGTCTCAATGGAAACTATAAGTGGATAGGTCTACCGTTACAAGATATACTAAAAAAATATAACAATACGAAACATCGCACTATCCAATTTAAGCCGATTGATGTGAATAAATCAAATGAACCAACAATAAAAGAAAATATAAAAAATATATACAATCGTGACTTTGTTCAGTGGAAACCTAAATTTAAAGTTGGTGATTATGTTCGTATCAGTAAATATAAACATAATTTTGAGAAAGGATATACTCCTAATTGGTCAACTGAATTATTTAATATAAAAAAGATTAATAAAACTTTACCAGTGACTTACCAAATAGAAGATCAACGAAAGCAAAACATATTAGGAGCTTTTTATGAGCATGAACTTCAAAAATCTAGCCATCCTGATATTTATTTAGTCGAAAAAGTTTTAAAAAAGAAAGGAAACAAATTGTATGTGAAATGGCTAGGTCTTAATAATGATGAAAACAGTTGGATTGACAAAGCTGCAATAATGGGATAAGATGTTATATATCCATTATAAAAAGTAAATCTTTCATTCTACTGTAAATAATGCAAGGTGGCGGACTAGTTAATAGCATAATTAATAAGCTGCCATTCGAAGTTCATTTACCAGGATACAATTATTGCGGACCAGGAACCAAGCTTTCCAAACGGTTGGCTCGAGGTGACCGAGGTATAAATAAGCTAGACGACGCTTGTATGTACCACGACATTGCATATGCAAACCATACAGACTTATCAAATCGTCATAAAGCTGATTTACAACTACTTAATATGGCTAAACAAAGATTAAAATCAAAAGATGCAGGGAAAGGTGAAAAACTAAGCTCATGGCTAGTGAGCAAAGTCATGAAAGCTAAATTGAAGTCCGGATCCGGGATTAAAACATTTAAAAGCTTAGTTTCTAAAATAAAATCAAAAATTAAGAAACTAAAACACAGCGATAGTAAGACTTTAATAAAAGCAGCTTACTTAGTTGCTAAAAAGTTATTTCCAAGGATCCATCATCGAATTCGGGTGCCACGAGTAATACCTATACCGAAGACTGGAGGAGTTCTACCTTTGATTCCAATTTTCGCTGGTTTATCGGCTTTGGGAACTTTAGCTGGTGGTGCAGCTGGCATTGCAAAAACCGTTAATGATTACAAAGCAGGACAGCAAAATTTGCGAGAATCAGAACGTCATAATAAAGCTATGGAAGCTTTAGTGTTGGGCAAGGGATTATACATTAAACCGTATAAAAATGGTAAAGGATTGTATATTCATTCTTCAAAAAACTGAAAAATATGCTACCTAATCGACCTCTAACTAATGTAGACATCCTAAAATATTCAAGAAATATCCCCCATTTCCGTGGAGTCTACATGAAGGATCGGTTACCCAGGACGCCGAAACGAGTTGAATGTGGTATCGTTAACTTAGATAACTCTGCGAACGAAGGAACACATTGGGTAGCGTATGTTAAAGTATATGATTATTGTGAATATTTTGATAGCTATGGAAATTTAAAACCTCCGATGGAATTAATTAGATATTTAAAAAATTGTAATGTGTTTTATAACTACATAAGATATCAAAAATTCAATTCAGTAAATTGTGGTCATTTATGTTTAGAATATCTGTGGAGTTTTTGGAATAAAAATTTAATATAAAATATATCCTTTCTTTCATTTGAATCATTTGCAAGATGTCACTCACTTTGTCGATAACTGGAAACTCGTCAGTTTTATCTACATACTATCCTAATACGTTACAACTTGATGGAGAGTATGAGTGTGCTTTATTGCACTTTTCGACATTTAATTCTATCCCAAACATTGACAAAAGTAATAATAAGTTCTATTATGGTCTTAACAACGTTATAGAAATACCGGAAGGCACATATGAATTGCAAGATATCAATGATTATTTAAAATCGAAAATAAAAGATGCATCTATCAAACTACAGTGCAATAATAATACTTTAAAAACTGCTTTATTCTGTACAGAAGACGTTAATTTCACCAAAGCAGATTCTTTTAGGAGAATGCTAGGCTTTAATGAACAAATCTTGAAAGCAAATAAATGGCATGTGTCACAGTCTCCAGTTAACATTTTGCCAACGACCGTGGTCAGGATAGAATGTGATATTGTAAGCGGTTCGTACATAAACGGTAAACCAAGTCACATTATTCACGAATTTGCACTCAACGTGCCACCTGGATACAGGATCATTGAAATCCCGAAGAACGCAATATACTTTCCAATCAATCAAAACAATATAAACTGCATATATATAAGGCTATTAGATATAAACAATCGATTAATCAATCTGCGCGGTGAAGAAGTGCAGCTATATTTACATCTTAGAAGAAAAACATGATTGACTACAATAAAAATGTACGTCAAGAACTAAAGAATATCAGTTCCACTCCAGTTGCATACCAAATAAGACCTCACTCTAAGAAAAAAATTAAATTAACTAAAGATAATAAATCATTCCTCAGAGCGATCGGATTGCTAAAATGAATATCTTAGACGTTTTATCTGCTCCAAGTTATGATAACTCTATAGAAGGAATAGAATTTCATTCCTACAAGCCTTATGTGACGAGTTTCAACAGGAACGATGAAATCCGTATACCTATTAACCAACAAGACTTATACATACTACCATCAGCTAGCACTCTGTATTTGGAAGGAACTGTTATTGTAAGTAAAAAAGACACGAAAGACAAAGCTTCTAGTATCAATTTCACGAACAATGCGCTAATGTACTTATTCCAAGATATTAGGTATGAGCTTAATGGAGTGGAGATTGATAAAATAAAAAATGCAGGTATAACTACAACCATAAAGTCATTAATATCCATGAATGAAAGTGAATCAAAAATATCTAACGCTTGGGGTTGGAATATTGATGGTATAAAAAATATCAACGGAGGAAGATTTTCAGCTTCTATACCACTATGTCATATCCTCGGATTTGCGGAAGATTTTAAAAAAGTCCTGATAAACTGTAGGCATGAACTGATATTGTTACGAAGTAACACTAATTTGAACGCTGTAAAACTGAACACTGGCGAAACGGTGGATGACGTTCAGATTAACAAAATTATATGGCGTGTACCGCATGTTAAAGTATCAGATAAAGAAAAAATCAGTTTGTTAAGACTCCTAGAAAAAGATCGACCACTTCAAATAATATACAGAAATTGGGATCTTTACGAATATCCCTCTTTACCTAAAACTACAAAACATACTTGGTCTATCAAAACTTCAACTCAAATAGAAAAACCAAGATACATCATACTTGGTCTACAGACAAATAGAAAAAACAATGCAAGTTCTGACATGTCTCAATTCGATCACTGTCATGTTCGAGACGTTAGAGTTTATCTCAATTCCACGTATTTCCCGTATGAAAACATAAATGTGAACTTTGCTGACAACAGAATTGCTTTATTATATGAACAGTACACTAGATTTCAACAGTCGTATTACGGACGTCGTCCAGAGCCCATATTAAGCGAGAAACAATTTAAAGATTTAGCACCGCTGTTTGTCATTGATTGCTCTAGACAAGCGGATAACTTAAAGACAGGTCCAGTAGTGGATGTGCGAGTAGAAATTGAGAGTAATTCCGAAATACCAGAGCAAACTTCAGCCTACTGTCTGATTCTCAACGATTGTATAATTGAATACAAACCCTTAAGTAACATCGTAAAAAAGTTATCATGAAACCGGATACCATTATAGTTGATCTCCAAGGATTTAAAAAATTTAATAACAATTTTATTGTGAAGGAAGTGGCCATTGTAAGTCAAGAACACACACAAACATTCGTGGTAAAACCACCATTTTCATTCCATTATTTAACGCAAGAAGAAAAGAAGCAAGTGAGATGGATCGAAAAAAACAGTGGAATTTACTGGAGTGAGGGCTACATAGACTACAACGAGTTTAAACGTGTTATAGTGCCATATTTAGAAAATAAAAAAATTATTGCAAAGGGTTTGGAAAAGATAAAGTGGATTAAAGACTTATGTGCGAACTGTGAAGTGATCGATATAGGTGAGAAGGGATGTCCTAACCTTTCAGACTTAAAAAATAAATATTGTAAAAATAAAACTGAATTTAATTGTGTGAATCATAAATTTAATTGTGCACTAAATAATGCTGTGTGTATAAGAAAATGGTATTTTGATAATAATATGTCTGTATTTAAATTATTTTGTTGTTGCTAAGCTACATATTATACTTAATAAAAATATCCGATTAACTACTTATGGTTTTATTCGAACCTATTACGTTTTAAATTAGCTGTAGTTATGTTTAATTTGAGGTAAACCTTTATTGTAAATGAATACTAAAAAAGATAAAAAAATTAAAAATTAAAAAATGATAGACCAAAAGATTATTTTAAATTATGTTTTTATTTTAGAGTTTAGTGTTTCATGTATTTTTCACTCCGAATATTATGTATGTACTTGTGTATTTCATTCGCGCTCTCAGCGGTCCATTAGCTCAATTGGCAGAGCATCGTGCTAATAATGCGAAGGTTGAGGGTTCGATCCCCTAATGGGCCACCGCCGCTTTTTGCATTTTTTGAAGTTAGTAAGTAAAATCTGCACAGGGACTAACATGGTTAATCGTAAATGAATACTAAAAACGGATGACCTGCAAAAATCTAGTTTTATTTTACAGCTAATTTAAAATTTGAATTTATTCATATAAAAGTCATATAAAATAAAACATAAAATTAAAATATAGTATTTATTACTATTTATTTATTATTATTATATTTACAGTTACAAACTAACAATAGCTACTACAATAAATATAATTTTAATTGATTTATTACTTACATTTACAATGTCATAATAAAAAAACTCATTTATATTTATTTTTTTACAATTATTACAGTATTCAATCTAAAAAATATTATTACTTGTTACATATTGTACCATATTTTTCTGTATTTATTACAAAAAACATTTAATACTCTATTTATTTACAAACTTTCTCATAAAAGCAATACTCATCATTGTTGCGAATATTGACACATGCTTTTTTCGCTTTAATTGCAGCCGGTAATTCGATAAAACCTTAACCGCGCAATGGTTGGTATTTATTAATATTGACTTCTAAATGTGAGCTACTCAAGAAAGTCCAACCACTGTCACGGTCCTGAAACTCCTCTAGCTTTTTTGTTATCGCATTTCTAACCTGAGATATTAATGTATCATATTCATAATTCTGGTGTAGTGTATAATTTTTTGTACCAAATGATTTCATCTCCTGAGAATCATTTTTAACCATTTAAAACAAAGCGAAATATTCAAAATTAATTTTTAGAGATATATGTTTTTTAAGAGACATATCTATTAATGTTTTGATTTTGTCTCGAATATTATTTAAAAATATTTCTAAAGAATAGTTCTCATCTAGATCAATAATTCTATAAGAAGCTATACGATTGCGAAAGGCAGAATGAATTACTTCAACACCTTCGCACAAATGTGAAATATTCCTGTTTTTATGATTGGCACTACGTAAGTGACCTGTCCAGTGACTGCGCTCAATAGACGTGTTACAAACTGTACAAAAAGGCATTTTAGATAGCGATTACGTTAATTATTATCTTGCACACAAGCTTTATAGTGACTGTAAAATGCAACTGAAATAATTTAATATAAGGTTACAAAGACACAAATTAAAATGATCTGCGGGTGCTCCAAGGAAAAAACTTGATTATTATATAAGTAGGTACATGGTACAAACTTTATTAAGTATCTATGTAAAACCTTAAACCTAACTTAAAAAAAATATTACTTAAAATTAATTTTATCACTAAAATAGACGGGCTCTGAATTGTTAAACAATTCATGAGTCCGTAACATGAAGGACTGCAAAGTGTCCCACTGGGGACTCTCTTTATTTAGTTGCACTTTCAGTGCAACGGCTGCCTTCTTCCACCGATCCTCCCTTTGAGTAGAGATGATGTCGGCCTTGTAGTAAACTTTTACATCGACATAAAAGTCACCGCTCAAATTAGCTGTTCGCCGCACCTTGCCGTTTGCGACGCGGCTCAGAAGAGAAGATCCCAGGTCCTCACTGGATGTTGATGGACGATCTGGAACGTTCTCTAACCCGAAGAGGTCTGTGGTGGGACCTTTTTTACTGTAAAACAATTTAACATATTATTTATAGTAATTATTAACGATACCTTAAAAATAGATATTCAGAGTTCTAGTTTATGGTAATAACATACCATCACGCCTGTATTCTCCAAAAGGTTAGGCAGAGGTGCACTAATGTACACCCACAGTTCACCGGTATGTTTTAGGTCCCATGTAATAGCGGGTGTGCCTATTGCCATTAACCGGGCACAATTCCAAACTCCGAGCTACTACTGAAAATTTCATAGAAAAACCCAATAACACTTTAGTCGATCTGGGAATCAAACCCAAGACCTCTAACGAAAACTAATATAGCTCACTAAAAACACTGTACGAAACAAGGTATTGTACGAGTACTTAAAATTTATTCCATCGCTGCATCGCTCTCTACACAAAAACCGTACTTAAAGAAAAATGAATAATACCTTGATTTTGGTTTCGGAGGCGTGTTGCGGCTTTCCGATTTGCGCTTCGACGTGACCTTCTTCTTGGCAGGCTGTGCCTTCCTAACCTCGACAGAGGATTGCTGGGACTCGTATTCAACTTCGGCGTCAGACCTAAAATTTAACACATAAAAATTAATAAACCTTTTACTAAAATCATAATTTCCTAAAGGTTAGAACAGGGAACATTGAACAATAGATACAAGGTCAATAAAATGACCTTAATATAATTTAAGTAATAAACTTTCGTACTTAGTACTTACTTACATTTTCAGAAGTCGGTATTATATTATTAGGAGAATAATAATATAATGGTGATAGCAGCGTTGGCACTAGAAAGCACTGGAGCGAATGTATTTTTTCACCTAAATTGTCTGGTTTATATTCATAAAAAAATTAATTTCAGCAAAAATTATCGAATTATAAAATTAAACCTTAACTGTTCGGTTTACAGTTGTATTCATAATTTATGTCAGTTACGTCGTATTAAATCGTAATGATTGAATACTCATTCCGGAAAGTTCTAAGAAATGAAATATTAAACCAGCGTTTTACCCACACCGAGAAAATTGAAGCCGATACGTGTTTGCTACATATGATTATAAATAGATTAAAGTAGGTACCTT
Source organism: Subacronicta megacephala (assembly GCA_958496365.1). Taxonomy (NCBI): domain Eukaryota; kingdom Metazoa; phylum Arthropoda; class Insecta; order Lepidoptera; family Noctuidae; genus Subacronicta; species Subacronicta megacephala. The sequence continues at coordinate 15,811,058 of OY292513.1, forward strand.
TGTTTGTTTAAAATTTTAATGTCTTGATAATTCGGTGAATAGTGTATACGGCTGTAGATAATCAGGTTCGAATCCTGCATCAGGCTGAAATTATTAGTAGTTCGAAATTAGAAAATATTGATTTTGATTAATTATATCAATAAGTCTGTAGGTACATGTTTTTAAATAAAATATTATGTGTATGATGTATATATGTGGACGAATTCGCGATAAAAACTAATTTTCAACCATGTTGCAGTTAAACTAAAAAAATATATAAGACCACATAACATACTTTTTCGTATGGAGAAATATGCAGTAGGTAATCTGTTGTTAAACTTTAGAAAATATATGTTAAGAATAATTAGGAATAGGTATTATTATTATATTTAACGTAAACAAGATTATATCAAATCTATGCAAGACAGTAGGATGCGAAGTACCTTTAGACAATTCTATAAAACCTAAGTTTTAATTAAATACTACAACATGAACGATAATCATGTTTCGTGGGAAAGAAATCATAATGTTGATTATCATTATTTTCCCATACACACACATAACCAACCTGCACCCGTGACGCAACGATGTTTAAAACTGCTATGACTGCATGTCGTAAGATTGCAACCTTGCACATATTAAGGACCATTTACACCTACATGGTGACAACTGCCTGATGAAACCGTTTCTGTTAGTATCTATCAAGCGGTTCACGATAAGGAACGGTGCGGTGACCGCCGGATGACGTGTGTGTACTGTTTCGAAAACGGCGTCAGGTAATTCACAACTGAGAACGGCGCGTGTATCGTCGAGTGTAAAACAACCTTATTATAAACTGCAGGGTGTTGGTTTAAGCTAGCTAGTTTAGATTGTTAGTTAGTAGTGAAGTGGCAGGTAGTGTTTACTGTATGAATGAATTGATTAAAATTTGGATGTCCTTGAGCCCATCTGGCCACAGAAAATAGAATGTGTGGGTGCCTCCGGCTATGCACTATTTCTTACTTTTGTGGAGAGACATGAGACAATCTGTCCCAAATTTTAGTTTAGTGTACGCAATCCTAAAGTTCAGATGATCCTCGAACCAATCTAGTCACTTAAGCGGAGTAAGTGTGTAGCCTATTGTGGTCATGCGCTATCTCTAATTTTGTGGAGAGACATGAGACAACCTGTCCTGAATTTTAGGCTAGCGGTTCATATAGTGAATGCTCTTGTTCGTTACGGTGTAAGGTAGTATTGTCTGCTTGAATGAATTAAATTAAAATTCAGATGATCCTCGAGCCAATCTGGTCACTTAAGCGGAGTAGGCGTAGCCTATGTGGTTATGCGCTATCTCTAATTTTGTGGAGAGACATGAGACAATCTGTCCTGAATTTTAGTTTAATGTAGGGAACCTAAAGTTCAGATGATCCTCGAGCCAATCTGGTCACTTAAGCGGAGTAAGTGTGTAGCCTATGTGGTTATGCGCTATCTCTAATTTTGTGGAGAGACATGAGACAATCTGTCCTGAATTTTAGTTTAATGTAGGGAACCTAAAGTTCAGATGATCCTCGAGCCAATCTGGTCACTTAAGCGGAGTAAGTGTGTAGCCTATGTGGTTATGCGATATCTCTAATTTTGTGGAGAGACATGAGACAACCTGTCCTGAATTTTAGGTTACCAGTTCAAGTAGCGATCACCCTATTTTTGAGAAATATATAGAGTCAGTGAGTTAATGTGAAAGTTGGTGTTATAAGTAGTGAAATATATCGGTCGTGACATCGGACGCCTCGATGCAAGCGAAGTAAGACGTAAGCCATTTGTTCACTTTAACGTTCAGACTAACACGTATCAACAGCTATTTAAAGTCACGGAGGCGCAGTTATTACTCTCTAGTGCTGATATAATGGTGGTTCAGAACCACTGCCCAATTTGGTTTTCAGCTAAAACCTAGAAGTAATAATTTCGGGTCTATAAAAAGTAGTGTAGTGAAACAGCCTACCGTGTTCACAAAAGGTTCTTTTCAGAACCGCAAATTCACCTGTCTCAAAAGAACTCGTCAAAACGTACCATTATACACTGTACAGTCAGGCTCGAGGCAAACAAAAGGAGAAGTAAGAACGGTAAGTAAATCAAGTTTTAAAACGGAAATGTTGAACGGCTCCTACTCCGTAGGACTCTCTAGTGCTGATATAATGGTGGTTCAGAACCACTGCCCAATTTGGTTTTCAGCTAAAACCTAGAAGTAATAATTTCGGGTCTATAAAAAGTAGTGTAGTGAAACAGCCTACCGTGTTCACAAAAGGTTCTTTTCAGAACCGCAAATTCACCTGTCTCAAAAGAACTCGTCAAAACGTACCATTATACACTGTACAGTCAGGCTCGAGGCAAACAAAATGAGAAGTAAGAACGGTAAGTAAATCAAGTTTTAAAATGTTGAACGGCTCCTATTCCGTAGGATATTATTGGGCTTTCTACCACACCGAAAGTGACGGAGGCGAACGAAGTGAGACGTAGGAACGGTAGGTGGGGTAGAATGCCCAATAATATCCTACTTGGATATCAAATTCCCAGTACTAGGTACGTACATCAAACGTTTACCAGGAACTTGATTATTGCAGCCAGCCACCCGAATGACAGGCCTAGAGCGTATTTACCTAAGACCTAACGTACTGTAATCTGTTCAGTATAGTATGCTGTGTGCTAAAATATGAACTTAAATGATGGATTTAGGTAGAAAGGATTAACGGATAAAAAATAACCCCTACAGCTCAATAAACGTAAACGAATCCTTAGCTAATAGCTTAGTATTCTTGGTGTGCTGAAAATAAATTTAACTACCTATGTAACCAAATGGGTCAATATAAAACTAACTACTTCTATAGAGACCCACAGACCTAGCAGTCTAATGTCCGCATCACTATACTCCATTTGGTTAGGTACTTAACTAAAGGTAAACAATAAAAATGGCGGCGTTCAGGGCTCTTCAACCTTTATTACAATGGTATCTTATGAATTGGAAGTGAAATTAATAACAACACAACTAACAATCAATAAAAACAACGAACAAACAAAACAATAACTAATTAATACAATTTACGGCAAAAGAAACACAAAAACGAACGAAAGTACAAACTGTTACGAATGACGTCTGGTTACCCGACTAAGTATAATATCGGTTAATTATTTTGCCGCGCTTCCTCGCGCTACTACTTCTTAATTTTTTCGAGTTATCAAAAGTCTATTATTTAGAAAAATGTTTTGATTTCCTGTCTTTTTAGATTCTTTCTAGTAGGCACATTGCAATACTTTATGACATAATTATCAGATTTGATTTATTTATTGATCGCAAGCTTAAGAATTAATAATTACCATTTAATATTAAACAAAGTAGTAAAATATGCTAGTATAGAAAAGGAAAATGATTTTGGATGTATAAATAATTTATTTTGGTTACGTTTTATTTCAAGATGAAAAATGCCCCTATTAAAGAACCTTTTTTATGATTTGTTTACCTTTAGTTAAGTACCTAACCAAATGGAGTATAGGCTATCATCTGTTCTATACATATTATGAAGTCATATATGTTTATGCTAGCAATACTCGGACACGTGTTGCTGCGGTCCAGAAAGTATTAAATGCATTCGAATGCAACATTGTATCAAAAATGATATAGCAAGCAGTGAAGAATATTTACATTTTAACTAGTTTTTGCCTGCGGCTTAGCTCCCTTGGACGTATAGAAATAATTTGGAACAAACAGTGGTGATCTCTTTATCATATGATTTTGCATACAACAGAGAGGTCAAGCTTTCAGGGTAGTTTTTAAGTTGGAGAATGTGCTTTCTAACAGTGAATACTTACAGCATAGAGATCTGTTTAGCAGATTTGTTGCCAACCCCTAACAAACAAACGATTACACAAGAATTCTAAAAATTACTGCAATTTAATATTAGTGTAAATAACAGCCATACAAATAAAATTCTAGTTCCTCTCGTGTTCCCAATTAAAGTTTGTTTATAATCATCATCATCATCATCAGCCCATACTCGTCCACTGCAGGACGTAGGCCTCTCCTAGTGAACGCCACAAAGCCCGATCTTCGGCTTGTTATCAAGTAGGTCTAATACTTAAATATGTAGGTCATGCAACAATAAGTACTACTTACAAAAAAATAGAAACTAGAAAAATTTCATGTAACATTAAAGCTGGTAAAATAATGCCATTCTCAAGGCATTTCGTTTTGCCTTTTGTCCGTAGTATGACATTATATCTTTTTTCATGTTTTCCATATACTTAACCTGCCCTCTAGTCCGATTTTAATATTTTCGTTTGTCCGCAGCCCTAAAAACAATCTACAAATCAAAGCTACAAATGTAAGGTTTTGTCAATAAAAAATTACCGTGTGATGACATTTTGCTTATACACCTACTAGATAAGGTAGCGTTTATATTCGAGTGATTCAGCCACTCGACCGTACTAATAAACAATTCACAATTACAGGAAATCTTATATTTGCAGGGAATTTTAATTAAGCTAGCTAATTTTAATAGAGCATGTTTCTGTTTGTTCTACAGGTAGTCGTGCAAAGATTGAGCGCTAGCTCCACCCGGGCATCAAACGGTGATAATCAGCGCGCCAAGATACCTGACGTGCCCTACCAACCCATCATCAGGGATACCATGTGCTTCCACGCCATTACTATGATGAAGGTGAGCATTATTACTGTAACGCTACCGTATTCGTTATTGTAATTCATAATATCTACTTCTTCTAACGTGTCTTTATGTTTTGCAATATCTATACAAATATTATAAAGCTGAAGAGTTTGTTTGTTTGTTTACTTGAACGCGCTAATCTCAGGAACTACGGGTTCGATCTGAAAAATTATTTCAGTGTTAAATAGCCCATTTATCGAGGAACGTTATAGGCTATATATCATCACGCTAAGACCAATAGGAGCGTAGCATAAATGAAAAATGTTGCAAAAACGGGAAAAAATTGAATGCAGAAAAGCCGAGAAACCACGCGGGCGAAGCCGTGGGCGGAAAGCTAGTATTTTTATATAAATGACCAATGGACCCGTCACAAGGACTTACTTAAATATACACAAAATACATAATCAAAATCGTCCTCTACAAGCCATAGAGGGGTCTCGGTTCTTAATATTGTCGCCAATCCGCTGAAGAGGACCGGCTACAGCTTAATCTTAAAAATAGATAGATTAGCTTACCAATTAATTAGCCACGAGCCCTTCCGTCGGCAATCGCAGTATTTAAACTATAGAAGTTCTAGATAAATCCAGACGGAGAAATGGAAAATAGGTCAAGTTCACTGCCACGGGTATTAACTTCGTTATGACTGCCGGCAATAAGTATAAGTCTCGAAAGGTCTTTATAAAAGGAACATATTTATTTTCAACCAATTTTGACCGTGGTTTCATTCGCGTACCATACCATCACGCCTGTATTCCCCGAAGGGCTACGCAGAGGTGTAGGTACTAATGTACACCCTCATTTCGCCGGTATGGTTAGGTCCCATGTAATATGGGTCATTCGCTTGCCAAAAGGATTAATTACAAATTTTGTTGAGACAAAATCCAGCCTATTGTATGTCCTTCCCCAGGATGCGATCTGTCTTCTTCGACTTAAGTTGTGAAAAGGTAACAAGTAGGTATACAGAAATACTGTCACATTTATAATATTTGCGTGGAAGTATGGACGGATAAGCAAAGACGGAAACAGGATGCCTTTCCGGAGCAGGAGATATTAATTACCAATATATTTGATTTTCTATTTATCACGTACTTACCTGTAACAAATGGCAAATGTTTACGACACCTCCTCCAATGGGGGGTGGAGGTCGAAGGGTGAAAAATACTATTCAACCTATTTTCATACCTACCAAATATACAAATTTTCACTAAAATTGGTCTAGCCGTTTGGATGAATGCGACCACAAACACCGTGATACGTGCCGATGTCTATATTACCGTCTCATCCATAAGAATATAATACGTCCTGTAATTTTTCTACAGCTGTAATTTGTTTTGTCTTCTTTTCTCTATTACAAAATAAAAGGCATGAAAACAACACAGTACAGACAGTTTTTAGTAGTAGTAGTGTCTCGCTGCCTTGTCTACATCCCAACATGAATGGGTTGGCACGACAAGGAAAGTACTACCCTCCTACAGAATATCGACGTCAAGTAGCAGTATGCATACTGTTCCGTTTCGTGCGGTGAGTGTGTAGTGCCGAAGGCTCAATTTCTCCATTAGTCCCCTTCCTTTTGCTTAAATGGGCTCTGCAACGCCTTTGGTTTTGGATATGTCCATGGGCGGCGATGACTACATACATAATTTTTGTTAGTTTGCCGAGTTATCCCATAAAAAAAACCTGCCGGATCCAAATTTTAAATTTAAACCACCCCCCGCAAACAAAACAAAATAAAAATTAAACATAACATAACATACCATCACGCCTATATTCCCCGAAGTGTTTGGCAGAGGTGTACCAATGTAAAATAAAAATTACATTATATTTTTTTTTGAGTTTTTGTGAGACTAACGAACGGCAAATGACATACATCACAAAATAACAGGCATAAAAACTAGATAAAACACAATTATAGTTCTAAGAATATATATTATTAGACTTTGTATTTCTAAGAATTAAACGGTAAATCTTTATGTAGGTATTCATAGGTTCATACTAACAATTAAGTTATCAATAAATTGCTCATTACTAGCACGGGCTTCCTATTAGGATGTGAGAGAATTTCCACACTTCCAGGAAATTGTGTGCCCTCGTTCAATTCTACCATACATGCACGTGTCTGTTCATTATTCCGTTTTCCTTTTATATTAAAACCATGGTCGGAATTCAAAAAGTCAAAGGTGCTGGCTTAAAATATCACATTCGTGCAGCTACCTACATAATGTATTTTGTCAATATTTCAATTTCAATACAGTGCTTTACTCTCCATATTATTTGAAGCAATATTCATAATACTGTGCAAAGGCTTGCGTTCCATTTGAATGCTCTTTTCTACCCTTTATTATTCTCATTGCAAAATATTTGAAGTCGCGCGATGGCATTTACAATATAAACAGGAAAATTGGTGCTTGTCGCTTTTTTATATTGTAATAGTATTCTGGCTTTTATTTAATACGTAGGGTTTTTTTAAGGTGAGCTTCCCGAGTGGTTCTTCACCGATGGATATAATCGGGGCATCTTTAACGTAGACTGCAGTATCGCTTAACATCAGATGAACATCAGTAGGCCTATCATGAATAAAAAATAAACAAAAAAAAAATGGTGCTGAACATTATCATGTATCATCAGCCTCTTGGGATTTATACCATGTCTGGAGAAGGAATCGCTCTTTATATTCGTTAGTATAGTAATTTATTAGGGTTATAGTTAGGGTAATTAGATTAGTGACATTGGCCACATCTATGATGGGCTGCCTCATTAGTTTAGTGGTCCTAAGCGCGACTGCTACGCTAGAGGTCCTGGTCCGATGCCCAGGTCAAGCGAAGTGAAATTGGGTTCTTCTGTGAAATTCTGTGAAAGATTTTTGCCCGGTTAATGGCAATATTCTCGCCCCCTATTACATGGGATCTAAACATACCAGTGAAGTGTGGGTGTATATTAGTACGCCTCTGCATAACCCTTCGGGGAATACAGGTGTGATGGTATTTTTATGGTGGGCTCTGGTCCAGTATAAATATAGGATCCCATTAGAAGGTGATCCCCAGCATCGATTCTTACGTAAAGGCGTCCGTGAATTAAACACTCGTCATGACTTTTGAGTCCACTTCTGTCCGGTTTGGGGGGCGGCCTTCGTGACGTCGCGACGTTTGACGACGTCAACTTCACAAGTCTGCTAACCTTTATTAGACAAGCTTGGTGGACAGCCAAATGAGTCTAGTATAACGTATCATATTTAATAAGTCGTTCGTACTGTGTAACTACTTATAGCCTGTTTTTCTAAACGGGGCAGTTGGAAGTCTCAATTGATTATTTTATTAAAGTTATTCAAGACTGCGTTTGCAGGTGTTAGCACTGTATAAGGTGACATTTTAGGTAAAGCTGTGTAGCAACAAGCTATTAATGGTAGGTGCCATCGGGTAGTTAACCTCCTCCAATCGAGGTCTATTTTATCTGATTAGAAAATATCCACGTAATCGTACTACATTTATATCTAACCTTTCTATCTAATGTTTGTCTTTTAAGGTCAAGTTTAATTTTTTTAAATAGGCTTAGGTCTACAAATAATGAGTCTATTCTACATTATTTTAACTGCAGTAGTCATAAGTCCGTTCCGTAGTTCTGTTGGATTTTTATGTAAAATATTATGAAGACCAATTAGTTTGAATTTGTGGCCGGTAAAAGAAAAATACTCTGTTAATTTTTGGTGTACACCAGTACACCTGCCTAATCCTTTGATTTCAACTGAAGCATATTTAATTACGATGTAATTATGAACTGAGTCATATCCTTATCTACTAAGCTAAGGGTGCAAATGGTACCGATTTATCGACTACCGTCTTAAGATAGCACAGATTCAGCTTAAAGTATTTATGTTCCATACAGCATATGCAGCTCCTATTCTGCTAAATGTAATTTAAAGTTTTGAAGAAAAGCAATTAAGTCACGGTTAACCGGAAACAGGAAATCTATATCTATACCTATAATAAAATTGTAACTGGCCCATATCTGTACATTATAGATATTAGTATATAGGGTAACTTCATTAGACCAACATAAGTCAAAACAAAAACATGTGCAGTGATAGCCTTGTGCATATCACAAGGCTATCACTGCACATGTTTTTGTTTTGACCATAGGACTGCTATGTCATAGGTCTCGAGTTCGAATCCAAGGCACACACCTCTGACTTTTCGAAGCCATGTGCGTATAAATTAATAGTTATCGGTGAAGGAAAGCATCGTGAGAAAACCTGCATGCTTGAGAGATTTTCTCAATGGCGTGTGAAGTCTGCCAACCCGCAGTAGGCTAGCGTGGCGGACTACAGCCTAATCCCTCTCATTTTGAGAGGAGACCCGCGCCCAGCAGTGGGACAATATATGGGTTGATGATGATCTGCAATTGTGGAAGTGACTGTGACGTTTAAAATGTATGGAGGAACATTTAATCAACTACAATGTCACGTTTGTCTACGCCAATCAGATTTATCTTTTCGTTAGAGCAATGTTCGGTGCTTCTTCAGCCTATGGATTTCAGTAACGTTTATGATATTGGCGCAAGCAGGCTACAAACTGCAAGTTTGGACGGAAGCCTTGTGTGCGTCTCGTACTTACTTGTTTGGTTCCATGAACCACCCAATTCCTCCCTCAATCCTCTGCCTTCTCCTTATCTCCTTCCCCTCATTTTCCCAAAATAAACTCGAAAACGCATCTGCAACTCCTTTAGTTTTGCAGATGTCTATGGGCGGCGATGACTACTTACCATCAGATAGCTCGTCTGCACGTTTGTTGAGTTATCCTATAAAAAAATGACAGATAACTCCCTCTAACTGTCAAAAAGAAACTCATGGACGTATGTATATTCCCTATCCTCACCTAGTGTTCAGACTTGGTCTTTGATAAAAAATCAGAAAATAATGAATAAACATGACCCACCTACACCTACTTACACCCTGACTCCAAATAAATATCTGGGTTTCACATAAATATTACCTTACACCCTGACTCCAAATAAATATCTGTGTTTCACATAAATATTTTTCTCGGTTAGGGCTCGAATCCACGAAACTCAGAACAACTCAAGCTAGCAATCTCAACCAAGCGTACAGACAAAAAGTGTTGATAAAAGTCAACGCTTTAGGTATTTGATAAAACCTGATGTTTTTTTTCAGGCTTATCAAAACTACTCCTTTGAGGAGCTTCGCCTAGCGAGTGAGTCTTGGGGCGACGGCGGCTCTGTCGGTGGTACTTACGTGCATGGCGGGCGCATCCCCGCCGAGCGGCTGCCCGTACGAGAAAATCCGGATGGCTCCTTTGTCGCGACCTGGATGCCGAGGACACCCGGAGCCTACATCTTTAGATGCACCTTCGACGATCAACCCTCATCGCAGGTAGTGCCCAGTAGTGGGGCTGTAAATGGGCTGATGAAAATAGTTGTTGTAATTAAAATCCTAGTTTGTATCTGCATAGAATTAGTAGATACTACTAAATTTACAGGAAGTGACCATAGAAGTAGCAGAAAGTGTAATGGATGTGCCTGCTGAGCGAGGGGTGCAAGCCGGGGGCACGCTCCCTTCCACCCCGCCGACGAAACTGCGTCGGTTTGCCGCGCGATATAGCGCAGGTTTGCGTGTAAGGGCCAGCCCTAGTCTTCAAGCTGAAGAGCTAGGTCAAATACCGCCTGGCGCTAACCTGGCGTTCGTCGAAGAGGTAAGTAAACGTGTGAGATTTGTTATGTTGTCTGCTCGTATCATTTTATTGATGCAAAGGGTTACAATTAAACGTGGGCTTGTCTTAAACCAGGAACTGAAGACCTTGATAAACATTTTCGTTCCAGGTTGTGAACAAAGATGGCACTTGGGTACGTTTGAGCGCAGATTCAGTACGCGCATACACGGATGGTATGGCTGAAGTGGCGTGGTGCTTACAACATCACCGCCATCTTGATCGAGCTCTGCTTATTCCCGTTGAGCCGACCACACCACCTCCACAGGTGAAAAATAGTTTACACGATATCAGGTTCTCAAGTCTGCTATTTTAATGTATCACAACGGTAGTAAAATAACACCTAATGACATGAAAACCGAAAATTTTGGTAGACTAAACTATCAAAAATCAACAATGCCGAAGTTATTGAATAACGAATTAAACTTTGTAGTCATGATGCTGATGATGGTTTGAGTAATACTTTCGACGAAGGAGCTTTACTCCGGTAAACTTCATACATCTTCGCGAGAAACCAGTATGTACTTACTAAGATTTTTGGGAGTAAAATTTGCTGAACTGTGGGTTTCTTAAAAGGCAACTGAGGAATTGCATCGATGATACTTAGATCTGTGCATGGAGTTGATAGCATAATATGCTGTCTTGAAAAGATTCATGTTCTATGCTCAACAGTAGACGATTACTAAAACCGGTCATTATTGTGTCGTTTGGGCTATTATCGCTTCGCTAGAGGGCCATATCTCTTCTTGTTCTTCTTTTTTTGGGCCAGTTCTTTTAGAAAAAGTCAACTCATCTTGTCATCGTTGTGTGGAGTTTGCTGGACGGATGTATTTTCTATTTGACCTTCTATAACTTATTCGACATACAGACATCGTGTCCGGCCCAGTTGCAATTCTAGCTAGCAGCTTTGTGGCCTAATATGTCTGTGTTCTTGGATTTGGAGTGCAATTACTCTATGTTGATGCAGACCTACACGACTCACCATGATGTCTCAGTGCGGACTTCTCACGTTTCTTTAAAGAACAGCACCATAGTAAAGGGTGGGTTTAGGTTTTTAGGAGAAGAACAGAGGAGACAAATTAAAATGTACATGTGACCAGATCATACCACACTACGTCTTGTTTCACAATTTAGAGATTGGGATGCCGCTTTATAAATTAAATGGTGCCATCCCTTTCTCACAATCTGACCTAGTAGTAGTGATATCTGCAGCTTATACACACCGGCAAAGATGAGAATCAGTTTTAAAGGAAATGCTGTGCCTTTAGCATCTTCGATCATCGATTGAACAAACTTCGTCTATTACAGGCGGAAACAACTGGAGTTTGGATTGGCTACGGCGACTCACACGGTGACATGCAGTCATGGTCACAAGAAGATGATGATGGTGAATTTATTGGTAAAGACTTTTATTGCATTTTACGAGTGCGCGTGAGTTTTTAGAATTTGCATTTTATGTCCGTGTCTTATTAAACACATTCTTATACAAAACTAAAGAAAATTGCGAGTAAAATTGTAAAAAGTTAAACTTAAAGGTAACACGACATTTAGGACTCTTGGCGGTACAAAGTTCGCGGGGTTAGATAACCCCGATTTTTATCTTAAATGTTTAAGATAAAAATATTATCAATATGCAATAGCGAATTCACGACCTCATACTAAACAACCATTAATTCTATAGGAACAGTCGCCAGCACATAAGGTATACACAACTATCAAATTTCTCCAAATAATTTTAAACCTTAAAAAGTCAACATTTTAAGGTTGTGTTAAGTTCAAAATCAACTGAGTAAATTTTACATTTTTGTGGTAATTTGATGTGCTGGCGACCGTACATGCGGGATTTATGTCTATTCAAACTTATTTATATTCATTCTAATGTTTCAGAAATCGCGTGCATCGACGATAAAAACTACCCATATCGACAAATACAGGTGATTCATTTTTTTATTGCCATTATGATACAATTAGTATACCTACTTTCAGCAAGTTTTAAAATCCAACATTTATAATACATTGACTGTGATAATAGTTAATGTTACATTCCATAACGCCTGTACTTCCAAAGCGTTTTGCAGAAGGGTACTAATTTACACTCACAGTTCGTTGGTATATTTAGGTCCCTTGTTATACGGCTTAGAGAATAGAGCCAATTGCTATGAACGGGTCATCCAAACTTTGAGCTTCTGAGAATTTCATAGCAAGCGTTGTTGTGGTAGGGCCACGCTGTTCGCAGCATGAATGGGCCGGCTTGACCGGGGAAGTGCCACACTCTCGCAAAAGACCGACGTCCGAGTAGTAGCGTTTCGTTACTGCGCTTCGTTCGGTGAGCGAGAGGGCCGGAGGCCCAATTCCTCCCCCAATCCCCTTCCTTCTCTTTTTCTCCTTCCCCTCCCTTTCCCTAAATAGGCTCGGCAACGCATCTGCAACTCCTTTGGTTTTTCAGATGTCCATGGGCGGCGATGACTACTTACCATCAGGTAGCTCGCCTGATCGTTTGCCGAGTTATCGCATAAAAAAAAAGCAAATCACAATGACAAATTTGCTGGACTTGGAAATCGGACAGCAGTCACGCTTATCACGACAAGGGTTATGAGACAATAACACTATTGTTGTGTCTTATTTTCAGGCTGATGGAAGTCCATTCATATGCGCTGGCTCATCGGAGCCGAGTAAACGAAGTCGGGCTCTTCGCGGTGAAGTAAGCTCTACATCCTCGTCAGCATCCTCTCCGAAGTAAGTACTTAAACTTAAAAAATTACCTCTATACATCAGTAGCGATGACGGTCCATTTTAGTAAGAGTTAGTAACAATACTTACTTTGTCTTGCTATTTGGCTAAAGCAGACACTGTGTGACTGTTTAAAAGCGAAACCAATAAGAATCGAGTTGTTGTTGTTTTGGAGATAAATTTCCCTTATTTTTAACCCCCGACGCAAAAACGATGGGGTGTTAAAAGTTTGTCTGTGTGTGTGTGTGTCTGTGGCATCGTAGCTCCCGAACGGATGGACCGATTTGGATTTGTTCTTCTTTGTTTGAAATGTGAATTAGTCGGGAGTGTTCTTAGCTATGTTTGATGAAAATCGGTCGAAGTATAAAGCAATTGTCGGGGTTTTTAAAAAAAAATATTTTTGAATGCAGACGCGCGCAGCGTCGTAGCAACGGCAACAGTGACGAATGGTGGTCACCTATCAAACAGCGATTTGGCGACAATAGTGACGTCAATGCTATACAGGAGGTATGTATTCTTTCTAACTAGCTCTGCCCACGACTTCGTTTGCGTAGAATCCAGAATAAGGTCCAAACTGGTTATAAACTAGGTATCTATAAGCTGTAACAAACATCAAAATTTTCACATTTATTATATGAGTAAGATAAAACATCGAATTAAATTAATTTACATTCCGTAACGCCCCAGCACGTTACAGCACATTCAGAGTCAAATATTATATCGTTCAATTCAAGCAATTAAGGAAATTAAACTTTAAATCTATTGGATAAGGATACAGGTCAGAATGACAGCTGCCGTGTATGGTTTTTATTTTGAAACATCCTTTCCTGACGTCGCACATAATGCTATATTTTCACGATATATTAATTTGACATAATAATTGTATTAGCGTCGCCTTGTGCTGTGACTCAAAATAAAATTTCTTACTTTTTTTCCTTGTGACGATAAGATAATGTCCTTAGTTGCTCAACGAGTTTAATATTAAACTATACAAGAAAGCTGGCTGGCAACGGATGGATGCGAGCTGCCCAACGGCTAACAACGGCTAACAGCTGGCCTACGGCCAGGAGTGGACGGCAATAGGCTGATATAATGATGATAATGAGACAAGAAAGAGGTCTAGTGCTCTCTTTAAACTTTTTATAGACGGAGATAGAACCAGAACCGAACTTGGAAGGTCCCAGCAGCCGAGTCGCCCAGACTGGCACTCAAACCTCACCAGACAGGAGTGAAGATATGTCGGCCATGCATCTCTACATGGGATCGTCTAAGGTACATTTTCCAGTCACTTACAGTGTTTAGAAAGAAGTAGCCCTGGTGAATTTCATGTAAATATAAAAATACAAGCCCACTACTTTTACGGTGGATTTTCAAATAAATATGTTTTACACTTACTTGTCCTGGTAATTAACGAATTTTTCAGTTTTTTCTAGAGTAATGTATGGGTATTGGGTCGAGAAGAAGTGCGTGCCTTAAATTTCAAGGCATTCGAATTGCATGTATACGTAACTAGCTCCTATCTAGCTATATTTTTATTGGAATTCTTTGTGGGGACAACTTTTTTATTTAAAAGGATGGATGTTATAGTATCGCTTATGAAACAAACAAAGAAACCTACATTGAATTATTTTATAAAGGCGATACCTACCAATATATTATTTACTTGTAAAGAGGAAAAAGTTAAAGGATATTCCTACAGTTAATTACGTTTTAAATATGTTTGGAAGATACATTTAATTTATATAAATTGTTTGGTTTTTTTAAGTTAAAATTTGATCAATTCTGATTTTTTTATAATTTTATATACCTACCACAACATAGTTTGAAACAATACAACAGAAATGTAATTCAGGAAACGTTCAAAATATAGTTTGACACTGAATGGAAATCTAATATGAACTTTTTTCATAACATGTCATACGCCTGTATTCTCCTCCGAAGGGTTAGGCAGAGATGTACTTAATGTATACCCACAGTTCGCCTGGATGTTAACGTCCCATGTATTAGATGGCGAACCTATTGCCCTTCAATGAGCACATATCCCAACTCCGAGCTGCTTCTAATAATTTTATAGAAACTATCACTATAAAATTGTTGCACTTGAAAAAATAGTGCTTGAAATAAAGGCTACTTTCACTAGTGGACGGCAATACGCTGATATGACCTATGACTTGAAAACAAATTCGTTATTAGTCTTGAACAGTGGTACTCAACTCAACAGTCGTGTCGCGGGCCGCAAAAAATACAGTGGTTTGGTTTAAAGTATAGTACTTTACACTAGACTGCCTCATTGGTCTAGTGGTCCCAATCGCGACTGCTACGCTAGAGGTCTTGGGTTCGATCCCCAGGTCGAGCAAAGTGTTATTGAGTTTTTCTATGAAATTCTCAGTAGCAGCTCAGAGTCTGGATTTGTGCCCGGTGAATGGCAATAGGCTCGCCCCCTATTACAGGGACCCAAACATACCTACCGGCGAACAGTGGGTGTACATTAAGTGCACCTCTGCCTCACCCTTCGGGAAATACAGGCGTGATTCAAACACAAAACCCTGGCGGGGCTAGACTAGGAAACTTTATGCCAGAATAACTCGTCAGGTAGGTATGTTTCTTGGCAAATTTAAATAACAACCACATACTCGTTGACCAGGACCTACTGGGTCGCTTGAGTCCGAAGTCGATGGCTCGCGAGCGACTAGCGAGTCGATCTCGAGCGTATAAGCGCAGCAGTTCGCCGCCGCCGCCGCTGCCGTCCCGCACCGCGCCCGCACCGCCGCCGCCACGCAAGCACGCCCTCAGTCCGGCACAGGCGGAGTGCCTGCGAGCCGTGTTTGCTGCTCTGCTCTGGCATGAAGGTTAGTTCTGATAATTTCTACAATGATATATTAACGTGCTTGGAAAACAAACAAATCATATATATTCTCCTGCATTCCCGAAGTTTTAGGCAGAAGTGTACTAATCTACACCAACATTCTACCGGTATGTTTAGGTCCAGGGGGCCAACTTATTGCCATTATCCGGGCACAAATACAAGCTCCGAGCTGTTACTGACAATTTCATAAAACCTAAGCTTTGCTCGACCTCAAAATCAAACCCAGGAACTATAGTGTAGCCGTAGCGCTTAGAACCACAAGACTAATGGGGCAGTTCGTAGCATAATTTACTACTTCACAAGATTTTGCGGTTCTCTAGACAAAAGGATTCAATCAATTTATGGATACAATGTTATAATACCGTCATTTTAAAAAGATAGCACAATTTTAGTGGCTGTCATCTGTCATGTAAAAATTACGTTCAAAAGTGCTACCAAGTCTCTTGAATTTTAATTTTAGAATTAGACTTTGAATAATTTCTTTTTCCATAGTAAATGGAGTGTAGGTGAGGCTTAATATCGTTGACCATTGCTAGGGAAACTTGACGTCGGAAATCAATCGGCTGTCATCGGGTTGTCGCTTATACACCAATTTCTATAAATACACTTCTCTTCATTCTTTAGTCATTTCATCATAATTTTTGCAATATTTACTTATTGAATAAGGAGGTAAGGTATATTTTTGTTTGAAGCGAAACAGTGTTGCGTAGTAGTTACTTGGGTAAATGATTCTAAAATAAGCATGACTACTTAAGTTTTTCGAACAAGTGCGACCTGTTTTTAATAACTGTTCCAAGAACTGATTGTTCTGTTTATTAGTATTCTCTAAATCCTAGGAAGTGACGACGGCTGCAAAAAATTTCGATGTCACAGTTATAAATAGTTTAAAATTGTAAGTTAACTTATTTACAGGATATGCAATCATCTCGCATAGTTTGGAAATATTGACTGACTTGATAAAAGCTGTATTTGTTTGTGTTCTTTTCGTTTTTTTTATTACACTCATGGGCTCATACAGATATATAGATACAAATTAAATAACCAGATCTATTGACCAGCAATTATCTTAAGGCTCTATAAGTTTGCTGGTACAGTTTTATCTAGAGGTGAATTGTCTGAAAAGTTAGGCAGAGTTAATGACTGATACTAATGTGCACCCATACTTCGCCGGTTTGTTTAGGTCCGAGCGGGCGAGCTCATTGTCATTAACAAATGCCGACACTTTGCTGGACAGATCAAGCATAGTGTTTTTCTTTTTGTCTAGTGGTCCTAGGCGCGAGTGCTACGCTAGACCACTAGACTAATAAGACAGTTAGTAGGATATTTTGGGCAAAGAAATAAGTCAATATTCCTATCCTGTGGCACTTACGCCTCATTTTTCCTTATAGGTATTGTTCATGACGCTATCGCTTGCGCGGCGTTTCTCAAGTTTCACCCACAGCTGCCGAAGCAAGGCGCTTGCGTCGTCACGCGACCTGCGCATGACGTCACTCCATCAAGACACCAGAGACATTCCGTCGAAGTGTCTAATGCCGGTGAGTAATCGCTTTGATAACCTAATAATCTATATATTAATACGTGAAGAAAAAACTTTGTACATAGTTTTGGCATAATTAAAGTTCATATAGAGTAGGAGTACTACAGACGACTAGAAGGTTAATTATTATGCAATTTTATTTTTTCTCTTTGTATTTTTCATGCATTATTTAAGGTATTGTGTTTCAATATGCAGAGATATGAACGTGTTATTATTTTCAATAAGCCGCGATGTTCGCTTGCTATCAGGCAGCCATTTACCGGGATATTTTCATTCCAGGCCACTATTTACGCATCCACCCCACGACACTGGAAACTTTAACACGCTCTGGAGTTGAAGCGAGCACAAGTCGCATGCGGAAAACGGACTTTGACATGCCGATACGAGAAGAAGATATGCCAGGCCCTAGCAGCGATGCAGGTTCGTACAAACGTTAAGCAGCGTTTATTAGAGGCTTCATAAATAAGTAGCGACCGTGCTTAGCTTCGAGAAATGACAAAAGTAGTGAAGCGAAACACCCGTAGTATTATTAGCCGGTAAGTCACCCACCGTGGGTCGAGCCCGACTGCCACGTCGCCTTCATCATCACGCCTAGTAATGCTAGTCCCAGAATTCTAGGCAGACGCATACTAATGTACACCCACAGTGCCACAGTTCTATATTTAGGTCCCATTTAATAAGGGATGAGCCTATTATTGACCGGACAAAAATGCTCAACCTGCAGATCCTGCTCAACCTGCTAATCGAGTGTAGGACCTCTAGCGTAGCAGCCGCGTTTGCAACCACGAGACTAATGATGCAATGTTCTAAAAACATATTTTCTGAATCTTTTTTATAGGATCAGCTCGATCCGTGGTCAATGTGCTGCCGCCTGCAATGCGCGCGTTGGTTGCACTTTGGGACGCGCTGTACGATGCTGATCAATTAACATCGGCTACTGACAAGTAAGGCTAGCCCTATTCACATAAGCGATATTCTCATCCACTGTAGGTAGCCATAAATGCATGCTTAGTTATAGTTGCATGCCGCAACATATTTTTGTCATCTCAAATTAGCTTAACTTCAAGCAGGATAAGCTACGTTGATTCTGGTTTTCATCTACGACCTGTGCAAATGCTCCACGCATATGAACGTTGGAATCAGCTGTGATCTTCACCCGATATAAAGATAATAAAATTACCTAAATCACGTATACAACATTATTTTTAGTATATGGGAAACCAGAATATATTTTGGTCAGAATAAGTAACTGAATCGATACCAATAATTTTTATTCCCAAAAATTTCAAGTACCTATACCAATTACCTATCCGCAATTATACGCGCATATAACAGGTCACTGCCGGTCATAGCGGCACTAGGCGAGTGCGCACAGCAGGGTGGGAGGATAAACAACCCCTTCAGTCGCCCCAAATCGATGCTACAGATTGATGTGATAGACAACCAGATGACATAACAAGCTCACTTTGTCATTTTTCAAGATACAGTTTTTAAATTTTGTACATAGATTATTTACCTAAAAATACTAGACACGTGTTCTGTTTTTCGCATATACTAAAATTGACCTTGTATGAGTAAGAAAACTATAAATACTTTATGTGTGCCATCTCGCTTATATTGTCTAAAGCATTTAAACTGTCCGACTTAAAAATTAAATCTGCACTCAGCAACTGCACTTGGTAAAGAGTATTTTATTCCTTAATATTTATTTTAGACTGAAGAAAGACGAGAAGAATGAAAACGAAGACAGTACTATTAAAACATTTAGCGGTATTCGTAAGAAAAAAGAATGGAATGCAAGGACCGGCAAAACACCCTACACTGGTAAGAATTTTTAGATAAACTTATACGTATAGGAATAGGCGGGACACGTTTACAAAACCTACACAGATTATCGACGTCTAGTAGCAGTATGCATACTGTTGCGTTTCGTATGGTAAGTATGGAGCGTCGGAAATCGAAGGGAAGGAGGAAAGGCGTTTCTTTCTTCCCTTACATTTTCCTTTGCTCGGCAACGCGTTTATATTTAGTTTGTACAACTTGTTTTGTATTGCAGATGTGGATGGACGGCGATGAATACTTACCATCAGGCTCATCCTCGGCCATCATTTGGCTCGTCTGATCGTTTGCCGATTTATCCCATTAAAAAATCTATGAAATGTTATGCGTTTAGTTCAATGTGAGCTGTGCGGTGGTTCGACCGTGCCTCCTCCGCTGGCCGGGCACATGCGCAACGTGCACCCTGGCTGCAAGGCGCCAACGACTAAAGGTTTCGACCGCTGCGGAAACTACCAACAAACAGACCCCCTGCCCGGACACGATGAACTATCACCCACGTTGTACTGCGGCCAAATGGCGCAAGGTAAGCAACTTCAACTTCAGCTTCTTTTCATACCCGAATAAATTCATCTCCTGTCTCTTTCTTATAAATAAAATTGAAAAAGGACTTATCATATTTAGACTTAAAATTATCATTTACGGGAATAACTTATTACCTACTCGTACGGTACTAATTTGACCGAACTTATTTTCGTCCATATTTTTATTGTTTTTTTTTTTTTTGTGAGGAAGTCTCAGTAATATTTTATTGGTATTATTTGTGCATACGATCACCCCCTGTATTCCCCAAAGGAATTAATTAACGATTAAATATTGTTATTTACGGAAATATTTTTATGTTATAACAATCAAGGTATTCCAGTCTGCCTTTTGGAGCTTATTTATTCCTTCACAATAGCGGTGATTTTTGTAATACACTTGTATAGTATAGTTTAGTCAGTAAATAAATGTCACTATAAGTAACCGGACATGATCTCATTTCTAGCTTTATTTCCACATTACGTACCGACCTTGCAAAACCTAGATTAGAGGTACTAATCAACTATTTTCCAACATTATGAGTTCACAGAAATTCGCTTATGGAAAAATATTAATTCACTGACGCACGTAGTGGTTACATGAGGGCAAAACAATAGATTTTGCATTGTGTCTATAATATGGCGCTTGACCTTGACGGGATAAGGGAACTACAAAGTTAGCTATATTTTTTCTTTCTCTTTTACAGCATACCAAGTATGGTATATGTATTGCGAGAAATGCTACGACAAAGCAATTAAGACTGCCTCAGCGGCCAGGCAGTCAAAAGCCAAGGGTAGAGTCGAGGCCACTGTGTACGAGCGCGTGGAACTGCCCATCAATATCGACCATTATACCATGAAGGAAAACGCCATCTTCCTGCTTGATCTGGCACCACTTACCAACCCAGGTATTTCTTTTTTTTTTAAGTTAATCCATTTTTTTTATTGAAAGACTGCTCCTGAGCTGATGCCATTAAAATTTGATCATTCAGAATTTAGAAAACATTTATTACAATGACATACCATCACGCCTGTATTCTCCGAAGGGTTAGCCAGAGGTGTACTAATATTTACCTTAACTTCGCCGATATGATTAGTTCCCATGTAATAAGGGGCGAGCCTATTGCCACTAACCGGGCACAAATCCAGACTCTGAGATGCTACTGAGAATTTTATAGAAAAACTCAATAACACATTGCTCGACCTCTAGCGTAGCAGTTTCTTCGCGCTAGGGACCACAAGACCAATTAAATGAGGCTGTCACCTTGTAAAATTGATATAAAATGTCTCTACCACAATTCAATTATCATAGTTCAGTAAAATTTTACGTTTTACATATGACAGTTACTTACCGTTTCCCAATTAAAACATTAAGTAATTGTTGTTGTTGTCACGGAAAAAACGCCAAACATCTATTACATTTATAATTATTATAGAGCCGATCAGCATGTCGGCTTGGCACGACAACGCTTCCCGCAGTCCACCAACGCCTCCCGGCAGCGTGTGGCAGCCGGCGCCGCCGTTCCAATGTCTCCCGGCCTTGGGAGCAGCGCCAAGGACTTATGCTATGTCTGACGCTGCTAGGTACCACTCCCTGGGCAGACCACCACCGCCTGCTGTCGCACCCCTGGTAAGTAGAAAATGTGAAAGAAACATACGAAATTAAATATTTAAATCCATATAGTCCATCTAATCTAATAGGTACCGTTTGACAGTTTTGACAGATTGACAAATAGGGATGGGGTCAAAGAAATCATTTCTTTGTATTTATCAATTGATTACTGTTTTACGGATTTTTATATACACGCTACACAGGCGGGTTGAATCTAAGTTAATTTATACAGAAGTAACATAATTTTAATTTGACTTAAAATCACTTATTTTCGTGAAGTCTTTTGTTAGAAACTAGCGAATGGTTTTTTACACAAATATTTTCAATAATTTTAGTTTCGTTCAGAGTATTACGTTTATTTTATAAAGTGGTTATTTAGCCTTGTTTGAAGAATTTAAATTTAAATTTAGTGATTAACATTGAACATCTTGTGATAATATAAAAATAGCTTCATAATTGTTTGTATGGTTTTACGGCGAAGGTTACTGAAATTGTGTGAGCCACGCCTATGCAAAGTTATTTCTGCTTCAAAAGTATCAAATGTCAAACGGAGCTATTTGATTAGATGGACTAGATTTTAATATCAATACCAGCAGCCTAGTGAATTGGACTGCCAAGTCAAAGGTCTCGAGTCCGAATCATGAGAGATTTTTTTTCTTGATGGTGTGTGAAGTCTGCCAACCGGCAGTAGGCTAGCGTGGCGGACTATAGCCTAATCCCTCTCGTTCTGAGAGGAGACCCGTGCTCAGTAGTGGGACAATGTAATAGGTTGATGATGATGACCAACGGCCGTAAGTAGGAACTTCCAAAAAACATTCATTTATATTATCAATGTTTTTGACGCAAAAGCTACGTCTATCTATGGTCTCAATATCGAAACTGTGCACGTGAATAATCCTTTATATCCGTTAGTTTGTTTGAAGCACCTTTGCAGCACATGGGAATGAGTTTTTGACGATTTCAAACCACAATTCATTTCTATTTACCAGACATCTACGTTCGGTGGCCTTGAAAGTAATGTGGGGTCTCACTGGCCGCGAGTGCATCGCTCTGTTTCTATGGGCCAGGCGGGTGGGCGCGACCTTGCCAATGCTGCTCGCATTCCGCTCGAACGAGACACTCCCATGGATCAAGATACGCTCAGTGGTAAGTGCTTACAGTTTTAACGGATCAGAAGTGGTTTTAGTGGAACGAAACATACGCATACTGCCCGCAGTAGTATTTTTCCTTCACTAAAATAACTTTATAATCTTTGCATGGAAAATGCCTAAAAATACAAATAAATATCATAATATTTGCGTAGGCGTCGGCTCTTCCCTCCTCGCCCAGCCCAGCGCTGCGCTTCGCCGCCTCATTGGCTGTGGCGAGTGGACGGCCGGCACTTCCCTCTCAGCTTTCGAAGCTCCTCGTGTGGACTCGGAGTCTCTCATGAACAGCCCCGTCATGTCGTTCATACTGGCCAAGCGAGACCTACATGCGCATAGGCAGAAATTGGATGCCGCAGTCCGCATCAATACTGTGAGACAGTATGCCTTCGAGGTGAGAAAGTAGATATCGAAAAACTATTCATTATTTTGGCAAATTTTACCCGAATACGTTGAAACTCTAAGAGTGGATGATTGTACGTTATTACGATACCTTTTGAAGAATTTTTAGCAGAGTTAAAAAAAGGAGGAGGTTTTCAATTTGTTGAATTTCTTTTTAAATATTTTTTACCGATCACTCGAAGACACCTAAAACCAATTGGATAGGTAGTTCATTTTTTGTTTCAAAGGGTTACACTTCCCAGGTGGTCCCATCCAAATTGAATCGAAATCAGTCGAGCGGTTCTAAAATATCAACCAAAATAAAAAAATATGCAAATTTGTTAAAGATGTGAATTACGTTCAGTAATTCACATCTTTAACAAATTTGCATTTTAAATTGCAATTTGATATTTTGAAATTACATTACTTTTGGCGGTAATTTTAGTAGATTGTGTGTGGTTATTTACGCCACCAACTTCCGGAAATGTTTGACATAGCATGCTTTTACTTTTTTGTTAAAGTTTTTTTTTGTTTCTTTGAGTAAACTTGTAAGAATAATTTTTAGGCCTTGAACTGGTTGCTTCGGTCAGCGACGCAGCCGACGTGTGTGCATGACGTCATGTGGTGGTTCTGCAACGCGCTAGACAAATTTGCGCGCATCGTTCCGCCTCCTACACTGGCTATTGACGATAATAAAGAGGTAATCATATCAATCCTCATTCTTAGATTTCGTTCAATTTATACAGTTAGAAATATGAGATATTTATTCGCAATTTTACATAAGGATTACATTCGTTTTCCGGCCTTATCAGGTAGTAGTGGGAGATATTGAATTTGTAGTTTGTTAAGTTGGACCCCAAGTCGGCTGTGTGTCGGGGAAGTACCACACTCTCGCAGAAGACCGACGTCCGAGTAGTAGCGTTTCGTTACTGCGCTTCGTTCGGTGAGCGAGAGGGCCGGAGGCCCAATTCCTCCCCCAATCCCCTTCCTTCTCCTTTTCTCCTTCCCCTCCCTTTCCCTAAATAGGCTCGGCAACGCATCTGCAACTCCTTTGGTTTTGCAGATGTCCATGGGCGGCGATGACTACTTACCATCAGGTAGCTCGCCTGCTCGTTTGCCGAGTTATCCCATAAAAAAAAAAAAAAAAAAAAAAAAAAAAGTCGGCTATTTTATTAATCAATTCATAATCACCATTCAAAGACTTCGGGATTGTTAATTTCTTTGTTTTATCTACCAAAATTGTCAGTCTTCTGTCTTATTTTAATGATAATTCTTATACGATTTAAATAGCAGACAGGCCGCTGGACTATTTATATTTTTATCATTATTATTTCCTATACGACCTTTATCAGAATTACCTTACATCATAATACGAAACAGAATGCCGCGAACGAGAGCACTCGAGGTGTAATCCCGACCGCGTCTGCGTCCGCAATCTGTCCGGGTGGCAGGTCTGCTAGAGGCGCACGCGCTGCTTTCCACGCATTCCTTGGATCGGTGAGCGCGCTGGCGCCTTCATTGCCTCCGGCTAGCGCTGCGGGTTTGCAGGCGGTCAGATGCTGGGCTCTTGACTACTCGCCGCATGATCGGACATTCCTTCACAGGTAATTTTAATTCCTTTATAGATGTTCCTGTGCCCCGCGATTTCCCCCCATTCTAAAGGTCGTAGCTTGATGTAAATAGCCTATCGCCTTCTTGAAGGGTTGCATAATAAATATTTTGTCCAATCTGACTGGTAGCTCCAGAGGTACAGCGCGTTCAAACAAACTTCAACACTATCCTTATTTCAAACTCGATAAAACCATTTTCTTATTACTGAATGTCTCTTTTTTGTCTGTTTGTGTAGTAAATTTCCTCAATGGCTTTCAAAATCTAATTAGTTAATTACTAGGGATACGATTTTGACATAATCCTCGTACAAGTAATGTTACTCTATAAATTTATCGCACTGATGTAGTAAGCAAATCTGACTGATGTGTTATTGGGACCAGAAATTCATATGTGTTTACATTAATTTCTTGTTAGTAAGTATGTAATGTACTATCACGCCTGTATTCCCCGAAAAGTTAGGCAGAGGTGTACTTATGTACCCACATTTCGTCGGTATATTTAGGTACCATGAAATAGAGCTAATAGCTGAGAATTGCATAAAAAAAAGCCAATAACATTTTGTCTTATGAGTCGGATATAGTAAGTATATAAAATAAGTATTATGTTTGTGATGTTATTGTCAAGTTTGACCAATGTTCCGAACTGTTAACGCTGCTCGGATCAGATCACAAGTGTTCAGTGTGATCAGTAAGATTCTGTCGCACTCTGAGGATGGCGCATATGAGGAAGGACTGCTGGGAGCTATACAAGAGAGCTTCCACAGTTATCTCAACAAGGTATACCTACAATAAGAGACTAAAATTCAGAACTTTATAGAAATATTTCTACGCACTTTTTTTTATTACATTTCTTATTATTAACTTGCTATTTTTGGCCGTAAATATACGAAACTGTGTTTCCCCGAAGGGTTAGTCAAAGTTGTCCTTTGACTGCACTGCGCTTGGGGTGCACAAACAGTTCGGTATATTTGGGTCTCTTGTAAGAGGGGAGACCTTATTGCCATTCGCCGGGAACATATCCAAAATACGAGAATTTTATAGAGAAATAACACTGCTCGACGTGGGAATCGAGCCCGACCTCTAGCGTAACAGTCGCGCTAATGAGCACTAGACTAATGAGGCATAATTTACGTACAATGATGATATTTTGTAACATACAAAATAATTCAACAATTTGCAATTATTTCCAATAATTTGTAGGAGAACTTTGTATGGAACTGTCCTGACGTGACTGGGTGGTGTGACATCAGCGTATCGTCCCGCCAAGGTATGGCTGGGGCTCTGACCGATGGCAGCACGGAGACCTTCTGGGAGTCAGGAGATGAAGACAGAAATAAGGCCAAGTGGATCCAGATGGCTTACCCTGGAGGGACGCCCGAAGACCGCCCGCATATCTTGTGTGTGCATCTAGATAATACGAGGGACACTGCGGTGAGTGCAAGACATAATCGTTCATCCGTCTAGCCCTTTCCGAATTATTTTTGGTTCTGCTTCCAGTCTTACTGGATAAATTACTGTTTCATACAGTAATTTATCCAGTAAGACTGGAAACAGAACCGACTGCCATCAGATTACCGCAATCCAATATCTAGACAACACCAATATGGTTCATTGTCAGAGCTCTTCGTATGACAACCAGGACCGACGGTTTTACGTGCCCTTTGAAGCACAAAGGAGTCTTGATGTGTTAGGAACGGTCACCAATCTACAGACTGACCGCGGCAGGCGCAACTTAATTATGCAGACCTGTTGATCAGCGCAGGAATAACTTAGCTACAAGCCACTCATTACAGACACAGAGATAATTTTTACATATTAATATCATTATTTACATTGTAATTAGTTTTTATTTGTTTACATGTATTGTATTATTAGGACACACACTTACATATTTATTGTTGTTTACGTTCAAGATATGCCTATTCGGACCGCACTGACTTCTAGAGAAAGATTATAACAACTAGGAATCAGTCAATACTGACTTGAAAATACAAAATGTAGAATAGAATATGTATTACTGTTACAAAAACTCAGTAAACGTATAACGATAAGTCTCAGAATAGGGACAAGACACTAGTCTAGAATAGTGTCTTATCTCTATTTAGAGGCGTTATCATAATGACAAAAGCTAAAAAAATATGCGATTACTAATGCAAATCCTCGCCTATTCTGACACATGATAAGTTCAATACTTACCAAATATTAACATGCCTTTCGTGATCTGTTAATGTTGTTATTATATTTACTAGAAGCACATATGCTTGAATTTACTATTATCATTATCCAAATAATGTCGGAATAACGACAGCTATTGTGATATATTGTTGAAATGACAGAATGTTAGTGGAACGATTTATTTGTAAATGATTAATTAGATATCACCCTCTATCATAGTAATATATTAATTATATATTCGTCTACTTTTGAGCGTAGGAAGAAGAAGTGAACACCACAGACCCTGATTTTCGGTTATCTTTTTTATTTTTTACGAAATAAGAGAGCTTAATAGACTTGTATTGAAATAGCGATGACATTATATTACTATTGGTTGAGTGTTATACTAACTAGAGTATAGGAGGTTAAGATATAAGTTAAACAGAGCTGAATCCTACATGAGTGGGGAAAATATATTACCAGCGTTTTTTTTTCATATTTCCATTATCTTTCGTAGAACAAAACACTGCTGGCATCGTTCTTGTACAGCGGTGGATCCAGTGAGATGTTCCACATGCAAGACGTTGAGGTGGACCCCAAGACCGCCACATGGCTTTCTTACACGATGCCGAGTAAGCATTCCCATTATATTTACACTTACAAGGATTGCAGCTGCATACGTTTCTGCATACTTAAGAATTATTTTCGATATCGATGATTACTACGATATGTGTATGAGCACGCATGGCTACATATCAAGCTATAGAATCCAGTATATGCTAGGCTGGCATTGTATTAAAAGCCTTTTCTATGCGATGTCAGCATATACTGGACTTGTATAGCTTGATGTGTGGTTGTGTGTACACGCTCAAGTATGTATGATTAACCCAAACCTTTCCGTTGATTCGTTGTATCGGAACGGTCGTTCATTGGCATTAAATGACAGAAGTAATAACTGATTTCTTATATAAATTTCAAAAATCAACCATTTGGAAATAATTATTATATTGATTATTTTATACATTTTATATCAATAAAATAGTAAATTGGGGGTAATAATGTCTTGTATATTATGAGAAATTTACAATACTGTGTGATCTTGCTTCAAGCTTTGTTAACCCGTTGAACGTGCTTTAGAAACAACGACCATGATAATAAAATGTTTTTTTTTTCTCTTTTTTTAATTTAGGGGCATTTTGTATACAATAGATATATGTCAGTCCTATTGTTCCGTATTACAAAATATTACAGTACAAACGTTCTATTAAGCAATACATAAACTACTTAACTTTACATAAAGCGAAGACTTAAAAAAATAAAATGTTGGTAGCGGATGATGCGTAGTTTGGCCGTTCTGCAGTACTTCTTATTATTTCATGGCAATAGCATGTTACTTGTTACGTAAATTTAAAGTCCCTACATGTATAGGGGTGTGTTCTGCGTCGGTGCGCGTGCGCTGTGAGTTACGCGGCCCCGAGCCGGCCGTGCGCGTGCGCCAAGTGCGCGTACTGGGAGCGCCAACGCCGCTGGCCTCTGCCGGCGCCACGCCTGCGCAAGTACTACACGCACTCTCTGAAGCAGACACCTTGAGGGTGTTCAGACTTCTTACGTCACAGGTAACTTCACTCGGAAAAAGGCTTTTGCAAACATAATAGGATTTTTGTTAGATTGTGGCTAGGTATTGCGACCGCAGTCGGTCTGTTGTGATCACCACTACACGATATTAATTAAACATGTAATATGTCAACCCACGTGTCATTCTTTTATATCACACGTGTCATTATTTTATATCGTTTTCCGCTCGCGACTTCGCCCACGTGGAGTATACGTTTCTTGACATTTTACGAGATAATATATAGCCTATATCACTAAGGAATAATGTAGCTTTCTATTGGTGAAAGATTTTTTTAAATAGGTCTAGTACTTTCAAAGCCTATTCAATGCAAACAAACAAACAATGAAATCTTTCCTCATTACAATATTAATTTAGAGTCTAAACTAATATTATAATGAGGAAAGATTGTCTAAACTGAAAGTTTAAACTTTAGACTATCAGTTTAGACATCCTGTCCTTTTCCCTATTTATTTGGGGTCGGCGCAGCCTGTTCTTTTCTTCTATTCATCCCTGTTAATCGTCATCTCATCATTCAATCCAATTTGCATCATACCTTCTCACAATCCTTCAATCTTTTCTTTGGTCTCCCTCTACCCCTATCCAGTAACATCATAAATACAGTCACTTTTTCCAGGCAAAAAGTACAAACCACCACTTGATACGACTTTTGCATACATCAGAATTAAATGATATTAATCAATATATCGTTGTAGGTGTTTGGCAAGTTATTGGAGTGGGACCGCAGTGGGAGCGAGTCAGGCGCTGAGGGTGCAGTGGCAGTAGAGGACGGAGCAGCGGCAGACGACAGCGACCTGCGAGAACATGTCGTCGGCATACTGTTCGCCGGACACAAACTTACTACCCTGCAGAGACAGGTACGCTCTAAATAACAACATAACATAACATACCATCACGCCTGTATTCCCCGAAGGGTTAGGCAGAGGTGTACTAATGTACACCCACATTTTGCCGGTATGTTTAGGTCCCATGTAATAGGGGGCGAGCCTATTGCTATTAACCGGGTAGAAAATCTAGACTCCGAGCTGCAACTGGAAATTTCATAGAAAAATCCAATAAAACTTTGCTCGACCTGGGGATCGAACTCAGAACCTCTAGCGTAGCAGTATAACACAAACAATCATCCTTAATATCATTTCGTATTCGTCCACTGCTTGACGTAGGCATCTTTAAGTGAACGCCACAGAATCCGATCATCAGCTCTTTTCATCCAATTGCTGCCAGCCAAAAAACATCCTTATGAGCTGAATTCGGCAAGATAGTCATGAACCTTTTAGATATATCGGCAATACTTTACCTACTTAGATACATACACAGCTGAATACAAATTGAAAAAGCGAAAAGACAGTGGAGTTCGTCAAAAAATCCCATGAGTTAATTAATACACAGATGCTGTAATAGTTAAGACGTAGCATGTTTTTTTTTACTTTAATTTATGTTAATTTATTATATTGTATACAGAGATTAACAAAAATATTCCTTTAGATATGATACACAATATGAATACTAGTATTACTGGTATGAATACTAGTATTACCGGTATCAGACAGAAACTACTTCCGAGATGGTCCCATATTTATTGTTGTTTGGCCATAGTAAATAAATAAAGGTTTATTTATTAGTAATAAATGATTAGTTAATTTACATCAGTACAAGTCACTGCAAGTTAAATAACATATTGTGGAGACTCGTGCCCGAAATAAGGTGGGAACCTTGTGTTACAGGTCACCAGGCCTCTTTTACTTTATCTTATCCTAACATTTTATTTTATCCTTTATATGGATGCATGCGTGCGTGAAGTGTGTATGTGTGTCTGTGTTGTGTGAGAGAGTGAGTGTATATTAATGTCTTCCTGTGTGTGAGTGAGTTTTTATGCGTAGGTATTCGTTGGTGCCTTCGAGTGGTGCTCATGCGAAATAATTATACTAATTCATGTCATGACTTGAAGTAAATTTTTTGTCTCTTTATAGTATGGAAGATGAGCTCCAAAATACTCGAAATCGAAATATTCCCATCGTTTGTTATTACAGGTAATGTCGCACATCGTAAGCGCCATCGGTTGCGAGGCGGCGCGGGTGCGGGACGACTGGGAGACGGTACTGCTATGCGCGGACGCAGCAGAACGTACAGCTGACGAACAACCGCCACGGCCGCCACATCAGCAGGACAACTATTGCTTCGAGATGCTCTCACTGGTAAGCAATTTTTTTTATAGAAGCTTACTACTAATGTGGGTCACACATTACTAGTATTCTTGTTAACGCCTCGTGCTAAGCTAAATGCTTGTGTTACGAGTGGGTTCGCGGCGGTAGTGCAATGGGTGAGTTTCGAACCGGTAACCACATGATCGCAAGTCCGACGCCCTAGCCTAGCCATTAGGCTACCGCCGCTTCAAAGCTATGTTACATTAACGAATAATTATTGTACAGGCAGCAATGCCTCGGTGTGGTTGGTTACAGCACAGCTTGAATGGCATGACAGGGAAAGTGCTATCATCCCACAGAATATTGACTCTAAAGGACCATGCAGTAGCCAAATTTACGTAATTAAAACCGCAGCGATGTCGCAGCGACTTAATCGTTGAAATATTTTTCCAGTGTTATGTGAATACTGTGTGCCAATTTTTAAGAACTATTCTTGCCCAACGAACATGTGTGAATACGGTTCAACGATTTTTCAATTGGACGACTTCGAAATCGGTCCGATCGACGGATGCGAATAGAAAAACTGTTTCAACGATTAAGTCGCTGCGACATCGCTACGTTTTTAGTTACGAGAATCGGGCTACAGAACGCAAACTGTGTGGAATGCTGAAGACACAATTTTTTGTTGACTGGTGTTGATTTTATTGGAAATATAAGACGTATTTCTGAAGAAAAAATATATAAATCCGCTGATATAGTTGTAAAGAAAGCGTTATAAGTTATTGGTGGGGATTGAGAGGGGATGCTCTGTCCCTTTCTCGCAAAATAAGTGTTAGTTTGTTTTAATAACATATCGGTTTATGGCGTAATAAGCTTTCTAACCCCCTCTCTGTCTAGCATAAAATTAAATTGCTTATACCTTCTTTATTTTTGTTGACGTCACCTGAACAAGTAAAATGTGGAAGAGAAATTCGGCATCACAGGCAAAATTCGGCATCAGTGGTCTCGGTAGCTTAGTTGGTAAAGCGTCTGGTGTACTTAACCAGAGGGATGCAGTTTCAAACCCTGCCTGAGTGTCTTCGTTAAATGGAATGTCAATGTGTAATGCCCTTCATTAAATGGAAAATTCATGTCTTTGTGGCCAATTTCGTCGGATTCAATTTACTTTTTTTTATTTTATCATTTTTGTTTTTTTTAACAGTTGCTGGCATTAAGTGGAAGCGCTGTGGGACGCGTACATCTAGCGCAACGGACTGAGTTGCTTGCCGACTTGTTGGCGCTGTTACATACGGGCAGCGACCGAGTGCAGCGACAAGTAAGCGCATATTATTAATTTATTATAAGGCTATCTTGTAAACTGTTATCTTGCAAAGTATTCGTATTTTTATGAACAAAGAAATTCTTCGGTCAACCAAAAATATTACTAAATCAATCTGACTGGACTGTTTAATTTTTTGTTGTATTAGAATTTTATTTTGCATCATACAGTCATAACATACCATCACGCCTGTATTCCCCGAAGGGTTAGGCAGAGGTGTAATAATGTACACCCACATTTCGCCGGTATGTTTAGGTCCCATGTAATAGGGGGCGAGCCTTTTGCCATTAACCGGGCACAAATCCAGACTCCGAGCTGCTACTGAGAATTTCATAGAAGAACCCAATAACACTTAGCTCGACCTGGGGAACGAACCCGAGACCTCTAGCGTAGCAGTCGCGCTTAGGACCACTAGACTAATGAGGAAGTCATTGTACAGTCATAGAAGAAATTAATTTTGTTCTGGCACTTTGTCGATGCATCGGGTTCGAATCCGATCAGACAATTATTTATTTAAAATTATATACTTTTGTATGTAATTTTAAATAAATAATTGTCTCCAAACTAAACCTATAGTGTAAACGACTAACAATGTATGTGATCCACTGTTTGTTTGGTCTCGTACTGCTCGTGTGGTTGGAGGCAGTTAGTAATGGGAAAATTTCTTTTTAAAACAGAATCTTCTTGGTAACTGATTTTTGTGTCTGTTTTCAGGTCATATCGCTACTTCGACGTATGATCACAGAGATACCGCCTAACAAGATGCTAGCGGCTGTTAACTACGGCAGCGAAATGAATGCAAGGTAACAGAAACACTAAAATAACAGAGTCGTATTCCTGTGACAAAGAGGACAGTAAAGATACCATAAATCTATACATAACAGTTTTACAGAGGGATGTAAATTGTGTGTTATTTTGTAATGGCTCGTTTTAATTTATAAAAGTCCCACAAACGTCCCCCATTCAGCAAGGACCCACAGAGTACTTATAAGATAGTAGACTTTGCATTTTGTCTGTAACTATACTTACTTGAAGAGTATATTATAATTAGTTTTGTAAATAAAGAGTGACAAACTTATCTGGGAGCTTTGAGAGACCTAATTTGTCACTTTAGCTCAGAGTTTTCAGTATCCAAACTCTAAACAGTTCTCTGTCTTACGAGTATATACTTATAATAGAACTATCATAATAATTTGTCTGTTGTTGTCGTGATCCCCAACAGCAAAGTTAGAAGAAATATGATACAAATGAAGAAGTTTTGTCTATTTTCATACCATCACGCCTGTATTCCCGAAGGATTAGGCAGAGGTGTACTAATGTACACCCACACTGTCTTATAAAAATAACTATCTATATTAAACAATTTAGAAAAGGGTCTCAATTCTTCTATATTTTTTAGCTGCAGAGTGACGCTTCTAGACCACTTAGTATCCTACCTGGGCAAGGCGATCACCATGCAGGTGAAGGTCAAGGGCGCCAGTGGAGTCAGCCCGAGCTCCGTGACGATGGGGAACAGCGTCAGCCAAACACCGCCAGCCACATGGTTCATGCGAGGGGAAACTACCAAGAAACACGCACATTTAGTTGCCAAACTACTTTCTGATATGGCCGAGGTATGTATCAAATCAAATCAAGCGTTTATGAAACGTTATTGGCTCTAGTTGTACGGTTCCAAAAAGTTGGTCCTATGGAGAAAAATCCGGCAAGAAACTCCATCTTTTAAAATGTATTGTTATTACATAATTCGCTGGTACATCATGGCGATTACAGGATGTAAGGACATTGGAGGTTTATTAGCCTGAAGTCGCGACTAAGATTACAAGAAGGTTCTCAGCAAATGAGAACGCGATGTCAACCTAACCAACCTGACATTACGTCAGAGTCTGACGTAAAGAACCTTTGTGTATAGAGCGAGTTATGCGCGTAAGAACCAGTACCACCTTTATTTGCTGCAGCTCCGTTAGTCTGCAGACCGTGTGGGTGTTTGAGGATCGGCAACGCACTAGCAACTATGGCAATGATTACTATCAGTTGGATCGTCTTCTCGTTTGTCGATAAACAGAAGCAGCGGTAGCCAAATTGCTAGGGCGTTGGACTTGCGATATTGTGGTTACCGTTCCATTTCACTACCAACATGAACCCACTCGTAATACAAGGATTTTACCTAATACGAGGGGCTATTAAGAATATGTGTGTCTAAAATGGCTAGTAATCTCTAAAAAAACAATTTGCTATTTATTATTTAACACAGACGTGTACAATAAAAATGACTAGAGGTCGCGTAGCTATCGAAATTTTACCGTCACGATTTTTCTGCACTATTTCTCTAGCACTATTTCATCTTTTCAGCTCTTCCGTGCCTGAAATGTGCCTAAAAAGGGTTTTTTAACATTTTAACTATTGCAGGACAAAGTATCCCCGGCGTGGGGTCTGGACACTCGTAAAGCTTTGGCCACGTATGTGTCTCAAGTGGCAACAGTGAACGAGCAGGACCGATTGCCTACACGCTGCATCGCTGCGCCCACTGTGTGGCTGGCGTTGGCAGCGCTATGCGTGTGCGAACAATCACACGTCGAACTGTGAGTTTACTATTGTTAAAGAAATTTAAAAAAAAAATAACAGGAGGGGGGGTACAGTCAGCAATGAAAGTTGCTGAACACGATGAAATCTTCAAAACGCTTAAACATATTTATCATCCAAAACTTACTGACCCGTGATGTGGTAAGTAGTACGTGTTTCTACATACTGGATCATAATTTTTTTCCTAAGTGAATCTATTGAAAAGTATTGGTGCTGTGTTCTTTTATAAAACTTAGCGGTGTTCGGCAACTTTTGTTGCTGACCGTACCACCCCTCCGTACCTCGGAGGAGTCTTGATGCAAGGTAAACCATCGATTCCTATTGAAAAAATTGGCACCGATCGCTTGTGGTAGTAAGGAAGCCAAAAGGTGCCTGATTATCCTCAAGATATCTGGATTGATCAGACGTTGTGTTGCGGAGATCTGATGCTTGCCACTTCCTGTAAAATACTGTATTAGCCTCGAATTCTACCATTTTTGAAATGGCTTTGAGTTGTGCAAATACTAGACGGATGAAATTGAGGGGAAATTGAAGAGGGACGAAAACGTTCAGCTTTAAAATTGTTCTACAATATCGATTTTTATGCAAAATTTTCAATACATAACTGAAGATCAGCTCTTGTTGATGTCGCAATTTCGACTGTCGTGTACTTAGAATGTGTTATATTTCGGTTTAAAGATTCTTTATTTATTCAAAGAACATAGTTCGCTTACGAATAAATACAATGTTATAATTATATGTGTTCTTAAGCTATACGGTGGCCATTACAGTAATAATTTCAGTACAGACGCCAGCAAGCCAAACCTATCCAAAAACCGCCGAACTTTCCCAATTGAACATGAGTCTTATGGTATTGAATTTAGAGTTGAGAGTCAATCAAAGACATTCGACAGATTGTGGAAGCTCGACGTGCTGGCCACCGTACTTACATTTTAACTAGTGTTAGTGTTATACATGGGTGGATTATTATTTTAAAACATTTTTTTTTTAATAACTGAATGTAATAGAAATTATTATTTTTAGATTAGTATACAATTTTGTCGGAAACAATCCGAAGCAACACCTACATTACGTTCTACGTTTACATTCTTGTAGATACCGACACGAAGTCACTTCGTATCGGTATTTACATGAACTTGTTGTTACCAATAATGTACTGCTTCAATTTGTTTTTAAATATATTGAAAGAAGACGTATTTCTCACATTTAATGGTAGGCTGTTATACAGTTGTACTCCTTCGTACCTGATGTTCCTTTTACCGTATTCTGTACGCGGTGCTACTGTGCAAAGTTTGTTCGGATTTCTTTGGCTACGTTTTGTAGTTTTTTTGTTAAAAGTTAGTTGAGAGTGAACTGTTCCGTCGGTGATTTTGCGAATAAGGATACAGGTATTGTAGATGTACAACTGTTTAATACTCATTAATTTACATTGTTTATATAGTATTGATGTTGGAGTTAGGAAATTATAGTTCAGAAGTACTTTAATGAGTTTGTTTTGAGCTATCTGTAGGTTCTGAAGTGCGGACTTCGTAGCACATCCCCAGATTTCGATAAGATAGTTGAGTTGTGTTATAGACGAACAATTTGCGAAAACCAAGAACAAAGTGTATTCGGTGCTCAGGTTGAACGTTAACCTTAAGTCAATTATTTTGATATTTATTGTGACAGTATGGGACTGCCTCATTAATCTAGTGGTCCTCAGCACGACTGCTAAGCTAGATGTTTAGTATTGATTATTTGAGATTTTCTATGAAAGTCTCAGTAGCAGCTCGGAGTCTGGATTTGTTCCCGGTTAATGGCAATAACCTCGCCCCCTATTACATGGGACCTAAACATACCGGCGAAGTGAGAGTGTTCATACTACACCTCGGTCAAATCCTTCGGGGAATACAGGCATGATGGTATGTATGTATGTGACAGTATAAACAGTAGCGGCGATGGTCGTGAGTCTCGGCGGGGCGAGTCGGACGGACGTTCGCTGTGCACCAACCACGATGATGGCAGCACAGCCGCCGTTATCGACTGCCGAAGCTGTGGCCCTCTCTGCGCCGAGTGCGACCGATTCCTGCACCTCAACAGATCCGCCCGGACACACCACCGACAGGTCAGCCAACAACTAATATATTTAACTCGCTGACCCGACAGAATAGACAAAACAAGTTATAATACTCGTTAAGATTTCTTAAAGTTTCTTATTTTTCGCGAAAATTTTAGTTTCTTATGTTTTTCTTCATACGAAGCGGCTCTTGACAATAACAAACTCGAAAAAAGAATAAGCGAAATCGATCCAGCCGTTTACGCTTGATGCCGTGACCAAGTAAATTGAAATTATTTTTTATTTATATAGATAGAAAAATATTGAACTTGTCCTACTTAAATAAATCAAGTTTAAGTCATATTACGACATTCTTAATTTAGGTGGAAATACCATTAATCTTATAAATGTGAAAATATTATGTTTTGCCGTTTCTTAGTCAATCTTCTAAAATTAGCTTATTGGATTTAAATAGCCCCTATTACATGGGAAAGATTTCGGCGAACTATTGGTGTAAATAAGTTTACTTCTGCATAACCCTTTGATAAATATAGGAGTGATGGTTTGTTATGTTTATTGTTTATAGATATGCAAAGAAGAAGAAAGCGCTATTCGTATCGACATCCATGAGGGCTGTGGTCGCGCAAAACTGTTTTGGCTCCTTCTGTTAGTCGACCGAAGAACTTTGAAGGGGTTAGCCGAATTCCGGGGGGTTGATACTGGAGTGTGTAACGCCAGTGGTGGTGAGACCTCCGCCATGCTGTCTGGCCCGCCAGGACTAGCTGGCACGTGCCGGTTCTGTGGCGCTAGGGGCAACACTGGCCTCCTGGCCATTGGCAACGTGTGTGCTGATCAGCAGTGCCAGGTAGAAATCATTATTATTTTAGAAATACACAGGTATCACTAACATTAATGCAATTACTGTGAAGGTCATGATAAGGAAGAGGATTCACAAAAAAAGCTATAACTGCAAAACAAAAGTTATGGTAAAATCCGAAAAAAGGAATTGATTGAAATCATTGCCTGAAATTTCCCATAATCATGTCTCGCTTTCGGGTGACCAATCGTGTGAAACTACTGCATGTCGATTACTCCATTAATTTTTAGGATGCAGTCATATAACAAAAAAATATTTTACTTTATTAACTAACGGGATCGCGCTAGTACTCAATGAGCACTTTTCATTCGTCAAACATTTGCTATATGTTTAATTAAGTGTAAAACCTGTTTAATTAAGTGTAATATACGCACGAATACAAGGATACTATAAGAATATATTGTTTTTACGTTTCGCCGGCTATTTATAAAAAAACTTACTAGAATTCATACCTTCTGTAAAAATCGATCATACGGCACTTGATTTGTATACGATTCAATAAATATACATGCATACATAAATTGTTAAACTTTTCCGTACCTATTCAGACAAAAATAACATTTTATAACGTCGATAACGTTCTTATCAAATGTTATTATTTTGGTATTTACAGAATTATTTCTTTACAATATACAGTGTACAATAATATATCTGTCAAAGCTAAGCGAAGAAAGAACATTTCAGTGAAGTGGTCGCATTTCTTAAAACAATTACAGACCATAGTATTATTTAATGTGCAACGTTTTGCGTTGATCCCCGTTAGCCCATACCATTAATTTATGATACGGTTTCGTGGTCGTGGAATTTAGATTTCCTGTGCGCTTCTGGTGACCTTATCTTCTTTTCTCCTTCTTCTAGATCTCTTCTATCTCTGTTACATTTGCTAATCGTGTTAGCACATACAGTTTGTTCGGAATAAAAGAAGCCGATCGGAAGTTGTCTGCAAGTGGTTTAGAAGTGGAAAATTTTAATAGAAAGAGTCGGTGCAAAGATAATTAGAGTCGTATATGTTTCACATATTCTAATTATTTTGTTTACTAATATCGATATTTATGTATTAAAACACTTAATTAAACGATTTTATCACCGCGGTAGTTCGGAACGACTAACTTTCCGATCGGCTTAGTTATTTCGAACAAACTGTAATTAGCGTGGTATTTGTTCAGGATCACGGCAAGGAGGCGTGCAACCGCGTGTTACCGTGCAACCACCTGTGCGGCGGTGTCCGTGGCGAGCGTACATGCCTACCTTGCTTGTATGGTTGCGCAGGCGCCGATGGTGCTGCGCCACTGCGCCAGGACGCCGATGACATGTGCATGATCTGCTTTACCGACCCGCTGCAGGCTGCGCCCGCGTTGCAGGTAATGTAAAAGTAACTTTCTCTTGCTTACAGGAGCTTACAAAGTACCATTAGAAAATGGATTAAAAAAAAAACAATACTTAAATATATTATTATGTAATATAGTTTGACGTAAAATTATTAGTTTCAATGAAAGAGCTAGATAAAGCTCAACCAGTCTTAATTTTCATTCTTTCACGAACACGTTTGTGTTCGACTCAACCATTTTGTAAGGAATTAAATGATCGGATACGACTAATCGAGCATGAGGTTAGATCCCCACCCATTGCACTACCGACGTGAACCCACTCGTAACACAAGCATTTAGCTTAGTACGAGGGGTTAACAAGAATACTAGTAATGTGTGACCGACATTGCTAGTAAGCTTTTTTTTTAAAAAAAGACTTACTAGCTTCTTTTTTAAATAAAGGCTTACTAGCTTTTTTTTTAAAGAATATTTAAAAAAAATATACTGTTTAGTATAAAAGAAATTAGGCCCTCAATTTCATGAATCTGCATAGGTAATACCCGATGATACACACAAGGCGGTTGAAGTCAATTTTCCTTTTCTAACAATACATTTTAGATACTCAAAATATAAAGTAAGTATGTAGTTGAAATAAATTTGGTTTGTTCCGATCACGGCAATTATGTTTTATTATTATTGATTCTCTTTTACGACGTTTGTCGTAAAACAGTAAGTAATTTCACATTAAAGGTTTATGAGACTTATGGCAAATCAATTTAAATCTTATAAGAACTGCACGTGACCGTTACTCAGTCTTGGAGAGAAAAAGGGGTATGGATACTATATGGCTGTAGAACAATGAAACTGATCAGTGCATCATGCAAAAAGTATTATTATTGCTTTGCTTGCATGTTATTTCTACCAAACAGCTCCCTGGGTTGCGAATCCTGGGTGGACAAGATGTCCCAGAAAACGAGTATCCATACATAGTCAGAATAGAGTCTGTACCAATACCAGGGCCAAATACTGATGCAAAACCCAAACGGAAAGCTGTGACTGTACATGTGTGCACGGGCTCGGTTCTGTCACATACTTGGACGATAACAGCTGCACACTGTATCGACAAACTACAAAAGTTGAGCAAGGAAAGCGATGACGTGGATAGACAAGGCGTTATAAGATTTGCGCGTATTGCCCCCAAGTACGCGGCCGATACCGTTCGACATTCCCCAGACACTACAGCTAATATTCAAGGCTATCGTAAACACCCCGGATACCGAGATTACTCTTTTAGCAAGGAAATGCATGTGTATAACGACATAGGTTTGCTCAACACTGATCCCTTTTATTTGAAAGAGTATGTTAAGATCAGCAGCGTTGATTTTACCACGATGATTGGAAATGAAGCGAAGACATTTGGCTATGGTTTACATACAACAGATAAGAAAGTAATCAATGATGCGAGTACTTCGCCCAACCCGCTACAAATATTAGATGTTTTGGTGGTCAATTGTCCGAACAAGGGGGAGATGTACCCGGCCATTTGTGTGGCGCCACGATGCAACAGTGACCGGCCCGTCTTATGTTCGGGAGACGCGGGCGGGCCTCTTTTACACCCCGCGGGAGTTATTGGAATTATTAGCATGAATAGTGACAAAGACTGCAACCTCAAGGGAAAGTCTCATAGAACAACAGTTGGCTCTCTGATACCATTAAGCCCTTATCTCACTTGGATAACTAGTCAAATAATCAGTAATTAATGAGATATAATAATCAATCTGTAATATAACGTTTTAACGAAATATGAAATGTTTTGGTATAATACATTTTATTTTATTTTATAACCTAATCCAGGGTGAAACATATAACACAGTCTGGTACGTGATTGATTTATTAAAATGGAATGCAAAAGTGAAAGAGGCTACCTTTAAATCTAGAACAGTCTAAGATGTAATATGGCTTTTATGGCTAGGACCAAAGGGACATATGATGCATTACTAACATAGCAAGTTCCAATGTATATAATGTATTTCCAAAAGAATCTATCAATCCCAATACCGTTTTTAGTGACTTAATTAGTGGTTTCGGTACTAAATTATATTGATTTTTCTATACTTTTGATTATTTCTACTACTTATTCTTGACTTTACGTTTGCTATAGACCGATATATCTTATCTATAAAATTCTTGTCACAATGTTAGTTACCATACTCCTCCGAATCGGCTTGATCGATTTTTATGAAATTTTATATGCATATTCAGTAGGTCTGAGAATCGGCTACTATCTATTTTTTTATACCCCTAAGTGATAAACGTATACTCCACGCGGACGAAGCCGCGGACGCACAGCTAGTATTAAACTAAAATATGACCAAAATATACCGTTTTGTTTGCAGTTGAAATGCGGCCATGTTTTCCATTTGCACTGCTGCAAGAAAGTACTCGCCAACAAGTGGATAGGACCCCGGATTACATTCTCGTTTTCACAATGCCCTATTTGCAAGGTAAGTTGGCTCCGAAGGTTTAATCATAGAACAAATTGTATCACACATTACCGACGTACAAAAGCTCCAATCTTTTAGGGTTAAACATTTTGTGTAGTGTTACTTTTAGAGATAGAGAATGAGGAATAGCGAAGATCTAGTAATAAATATTTAGAAAGGTGTTGGTTTGGGATATTGGAGGATGAATTGTCGAAATAAGTATACGTGGCTAATATGGAAAATATAGAAAAGCATTAGTTGAAAGAAGGGTGCCAAAATCGGAGTATGTGGAAATATATAATAATTGTTTTTTTTTTTTACCGAATGGTGCACATAAGTATTGGCCAAATACTCAAACGCTACTTAATTTTCAGAAGTAGAGTCTCGTGCTGTCTTTACTCAAAGTCATCTTAGAATTAAGTATTTGGCCATATATCTTCTAGTTATTATGTTTTGTATATTTAACACAGGTGTAATGCATATTCAAGAGCAAATATTAAAAAATTTATTTTGTAGGAGGATATGAATCATTGGACATTGGAGGAACTGCTTGCTCCGATCCGTTGCTTATATGACGAAGTCAAGCGCAAAGCTCTGATGCGGCTGGAGTATGAGGGAGGGTCCCTTCCAGGTGTGGCAAAGGGCAAGGCGGTGCCAGACCCCGCGACGTACGCCATGGAACGATACGCGTACTACGTGTGCCATAAGTGTGGCAAGGTAAGCAAAAATTTTCATTATTTAAACCCGTCGTCATCTTGGAGCAGTTTTACCTTTTTTATTGCAAGGACAGCGTTGTGGTTTAAAAGAAGATATAGTGACGTGAATTGCAAGGAATATGCTCAGATGGTTTGGACATCCCGAGATGACATTACACTGATCTTATAAGGTTCTTCAAGGTCAGGTGCGTAGTACCGGCAATACGATGTATGAATGCAAGAATCGTAGCTAATGCCGTTTTGATGGGAAAAATGAGTGTTACATACAGGCATTTTATTATGCATTACATGTATATATGTAATTACAGACACAATAGGATGCAGACCACGCCAATCTATACTACTACGGTCCCGGTATACTAAATAGCTAGCTTTTCCGTCTTGTATACTACTACCGCGGTCTTGTCAGTGATCGTAAGCCTTCAGTCATGGAGAAGATAGCGATTTACTTTGTCTTGACTTTTGCCAAGATCGCAGTGATGCTGTCTCTTGATGATATTGTATGACACTTGATTGGGGCAACCTATTGGCAGGCTTCGTTTACACTAATAGAAATCCAAATATATTTGGGAGGTCTTTTTTTATTCTTGATAGGCCTACGCTTGACCGCCAGTTCGCCTAATCTTATGCGACACCGCGACCTACGATGGAGCGGGCTTGCTTTGAAAAAAAAAAACAGATTTTATTAATCGGGGAAGACCCAACTCAGGCGTCTCATTCCACATTTGAGCGGTTCGCATGTTATTAGTGGACTTAAAGTCTTGTACGGTGTCTATTCAAAGATTAATAACAAAAAAAATTTGGCAAGCTGTTATAAGCCCATGTTTGTTGAGACCCATGCCTTGTATTGTGACTGTATGTATGTTGTGCAGGCTTACTTCGGCGGGCTTGCGCGATGCGAGGCGGAGACAAGCGGCTGGTGGGAGCCGGCCGAGCTGGTTTGCGGCGCCTGCAGCGACGTGGCCGGAGCCCACACCTGCCCCAAACATGGCGCCGACTTCCTCGAGTACAAGTGCCGATACTGCTGCTCTGTCAGTATACCCATAACGTATACAATTAACGAAACTAAGTTATAGATTTATATCAACATTTTTTACAACATAGCTAGTGATTGTGAAGTACTTTCAGGGAAAAAATGCCACGATTAGAACAATTCCCTCTTTCTACATGTACCTATGTGCATATAAAAGTTAAACTACAGTTCGTTCATAAAAGTTAGCCGTTTCGAAATAAAATCACTTTATTAAGTGTTTTTAACGAAATTACAAATGTGAAACATTTGCGACCCCAATTGCCTTTGCACGAAATCTTTATATTAAAATTAACCACTGCATCCACGTTCAGA
Organism: Subacronicta megacephala; assembly: GCA_958496365.1. Classification (NCBI taxonomy): domain Eukaryota; kingdom Metazoa; phylum Arthropoda; class Insecta; order Lepidoptera; family Noctuidae; genus Subacronicta; species Subacronicta megacephala. The sequence continues at coordinate 15,854,278 of OY292513.1, forward strand.
AGAGTTGATTGCGACAGTTATTTCGAACAAACTGTACTTATAAAATAATAGTTTTGTTACATTATCGAGCATGAATCGCTGACCCAATTTTGTTGATATTTGCTATAGAAATATCAACTTGGGACTCTGGAGACGGTTATAGGCAAATTCTAAATGCATGAAACTAAAATAAAATATCAACGCCGTTGATGATTTCGTTCCAAAAAGTCGCTTGGGATATGACTTAAGCCACGGCAAGTAGCTAGTAACTAATACACTAAGTTTGTGTACAACAGGTGGCTGTATTCTTCTGCTTCGGAACGTCGCACTTCTGCAACTCTTGCCATGATGACTTTCAGCGCGTCACCAGCGTCCCCAAGCATCTGTTACCGCAGTGTCCTGCTGGTATGTAATATGTATGCTTTACTGAACATTACATGAACCACATCTTGCCGACGCGTAATCATTTTTATATCTGATTAATTGATTATTGTTTTTTATATAACAATTATTATAATAAACAACTGCCTCGTAAGTCTAGTGGTCCCAATCACGACTGCTACGCTAGAGGTCTTGGGTTTGATCTCTCAAGTCGAGCAATGTTGTTGGGTTTTACTATGAAACTCTCAGTAGCAGCTCGGAGTCTGGATTTGTGCCCGGTCAATGTCAATAGACTCGCCCCCTATTACATGGGACCTAAACATACCGGCGAATAGTGGGTGTACATTAAGTACACCTCTGCCTAATCCTTCGGGGAATACAGGCGTAATGGTATTTAATATTATAATAAAGAGCGTCTAAGATTACAACAAGATTACAAGAAAAAAATATGGATATTTCCTACAGATAACAAAAATCCGATATTCCATAAAAATTATACTAGCCGTCTTTTCCGCGAAAGGGACAGATTTTCCCCTCTCAATCCCCATGAAAAATTTATTCATAACTTCAATTATTACAATTACCTAACCAAAAAAATTTGAATTTCGCGCCCAAGGCTGATCGTTTAGCCTTAAGTCAATTATTTTTACTAAATCAAAGACCGGTCATCTACCTTTCATAGTTCCAGAACAGTAGCTACAGTGTTAATCGTTACTCAATAGGTCCCAAATGCGAGCAGCTCCCCGGCTCGGCTGAGGAATGTCCTTTGCACGTGCAGCATCCGCCGACGGGAGAGGAGTTCGCCCTCGGCTGCGGCGTGTGTCGGCATGCCCAGGCTTTCTGAACGAGGGAGTGTGCCATAGGCGGCCATAAGGAACCAGGACCTTCTCGCCAAGGCCAATAAACATTTTTGACAAACAGCTACATAATCAAGCTATACCAAACCAGTTTAGACTGACCTCCCATTGTAAACGTTTTCCGCACAATTCAAGTCCAGCCTATATCGGTTTTGTATAGCTTGATGTGCTTGTACAGTGTCAAAAACTTACGAATAATTCAAACATCTTTGGCAGTGCCAAAGTCGAGTGTTAAGGAATTCCACTAAACAAATTTCAAGAAAATTTTAAAATATGATAAAAAAAAAATTTGAATTCATGGACTTGGCTTCAGCAGAATATATCATAATTTTATTGTTTGGAAGTTTGTCACAAAAAGTATTTGATTATAAGGTACTCATGATTATCATGATCAACTACAGATGTTTAAAATGCACGATAAACCGCATTTGAATATAAGATTAACTAGGTTATACTGGATGCGACGATAGGACTTGATATCCTACTACAACACAAACATGACATTATTAATTAAATTATCGATTACAGTCAATTAACAAAATTACACACAAAATATAGAAAAATCATTTTTCTAGGGTGCTGTGAAATTTTCCGAATTAATGACAGAAACAGACTAAGTAAACGACATATTACTCGGATTTACGACTAATTTCCTGCATAATACGCTTTTTAAACCAGGATTACTCATGATTACTACATAATATTGAACAAGATTCCATTCAAACATAATTATTGAATTTGTCGTCAAATCATTTAAATATTATATCAATATTACGTAGATGTTTACATTTCAGTGTTGTCAACAGTTAATATAAAATATGTGTCATTAAACGTCTGATTATGTGTCTATTTACGATAAAATATACAGATAATGATTAATGTTTTAGTAAAATTATCCTTATACTGTGTAGTTGATGGTCGAATGTTGAAACTATGCTCAAAGTGTAATCTTTGTGTCTCTTCTCCAATAAATTGTTGTTTTTCCATGATGTACCATAACTGAGACATATTCCGTAACTTACATTACTAAAGTCTGTTTTTTAATATGGGAGACTATATTGACACATGCAAATGTCAAATTTACAAATAAAGTTGCCAGCTCTGGAGTGTTGTTCCTACGATACCGGTTTGTTTAATCGTATTTTTTTATCTTTAGTAGATGTTTTTTTCATGATAGTTATTATTAGGCAGTAGGCAGTTTTAGTAGTTTCTCTCTGATTGAAAAACAGACTGTCCTTCACTTTGACTGACGTACTAAAGTCAATTTTGTTTATTTGTAAGTAGGTGACTATAGTTTAAGTCTGAAACTCAACTGTTTGTTAATATATATACGAGCTATATTTGAACAAACTTTCAAAGCTCGCTTCCAGATTGCTGAACTTCCTTTGAAATAAAACTGAACAAGGAATTAATTTACAATACGCCTAATATACTTAAATATTCTAAAATGTATTTTTGTTAACATGCTTAATGATTTGCTCCAAGTCTCGTTACGTTACCTTAAGCAAATATCTTAAACATAGATACAATATGCGCTAACATTCCTAAAATAAATCTTTATACTGCGCAAATTTCTTACTGTAAACTTAACGAGTCCATATTTTCTCTTAAAATAAATATTATTACATTGTAAGTACATACATTAATTATTGTACGTGTAGAAATAGCAGAATTTTATTGTTGTTATTCAAATAATTGAAATAATATAAAGGATACCGGGTGGATAAACATGTGTTAAAATATATCTTTTGTAATTATTTTATGAATGTAAACTGCCTGACCTGTCTATGATTTGTTACTTCAAGTAAAATAGAAATGGTAAATAAGCAGTTAGTTTGCACTGCTCTTCTACCATTCTCGTATTTTATTAGTTATCACATATTAACATATCGCAAGTTTATTTGACATTATAATCCTGTACCACCTTGACTACCGCCTGGTACATTTTGTTCTTAACAATAATCGTTAATCAGTGTTAGTACATTTCCTTTATTAGATTTCAAAATAAAGCGAGAGTATCTCACCGCAACAGAAGTATCAGATTCGGTACTGGGAAAATGGAATCTGTTTGAAGACTAAAAAGTGGAATTTCGAACGAAGTATGACGTAAATGTTTATTGACTTAAGGATAGAAATTAGACGAGAAAACATTGTTAGTTATAAAATTGATACGAAAGCGAAAATTTGGGCGAAGTTTGTATTGTATAACACCTCGTTGTTGGGGCATCGAGTTCTGAACTTCGAAGTATTTTAAATACTAAAGAATTATACAAAGAACTTGAAAAAAAACGCATGATATTGATGACATGCAACATCAGATTTCACTATGAATTTTAACCTTAGTGGTCTAATAATAAGTGTATAATTTAAATAAATCTATATTATTATTAGATAGATACTATCAAAATGTCTTTTTGAGGATGAGTTTACAATGTTATATCGTGTTTAACTTCATTTTATGAGTATCTTTAACTATCGTACTTAGATTGTCATAATTATTGTTATTAATTCAAAATTATATGTAAATTTAGTTGAAATGTTTGTTTCTGTGGGATTGCGATCGTCATTTGACAGTTGTAAGCTAAAACTAACATTGTCAGTAAATTACTAATTCTTGATAGAATTAATTAACATTTATCTAGAGGATTTAGTCGATACATTTTGCCGCCCGTCGGTGGCGGATTAATTAATTAATTAGCAGTAGTACGGGATTAAAGGGAGCCACGAGTATCAAAATACGGCAACGTCCACCGAAGCTTAATATTGAAATGAAACCTATTAAGCCAATTCTGTGTTAGTCAAAGTAGATTATTCCATGTCAAATACATAAATGTATTGAGTATTTAAATTTGTACTTGAGAATACAGTAAAACAAGAGCCCTTTGAAAGAATATGTTACGGGCCCTGCGCTTACTTAATCCGCCACTGCCGCCCGTTCCAACCGAAATAATCGAAAGCCTATTTTGCGGCCGGGTATAACATACTCACATGTATAGTATCAATACTCATTTCATATTACTATACTCACATAAATACTCGTTTCCTTAATTCGATTGCGACGCTTTACAATCCCACAGTTTATTACTGTTACCTACTATCAACGAAAACATAGCATGAAAATATTTATGTATTATTTATCCTATTACAAAATGACAGTATATTACACAAGAATGTGTTATAAATATTGCACCTTAGATACTTCTGATGTAGTTAATTAATGATTATAGATGTTAAGATAATTATTTTACAATAAAGCTTAAAATGCAATATCGGTATTTTATTTGGTGTGCTAATACCAAGAAATCCCTAAATGCAAGGTTTTGGGGAGGGAGTATAATAATATATTCTTTTAATTCCACTCGGTCTCGCAGGATGAACGTGTAAAAATTGTAGAGTATTTTTTAACATCAAGACGTCCGCCATCTCTGTCAACCCGCGGCCATGGATGCTGTAAAGGATCCGAAACGTCGCAATTGAAATAATATCAATATTTCGCGACAAAAACCATAAAACTACCGTTTTACTTTTTCGGATTTTAAGGTATAGAAGGTTCTAAGGTACGAGATAAAAGATTCTGGGTATCTCTATACCAGGTTATTTAATATTATTAGCAGACGAGTCACCTGATGGCAGTGGCGTAGCTACCGGTGGGCTAGACGGGGCAGTGCCCCGGGGCCCCTAAGCTCAGGGCGGCCTCGGACTCTCCCTGCATTCGTTGCAGGATTGTTGTTGCTGCATTTCGAACGAGTATGGATAGCGACAAATCTGGAGTACGTCGAATTCGGAAAACGACGAATACGGAACAAACGATTTTAAATAGTTTAGTTGGGGCCCTAGTTTATTTTTGCCCCAGGGCCTTTGGTTGCCTAGCTACGCAACTGCCTGATAGTAAGCAGTCATCGCCGCCCATGGGGATGACTACTTCCCATTAGGTGTATCCATCAACTGCGTCATCAGAAGAGTTGCCGTATGTTGCCAAGCCTTATAAGACTGAAATGAAATGATGAATAGATATTTATTTCTGTAAATAGATCTTTTAAAACCGTTTTTTTAATATATTTTTTAACTAGATGGCGCCGACGTTTCCTATCTGACGACCTCTGAGAAGAAACGTCGAAACATACTCAGGGAATCATGGTCTCTTTTAAACTCCAGACAATAGTTATGACTGCGGAGTGCTTGCTGCCAGAGCTGTAGAAACCAAAACAAACAACAAGCACTCACGCGCAAAAGAAGAAACATAAATGACGAAAAACACACACTTAAGCCCGGTGCCTATTATCGGCACGGCATGGCGAGGAATCTTTCCTACCTACCTACCTTCATACCTACGCGCAGACAATAATTAGCGAGGGCTCCTCGGCTGATCAGCATCGCAAATGGCATTCCGGCAGCTTCGATGTCCCGAAGACTGCCTAATCTAGGGTGCTTACGTATGCTGCCGAAGACTTCCGAAGTATGTGGTGTACCGAGGTGTCTTTGACAGTCCTGATCTGTCATGCTCTGCTGATAGTAAGCGCTGGCCGCCGGGCCACGGGCCAGGTTGCAAGCTCGTCCGATCGCAAGAGGGCCTATCACCGAGCAAACCAGATAGGGATAGCTAGAGATACCTAACGATCTGAATGGCAATGTATTTTTACCCGTCTATCATGGGTTGTAAGGTAAGAATACAATTCCTCATTGGGTTTTACGGCTTTAATTATTTCGAGTGCGCGTTTTGACATCAATAGATCTTTGTCTTCATTCATGCCTCAATCGAAAATACATATGGGTAGGCAGTAAAAAATGTAAAACAAAGTAAAATAAATTTTGCTGCTAAATATTTTTTTTATTCAAAGTAAAATAGACCCTATAATGCTTAATCTTATAATGCTTCGGCTTTTTTATTTTTCACTAAAATTGTTACTAGGAAAAAATTTAACGACTGGTCGCACTACTGAAACGCGGTACTTATCTACCTGTGAAGTGGCAAAGGATGGGAAGGTTACTAGAGAAATGGAAAGGTGTCAAACTAAAAGTCATTGTTGTAAAATGTAGGAAGTCTCGTTAAGGTTTAAAAATGGGGGAAAATTAACGCCTTCGCAATATGTACGGCAATAGGCTTCATAATAACTTGCTACGCTAAACGTTCGGTCGGCCCGAGCCACGAAACAGACCTTCATCTACTAGGAAGTTTTATTGAAAAATACTTCATTCTTCTTAATATTATTAGTTATCCAGACAACGTGTGGCTCTATTGGAGTAATAATACGCATTCCTGTTAGTAGATTTTTATCTACTGCGGAGCACAATTTCACATTTTCCAGGCTTATGGTGTTAATGCCTACAACACCAGTGGAATGCAGCATCGGCCCACCGGAATCTTCCGGACATGACGACGTAGTGGTCCATGGTGTACACGTTCTAGCCACACACTCCCCAGGAAGTGTTGTCGGATCGTTAGTATCATATCTCACTACAACAACATTTAGTAACTGCAACGGCTTCCTCTTCATAGTGTCAGCTGAAATCCTTGGAGATGAATTTGTATTTACGTAACCGGCTAGAATGACGTACTGACCACCTAAAGTGTTGATATCTAATGCGCTGACGTGCGCATACTGCTTCAGGCGGATCATATCAGTCCTAAGCAGTCCAATATTATTTTGCATTTTTAGTTTAGAATCTTCGAAGCTGGGATGGATGATGGTCGATATTACATCAGCCGTAGTACTGTTCGCTGATCCGTAGCGCACAACGGATTTAATCCTGAGGTTATCGGTAATGTCTTTTGCAGGTCCTACGCTGGCGATGCAATGGCCAGCCGTTAACGTCCACGATGGTGTTAGGGCGACGCACGTGCAAATATGAACATTTTCCTCAGCTTGGGTTCTTCCAAGAAATGCAATCGTTATTTGTCGCTCTAATCTCACAATAAACGGATACTCATTGTCCCTAGCGAGTGTAATACTTTTGATTTTAAAACCTGAAGGCACACTACCAACTCGTAATAAGAAATATACAAAAATTATGTACGCAACGTAATGCATTTTGTATAGGAGTTAACTACATTGTTTGATGTTATTGGCGTTAGTTTACGACGGTGACATAAAAACATAATGCGGAAAATAAATTTAAATCTTAGAAAATACTGAAACAAAATGTAAATTTGTAGTATGATGACATAAAAATAGGTTTATATGTACCTAGTTGAAAAATGTAGCGGAATTTATAATCTAGATAGGGAATCAACAATTAGGAACAATGAATTATTGTGAGTTGGTAACAAGAGTTGTGTTATTGCTCTCTATGGTTAAATTGTTGGAAGCGCGTTCAGGACTCCGTATCATCGATGGCAGAAGCCCCATGAAGGATGAGTTCCCATATGTTGTTAGGTTAAAGGTGGTACCTGTGAACGTGAGTGGATTGTTTAAACGAACTATCTGCACGGCCTCAGTGTTGACCGCTACTTGGACGTTGACAGCCGCACACTGTATACAGTTCCTAGAGAAATATTCTGCGAAAAAACGCGGCGTAAAATATAAGAATATGATAAGAATCAAAGGAGCCCACAACGAGACTTTGAACTTTGACAGAAGCGACTCTAACCTCTCTAATATTTACTCGCCATCGAACGAAGACTTATTTGAAATACTGTCATACTACAAACACCCAGCGTTTAAGGGTCTAATTATAAGCGACATAATACTCATCGAAAATGACATAGGCCTGCTGAACACAGAGTCGATATCGCTGAAGCAGTACGCGAAAGTGAGTGCGGTAGACTTTTCGACGGTGACCGGTCAGCAGGCGATGGCAGTGGGGTACGGTTTCAGTGTGATAATTAGGAATAAAGATAAAAACATGGCTCCATTACCGAGACCGCTCAAAGTGTTAAATTTAATCGTAATAGAATGTCCGAAGGTGTGGCATTTGTACCCGGCGATGTGCGTCGCGCAGCGGTGCGGGAGGAGTCCGACCATGTGTGCAGGGGACTCTGGAGGACCACTTATACATGCTTCGGGAATCATTGCCATCACCAGCGTGAACGACGCGCGAGACTGCACTGTGGAGGCCAAGGAACGGACGCAAACCATCGGCATATTTACTGCCTTCAGTCCTTACCTTACTTGGATTACTAGTCATATTATAAGTGGACATTGACATTTTATTCGTTATCATTATCGGACTTTTATCCGTTTGTAAATAAATAGTTTTATTGTTATTCAAATTTATACTTGTTTTTCATTTATATGAAGTAAATAAGCATCAATATGAATGACTATAGGATCAGTTTGTCATATGACACAATGTTAACATTCTTAACGAACATTATAATCATGAAAGTGCTTTTATGAAAATAACACTTTTTGTTCCCCGTAAAAGTAAAATCTAAATTCCTTATTGCTGTGGTAGACGGCGTGAAAAGGTTTTGTGTATAGAAGTTTCGAGAGCAGAGGTGGATGGCACATCGCTGAACGTCTATTTGTCCAATGGTAGCCACTGCATCAAACGTCTTGTGTAATTATATTGTTTCCATCGCAGACACAATGATACCATCGTCATCATCAACCCATAAATATATTGTCCCACTGCTGGGCACGGGTCTCATTACAAATGAGAGGTTACTCCACCATGCAAGGCTACCGCAGCTTGGCAGACTTCACACGCCCTCGAGAAAAACCCTCAGTCTTGCATGTTTCCCCACGATGTTTTCGTTCACCGTTTAAGCGTGTGTTAACGCCTCTCGAAAAGTTAGTGGTGCCTCGCATTCGAACGCGAGACTTGGCAGTACAATGGTCGTATCACAGGGCTATCACTGCACTTATACCATAATTGTTACTAAATGAGTCAACAACTCCATACCTTTTTGTGAAAAATTAGTCATATTTTGTCACATTATGTACTATAAGTGCTTACCCGGTAAATGTTCTTTGAATGATGGTAGCTAGGTATAGATAATTATGATGTCATTTAATTAGTTCCGGTAAATGGAAAAATTGCACATACCAAGTGCTGGATCTGTTTCAGTCAACAGATGGTGTAATGCGTTTTTTTTTTTTGTATTATCATGAAAGAAAATATCAAAGAGTTTCAATGAAATACTCTTCATAGAAAATCGGTTTAATTTCTATATTGAAAAAAGAAAGGTATACAAGGTATCTTGTATCTATATAAGTACCTACATTACTATGTACATATATTTGCAGTTGTTTGTGGATACAACTTTTTGATGAATGTACCTACCGAAAATAGGGAGGTTTCACTGTCCATGACGATTTGTATGTCGTACGTCGCGTCGGTATGATGGGAATGTAGGATTATTTTCGGCTTAGAGCTACTCCACGAGAATGGGGATGAACTTGAAAACTAATGACCATAAATATCATTATTATTATCAAGACGGGTCACACGGGAGGTACCCAAGTATAGAATAAAATATCGTATGTGCTATTACAACCGTTTTGGTTCATATACAAAGGTCACAGGCGCGTGTTGGTAAACAATACTCAGCCAGCATTGTACTGGAAAATATAAATATCTATTATTTACTTTCTAAATACCGTCGTGTGACTCACAAGCTTGGTCGCGATGTCCTAAGCGGGTTTGTATCTTCGCGTGCACCGTGATAACAGGAACCACTTGAGAGTGGCTGCGTAGCTGATAAGCCCCTTTCGCAGATCGATTGTGTTTTCCACTAGATATGGTGGTTTATCTCCTGGTTATCTAGTACGTTGCAAAATCTTTACGGAGTACTGTGACAGTGTTATTATGTCAATAGTCGTAGTGCCATCAGATTCCTGCGGTATTATGTGTAAATAGTGTATCAGCGAATTGAAATCGGTCGGAAATGGTCGATTCGTACAAATTAAAGGTAAGTTTATTCATTGTTTTGCTTTGTGTTGCTTGGAAACGTTGATATGAGTAAACCTTATGAAATGTAACTTTGTTATCAGTGAAATTGCCCGTGATTGTTTCTATCTTAGTTTTTTTATAGATCTGGAATTAAAATCTCAAATTATTTAAAGCTTTTGATTTCGATAGAAAGATTATACTTCTCACTCCATGTCTGCGGAATCCACTTTTATGTCAGATTTAATTTAGTATCAGAAACTGGGATATGTAAGGGATGTTTATTTTAAATACCTATACTATAAAATATGAATTCCGGAGCCGGAAACTTTTATGCTGCTTTTCTGTGAAATCGATTTAATAGTATTGTTAAAAAGCCCATCAATTAATTCGTATTAGAACATACCCCAAAGCAGCTCCATAACAATTTTCCAATGTGAATTATAATGAATGAATGAACAATGAATTATAAATAAATGATTCATCAAGTGGCCTTTAGAAATGACACATCAACGATAGCGGAATCTTTTTCAGAATAAGACTGATGAGGTCAAAAAGGTCATGTGCGTAGCTTACTGTGCATGTCTCTGTCTGTGAACAAAACGTATATAACGTGTCCGAAATGTATGAACGTGGAAAAAAAACAATTTTGCAAGAATGGTGGTCTTCAGTCTCTGCCTACCTACTCCTGTGGGCAGTAATATAAAGGCGTGGGTGTGAGCATTGTTCTAAACCTTTTAGAATTATGATGGATGTCTTTATGTCCCGGTGACTTAGCCTTTGGACTAAGAGACCCGGTTTCAATAACAAATCTCTCAGTAAAGTTCCTAAGAGATAGGTTTTTAACATTACTTGTAATAATGGTCTTTTTGTCCTTACATTTGTGAAACCGGTCGTTAATCTTTAAATCGATACGAAATGTATTGTAAGATAGCTAGCCATAGAGATTTCAAAAATAGGCTATTCAACTGTCGGTAATTATTGTCCCTTGACAGGTTTATCTCCAAGCCGAGATTTTGTTCTTTTACGTAAATTGACATATATAATATATATTATTTAAATTGAGGGCTTAGGTGTAAAAAAATTAAGTACACAGTGAATTGATTGAATTTTGTGACCATTACAAATGTTTCACTAAACTTGTATCGTGGTGCATGCGTGGTGGTTTCCAGCTTCCTAAATTATGCATTGTTTGTTTGCTTGAACGCGCTAATCTCAGGAACTACTGGCCTGATTTGAAAAATTATTTTAGTGTTAGATAGCCCATTTATCGAGGAAGGCTATATATCATCACGCTAAGATTAATAAGAGCAGAGCATAAATGAAAAATGTTGCAAAAACGGGAAAAAATATTCCTTTTAAATGCAGAAAAGCCGAGGAACCACGCGGGTGAAGCCGTGGGCGGAAAGCTTGTATAATATATTTTATCAATAATTAAATTCAATTAATTGTAATCACTGTAACGTTCTCATGGAAACCAGGAATGGATAAGTTGGCCATTGCTTCGGGCACATCTGTGCACAGCTGCAGTTGCCGTGGGTTTCCACGCCAGCTGGCGCGGTCCCCGCGAGGCGTTCCGTTTCGGCGGCCTGCAGTATGGCGTGGCGGTCACCGTAGCTCTGATCGCCGTGGCCTTGCCTCTAGCCTTGCTGCAACTTGCAGTAGGCCAGCTAAGCCAGCAGGACGCTGTCGGTGTTTGGAGAGCCGTGCCTTTCTTTAGAGGTAAGGACAACAATTGTAACAATTATAAACACAATTTTTTTAGTGGATAGTTATATAAGAAAGTATGCCAGTTTCATAATCATAATCAAGTCTTGGACTTGTGTTCATTGGGGCGATTGTTGGGAGAGGGATTAGGATATAGTCTTTTACACTAGCCCAATACGGGTTGACAGACTTCCCTACGCCGCGCCGTCGAGAAATTCTGTCAGGCATGCAGATTTCCTCACGATGTATTTCCTTCACCGTTTAAGCACTTGATAAATTACTAGGTGCCTGTTAATAAGCACGTGACTTCAAATCAAAATGATCTTATCGGCGAGATTCTCCAAAAAGGTCAGGTGCGTAGTACTCGCAACCGGCGCGTGTGTATGAAAAGATGTATGAATGTGGAAGAAGCGAAAGAGATATGCAAGAGTCGTAGCAAGTGGCAGTCCATAGTTTCTGCCTACCCCTGTGGGAAAAAGGCGTGAGTGTATGTGACTTCAAAAGGTGCGTGCTTGTGATTTGAACTGGAGACCTTTGACTAATAGGCACACATCTGCCTAAGTGTGATTTTATATAAGTGATGTTATATAATTATTATTTTTTCAGGTGTTGGATACTTGCGCTTACTTATAGCATTTTTGGCCTCTGTATACTCAGTAATTTATTTGGCGATGACAACAACATATTTCCTTTATACTATAAGTAATTCACTGCCATTCTGGGAATGTATTGAGCTGGTTCTAGATCAAGTAAGTACCTCAATCGAAACAACTACTTGACTGATCAAAATGTAATTAGACTGTAGGTCATATGAAATTTCTCACTTATAGTTTAACAAAAAGGTTTCGTTTTTGAGATTGCGTGCAATTTTCTATTAAGTGTAGTGAGTACGCACGGCTACCTGTCGAGCTATACGAACTTTATGGTGGCCTCTTATTGTATGGAAAGTCTATACATTCGAGATCAGCTAAGACTGAAATTCCATTGGTTGACGTGGGCGTGTGTACCTCTAAGGATTGTAAAGTGTCTCATTTCTGGTGATTGCAATCGTGAGAGCTAACGCTAGAGTAGTCCGTTGTTCGATTTCCAGTTCGGGAAAAGTACTCAGTAGCAGCTCAGTTTATGGCAATAGACTCGCCTTCTATTACATGGCACTCAAACATACCGACGAACTTTCGGCGCACTATTACATCTCTCATATCTGTCTTACCCTTTGGGGATTACAGGCGTAACTGTACATAACATTGTGATACATTCTAATCTTGTTGTTACTTTCAGGATGAATATGTCAATACTGTGAATGCGTCTACATGTCTCAAGTAAGTTTGACCTTAAAAGATTTATAATATGTCATCACATAACATCTCTACATAATTATTAAGCTTAGTTTTTAGGTTCACAATTTTTTTTGTATGAAACAACGCTGTCAAGAGCGACCAAGGGGTAATCGTGAAATTTTTTGCCGATCCTCCATCCATAGAAAACGTCCAATTTGAAAATGTGCACTAGCTATATCCTAGGAGCAGGTACAAGTTTAAACTTTGGTTTATTTTTTCAGAGACACATTTATGGGACCCGTATCGGATCAGCCTGAATATTATTTAGCTGTAGCCCTAATTATAATTGTTATGTGGATAGTATTTCCTTTTATGTAAGTATCTTTACTATAGTACATAATGTATAGTAAGTATATATCTATATACTCGTATAATAAACTACTTCAAAAAATGCATCACCACGCACATCTCACATTATATATCTCTATTTGTATACCTCCATTGTATTATTATATATTAACTTATTTTTTACAAATAATGGTTAAATACCTTTTTCTCATCCTTTTGATTAACATGCTCACTAATTCGTATAACTCTGGATAAAGGTTTTTGGAAGAGCGGAGTAATTGATTAAAAGATGATCTCCAAATTTAATATTGTACGTAAACATAGGTAATATGTAATTGAATCAAACATAATTAGGTATTACCTATTACCTATACCTATTATATAATTGTAATTGGATAGCAGAGCATTCAGGCTGGCAAATAATTTTATAAGTATAATTTTTCTCATTTACTTAACGTTTTTTACATAAATTTGTATTTTGTACTGTATCCTGATGGCATTTAAAATACAAATATTGATACCTGAAACACTACCAGTTTTTTTTACCGTGTGGTAATTGAATCCACGAACAGTGGTACAGATCTTTCGCGATTATTGTGTTATTTATCGATTCTTTTTCGGTACACTTCGTTACCATGAATGTTGTCGTTCGATTCTGACGTCTATTAACTATTATTAACTATTTCTTTGCCTAACTTATCATAAGTAAATGCATTACGTATTCTTACGTTACTATACATAAGTACTATTTTATCAACAGCGTATTTTTCAGTTTTTACAATCCGGTAAAACTGATGAAACGGATATTCTACGTTTTGGGGCCAGCGGTGATCGTGTTGGCTGTGGTTATCGTCTCTTGTGTTGGAGAGAGTCAGAAACTGGTAGCATTCGCAAAGAGAAGTGACTGGAGAAGTTTCTTAGAGCCTAATATTTGGCATGGAGCTCTCGTACAAGCTCTGCTCTCCTCACAAATAGCCGGTGGCTACCTCATATCTTCTGGTGATACTGTGTATTCAGCCACAAATGTACAATGGTAAGTCCATCATGAGAAATTTGGCCTTTTATGAGTTATTTAAGAAACCAGTCGCGGTTGTTTTAATCATCGAATAACATTGAACGTTTGCTACCTAGGAAATATCTGTAATGGTGGCTCATTAGTCTAGTGGTCCTAAGCGCGACTGCTACGCTAGAAGTCCTGGGCTCGATCCCCAGGTCAAGCAAAGTGTGGGTTTTTCTATGAAATTCTCACTAGCAGGTCGAAGTCTGGATTTGTGCCCGGTGAATAGCAATAGGCTCGCCCCCTATTACATGGGACCTAAACATAACGGTGAATTGTGGGTGTATATTAGTACACCTCGGCCTAACCCTTAGGGGAATACAGGCGTGATGTAATGTATCTGTTAAGATTCACACTGACCCTGATTCATCATAAAATTAGATGGATATTGACAGAGATTTGATGTTTAATTCTTCCCAGGCTAGTACTCAACTTTTTTAATAGTACAACAAAAGCTTGCCTAAGTTAATCCTACTACGAAATTCGATTCCGGGACTTTGATATCAGACTGCGTGTAAAACACTGATATTGAGACATTTCTGTTTAGACTGGAAGTTGAACCTAGTTGGTAAAACTTTCGGTTAATGATGTAACCGTCTTTTTCTGTGTTTAACCTACGCGAAGTGTAGTTAGTCCAAGCAATTTAAATCTTTACAACATTGACACCTGACACATTACTGCTTTGAAATCTTTGTTCCTCCCTTCCTTCTCTTAATATTTATCCAGACTTCAGGCTAATTATGACATTAACCTCCAATGTCCTCATATCCTGTTATCTCCATAATGTACCAGTGAATAATGTTACAACTTTAATTTTAAAAGAGTGCCCATCGAGTTTCTTGCCCGATTCTTCTCCTCAATCAACTTTGTGGAACTGTGCAACTAGTGTCAAATAACGTTTCATAAGCGCTTGTAAAAGACCATTTGAACTAAATACATTTGAACTTGAACTTAAATCCGAGAATCCAAGAATCACGCCTGTTTCCCCTTAGGGTTAGGCAGAGGTGAACTGGCACAAATCCAAGAATGTGATATAGTTATCGTAAAATATCAATTAGTGTGTGCATTGTAAGTACATAATAATGATGTATTAATTGTGTTTGAGATTATAAACATGGGTTAATTGATTCTTAATATCTATATTACTTACCTGAATGGAAACAAGGTCAAAAACTTTCATATGAAAATACAAGCTGGGTTTTTCTAATAGCATATTATTTATTAAAGGACCCCTCAGCAAGAATTTGTTTATAGCATTGAATTCTATTGTACACGTATCTCCCCCGACGATGCATTCAGAATGCAGTATCAATTGAGAATCTGATGTAATGAAGAGTGTCCGGCCGCTTCATCTATTCGGACAATAGATATTTTAGAACCAATTCTAAATTGAGGTCAGGAAGTGATTGGTAGGTAATTAAATATTTATATTAGCACGGGGGTCCATGGCTATATAATAACTGCACCTGCTACGGTCAGTGTATGGATTGGTATGATCTTCGAGCCTCAGAGAGCACGTTAAGCACCTATGAAAATTGTTCGTGGTAGTCAAAGAATAATGACAATCATATCCTTAGGATATTGGGTTGAGTATATCTAAATGCCATGAGATGCCATGGTTGGAGTACCATCGTATCATAGGACGATGATCCATCTTGTATATTTTTAGATAGAGATAATGTATCGTATGTATATTGTTGATGTACCTTATTAATAAATAAATAAATAAATGTGAGACTTAATAAGTTTTTAAACAGTAGGTTTGAAATTACCCACTAACAGCTACAACTACAACTACTCACCAATGCCCTTGGTGTTGCAAGCGTCCATATGCTATGGTAACTGCTTGCCATCAAGCGGAGTCGTATGCTTGTTTTCTATCTTACTGGTATAAAAAGAGTGTCCATTTTGGAAGGATTTGGGTTTAGCATGCGAGATGGCCTTTTTCATTCAGAGAGACAAGTTTATCTCAATCTAAATTCATTGGAATCTGCACATTACGACCATTTTTACCTTTCACAGTCCATCCCTATATCATCTATATATAAAGTACAACCATTTTCCTTATTCCACGTTAAATTTCTATAACAGCATACCAGAAAATGGCTGAATGAATACATGATAAACGCACTATCGTACTTTTTCTATTTTCAGGACAGCAATTGCATTTGTAGGAGCAAATCTGGTGTCTAACTGGGTGGGCCTTATATTCTGGTATGCTGTAAGCGGAAATGATAAGGACACAACCGTTTTTGCGGTGCTCGTTCTAGGTTACCAAATGGGCGAGGAATCAAACCCAGACTTGGCGTGGCCGCTGACAGTCTTCCTAATGCTTCTTCTTTCTGGATTAATTACCATGGTGAGTAGAATATAACAAGGAAAAAGATGTTAATTCCTCGAATTACTAACTTAACTATCTCCTAGACAACAGCTAAAAATGGAATATTCATATGAAGCATTAATGTTCTGCTTGGAGTTTGTGTTGATGATTTTCGTTAAAAGCTACAAAATAAATAAAAACTTTTTGAAGCTTAAATTATTGTTACATAATTATTGAACTGGGAGTCTGAGACCAAAGCAATAGGCGCCTCCTAACGTTATGACACCTCATATCCAGATACTGTTTCTGTATTACCCCTGACTAAGTCGCGTTTCCTTCCAGCTGTTGCCTTAATAACAACAATAATAGATACCATTTCTCTAATTTCTGAATGATAAATAATAGTGTAGCATGTATACTTGAAGGTCACACATCGCTGTATATATGGGCGTTAATAATTATTATAATACCTACTATTTATATGTGAAAACTTGTAATTGGCCATTTGCTAATATGTTTTTATTTATAAGAATTGTTAGCTGTAAGTTTTCCTGAAAGAATAAAATAAAAATAAAATAAAATAATTGACATCTTATACTCAATACTCAATACATTTATTGCACTCCATAAGTTAAAACAGCTGTTACAATCATATAATTTAGGAAACATGTGTGGGCCTTGTCAGGCACGGCAAGATGTAGGAGAGGAGAGAAAGTTTTATACCCTTTTTATTATTTTCATATTTTACATTTTTTTTATATTAATTATTTTATATTAAGGTGCACCTACTATAAGATATTGGGTTTTTATAATATGATATATTATTATGTAATTATTATTTGTAATGATATTATTTTATTAATATAGTGTTATTTTATGTTATTTACTTTTTCTATCTGTCTTTAGCTGACTCTCCTGTACCCTATATATGATCGTTTCCGTCGGGCCGGCGGCGTCAAGTGGCGGTTGGTGGCGTTCAGTGGGTCCCTTAGCGGAGCGCTCATCAGCCTGGCAGTGTTGTGGGGGAGGTTGCCGGCCCTGAGCCTGCTGGCAGACTACGCTGTGCCCTTCCTCGTCAGCCTTGCCACCTTGCTGGAGATATTAGCCTTCGTTTTTATATATGGTAGGTAATGTATTCTTTATTTCTCCATCCTTAAGGTGGATTTTCGTAGCAAGTGGAGTTTCCTGGCGTGTATGGTGTGAGTGACTCGAAAGTCGATCTCTACATTCATGCAGTACGCACGGCTACACGTCGACCTACATAAAGCCAGTTTATCATCATCAACCATCAAAGGGTTAGGCAGAGGTGTACTAATGTATACCCACATTTTGCCGGTATGTTTAAATCCCATTTAAAGGGGGGCGAGCCTATTGCCATTATCCGCACACAAACCTAACGTGTGAATGAATGATCTCTTCATCATTCCAAATTCAGAAAATACTCGAAGCGGCAGCCTAATGGCTAGGGCGTCGACTTGAGATCATGTGGTTGCCGGTTCGAAACCCACCCATTGCACTACCGACGTGAAACCACTCATAACACAAGCATTTAGCTTAGGACGAGGGCACATTGCTAATAAGCTTATTTAAAAATATATATAAATAATGGAATAAGTCCTTCCCTTGTAGAGATCACGTTAATCGAATAAATATTGGCATATTAAATACCAATGATTCGATTACCCATCTATCCGACCATTGTAGAAGTTAACCTTTGTTCTATTAAGACATGAAACGCATACGTAAGTGATCCTCATTTATAAACTATATTTTTAAGTGACTCAACGCGTGGGCAATGGTTGCCTTGACTTGTTTTATTTATATAATGAATAAAGGTAGTAGTATATACTAAAAATGTATGTATATGCTAGTATAAACTAGACCTAAATATATATACAGGGCGGAAGGAACATTGATGCACAAAAGCTTACCATGAATTCAGTTCATGATTCTGGACCCCGTCGCGTGGATATTCTTCGACGGTTATTAAAAAAAAACTGCTTTTTCCTTTAAAAGTGACCTTGACCTTCACGGTCAAAATGTATGGAACAACTGTTTTTTTTAAATAGGCAACAAAAAATTCCAAGTCAGGGGGGTTGTACGTGATTGCCCCATTAGTCTAGTGGTCCTAAGCGCGACTGCTACTCTAGAGGCCTTGGGTTCGATCACTTGGTCGAACCAAGTGTTATGGGGTGTTTCAGTAAAATTCTGGATAGCAGCTCGTAGTCTGGATCGGTGAATGGCATACGGCTCGCCCTGTATTACATAAGACCTAAATACCGGCGAACTGTGGGAGTACATTAAGTATACCTCTACCTAACCCTTCGGGGAATACAGGCGTGATGGTATGTTATGTTATGTTATGTTCTACCTAATCCTTTGGGGAATATTATGTACCTAAGTGAAGCTCATGACATTTTTAGGTAGGTGAAACATTTTGTCTTTTATATAATATACAAATATTATAAGTATATTTATTTAGAGAGGGTAACCATAAGAACGAAAGAAATTGTAGGTATATCATTAATCTTAAATATTACATGTTTGAAACCTTTGTCATGTTTGATTTTATGAGGGCATTAGAATACAAAAGAAATATCATTTGAATTTTTGTTGAAAACGACTGCAAAAATTACACCATTCCTTGACATTTTAGGTTGGAAAGTACTAGTAGAAGATGTGGAATTTCTGACGGGATGTGGAATAGCCAAGTTTTGGGTGCTGGGTTGGTGTTCCGCCCCTGGAATCCTTGCTCCCTTCACTCTGTGGTGGTTGGCGTCGGTGTTCATCCAAGACGAGTCGTGGCTGCAAGCTCCTTGGCCAGCCCTCACTATAATATCAACTGCCGTATTTGCATTCGTCATTCTGGTCATTTTCGCTTCAATTTCGGTTGCGAAGCAAGTGCAGTACGATTTTTTCGGGGTGAGTTGCTTGTTTTTTTGATTTAATCCCTACTCCCTCACATTGCGAGAGGAGACCGTGCCAAGTGGTAAAATAATAAGTATATCGGTTGATGATGATGATATGTAAGCGTGCTTTAATGAATCCCTCTGTGCGAATGAAATATTGTTCTTAAAGAATTTGTAGGTTTTTTTATGCCATCTGCGAATTTATCGTGTATAAATGCTCAAACTAATGTAGAATCTCTCCATAAACAAGAACGCTATTTTTGTAAGTACCTATATAGGTAAAATAAAGCAATATGGAATCTGTCTTTTATCCAATAAAATTACTAGCGATACATTGCCATTGATAACTAAACTACGAGTGGAGGCAAATCATTTTAGTAGTATCAAACTACGAATAAATTGTCAAACAGACGTTGTTCTGCCCGAACTAGATTACAGTGCCACCTACTGGCTCCAATTTATCCATATTTTCTCACCGTTTAAACAATCCATGGATTTCCACAAATAAGTATTTCAAAACTAAAATTATCCAAATCGGTCTTGCCGTTCTAGAGCCTTAGTGAGACTAACGAACGGCAATACATTTTATTTTTAAATGAGTCATTTGGTATGCATTGCGAATATCCTAACATTTCCCTAAGCGACATCTAATATGCTTTTCCTACTGCCTTAATTTAAAGACCGCAACCTTGTCTATCGTGGCGCATGCTTAGAATTTACGAACAGTTCCTGTCTTAGAGGAAACGCTTCTCTTTCCGCAGAAACTGAAGTCATCCTTCAAGCCATCGCGACATTGGGGGCCACGGGACCCCATTACTCACTACTACTGGTTGGCCCGGCGGGATGAGGTCGAGAGAGGGAACGCCGTCTCAAGAACTAGGTACCAAAGAAGACAGTTGGGACAGCTATCAGGCAGACCGAGTTTTCTTAACTTTAACATTGTAACCCAAGATAAGCACGAGGGTAGTGTACCCACAGAAAAGAGACGTTCAAACTCTGATGATAGGCTGTACACCGCTCACAGAAAGACGAACTTTAAAGAAAATGTAGCTGACAGCAGGCAGAGAGCCAAATCTTTAGATTGGACGTTCCCAAACGTGAAGGTTGCCGGTGTGACGGTGTTCAAGAGTTCAAATAGCAGTAGCTTCACATTAGAATCGTTGCCGCCTGGAGAAAGTAACGATATCGTAGAAGATAAGAGTATTATACAAAAGTTCTAGATTTTATTCTCAATTCAATTGAGTATCGACGATTTAATACGTCAATGGTATAAAAAATGTGCCTTTTTTAAGTAAGTCTTTATTTCTTACTTACATACGGGTAGGACTAAAAGTTAAAGTTTTTATCGTGGATTTTACCACAGCGCAGTGACCCTGCGCAACCACTTAACTTCAACTTCAGAGAGGTACCGTTATATCGTCGCATTTGTAGTAGGGTATTATAGTGAAAAATATACGGTAGCGTCTCTGGCAATATTTTTTAAAGAAAACCCTATTGCGGTCTTCTCAGGTATTTATTTTATTTTATTTATTTAAGGACAACCAACAAAGCATACACCAATAGTTCATACAAAAGATACAATACATATACGCGATTATGTGGTGTAGCCTCAATTATAGGCTGCCACGGCATGCATTAAGGTTATAGGAAAGTACTGTCGCTTTAATAAGCAGATTTATAATGAGTTTATATAACAATGATTAACTATAACAATGATGAATATAACAATGATAATGGTAATGGATACAATAATAACATTTATTTGTAGGAGAATTCTTTGTGCAAGATGGATTTAACTCTGTGCAGGGTGTAAGACATATCAATATCTACACCAGGTGTACTTGCCAGGCGATTATATTGAACCTGCATCCTGTTAATAGCAGAGAAATGTCCCAGATTCGTTTTAAAGCCTTTGGCGGACAGCAACCGATACCTTGATAAACGAGGGGATTTGTAAGGCACACTTACTTTTATTTGCGCAAGCAAATGCGCACAATCAATATAATTGTTGAATATTTTATATAAGAATAGGTTATCTAAGATCATGCGACGGTTATCTAAGCTCGTAATTTTAAAATGTTTTAAACGGGAATTGTAATTAGTTAGTTTTTTTACCATGTTGCATTGATAAGACAAATGCCAAACGAATCTCTTTTGCACTGATTCCAAACGACGCTTGTGGATCGTGTAGAAGGGAGTCCAAATAATGCTGCAATATTCCAACCCAGACCGTACAAGTGAGTTAAAGACTGCAGTTTTACTAGATGCGCATTTGAATTCCCTGGTATTACGCAGGATGAAACCTAATAGTCTGAAACCCTTTGTGACTATTTTGTCAACGTGAGTGTTGAACCGCAGTTTGTTGTCAATATGAACACCAAGATCCCGAATTACATCCGTCACATCGATAGTTTGGTCATTAATTCTGTAGCTACGGTAATAAGGTCCTTTCTTCCTGGAAAAATGTACGTGGCTACACTTACTAGCATTAAGAAGCATGTTATTGTCAAGACACCATTCGGAGAAGCGATCGAGGTCCTCCTGGAGTCTATAGGGATCATGGTCATCTTCTATTCTTTTTATAATTTTAAGATCGTCCGCGTATAAATATATATTTGAGTGAATAAAACAGGAAGCCACGTCGTTTATGAATATATTAAAGAACAGGGGGCCTAAGTGAGAGCCCTGGGGCACGCCTGACGGTGTCGGAAATGACTTAGACGAATAGCCGTTGACCACAACCCTGGATGAGCGATTGACAAGGTAAGACTCACACCACTGCAACAAATTCCCCCCAACGCCGTAGGCAGATAATTTGTTAATTAATATGTTGTGGTCCACCCTGTCGAATGCCTTGCTGTAATCAGTGTAAATTACATCTACAGAGGATCCACAGTCCAAAGCATCCACTACATCTGATATAAAGCACGCAAGATTGGTACCAGTCGAACGTCCTTTCATAAACCCATGTTGTTCCGGCATCAATATATGTTTCACATATATTGATGCCGGAACAACATGGGTCGCAACCACTTAACTTCAACTTCAGAGAGGTACCGTTATATCGTCGCATTTGTAGTAGGGTATTATAGTGAAAAATATACGGTAGCGTCTCTGGCAATATTTTTTAAAGAAAACCCTATTGCGGTCTTCTCAGGTATACTCGGGTACACAAGCTATACACCATACGTGCCGTTAACCAGTATAAGTTGACCCCAAAATGTATGGGATTTCCATACGTTAAGAGGTCAGCTGGTATAAAACCTTGTTTTGTACAAAAAACATACCGAGACGCTAGCGTTTATCGTTTGCTAAATTAGTAATAAGTCGGGCTAGGTCTTTATGAATTAATTTATATTAGATTTTAATGTGTTCCTGTCTTTTTTATTCAGTTATTAGTACCTAGTTAAATGCAAGGAATGCTATGTCCATGTCCAATGATATTATTGTCCTATAAATATAATTACCATGACGTTTTATGTGACACGAATGTTGAGTCGCTGTGTTTTTTTTTCCCTTAATGTAACATTCGAGCCATCTATACAAAGGCGAAGCGAGGTACCGGCAGGGGGGGGGGGGGGGCAAGCTCCCCCCCCCCTCTAGAAGATGCAGGAATGCTCACAAATCATAAAGTAAGTAATATTACGTAGGTAGCCTATTAATAAACAAAAACAAAGTTGATTATTGACACGCGAATAAGATTATAAGATTAGCTTTTTTATGGGCGAAACTATACAAGGTCAGTTTTAGTATATGAGAAACACGAGACACGTGCCTAGTATTTTGAGGTAAATAATCTATGTACAAAATTGTATAACTGTATCTTGAACAATGTCAAAGTTATAAGCTTGTTATGTTATCTGGTTGTCGGTCGCATCAATCTGTGGCATCGACTTCGGGCGACTGAATGGGTTGTTTTTCCTTTAGATATCCTGTGCCCCGCCCACTGTGCGCCCGCGCCTAGTGCCGCTATGACCGGGAGTGACCTGTGTTGTGCGCGTATGATTGTGGATAGGTACTTAAAATTTTTGGAACAAAATATGCCATGCTGTAAAAATTTTTGGAATCTATTCAGTTACTTATTCTGAACACACTATATTCTGGTTTCGCATAATATACTAAAAATAATGTTGTAGGATATAAATATATATTCTTGGTTTGTCTACGTCTGCCTTAACAAAATCCGCTACTGAGAATTTCATAGAAAAACTCAATAAGTAACACTGCTCGGCCTGGGAATCGAACCCAAGATCTGTAGCGTAGCAATCGCGATAAGGACCACTAGACTAATGGGTCAATCAGAACCAAATATGAAATAATATTACATAGGTAGGTACTTACAATTTCATTTTAATACAAACCCGAATTGTATAGAATTTCTATAGAAGAATATCTATACTCCATTTGGTTAGGTACTTAACTAAAGGTAAACAATAAAAATGGCGGCGTTCAGAGCCGTTCAACCTTTTATTACAATGGTATCATATGAATTGGGAGTGAAATTAATAAGAACACAACCAACAATCAATAAAAACAACGAACAAACAGAACAATAACTAATTAACACAATTTGCGGCAAAAGAAACACAAAAACGGACGAAAGTAAAGTAAATACAAACTGTTACGTATGGCCTCTGGTTACCCGACTAAGTATAATATCGTTTAATTATTTCGCTCCGCTTCCTCGCAGTACTACTTCTCAATTTTTTCGAGTTATCTAAAGTCTACTACGCCGAAAAATGTTTTGAATATCTGTATTTTTAGATTCGTTTTAGTAGGCACATTGCAATACTTTTTGACATAATTATAAATTTTGATTTAGTTAATTGTTTGCAAGCTTAAGAATAATAGTAAGTATTTAATATTAAGCAAAGTAGTAAGATATGCTAGTATAAAAGGAGAATGTGATTTTGAGTTATTGAATAATTTATTTTGGTGACGTTTTATTTTGAAATGAAAAATGGCCCTATAAAAGAACCTTTTTTATGATTTGTTTACCTTTAGTTAAGTACCTAACCAAATGGAGTATAGAGAATTTTTATAAGTAGGTACGGAGGGGAGCGCACAACAGCTGAGCTGATGATGTCATGCACACCTGCTTTAAGCTCCCCCTGCTCTTTAATAATGGTCCCTATTGTCGAGCGCCTATAATGCAGTAGCTAGCACGTTCACGGAACGCGTTACCTTATCAATGCATATATACTTACAATACTTAATCCATATTATACTAGCCTTCTTCCCGCCGCTTCGGCCGCGTGGACTAGGTTTACGTTTCTTTTCATTTTACTGGTCAATATAGTCTATGTCACTCAGGAATAATGTAACTATCCATTGGTGAAAGATTAAAAAAAAAAGGTTTAGTAGATCCAGAGATTAGCCCCCACTCACAAACTTTACGTCTTATTAGTATCGACTAGCTGACCTAACAGACGCTGTCTTGTTTTAGCTATGAATATCCTATTCGAACTGAAGTACCTAAATATTAATAAAAACGCGCGAAGTTAAAATAATTGATAAGTTTCATAATATTGCCTAACGAGGCAATATTATGAAACACGATTCACGCACGATTGGGACCACTAGACCACCGGGTCTAGTGGTCCCAATCGTGATTGCTACGCTAGAGGTCTTGGGTTCGATACCCAGGTCGAGCAAAGTGTTATTGGGTTTTTCTATGAAATTCTCAGTAGCAGCTCGGAGTCTGGATTTGTGCCCGGTGAATGGCAATAGGCTCGCCCCCTATTACCTACATGGGACCTAAACATACCGGCGAACTGTGGCTGTACATTAAGTACACCTCTGCCTAACCCTTCGGGGAATACAGGCGTGAAGGTATGTTTCATAATATTTTTCAACTATCTATGTGCGCATTCTTTTTTTCTCTCCGTAAGAATTTAAAAAAAGGATGTATGTTATCGGCAAAATAGTTCTGAAATATTTATATAAGTATATAGATACTTATAAGACTTATAATAAGTATAACTACTTATGAGATAAATGTATTGAGTATTGAGATTTACAATTGCGACAAAAACGTTGGTCCAGAATAGATTTGATTGATTTTTTTGGCAAGTTTGGTTTTAAGTCGGTACGTGTCCAATATTACCCTGCCGGTTTCATGGTCCCGTTTATCCTTCGTCATTTAGACATGAGTGCTTATATAAATTATTATGAGAAAGAGTGGAAATGTACACAGGTGTTCTGTGATCATAATTTTATGATCGAAGGTATAGGTATTCGTAAGCGCAAATAAATACTTTTTACCATTGAGCATTGACCATTAATTACTTAAAAATATTTAGTTAGTTTTATAGTACGTAGTACGTAGTAGTTGCCAGTACATCAGGTTTTACAAAATTGTTAAATTTCGCCAAATGTTTATAAACACTAAAACGTTGACTAATGAGTTCAAATGAGGCCCAATTCCTCCCTCCATCCCTTCCTTCTCCTTTTCTCCTTTCCCTCCCTTTCCCTTAATAGGCTCGGCAACGCATCTGCAACTCCTTTGGTTTTGCAGAAGTCCATGGGCGGCGATGACTACTTACCATCAGGTAGCTCGCCTGCTCGTTTGCCGAGTTATACCATAAAAAAATAAATAAAAAAAAAAGTCATTTTTTGGTAACCTGATGTGCCGGCAACCGGACATAAAGCAGGCGACGTTGTTACACGTGACATACCATCGACCTTCACAAAGAAACATTTCTCATTAATTCTACTCCTTTGTTGGTGAATCTCTCCATAAATTATGCTCCTCACGCCTTCGACGCGTCATTGCGACCGTGTACTGCGCAAGAGTACGCAGGGCACGTCGACTCACGTCGCTAATGACATCTTGTGTTGGTTGAGTGATCGCTTCACCGATCACGAAGCGATACTACAACATTTTGGCTACTGGAACATAACATAACATACCATCACGACTGTATTCTCCGCCTGTATTCAACAGATATCAAAATCATAAAACACGGCGCCGGCGTATGCAGTGCAGAACGGAGAAGTCGGCAAACGAAACATTAGATTACAATCGAATTAAGGCTTTATTAATATGTCTAGGGATTCCTAACAAGTACTAGATTATTATTTTATGTTTAATCAATGTTCACGACTTCAATATCACCTTGTATAATAAAAAATATTGCAGGTCACATTTTACACCTTTAGTGCACGGATCTTAAGCACTTAATTAAACTTAAACTTAACTTAACTTAAACTCTTAGCGCACACAAAAGCACTTAATAGATAATCGACTTCCCATCAAATCAAACAAATCCTCTTGTTTGTATGTGTGCGATGACTTATATTTACCTTCAAGTGGCTCGTCTTGCCGAAATAAACGCAATTGATATAATAAGATGTCTTGCGTGCGCACGTGCTTACTGCTCTCGCTTCTAGTTAACCACGTTAATATGCGCGCATTTAAACGCGCGTAGGCTTTATCCGTCATTTATAACTCAGAACCGTTGTTGTCGACATAGTTTCCTTACCCACATTTAAGTTTTATTAATATATTTTGTAACTTTTTTACGGTTGTGTTTGGTCAATGCAAAAATTGGCCAAGAGTTCTTGCTTCCGATTGTAGATGCAACAGGGCAGGAACCAGGTGCAGGAACAGGGCAGGATAAAGCGGTCAGGGGCGAGGTAGTTGGGCAAGTTCGTCCACCCATCAACATGTGAAGGGAGCGAAAATGTGAGCGATGATGGCCCAGTGGCAACGGCCGACATTTACGAATTGGGTCGTAAGTTCGAACCCAGATACTTGTGGGCTTTAAAAGTTGTGTACTTAGTTTTGTGTAAATTATTTCATCACCACTGCTCTCAAAACGGTGAAGGAATTCCTCGTGAGGAAACCGGCACGTCCTAGAACTAAAAATTCGAAAACATGTGACATCTACCAACCCGCACTGGACCCGCGTGGTGGATTACTGCCCACTCCCTCTCACCGAGAGCAGGCCTGTGTCCCAGCAGTGGGAATATTATAGGCCGATTATGCTTATGTCCACCCATCAACATAAAGCGGAGGACTGTTCGAACTTCCCGATCCACAAGAGTTAAACGCAGCAACACCGACCGCCGTCCTATCGTATCAGTGCCGGACATCAACGGCTCTAACATTAGGAACCGATAGATAATCCTAATAACACCATGCTTGACCTGGGGATCGATACCAGGACCTCTAGAGTAGCAGTCGCGCTTAAGACCACTAGACTAATGAGGCAGTCACCTTGTAAACTTGATATAAAATGTCTTTTCTTTACCAAGGATTAAATTAACATACTTAGTTCAGTTCAGTCAAGGATTAAATTAACATACTTAGTTCAGTAAATTTTTTACTATTTTTGTACAATTACGCGTACAAATATGTGGATATAGTATTCGCAATTATTTCTTTTTTTAAAGTTTTACCCAGTATACCTATCTACAACATGTTATACACTTTAATTCAATTAATGTACACTTACTTTACAACACCTACCTGAGTGATACATCGATAAATGTATATACACACACAGTGAAAATAATCAAACTGACGACCGGAATAATTAACCTCAAATGTTTAATGGTTTTATGTATCGAACTCCATTGGGGTAATCGAGTTAATTTAGGCCACAGGTGATTTCGAATTCAAATAATCTTGAATTGTTTTTTTTTTATAGTGGCAGGGTATATCGGACTCGTCATCAACCCATCACATTGTCCCACTGCTGGGAACGGGTCTCCTCTCAGAACGAGAGGGATTAGGCTATAGTCCACCACGCTAGCCTACTGCGGGTTGTCAGACTTCACATGCTGTCAAGTAAATCTCTCAGGTATGCAGGTTGCCTCACGATGTTTTCCTTCACCGTTTAAGCGCGTGATAATTAATTATTAATACGCACATGACTTCGAAAAGACAGAGGTGCGTGCCCTGGATTCGAACTCGAGACCTTTGACTTGGCAGTCCAATGGTCATATCACAAGGCTATCACTGCACTTCGGACTCGTACCGACTAAAAACCACAAAACCTGAACCTGAAACCGTGACGTCACGACCATGACGAGTCTAGTGGTCCTCAGCGCGACTCCTACACTAGAGGTCTTGGGTTGGATTCACGGGAACCAAGGTGTTCATCTATACAATTCTCAGTAGTAACTTGGAGTTTGGATTTCTGCGTCCCCTATAAATTATCGCGATTTTTTGTCCGTATCAATTATTGTCGGGGTGGTAAGCACAAACTGTTTGCCGTGCCTCCATATCGTACTGTTGCACGTGCTAAGTCGCCAACGCCTCGCACCGTGGTCGCGCTTAATGATCTCTTGGATTCTAATCCAACAGATGATTTTTTTGCGGATAGATGGTCGAAGATCGAAGGTCGAGATATTATTATGTCAGAAGTACTGTGAGAGGGATTTATGAAAGTGTTGTTAACCTTTTGTTCATGTCGTATAGTTTATATATATATATTAGTTACTGTAATTGGTTACACAACCGTTGTAATTAATTTAATATATAAATAAATAAATTAGACCCAATCATACATACCGGTGAACTGTGCGTGTCCACCTCTGCCTAATCCTTCGGCAAAAGCAGGCGCTATGGTATGTAATTCTTCAGATAGATAAAGAATGTATTATTCAACATCCTTATTAACATTTACAGGAAAATCTATGTGAAAATCTTAGTTAGTTCTTGTTCGGTTTGTGTCGTTGACGTCTGAGCGACGATCGCTCACTCGTGGAAATAGTACCTTCCTACTTACGCAATTGTACCGATAACAAGAATGTGATAAATTATTACGAGACAAAAGTTATGGTGATCATTTTGATGTTCGTCTACACGTTTTCTTGAAGTGAATTATCGAAGTAAACACACTACTTAATATCTATAAAATAATTATTTATTGGTCAACGTGCAACCAAACACGGGGATCACGTGACCAAAGTCGTCGCGTGCGCAAGAATATAATTTCATTTAGGTACATTTTCTTTTAAAATGATTACTATGTACTTTTATAGCTCTAACGACGAAGTATAGATTAGATTATAAAAACTTAATAGTATATCAATATTGATATCTAATATTATTATGGAAACAGTGATAATGATAATGATTTATTTTGGTCATGTGAAATTTCTGTAGTATAGTTAACTGATTAAACAATTTGATTTTATAAAAGTAAATCAATACTCCGAGCTGCTACTGAGAATTTAATAGAAAAAACCCAAGTAAAAATTTGCTCGAAATCGAACCCAGGACCCCTAGCGTAGCAGGCCCGCTTACGACTACTTAACTAATGCGGCAGATATAGTTTGTCGTGTCCACATATGTACAGCTAGTCTTCTATAAGTAACAGATCGATATATCTGTCAGTCTATATTTAAGAACTGTATTTTTACCTATGATTTGATTTGATTTGATATCTAAACATTATAAGTAGGTAGATAGAGAAAAACAAATATAGGGGGTCTTTGTTGGAGCAACAAAAACCTATATCATTTTTTTAGAACTGTCTATCTTAGTCTGTTTGTATGTTTGTGCACGAAGCACAGA
Organism: Subacronicta megacephala; assembly: GCA_958496365.1. NCBI lineage: Eukaryota > Metazoa > Arthropoda > Insecta > Lepidoptera > Noctuidae > Subacronicta > Subacronicta megacephala. Next base: position 15,884,473 of record OY292513.1, read on the forward strand.
AAAAATCACGAAATTGGATGAGGTATTCACAGTAGGTAGTATTGCTGGGAGCTAATTTAAAATCTGATGCATGTTTCATATTGTAGCCGAGTGAAGTTAATCCTTTTGGGGCGTGGGTGAAACCGCGTGTAATTGCTAGTTGTTGATAAAATTGATCGAACAAACGAACATTTAATATAACATACCATCACGCATGTTGTCTCTCAATAGGCAGAGATGTACCTACTGTACAACCGCACTTCGCCATGTAATAGGGGCGAGCCTATTGCCATTAACCGGGCAGAAATTCTGACTCCAAGCTGCTACTGATCATTTCATAGAAAAATCTCAATAACACTTTGCTCGACCTAGGTATCGAACCCAGTATAGTGGTCACTAGCTACCGTGCACAGTCGGATTCAGGTGAGACCCCTTTACAGTCTCCCCAGGGATGTGCCCTAACAGGCTTCGTACAGGGGGGGGTTCTGGGGCGGTCTATTAAGAGGACACAGTGCCCCCCTCTATGTGCTGACGGTGGCAACCGGGGTCGTTTTAGTGAGTAAAAATCCCACACTGTCCGGGCTGATCCCCAAGGATCAGTCGCCTTTTGAGGGTTTCCCCACGTAAAAAAAAAAAGGTATCGAACCCAGTACCTCTAGAGATACTGGGTTCGTAGCAGTCGCGCTTGGGACCACAAGACTAACGAGGCAGTCATAATCTGAGTACTAGCTATTCCTAAAATTGACACGAACATTAAGATGCAATAAGTAATTACAGAATAGGGTAATTAAAAGCGGATCTGTATTTTCCTTCCTTCTCGCGAATGGTTAAGGGGATTTTTGTTGAAAGTACCTATCTCTGCAGTCCTCCTCATTTAAATCTCACTGGGTCAACGACATTTAAATTATTTAATCACTGCGGATATGAAAATGAGCACGTAGACATGTACAATTTAATTTTTGTGTCTTGTCAACCCAATAACAGGGTTAATACCTATTTGATCGAGAAATCATTACGTAATTTGATCTGTAAGTAGCAAGATTTTCCACAGAATAAGTTCAATTTTGTGCAATGTAAGAATTTCTTGACGATGACCTGTGATGACTGCAAAACCGCACTAGGCAGTTGTGGTAGGCTATGGCCTACCCCTTCTCGTACTGAGAGGGAATCCGGCCCCAAAGTGGGACAGTAAATTAATTAATGATATAGGTATTTTTTTATGTAATAAGGTTAGTTTTTTCTTTTCTTTTTGCATGAATTTAGTTCCTAAGGTTTAAACTGTATTTAAAAAATACTGTAAAAATTAAATAAAGTGTGAAATAAAATAAACATAGAGACAGCGACAATCTCTAAAATATGATATTCGTTGGTTGTTTTTTCTTTCTTTAGACATTTTCTTTCTTTAGAAATTAAAATAGGACCAAGCTTGAGAAAGGTACATAGAAGCTATCAGAAAACCAAATAATTAACAATGTCGGAAAATTCTGTAAATAGTTATGCTTGCAAATATCTATAAAAGGTCTATTTTCGTCGGTTAAAAAATAATAGATACGCTAGCGTCGATCACTAATTAAATTCCCGGTACCTATACTCGCATTGATAACCTCATGAATTAATAAACCACTCTCCGAGCTGATGAAAAGTCAATTAAATTTAATGCCTTACAGTATTATACTCATCATGACATAATAATATGATAATAACGATGATGATGATGCAATACCTAGGATAATTAAATGTTTAGGTACATAAACATATTAAAATAGAAGTAGGTAAGCTTTTCCGCACTAAGGTGACTAAAAACCAAGAAATACCCAATATAACCGTTACATCTTGGATGATTTATAAGTAATTAACAATAATATTCGCAGAGGGTAAATCCCACTAGCATTGCTGCGTAACTCGATAAACATCTCCGAGGGTCGAGATTCTTGCCCCTCCTCGCGAGCATCTGTTAGTAAACCCGCTTGACAAGCCGTAAGGGCGTTACGGACGCTGCGCCCGCGCAGGCTCCACTTAAGTCGAGCCGACATTCAACTCTCAAGTCGCGTGCGAAGCGGATCGCTGGGCGGTGACGGTCGCGCGCTGTAACAAGTTTACGAATTACGACTAGTAGACAGTTCAAGTGGGCAGTCTAGGGTTGAAGTAGACTGTAGTGATGTCGAAGGATAATCCTCGCCTGAGCCGGTTGGGCGTGCTGGCACCGGCTGCGCTCTCCGCGTGCATGGACGCCTCGGTGCTGGCCGTGCCCGCCGCAGGAGCCATCGTGTCCACAGTCCTCAAGGAACTCAGCAAGGCTTTCATGCTGAAAAAGTGAGTTATATATATCAATATTTATTTGTAACCAGTGTATGCTTGTATATGTTTTAAATTTCAGCAGTGTTTTTAATTGGGCTTCTCAAATATTACATAAATAATTTAGGTATTTTTAAGAATCTTTTATTTACTAACCCACTATGGATGTAATTTGTCCGAAATAAAGATTTTATTTATTATTATTGTTTGCTTGCGAACTTTAACAAGTTTTATTATAAACTTCTATTTCTTTCTTCAAGTCTTATTTGTACTATTTATAAATAATAATTTTATATATGCATTGCATGATAACGCTATTATCATGTAACGATTTAAGAATAAATAAAAATTTGGGTAATGAATGTTTATTCCAATCTGTTGCAATTCCTAGTTAAAATAATTACTAGTGATTACGCAAAATATATAAATTATGAGCTTACCCTCTAAATTTTATGCGTAAAAGTATTTATTTATTTATTAAACTGCATCGCATACCTACGTTAAAGGTCTTGGATTTTTATTGATATTCTATTCTATTATTGATATTGGAAGAGTCATGGTAATTATTTATGTTTATTTATGTCGCGATTCCGATACATATAAGTATAAAAATATGCTGTTGATTTATATTGTTTGCATAACATACAATACCATCACGCCTCTATTCCCCGAAGGGATAGGCACAGTAGTACTGAATATAAGTCATCTACACTTCGTCGTTATGTTTAGGTCCTATGTAATGGGAGGAGCCTATTGCCACTAACCGGGCACAAATCCAGACTCCAAGATACTACTGACAATTGATTTCAGTAATTTTTTTTTTGAAGTGAAAGTAACTTCGGTCAAGTGTCGAACTTGCTTCTTCTGATTCCCCTAATATCCAAACTTTCGCGCACAACATTTCATTTTTTTTTGTCTTAAACTATGTGTTTACATCATCCATAACGAATAGAAAAAGCTTAAAAGCTTATCAGTGTAATATAACTTACATGATAAAGACTTATAAATTATGAAAAGTGCTGGCGAATTCTCGTTTCATTAAACGGCGTTCAAAAAAGGTAAAAGAGTGTAGTGAAGTCACTCATCTCTTAGTCATCGCCCATTCCTGGATGCACGCTCCCCATAAGGACTCTGCAAGATAAGATGTTAAATACCGATACCTAACAATGTTTGATTCATTTTCTTGCTAATCTTTATAGACCGGACATAAGTACAAATCAGTTAACAGAACGGCGATACCTATCTACATATTTCTTATCATTACGATTGTAAACATGTATTAATACGGCAATAAATCGATTGAGTTATCGATAGATTATGTATCGATACCCAATTCTTCGAAATTCGAAGGTTGAGCAATACTGTTTGATGATTCCGAAGTAAGCGAGCATGGTTGAAGATAGCAATGATCCTTCTTTTTCTATTGGCCCCACGTATTTCTTTTTTTATTGACCAGTAAGGGTAGGTACTAGTAGCTATTGCTTGTGGGTTTTGTCGCAACAGAAACGAGTTTAGGTATTATCTTATTCTAGTGTCAAGATAAGAACATGCATCTGCTTTTAAGTTAGCAATGCTAAGGGCTTGGAACGATGCGTGTACAAATATGCAGACAGACAAACGAAATTATTATCTTATGTTATCCATAAATGCGATCTCTTACAGACAACCTTTGGATGGATAGAATGAGGAATGGATGGAGGGTATGAGTCCTTTGCCCTGCAGCTGTGGGGTTGGTCCCACTGCAGGGCATAAAGCTGCAAGCTGTTAAAAAATATCAACTATTCCAAAAATATAAAACTGTTAAAAAAATATCTGTTTATAACCGGTCTAAATTTCAGCCCCTTCCTTATTGAAGTCGGGTAAAAATCATATAATTTGCAACATCTAACATACCATCACACCTGTTCTCCTGAAGGATAGGCAGAGGTGTACTTAATGTACCTACACGCACACTTCGCCGGTATGTTTAGGTCCTATGTTAGGGGGCGAGCCTATTGCCATTCACCGGGCACAAATCCAAACTCCGAGCTGCTACTGGGAATTTCATAGAAAAACCCAATAACACTTTGCTCGATTTGGGGTTCGAACCCAGAACCTCTAGCGTTAATCATTCTAGAGTTCATCATTAACCGATTTACTGACCCTTTATGAATGAAAGGGTTAAAGTTATAGCCCATCACGCAGCAACAGTCAACATCTAAAAGTACGCAAATTTCGTTGGAATTCTCAAGACGTAGTGACCAGGTGTACAGAGTCACATAATTAGCTCAAGGAATGGAGATCGTAATTAATATGTAGCATGGGAACTATATATGGTAATTATGACATAATTTCTGAGAACAAACGCGCTGGTCATGCGTAACAAACTGCGTATTTGGTCGTATTTATTGTGATTTCTCTAGCCTTCATTTTAACAAACAAGAATAAGAACATTTATTTGTGAAACATAGGTATTTACATAAAGGTATTAGGTTTTTAGACATAATTTTTCCATGTATAGGTAGCTAGCCTAAACTGATCTATCCTATCGGGTTTAGGATAAATTAGTTTGGACTAGGCTCTTCAAGTTATCCTATCGTGTAAAGGAAGAACTAGTTTAGCCTAGGCAAAACTAGTTTTTCCTGAAATCGGTTTCGGCCGGTAACTATACATAGGAAGGGACGCCCTAGAAAGAAATACCACGACTTTATTGGTGAGATCCTTCAGAAAAGTCAGATGCGTAATACCTTATGTGTATGACAAGATGTATGAATGTGGACGAAGCAAAAGAAGTTAGCAAGAATCGTAGTAGGTAATTGGCGTTCTGTAGTTTCTGTCTACCCTACTGCCTAACTGGGAAAAAGACGTGACTATATACTTTGTACTGTATGTATATATACATATTAAAACAAAGTCTGTTTGTCGTGTCTGCTCGTGATAAACTCAAAAACTACAGAATTTACATGCAGTTTCCACTAATAGACAGAGAGGTTCATGAGGAAGACTTAGGTGTATAATTTGTTAAGGTCTTGTGTAAATTGGTTGAAATATTCCATGAGACCGGCGAACCACTAGTTTAAAATATAATGATGAGATGTAAATAGATGGGGCCGCGCCGGCATTTCCTATCCAACCTCTGAGAAGAAACGCCGAAATGTAACATTACTCACCATCACGCATATAATCCGGTAGGCAGAGGTGTATTAATGTACACCTACAATTAGCCGGCATATAAAGGTCCCAAGTATTTTATAGACAAATCAGCTCAGCTCGATCTGAGAGTCGTACCTAGAACCTAAATATATAAGGGGAACTGTAGGTGCATATCTACACGAATAAACCCGTACTTACCCTTCGGGAATATATTTATGCGTATGGTGATGGTATGTTTATGTTTCTATCAGTTGATTTGTCTAAAGGGGCTATAAAGGTTGATATAGACATATTATATACTAATGAAAAAAAACCGGTACACTTTAAAACATGTTAAATTTTGTCACGTGTCATTCTGAAGGCTAAAACTCGCATGATAGCGATTGATAATAATTGTAATCGTAACTCATATTAAAAATGCGAATGTGAGTTTGTTTGTTACGTTTTAACGCGTAAAGTACTGATCGGATTTTAATACAGGGATAGATCCTTAAAATCAGTCCTGGAAAATCTTGGAGCCTGTTACTAGTTAAGTATTTCGTCTTGTATAAAACTAAAAAAAAACTAGATAGGTACATAGAGCGAAGCCGCGGGTAAAAGTTAGTAATAGATGAAATAACCAAAGCTTCTTTTTTATTGTTGACTTGAACGATGAAGATGAAAAGTAGTCTTACCTTCTGGAAAGCACAAACAGGACCTTGTTAAATTTTGTTGCTATGAAATTCCAGTAATTACCCTTTTCGGCTCTAGTTCTCTTATATACCACGGATTATAGATAAACTATTTATCGCTCGTCATAGCCAGGCAGAACAGTAGGTAACTTCTTCAATAAATGCTGGGCACGGATCTTCTCTCGGAGCGAGAGAGATTAGGCTATTGTTAGCGATGCTAGTCTATGGCTGGTTGGCAGTTGATAATACTCATACCAAATTATATTTAACAAAATACGGTTTCTAAAGAAGCATAATATGGATAAGCCTTTACTTTATTTCCTATTCATTGTGTACCAATGAAAATTGTTCAAGGTATTACGAAGTAATAATTAACTTAAGCCTTTAAGGACACATCATAAAAAGGCTAAAAATGGCCACGTTGTAGGTATAATTCCTATGAAATTCATTTATACTTCCAATATGTTGCAGATCCTAAGTAATTATCTAATGTGAATCATATTATGATTCATTATTCTGATTCAGATCAGATCAAATTGACAAGGAATATACAAGGTAATATGCATACTTATCTCAGATCAAATAAAAAGTTAAGATGGAACTTTGCGAACAAAGAAGTGAGGCCGGGGAAAACTACGCCTTGCCGTGTACATTGCAGGCACACACATATAAGATAAGGCGTAATTTCGGTATTGTTACCTATACCGTGTAAAATTGTGTTTGTACACGGCAAGGCGTAGTTTTAGCCGCCCTCACTTCTTTGTTCACAAAGTTCCATCTTAACTTTTTATTTGATCTGAGATACTTATGAGCTTAATTTTTTTTTGTAAATTTGACATGAAACCCGTGCCTAGTGTTGGGACGGTTAACCTTTCTGTGCTTTCTATATTGTGTCCTTGTCCTTGTCATTTATCCTTTATACAAATAATAATAATGAAAAAATAACTTGTATCGGTCTGTATGATACATAAATTTGATTCTGAAGGCCGCTAGGGCGCTAATGCGACGATGCGGCGCCGCCCGTCGTATGCGCCGGCGCCGACTACAAACTTCCATAATAATCCATACGACACTGATGACCGTGCCTACACACGGTGAATCAACTGTAGTTGTTCACGGCTTAAAACGTATGTGTAAGTGGCCCTAAGAACGACTCACGAGCCCGAAAAGTCTGAATACCAACAAACCCTTGGATTATCATTCAGAATTGCCCAGAAATACAACTAAGTACATTTCTGAGCAATTAAAAAGAGACTATTATTATACAATAAAGGGTTGTAACTATTGTTGTAAGGAACACCATTAGTTTAGTCGGATTACAATTAGAGTGTTTTTAGTTCGACTGATCGTTAAGACGTAATTTCATTTTTTTTTTAACTAGGTATACCTAATCCATATTTTTTTGTAAAAAAACATGTGTTATATTAGTCAGGTGGGACGCAAACTAACGTAACACGACGTAAGCTTTTTATTTTAAAAAAAAACTCAAATTCTGCAGATCCTGGTAAGGATCATGGGATAAACATAATAAAATATTGTATTGTCATCGATCCTTGATAAGTTTACCAAATCTCAAATAAATCCAATGATTTGACGTGCTAAAAATTGTTGAAATATTCCATTACATAAATCAGGTAAAGCGTTAAAAAATAATTGAGGCGATACTATAACGTTTTAGGCTGTGTGAGAGAGATAGCGCTATTTCATGAGTACAGTGGCACGCTTCTCTCTCAATCGCTATACTCGTGGTACGGGCTCAGGTAAATAATAATATATTTCCCATTCAGTCTCTATGCTTTAATTAATTGGTTAATTCAATTGATATGTTGTTTATGCATTGGAATTTATTAATTTTATACATTTATGGTGTAGGTAAAGTCGTAACTAATCTATATCGGTAATAATTATAATGAGGGTATATTGGATAAGATATAATTATATAAATATTTATGTTAATAAAGATACCTAGGTACTTATATTATTAAGGCAAAAGAGACAATGTCTGTCCGTTTGTTTAAGTTTTCTTTTTTATTTGGTATATGAGTGAAACCACGGGATTTAGGAAGTTGCAAACATACCATCACGCCTGTATTCCCGGTATGTTTAGTCCCATGCAATAGGGGGCGAGCATATTGCCATTAACCGGGCACAAAGTGCTGCTACTGAGGATTTCATAGAAAAACCAAATAACACTTTTCTCGACCTGGGGATAGAACCCAGGACCTCCAGCGTAGCAATCGCGCTTAGGACTGCTAGACTAATGAGGCAGTGACGTATGTACATAAATCTAAAAAAATACCTAAGTATGTAAATCTATTAGATAGGTGAACCTACCAGGTTTTTGAAATAAATGTCCAGAATATTGTATATAGTGTCATATAGCGTCACTTGAATAAACTGTTACGATTTATCGTAAAAACGTGATATTTTCCTATGTGAACATAATTTACATATACACATATATCAATCAAAATATAAATATATATTAGTATTATTTAGTATCATAAATAGTTACACTAATTACCTAAGTACTTAAAACACTAACAACCAGTCTAGAAACGTGAAAATTGCACATGGATTTTATAAATAACTTATATAAGTGGTCGCTTGGAGAATTTGGAATGGTACCTACTAGGAATTAGAAGTAAGTAGGAAATAATGTTTAATTATGTTTATTTTACTTTTGATCATTCATAAATGCCGCCGGAGCTGTTCTTCACGTATAAATATTATGAACAACAAAAAACAATAACACTAGTATAAAAACAAATTATTTTTTATTAGTCAGAACCGTATCAAAACAGAGTCTTCCGAAATGGTTGTTTGTGGGTGGAAATGACGAGAGGCCAATGTTTGTCCAGTGTTGGAGGTCACGCGGCGTTTTGTATCAACCCCGATAGGGTTGTCCGGCTTTTTACAGTCGCGTCCGGACAAATATATCTATCAGTCTGCCTGTTGGTCAACTTGGCCCCGCCAAAAGCCGAATGAAAGCGAGTGACAAATAAGAAAAAACAAAAACAAATACTAACACAATTAAAAGTATTAATTAGTATAATATTATTATTAAATGTAAAAGAATAATGTTTGCCTTTTTTATTTTTTTAGGCCTGGCAACCCTAAACGCCGATAATACTACCACAATTATAAACATAAACATACCATCACGCCTGTATTCCCCGAAGGGTTAGGCAGAGGTGCACTTAATGTACACCCACAGTTCGCCGGTATGTTTGGGTCCCATGTAATAGGGGGCGAGCCTATTGCCATTCACCGGGCACAAATCCAGACTCCGAGCTGCTACTGAGAATTTCATAGAAAAACTCAATAACACTTTGCTCGACCTGGGGATCGAACCCAAGACCTCTAGCGTAGCAGTCGCGATTGGGACCACTAGACCAACGAGGCAGTACCACAATTATTTATTCTGCTAATTGCTCACTTCCTGGCATTTTATGAGAACAACTTTTACGACTATTTTACTACAAGTTTAGGTCATTTGGTTAGATACGCTTGTTGAGTATGGAAGAATATGGATAGGAACTGATATGAATAACAAATATTTTAAAAACCTTCTGCTAACATGACGATAATTCTAAAGTATTGCCCAATAATTGGTTATAAAGGTCTGATGACAATCATTGTGAATGATACTGATATTCAGCCTATCGGTTTAAAAGACTGAATCCCAATATTGATCCCTAATCTTTTTAATTGGGAACAGTCTAGGAAAATAATGACAATGAAAATGATCCTTAAAGTTTGTACATAACAAACTTCATTTGTGTCCTGTCTTTTGTTTTGGTGTACTGACAGTATAGTACACTATATAATAAATAAATAAATAACAACTTTGTGAAAGTTGTAAATTGCTGACGTCGTTTTCGTTCATCATCATTTCTATCACCCCATAACAGTCCACGAACTCCTCTAATGTGCGCCATTTCACCGTGTTTTTTGCATCCTTTTTCAAATCATCACTCCGTCTTGCCGGAGGGCTATACTACGTTATCTACAATATTCTAAAATTCGTAAGTATTACGTTGGGTTTAGTGCAAATCCGCGAATCTACTCTACGTAAATTCCGCGTACCTATAAGTATGCACTGTGTAGGTTTTACAGGGGAAGGTTATAAGTGAATACATATTTTTATTACATTGCCCGAAATTTTAAGCTGGCCACATTTGTCAGTACATACATACATACATACACTCACGCCTTATCCAACAGGGGTAGGCTCAAACTATGGACTGCCACTTGCAACGACTCTTGCATATCTCTTTCGCTTCTTCCACATTCATACATCTTTTCATACACACGCGCCGTTTGCGAGTACTACGCACCTGACCTTTTTGGAGAACCTCGCTGATAAGATCGGTGTACGTCCTTCTAGGGCGACCTCTACTGACGCTGCCACTGACAATCGCCTTATAAATTCTATTCGTATTTTTTTTCCTTTCATTCATTCTCTCAACATGCCCAAACCATCTTAGCATATTCCTTAAAATTCGTGTCACTTTATCATCTTTGTCAGATACGAGGAATTATCCAATGCTCGTTACGCAGATTTGCACTATCCTCCACGATAGGTAAGTATCTACCTCTGCGCAATATTTATTTATTTATTCCACACACTATCTTTACAGGATAACCCCAATACAATAGTGGTTTGCAAAACTACACTTTATAATAATACAAACTAAAACAAAGCAATAACATAAAGAATAATAATATTTAAATATAACTAACAAAATTCAACAAAACTCTTGCGAATTCACTCAATATAGTCAGAACTACCGGTTTTAACTATTTCTAGTGGTTTTCTAGTCGTGATGAGTATTTACCATCAGGTGGCTATCATCTGCTGGTTGACCGACATGATTTTTTTTTATTCTTGCCGTTTCTGTCCCACTGCTTGACAAAGGCTTCTCCCAATTCCTTCCAGGTACTTATTTCTTGCGTCACCTCGAACCAGCCCTCGCGGTACTCATCCAAATCATCTCGCCATCTCGCCATCTTCGCCAATAAACAATTAATATAAAAAATACACTAAAATTTCAAATCATTTTACGGATTTCATAATCCCTGTAAAATTAAAAAAAAAAACAATGGAATATTTGCTTCTATTAGACGCCAGTGTATTTGGTTAAATCCGCCAGCAGACCTCGGAAAGCATACTTTAACCTCGGTTATCGCGTATCTAAAACATCCAAAGCGTACAGATTAGGTGACTAATTGAATGATGTCATCGTGGCATGACTCTTTAGGACGAATCCCCTAGACGCTAGCTTTTACTTACGATAGTGCGAAGAATTTTAAATAGATTAGTTTGAGTCGCTGCTCTATACGGAACTAAGGCTTCTTATACACTTGTAAGACTTTTCGACATTACTCACTATTAAAGGTACCGGTGACAGAAGGCAGCGGTGTACTAATGTACACCACAGTTCGCCTGTATGTAGGTAGACAATTGCCATTAACCGGGCAGAAAACCACACTCCACTAGAAAAACCGAATAACACTATGCCTGACCTGGGAATCGAATCCAGGACCTCTAGACTAATGAGGCAGTTAACTTATCTAAAGTCATGTATTTTAAGACTTCTTCTTCTGACTTTATGTTACTTGTCATGGTAAGCGATAGCTATCGAATCTATCATAATATAATACTTATTAAAACCCTTGATTCTAGGGTTCTTATAAGGTCGCATTGACTACCAGCATTCAGGATCAAAGCATTTGCCCGAATCTGTTCCCAATTCCTGGTCAATAACCTCTTTAAATGTGCCCGGTTACATCAATGATATATTATTGCTAGATGCGCCATGCGCTTAAATGACATTTAAAATAGAGTCGCGCGACATAACATTTATTGCACTTATCTATAGCTGTCAATGCACGATAGGTCGGGAAACAGTATTTATGAGTTGACCGTGATTCAAATCTTCACCTCTTTTTAAACGACTTCAAAAAAGGAGGCGGTTATACGTTCGTCTGTACCTTTATATTTTTTAAACTGTATAATGATATTGCATATAAGCATGTTCCCACTGCTGGGACAGAGACCGTGTCTCGGTGAGAGGCAAATATATAATGTCATTGGGTTGCACCTAATGACTATGAATATGACTCGACTTATGATTTTGTCTAGCTTTCTCATATAAATTTCATAAATGCGCTGTTTACAAATATCGAGATGCCATACACAGTCAAGTCTAATACTTTACAACTTTGTTTACCTCGTAAAGATAAAATTAATTAATCTAATAGTACTTATAGTGTTTCGAAACGCAAGCGGACCTGCGCAAAATAAATTAAAATATGACTACCTATAAAGATTAAGAGGGGACTCTAGTCCTGAGGAATTTGAAAAATATGTATTTGAAGAAACTATTGCCGTCGCGGTGCACCTCCATTCTCTTCCTGTACAGTGCGAAAAGGACAACTGCAGCTTAGGATGATTTTACCTACAAAAACATTGACCAAAAGACGTTTCGTATTCTGCTGTTTTCTTCTTCAAGAGTGGATTGATCTAAACAATTTATATATCAAAATTTAGAGGAAAAACATGTCTATGCTTCTATTATTTTATTTTTTGTTAAAAACTTTTCGAATTTGTCTAATAGTTGCCGGAACATGACGGTAAAAGTGGGCTTTTTTTCGAGTTTTTGAATTGTCATATTTTCTTTTAAAATTATTTTTTGGAAAAAATGAAATAATAGGGGCCTGTATGAATTAGATCTAGATTTTTTGGAAAAATATCATTGGTCTAGAGTCATTATCTACGGAGAAAACAGCAGAATGCGTTTGTATGGAGAAAGGCTCACTAGAGTACCCTCTTAAGACCTAGAATTTTTTATTTATAAACGATTTAGTTGCAAAGTTATTTTATAACGCAATATTTGCACAATATTGCGACTATCATATATAATGACTTTGAAACTGAATCGTCAACTTATATGGAGTACCTCAAGGTTTAAAAGTAAATGTTTTGACAGGATGTTTTGAGTTTTTATTCGTTACTTCCAAATTGGCAAAATACTTGACAATAATTTCGCTAATATGTTTTATTGAAGAACCTATTTTGTTAAGAGACATTTACTTTGACTGCAAACGAATGTAAAAACTTACTGCATATAATGATTTTGAGTTTCCAAATATATTTTGTGACTATCGTATTACTTTTAAAATAAAAAATGAATGCTGTCTAGTGGTCGGCATGATTCCACAGAAAAAAATAACGTTTTGAGAATCTAACAAAAAATAATATATTTTTATTTACCACGATCAATAGATCCATCTATTCGAAATTATACTTGTGTTTTGAAAATTCTATTTGAAATCATACTCATTTATAAAAGTCTCTATTCTAAAGTTTTTGTAGAGATGTACGCATGTCAGACTGGCTCATTAGTCTAGTGCGAATGCTACACTAGAGGACCTGGGTTCGTTCCCCAGGTCGAGCAAATTGTTATTGGATTTTTTATGAAATTATCAGTCTGGATTGCTCGGATGTAATGCTCTGAGTCTGGATTTGTGGCCAGTTAATGGCAATAGGCTCGCCCTGTATTACATGTGGACTAAACATACCACCGGCGAAGTGTGGGTGTGCATTAGTATACCTCTGTCTAACGCTTCGGGGAATACAGGCGTGATGGTATGATGTACCATTTCGAATAGGGGATGGGTATGAAATATAAACTAATTAGGTACAGGATATATATGATATCATTGATCCTCAATATCTAACTGAGCCCTAAGTGTAATGCTACCAAGCGACAAACACTGCATTATTCAATAGAGTTTAAACTGTTTATGGTTCATTGTTAAAACAGCTCTGTATTTGGCGGTAAACCCATTATGTTTCAAGGTGTCGCCGGCATCACTCGTATAATTATACAATTAAAATAATTTTCACATTAAAATCTGCAAATTGGGGGTAGCCTGCGTCAATCGACCGGTAAATCATGTACGCGTATTTTGTTTTTAATTATTGTCATTGTTGATGGAACTTCTTTCTTTAAACGTTATCCAAAGTTGTAGATATTTGGCTTTGGTCCAAAATAACTGCTGTTTTTTTGTTTATTCGAATTCATTGAACAACAGTATGGTGACGGTGATAATATGTCGGTTAGCTGATTTGACAGGCCACCGCTAAAACAGCACAACTTCTGTGGGGTCAGCTAGGTTTATAGTTATAGTTTTTTTTTGCCGGGCAGTGGCCTCCCTGAATTCCGCTCAGGTACTCTTTTTCCGCGCCACCTCGAACGAACCCTATCTTCAAGCACCTATTGCGTGGAGACACTTGCCCAGCGGTCATTATGCATGCGGCGGAGAATATTGGCGATTGCTCCACCGACAAGAGTCTCTTTTAAAGAATTCGAAGAAATATTGTCAGATGATAAGTAAAGTGTGTATTTTCCAGTCAATTGGCATGAGAATAGTGGCATCAGAAAAATGGCCTATATATAATGTTCCCACTGCTGGGACACAAGCCTCCTCTCGGTGAGAGAGAGAGTGGGCCGTAATCTGCCACGTGAGCCCAGTGTGAGTTAGTAGATGTCACATGTTTTGGAATTTTTGGTTCTACGACATGCCTTTGGTTTTCTCACAATGTTTTCCTTCTCCGTTTTGGGAGCAGTACTGAAAAAACAATTGACACACCTCGTTCGAACCTACGACCGTAAGTAAGTGATTCGTAAGTCGCGGCCGTAAGTAAGTTTCGTAAATGGAACGCAGTATTTTGGGGGTCAAGAGAACAGATCGCGTTCGGATCGTACCACCCTCCGTTCCAAAACGCGCATAGTGGATGTGGGCGTCCAAATTGCGAGCTTGAAGTGGCGATGGGCTGGCCACATCAACCGCATGCAACCGGACAGATGGGCGAGGCTAGCTACCGAGTAGAAACCTCGTAATACCTTTCGTAGACCAGGTCGGCCGAGGAAACGTTGGCGGGATGATATCGATCGGTTTCTGCCAACGTGGTATACAGAAGCCCAGGATAAACAATCCTGGAAGAAGTTAGGGGAGGCCTTTGCCCTGCAGTGGGACACGAAAGAGGCTACAAAAAAAAAAGTCGCGGCCGTTACTACCACCGCCCGTCGTTTATCTTGTTCAAAATGTATTTCCCACACCAAGCGAGTCGTGACAAGTAAAAATCGTGGCTCTACCTTCCGATAAAGCCTACCAATGGCGATAATAAATTTTAATGAACAGCGGTTATCATTTAAAATAATTGCCCGGCAAACATTGTTACTACAATGCATTTATATATTTATTATGTCTCATTGTTCTTTGTAGATTTTTCTGCTTCTACATTTTTTTTTCTGTACAATTCGGATATCATAAGGGTAGACTGCTTGTCATACTTTTCTGAGTTTGACAATGAATATCGTATAGATAACAAATTTCTCCATGTTATAAATCGCACATCCGTATACAGACCGAAGCACAGCTAAGCTTTGCAGGTCAATAGACTAATATTCTTTATGGTGTCTTAAAGTTAAATATAAATAAAAAGTTAAATATAAAGTTGAATATAAATCGAGCCGATCGACAAAAACAAAAAAAATATCAAAAATAAGGAACTTACCAGCATTCTCATTTTATACATGACGGAGAGTGCACTACATCGCATCTAACACTCTTTTGCGGGAAAACGACGGAGCATCCCCTCTCAGTCTCTATCAAAAACTTTAAGCGCTTATATCTTAAAACTTTGTCAGCCAATTTAAATATTTTTTTCAGCTCGTGTTATAATTAATTTTATTTTACAAAAGGCCCTATTGATCAGCGTACTTATTACTTAGCCACAAGTCCTTCTTTGTTTTAAAAAACCACATCCTACAATTAATTTCCCACAGTGTATTTAATGATGCACGTTTACATAATTACTTGTATCGCTTTTAGCAGAATCGCTGGCAATGTTGATTGTATATCATAAATAATGTTTATGCGGGTGTTGTAGTATAGTATGTCGCGAAGGATGCCTGTGTTTAAATCAATATCGGTTCCGGCATTCCAGTCCTCGTTATATACAAAATTAACGTCTCTTCAAATGAAAATTTACGTCGCATTGTGGCGTTGCTACAGATAGTTTATCCATTTGTACATTTATTTCCTTTTCCTGTGGTTTTGCTATGCGTATGTATAGTACAAAGAGAAGAATTATTATGTCTCGTGGAGAAGCCATATTATCTGTAATTGTAATTAAAATATCTATTTTCCTTTTCGTAAATCCATTATGTAATAGGGCCGCTTAACTAGCTTAACTACCGGAGTTCATGGTCGGATTCCGGCTTAGTCTTACCGATATAGTGTGTTGAAATTGTTAGGAAAAGGTTTTTATGGAACAAAAATGTTGGAAATTTTAATGGGAACAAAGCTTGTCGCTAGCTATGTAATTGATGTAAATTGTGTAAAATATAGTATCCGTGTGTCACCTAAAGCACGTGTAGTTTTTTTTAACTGCATCGTAATTTAATTGCTTGTATAGGGCCTTTTAAAATATAATTTTTAGGTCGTAAGAAAGTTCAGTATTATTAAATCATAATATCATATCGTAACATAACATACTATCACGCCTGTATTCCCCGAAGGGTTAGGCAGAGGTGTACTAATGGACACCCGCATTCCGCCGGTATGTTTAGGCCCAACTAATAGGGGGCGAGCCTACTGCCATAAACCGGACATAAATCCAGACTCCGAGCTGCTACTGAGCATTTCATAGAAAAACCCGATAACACTTTGCTCGACCTGGGGATCGAACCGAGGACCCCTAGCGTAGCAGTCGCGCTCAGGACCACTAGACTAATGAGGCAGTCGTATCGTACGTTCTAAGTATATTTCGGGAAACTTTATCGGAACTAAAGAAAATAATAATAAAACATTTCCTTCATTCAATTCGGCGACTGCGCAGCATTGCTCGCAGTACGTCTACTTCCGAAGGTTTTACCGAAACACTTTCGTTTCCCCGCCGTCTTGATAGCGTTACACACTTGCCCGTCTAGTTTCGTAAAGACGCCTGCGCATCGACTGCGAAACACGTTCATATTCGGTGATAATGCGAACGTTCGGTTCATATTTTTAGATCTATTCGGAAAAGGTTGCAAACGTGATCTGATATATGTTAACCTTATTCATCATCATCATATCAGCCAAATGAAGTCCACTGCTGAACGAAGGCCTCCCCCATAGACTTCCACAACGACCGGTTATATGCTGCCTGTATCCAACGACTCCCAGCGACCTTTACCAGGTCGTCCGTCCATCTTGTTGGAGGTCGTCCCACTGCGTTTTCCGGTGCGTGGTCTCCACTCGAGAACCTTTTTGCCCCAACGGCCATCAGTTCTACGAGCTATTCAGTAAAATAAACCTTATTCAGTACATTATTATGGGGCTGGCACGTAAATGATTGGATTTGTTGGTTTGGGATGAGTTTTCTTAATTCAAAATAATGCACTTGCTTACCAACAACCGCAGCGCCTGCATCGCACTCCATAAAAAGCTATTTTAGGCATTTGTCAATTAAAATGTCAAACCATTATCAGTAGGTACAATTTTGATATATTTTTTCACATTTTAATTAATGTAATGACCGTTTTATACCGTAGATTTAAGCGATTAGTTCTATACCTCTGTGATGTAACCACTTGTTTCCCGTCGTCTCTGAGATGTCAACGGATAATGTCTGAGATAGTTCTTAAGTTAGGTACAAGCTTTAAAAATAATAAGGAATTAAGTTAGGTACCAAAAATCTGAAAGGTTTTTACAAAGTTTCTTTTTAACCCCTTTCACGCTCTTCATTGCTCTATAATGGCTCGATTATGTTAAAGGTATTCACCACAGTGTATGCTCACCCTAACATGCACAAGGTGCTTGAATAATCCAAGTATCCGTCCCGTGATGTATACCGGTTTCTGAACACTTTATACAATACTCGTAGTTATGCAAAATAAATGATATAACAATACTCTTCTTCGTAATATGTTTTATCGAGACTATAACGTAGTTTAATTAGGCACTACATTGTAAGAAAGTAATGCAAATAATACGTACTACGCTATCATTTTGTATGACGTATAGGTACAGTTATACGTTACAGTCTAAAAAAATCGTCTTAAATGCTATACTTGGTGGAGGTTATACTGATGAAAAACAGCCAAATATTTTGGGCTTTGATAGTAATACAAAGTCAGCTCTTGCTTGCTATGGGTTCCTGGTATGTGCTACCTACTAGTTATATATTATATATAAACTTATTTATATAAATAATATCGGTGTTTCAGATAGTGGTCGTAACAAAAAAACATAGAACGACTGATTGAAATAAAGGTTTTTGATAAAAAAAATATAATATTTAAGTATTTATTCTCCCAACGACGATATTAATTTTATATCAATAGTGTTTTATAGCAAAGGAAAGGCTATCATTGGTACTTAGTATGTTTTTTTCATTATACATAATATACATAGAGAAATTCGTATTCTCTATGTATATTATGTACCGTACATTTTCCATAACATTAGAAGGTTACGAGAAATGTCAACAGCGTCTCTTGAAATAAGGAAATGAAGGAAAACGTGTTACTTCAAATAAATTTGTTTATAGTCCTTAACTACAGTTTGAGCCTAAAGATCCAATTCAAATAAGACGCTGACCTTCCGCTGTGAAGCATTTACAAATATTGGGTTACGAAATAGACGCGTTATAAATGAACTGAGCTCCGGTAGATCTTACCTATGCCTTGGATTTTGTGTATATGATAATTTGTAGTAATGGCAATTATCGGCGTGCGTTCCGTTGTACGGGACTTTTATGTACCTATTTACTATTATTTATATACTTATATAAATTAATTTTTTAACCTACATACCAACATATAAAAACAGACGTATGACGCGTGTGTATGTCGAGATGTATGAATGTGGATGGAACAAAAGAAGTTTGCGAGAATCGAAGCAAGTGGCGTTCTGTAATTTCTTCATACCCTTACGGGAAAATGGCGTAATAGCCTTTTTCCAATAGGCTTTTGTTAATCGCTTTAAATCCATTCTTTTGACATGCTCAAGCCATCTCAGCATATTCTTCTCATCTCACTATCATCATCATCATCCTCCTCCCCATTTCTTACAATTAGGATTGGCGCAGTAGCGCGCGTAGGATATCGTCTTGTATTTTTAGAAAAATAAAATCCTTTCAGTACCTATATTCTGAATTGGGAGGCACGGTTCTTGGAAATATAAATTTAACACATAAAAAAAATGTAATCCGATGTTATGAGCTAATACATACTGAATAAACTAGACGAATCGAAGGCTAAGGAACTTTTTAAAATTAAAACACCTTACAGCATTTCTATTTAGATAAACGCGTCCCTGAAGTCAAACCATAATATCTAATACCTACGAGTATTCAACTGAAATATTATTAGATAACCGTTATATAGCATCATGCTCAGTGATAAACAAACAAGCAATTCGCACCTTCATACTAATGGATTTATGCAACAAGTTAAACGATGATTCTAGAATAGAGTTTAGAATAATCCCTGTTAGTATGTTAGTCAGCAGCGGATTCAGAGGAGCTAAACGGGCTCAAGCTCCCCTGAAAATATCTGCATCCACCCCAAATAAATATTAAGTTAATTTATATAGATAGTTAATAGTATTAGCCCGTGTAGTTGCTTGTAACAGATATTTTTAAACTTGTTGAATTTTAGAGGAACCTCTCTTCCTTATACGAGTAATTCAGCGTTAGTAGAGAAAGAGAAAGTTAAAAACGATGTTCCCAAACGAGATAAACTTATACTAATCTGACAATATTAATTACTTACAATTATAATTTTACTGCATAGTAGAGATCATCTAGATGTCCTGGGTTCGATCCCAGGTCGAGCAAAGTGTTATTGGGTTTTTCTATGAAATTCTCAGTAGCAGCTCGGAGTTTTGAATTGTGCCCGATTAATGGCAATAGGCTCGCCCCCCATTACATAGGACCTTAACATACCGGCGAAATGTGGGTGTACATTAGTACACCTCTGACTAAGAATACAAACTTGATGGATGGTAGGTAATTTTTATTTTACGTACAAGGTTTTGACCTCAATTTGTTGTTCTTATCAAGTGATAATTTACTCTAGGTATTATTTCATTTCCAGTATAATCAGACAATAGGCCTATATATAATTGTGTAGCTCGTCTTGTAACTGAGTGTACCTACCCACTATTGAATTACCTACAAACAGAAAATATGATTCTTTTGCGGAAAACAGCGCGATTTCAACGGTATATTTAATTACATTCGGTTTGCCGGGTGCTAGATAGATTTTCACACTGTTTACGTTCTTCGTATAATCTTCCTATAGTCTTACGTCCAGGTTTCAATATCATATCAGTCAATAGGTTTCCTTACTGGGAATACCTAGGATTTTAACATTACTTGTAAGGATTTTCTGTTAAAATCCTATCCATTGTAAGCGATTCTACTGGCAGTTCTTGAGATTTCAAGCCCATCAGAAAATGTATAATTTATTCAGATACCTTATTAGTATTTTTTTTATTTTGACATTATTGTTAGTGTATAATATAGTGTAAGTTTTAAATAAACTTTTCAGTTTTTTTTTTAAAAAAACAAGCTTACTAGCAATGTTGGTCGCACATTACTAGCAATCTTGTTAACCCCTCGTACAAATGCTAAATTCTAAATGCTTGTATTACGAGTGGGTTCACGTCGGTAGTGCAATGGGTGAGTTTCGACTGGCGACCGCGTGATCGCAAGTCCGACGCCCTAGCCATTAGACTACCGCCGCTTTTTTTTATTCTACTGACAGTTCTAACATTGACACCGACCGTTAGAAAATCTTTTATAGATCGATATATATCTTATCTATTTTTATTTAAGTACTAGCTTTTGCCCGCGAATTCGTCCGCGTGGAATAGTTTTTCCCCAATCCCGTGGGAATTTCCCAAAATATCGTTATAATTTAAAGCCTATATGTTATTCTGATGTATAAACAAAAATACTGTAAAGTTTCATCACAATCCGTTCGGTAGTTTTTGCGTGAAAGAGTAACAAACATCCATCCATCCATCCTCACAAAGTTTCACATTTATAATATTATATTATATTATTATTATATTATATTATATTATATTATTAAGTAGGATTAGTAGGATTTAGTTTATTTTCTATTTTGACAGTATTGTTATTAGTATAAGTTTTAATTCAAGTTTATTTGCTGTATGCCAGACTACCAGGTTATTGATTTATTCTCGTTATTTTTGGTGTACAATAAAGAATATTCTATCTATCACCAAGTCGTTGGGGTTATCAAATCTGATCCCATCCAATCTGATCTGAATCTGATACGTATCAACAGTTTCTTGAGAAATGTTCCAAACAGTGAAAGTACTTAAATCAACCACATTGGTATTTCCGCTAATTTTTTTCAAATTTATTTTACAACTTTGACTGTTGACAAATAATTGGCATAGTGTGATGAAACTGGTGCTACGTTTCCACTCAAGCGATGGAAAATTTCATGGTATCGTCCGCCGTTTGAAATAGTGTTTAGCATTCATTTATGCTATTAAGTCATTTGATACAAAGAGCACGTTAATCACCGCTAATGGCAAAGGCATTGATATGACTTTACATTATCATCATAAACATACCATCTCGCCTGTATTCCCCGAAGGGATATGCAGAGGTGTACCTTCTGTACACCAACAGTTCGCCGGTTTATTTAGGTCACAAGTCCAAGGTACATATCCACACTCGATGTGATACTGAGAGTTTTATAGAAAAACCTGATAACAGTGTTTAGTAAAAACTGCCTCATTATTCTAGTAGTCTTAAGCGCAACTGCTACGAAGTCTTGAGTTCAATTCCCAGGTCGAGCAAATTGTTGTTGGTTTTTGATGAAATTCTCAGTATTACTACTTTCTTTTTTCTTCTCGAGAATTTTATCTCGGAGTTTGGATTTGTGCGTTATAAATGGCATTAGGGGTGAGCCTATTACACTGGAACTGAAAATTCTAGCGAACTATTGGTGTACATTAGTACACCTCTGCCTATTTCTTCGGGGAATACAGGCATGATGGTATGTTATGTTGTTTGATATATTAGTATGATATGTTTATGATTAATTTTCTAGTTTAGTCAAAGCATGTCCAACACATTAGTGGTTTGCGTATGACGTTGTTTCTAATATAATATAGTATATATATGTATATACAAAGCCTCATTTTCCCTCCTCATATTGGCACTTTATTAGACTGCGTCATGACAATTATGTAAATTTCTTGCATTGGTAGTTGTAAACAGAGTAAACATTGCTAGTACTTATCTATCGGTTTTTAGTCAGCACGAGTCCTTCTTCCTTCTTCTTCTTCTTACCTTCCCTTGCCGTACTAATAAACAAATCAGCAAGCTAAATACATTCACCATAGGTACCTATGGTTTAACATACTACTCTGCCGCCTGCCCCTGCAAGCCTGAAATATATGTTTGAAGAATTCGCTTGCACGCAAATTATCATACATGCCATATTTCGTCATGGTATATAATTACAAAGCTAAATGAAAAGTAGTTTTCTTTGGCCTCGACTGGCGACTTCAAGACTTTCATTCATAACAAGTTTTAATGTAAGAAATTCTTTAGTACTCACATCCTGTTTATGCCTATCTAGTAAATTCAAAGAATAATGCAGTGAAATGTCATTTCTCCATAACTCGTGACAATTACTCTTATTTAGCCTTGTATTGTGAGCATTCAAGGAAGGGAATATAGTATATTATTGTTAGGGGTTTTACAGAATTCAAATTTATTATTCTCAAAAAAAAACGACGAATAAAAGACTATTTAGGATGTTGTTGGGGCTACCCCGCTTTTGTAGTCCCTCCGGTATGTTTGCGGAGGTCAGGGTAGACGGCTTCCATGCCATCATGCGCAAGCGGCTCGCATCCTTACTAAGCAGAGTCCGGGCTAGCACTAACAGCATCCTACAGGTCATTGCGAGTAAACAGGACTCAAATATCCTGAAAACATTTATTCAGACACAAACTTTACAAGCGTTTTGTTAACCTTTTAATAAGTATGGACTTGTAACTTGGTCTGAAATAAAGATTTATATTATTATATATTATAAAATGTCAAAAATTTCACTACAACATTAAACAAGAAATTAATATCGCGCCACAAGTAATTATAGAGTAAAATATCAATAGATTGGCTTGTCTATGTTTATATTCTATGAGCCTCTAGATTTTCTAATTTATTTGGGTCTTGTTGTACAGTTTGGGAGCCATTGCATTATATAAAACATTTTTTATGTAGAAGCTATATTAGAATATAGGTATATTTGCATAGTAACTATTGTACACAAATAGACGACTACTCTATTGCTTGTGACGAAACTATGGCTAAAGACGAGATGAACTACGAACGATAAACAACTTCGAAATTATATTCCGGTAGGCATGTCTGTCCAAAGTTAATTATACAGTGAGTATCCCTCACTAAACAAGGTCTGTTTATCCTGTTCATCACGTCTCATCGAAGTTTTCATTAAAGGTACTTAATGGCCGGAAAAGTAATTGAATCTTTTCATAAGATCTTAATTATCTCCGACATTTTGCTGTTGTTTTTTTTTGCCATCTAATCGAATTCAGTCAAGTGGTACTTGCAATCTGAACAGGTAAGTAAACAAAATACTTAATGGATATAATGAAAAAGTAATACATTTTTTTATAGAAAAAATGTATTGAATTCCTGATTTATTTTTCATGGTGACTGATCATTGCCTTGTTTGTCGTGAATATAGCGTTGACTTGTGTTGTAATCTGTTATGTCTTTACTAGATTTTTGCTTCTCATTTCACCCTCTCAACCCTAAAATTATTGAGTACAAAATGTCTGCCGAACAAGGCCATTGCTGTATTAAAAACCTAGATATTAAATAATTGTATGCAGCTTTTATTATACGGGCTGATATGAAGATGATCATGCGCACGTCTGTTAATAGTAAAAATTACATGTAAATTAGCACGCACGGATACATATAAGTGTGACAACATTATCGCATTGGGTGAAAACCTGTTAGGATGACCTTCTAGAACAACCTTTCTTTCTTTCTCTGTCTAGCGAGCCCTAGCGACTGTTAGTCATATATTTTTATATAAAACTAGCTGATCCGGCGAACTTAGCACCGCCATATTTCATATTATGAGATTTAAAAAAACCGATCCATTGTTTTTTTTTACATTTTCTTATAAATACAAACCTTGTCCTAACAATAACGAACGCAAAAATGAAAAATTGCGTAGAAAATTTGCAATTTTCGGACAACTTAGCGACTGTTTTCACTATGCGCGTTTTTATAATATTTTTTCTAGTTTGAATTGATTATGTTTAGCTACCACAGGACAACGTTTGTCGGGATCTATATAAAAATCTCTCTGTACCTAAATAACATATTTTCATTTAAAACTGCAATTGTAGTTTATATTCCATATATTTTTCAACGCCTGTTTATAAACCCTCTTCCTTTCAAAGTCTCCAAACGCTGGTATGTCTTACTTAGGTACTTGTTCCTTTTATTAAGACAAAATATTACGCAGAGTTGCGTCTTCAAGGCGACTTTTTTGTAGCAATCGATTATAATAAACGTTTGTGTCCCGCATTGTCGCATGACTGACGAGACCAACCTCAAGGACTGACCACTGATGCACGACTGCTGACGTACAATTTTATATAATGTCTGCAATTGATATCTAGTGCATTGTTTGAGCTATAATTATAATGTTTACCATTATCAAGATATATATTGATGATAAACAGCGCCATCTATCATTTTATACCCGGAACAACCTGAGCTCCGGAAAATATTAAATTTTAAATTTTGGGAATAAGTTATTTTCTGGGGTAAAATGTAGCCTAAGTTTTAAGTTAGACCTGTAGGAATACATCGGTGAAAACTGAATTCAATTTCATGCGGTGGTTTTTGCGTGATGCGGGTACAAACACACAGACAGACAGACAAAAATTCTAAAAAATGATGTTTTGGCTTCTCTTGCTCTAATAAAGACCCTCCGTGTTTTTTTTTTCAATACCGTCAATGTACAGACATCGGCCTATTACAATTTTATTATATGTTGAGATGAGATAAGATATATGGCACGTCGCGAAAATGGATGGAAGCGACTAACAAAAGGGATTTATGAAGCGAATATCAGTAGAGCCACCGTGAGGGGACGCCCTAAAAAGACATACAATGATATTATTGGTGAGATACTTCGGATGTATGTGTGTGTATGAAAAGATGTATGAATGTGGACGAGGCATAAGAAGTATGGAACAATCGTAGCAAATAGCGTTCTGTAGTTTCTGCCTACCCTACCTAGTGTTTTATGCTTTTCGTTTGTATTTAGAGGGATTGAAAAAAACGGTGAGCAACGGTAACTTTAAAAAAATAATTAAAAATAATAAGATAAGCAATCAAAGTTTTAAAGGTACAAGAAGTATCAATTAGGTATTCTAAGGGATGTTTTGGGCCAAAATGATTTATTATGTAAGCACCGTCTGTTTGTATCGAGCGTGATTGTAAACTGACAAAAACTTGTAAATAGGCAATCAAATTACAATATAGTGCCTACAATTTTGACAGTTTTTTCAGAGTTTGAGCATACCTACTGTGAGGATAATGAGAGGAGACCCGTGCCCAGCAATGGGACAATAAATAAGGCCTAGCCTAATTTAGGTCTTACATTTTAACTGGTAATGTTGGCCACTGTTTGACATCTATAAATTCATATGTTCAAATACGATACAACTAAACATTGTTATTTTGTTGAATATCAGTATTGTCAAATGCATTTTTAGTTTTCCCTGAATAATATAAATAAAATCCTCTTAACCTTTTCCCTTTTCCTTTTTTAGATGTGGCGAAATATTTGATTTAATACAAAGCGACTGCCATTAGGGCTCCGCAATTCAATTTCTGGGCAATGCTGTTATTCTGAGGATAGACGGATGGTCAGGATTTTCGGTCTTCAAAGCACCAACTACTCGTATTAACGATTATCATAGGTGTTCTAATGTCACCTGGGACCAACGGCTTTACATGCTCTCCGAAGCACAGAGGGACCTTGGTGTATTAATAATGACAACCCATCCACACACAGACCGTACCGCTGCTTAACGTTGCATACTGGTTAATTTAACCAAGCTATAAGCCCTTCTATAAAAAAATCTAATCTCATATAACATGAACCCCCAAACCCGTATCAAAACTTTACGGTCATGCGTAGGTAGCTATGCGCTCGCGCATTTTGACGTCGCCTTTTAATGTCTGACCTACCGATGTGTCTATGAATATAAGTAAATTAACAACAATAGTTTTTTCCAGATGGTTCCACGGTGTCATGTCTGCCAAAGAAGCAGAGCATCTGATAATGGAGAAGGGGAAGAACGGCTCCTTTTTGGTGCGGGAGTCGCAGGCACATCCCGGCGAGTACGTCCTATCTGTGAGAGTCAGAGGCAGAGTCAGCCACGTCATGATCAGGAAACAAGTGAGTTTTTATAATATTTGTTTCTTAATATACGAGAAAAATATTTAGTGTCAAAATATGGTTTCATATTGTTACCTTGATGATTTTTCCTATAATATCTAGGCTGCACTCCATCTAACCTGGAACTGGTCACTCTGATCGACTGATAATGATCAGAATGACACAGAGTGAAAGAGCTCGAGAGCTCGCTTTGTGTTTTACAGTGAATCGCATATGGACAGTCTTAGAGAGATCTATTTCTTTTCGATGCACCGTTCTATACTTTGCCTTTGGCACTTTCCAAAATTATAGCTTTTGCCTGCATCAGCTTCTGGTGGAAATGCACCCTATTGGTGTTCTTTTTTTACATATACGTACATTCACATCTCGTTTGACCCGGTGTAGGGCACAGTCGACGTTTTGTGTCGGGCGTATGTACACAAGTATAATTATGCAACATGCGCTTGCGTTGCGAATTGTGCTTACGCAGAATTGTTTCGTAAAATTCTTATGTGGATTGATAGATGTCGCTAGGCACTTTTTTCTATTTTTAGTCGTATAGATAATAATATACAAGGCTTAAGGCCAAACCTGCCAGTATTTTCGATAATAAAAAAATAAATTCACTAGTTAACCTCAATGTTTAAGGTAGGTACTTATATAAAAAAAAAATTAAGTTATAAGTTTATTGGCGACACTTCAATACCTAGGTACTTAGTTAAGGAGAAGGCGTTTGCTCAGCTGGCAAATAAAATTTTGATTACTTTTTCGTAATGTGTAGGTCTACAGGATGTTTGGTGCATCGTTTGCCAAATGGAATTGGCCGATAGAAGAGCCCAATAACTAACTCCATGTCAGTCGTCCTTGCCGCGGTGTTCTATTACTCTTTAAGCCAAGGACTGCTCTAAACTTTCCACGAACGCGAGGCAGGTATGCGAAACATTTAAATGACTTGAATATTGTTAACGTCGTGTGGAATTCCTTTTGCCAGCATCATTGTCTCGTCAAGGTATTATACAAGGCTGGGTGCACATGTTGGCACCATTAAAGCAAAGTTGAATCACCTGTAGGTAAGCCTTTTCATATGCCTCTTTACACTGGAGACAGCATGGATAAGCACGTCGGAAGCAGTAGATGGATACGCGTCGTTAGTCTATAAATTATTTTTATGAAATGCCTGCTACTTCCGTGAACAAATGGAAAGAAATTAATCAGATACCAACATTGATGATCCCTTATTTCTATGAATCTGCTCCAGCTTTATTTTAGGATCTGTTATATAAGAATCAATAAAAACAAAATTAAAATTTGTTTACGCCAGCTCCAAAATTATTTACGAGCCTAGATTGTTTTAAAAGATAAAATGATCTCAGTCTCATTAGTCTAGTGGTCCTTAGCGCGACAGCTACGCTAGCGATCCTGAATTCGATCCCCAGGTCGAGCAAAGGGTTATTGGGTTTTCCTATGAAATTCTAAGTTGCACTTCGAAGTCTGGATTTGTGCCCGGTTAATGGGCATAGGCTCGCCCCCTATTACATGGGACCTAAACATAGCAGCGAAGTGTGGGTGTACATTAGTACACCTCTGCTTAACCCTTCGGGGAATTTAGGCGTGATGGTATTTTATGTATGTAAATTAAAATAAAAGTAGCAGCTCGGAGTTATGGTTTGTTTAGCTGGGAGCTAACGGTAAGGCCTAAGGCGCTAGGGATCTATAATTATACTGGAACGTGATGGTATATTATGTTATGATAAGTTAAGATAATTTGCGCACATTATTGCTTACCGACTAAAACGACTGAATTCAAAGAGGAAAAAGTGTGAGACTTTTTTGTGAACTATGACCTTCAAGCGGGAATCATCATAAAACCCAAGCGTCAAAACCCATGACTCAATCTAATTGCAGAGGATTCCGAGGATCAGCAACCTGCTACTTTCGTTTGTGGGAAGACTTCGCTGCTTTTTGCCATTATGGGTTTCCCGAAACATGTCATTTAATGGCGGTATAACAGGTTTATGTAATTATGATTGTGGTATGCGTTTATGTAGTGATGTTGTAATATGAAGGCAGAGAAAGGGCATTGCCGTTTACTCGAGTACCTAATTTAAAGACTTACCAGCAGGCAATATAATAGGTACTTAACAGTCATTATCAACCCATTACATTGTCCCACTGCTGGGCACGGGTCTCCTCTCATTACGAGAGGGATAAGGCTATAGTCCGCCACGCTAGCCTACTGCGGGTTGGCAGACTTCACACGCCCTCAAGATAATCTCTCAGGCATGCAGGTTTCCTCACGATGTTTTTCCTTCACCGTTTAAGCGCGTGATAATTAATTATTAATACGCACATAGCTTGGAAAAGTCAGAGGTCCGTGCCTTGGATTTGAACTCGCGACCTTTGACTTGGCAGTCCAATGGTCATATCACTAGGTTATCACGGTACTTAACAGTAATTATAATTATATTACTTGCGATCTTGAAATACTTAGTGTGTCGATCACCCTCCGGCAAGATGGAATGATGATTTGCGAAAGGTTGCTGGCAGAAGCTGGATGCGGAGGATAGGGTGAAATGGCGTACACTAGGGCACGCCTACGTCCAGCCGTTGACTAGTGGAGGCTGGTAATGATGATGATTGGCGTTAAGTGTATATTTTGAATTACCAGGAAGACATGAATAATAAGAAGTCTCGGACAGATAAAATACATTTTCTTGGAATTTCTCCAGGTGGCGCTAGCCACTATGAGTAGATGATATAGTATTGTGTATGCACGTTGTTAGTTTGGTCCGATGTACTAGGCAAACAGGACTTATATAGAGATTATAACAAAACTATGAGCCAAGTCGGTCCCGTGAGGTAGTGAAGATTAATATATAAGAAATTCAAGCTAGACTAGCTCTGTATTCAGTTATGTGCCATTTTTTTTCCTGGGCATTTAGGTCTTGATATTAAATTATATTTAGACGTCATATCTTCGATTCCAACACACTTACAAACTCTAAGCAGAAATGAGCTCGTCCCCTATAACATGGGACATAAAACATACCGGCAAACTCTATGTGTACAGAAGTACCATCCTGCCTACCTTTCAGGAGTTCAAGCGTGATTATATGTAATGGACCTTAGACCTGTTACAAAAAAAACTGTATGGAAAACTATTAGCAAAGATAGTCGAGTATATAAGTAGGTATTACTCGTATTCAAGACTTCTTTTGTTTCTTTATGGTCTTCCGACATTAAAACGATAGCCCCACCTAATAAGGCTATGGTACTAATCAATTAAACGACACGTAATCCTCGAGACAATTGCCCGTGACGAGCAAAAAACTTAAAGGGATCAGCAATAACAGAAAACATTAAGATTTTTTTGCTCGTTGCTGACATGCGATCGTTAATAAAATTGAGCTCAAAATCCTCCTACGCGCCACCCAAAAAAGGTTACTCAGCCAATACAGTTACGTGTTAGATATTATAAATGCGATTATACTGCGCTTCAATTATGTTGTTCTTTTTATTATTGCATGGCATCAAAAAGGTTCCTAAAACAAATGCTACTGTGTAATTTTTGGACGCAGCAGAAAGGTTGATTGAATTGCGACTGGATCTCTTTAGAGCGATTGATACTTAGTTTGAAAAAAAAAACAACAAAATGAGAAACATCCGGTCATCCATCTGTCAGTTAATCACATTTGTTTTTGGAGGATTTATTAATTGTTAAGAAATATATCTACCGGGATTATAGTAGATACCATAACCAAAAAGATTTTAAACATTCACGTGCGGTATATGCGAATAAATTAATAGAATTTAATAAAATTATTAAATTCATATTTGTAGGTATTATTATTTATTTATTTAAACATCGGAGTTCAAACTAGATCCCAAATCTCGCGGACAAAGGCCTTCGGAATACATTCTTGTATCATAAGTCTTTGTGTCGCGAAAAACACTTATCGATTGTCTGAGGGGAGGGTAAGGGAGGGAAGAGATCAACTGGGAAGGCGGACTCGTACCAACTAAAAACCGAATATACATTGCCTAGTCATGGCTATGAGATTTTTGACATTCTCTAAACTGATTTTAATCACTAGAAAGTAATTTTGTCTCCGATTAACGTAAGCTATTTCAAATCCCGTGGGATACCCGGTATCATATTATTTGGTCGAAGCTAACAACTCTAGTATTTTCTACAAAGAAAATTCCATAAGCCAATTTCCGGGCAACGACACCGATATCCTGAAGATAAACGACATAACAGGCTTTTCGGGTTCCTAAAATATCATATCATCACGCCTGCATTCCGTGAAGGTTGTACACCAATATTATAAGGGGCGAGGCTATTGCCATAAACTGCTGCTTCTGAGAAATTCATAGAGAAACTCAATAACACTTTGCTCGATCTGGGCATCGAACCCACGACCTTTAGCACAGCTGTCACGCTTAGAACCCCTATACTACTTATCGGTTCTGTTTAATGTTGTAAAATTAAATACCTGTTCGTAATTTATTGTAAGTATTGAATATTATATGAATGTTCCTAATAATATTACATGAACATAATCTTTATTGAACACGAGAATCGGGGGTCAATAGAACTATTTATTACATACTTACATCATAAAAGTTGAAAAATCATAATTTTATTTTTTTGTCTATGGCAAAAATATCTTAGCGGTGGAAATGAACCGCGTGGGTTGTATTGATGACTGTTTTCAAGATCAACCTGCGTGACACACCGCCCTTTAGGTCGGACAGTGTTTTACATAAAGTTAAACGTGAATAACGCAAACGTAATCATAAAATATGACGTAATTTTCTTCATTCATGTGAATCATAAGGACCTCCTTTGTTTATACAACGTGTTACGGAAAGACCATATTCATCCAAAAGGGGTGATGATTACATCAGGTATAGATTCTCTATGCAAAGTTTCCACGCAAAATAAATTACTCAAGGAATTCATACCAAACTTTTGGTTTCGTAAGTTTATTGAAATCAAACCATAACAAACGTGTCCTGCACTACGAGGGTCATTAACTTTTCACGTCATTTCTTAATATTGAAGTTAAATCTCTTTCGCGATCTGTGCGCCTAGTACACGCTGTAGGTAGTGTGCCGCCGCGCCGCCCTGTGTCGGCGCGGGCTGAAAGGATCACACGAGCCGACAAAGCGAGCGCGTGTGCGCAATTGTAAATACTTTAGGCATTTAGGTACTCCTTGGTTTAAAACTAATAATGCAATACGTAATTTACTTATTTACGGTTTACATACACGTTAATATGGACCCAGAATAACCTACGAATTTAACTAAAAAAACTGACGTAAAAAAGTTTTTTTTTTTTATTAAGGAATGGGCTTGCGTTTGACCGCCACCTGACCTGATGTTAAGTGATGGTGCGGTCTACGATGGTACACTCTTGCCCAGCAAAGGATGGCAGTGAAATAAGGCTCCACGCTGCCGACTGCTGGTCGACTTGCAGTGGAGCAACAACTATTCCGACCCATCCCCTAAGTTAATAAAATAGTACATAAAAATTCACACCAAGGTTTAGGTAGGTAGCTACTAAGCTTGTTTTAATCCCTTATTACGTAAACAATAAAATCTAAGAGCCATACCTACTTAATTTAGCAAATTAACTTACATTTTTAAAGATGGGGTTCGATGTGGTGCCCTTGGTATTGTATGCACAAGGCCGCGCGCTTGTTCATGGACAACTGAACATTTCGCAGCATGTCAGGTGTTACTGTCCTAAAGGCGGCCTCGATCCGCACTTGCATTTCTTGCACTGTATCACACTGCACTGCATACACTACGTTTTTAATGTATCCCCACAAAAAAAAATCTAACGGAGTTAGGTCTGGGGACCGCGGAGGCCAAGCCACGCTCCTGCTACCGCGCCCGATCCATCGAGGGAAACGCACGTCCAAGTACGCGCGTACATCACGTGCAAAGTGTGCCGGTGCACCGTCGTGTTGGAATACCATATTGTTATCCATCACGAGATCCACGTAACTTGATACGGGTAGCACAGTGAGTACATCGTCTAATTCATGAACCAGAAAGTTTAAATAATTTTGGCCATTTAAACTTTGCGGAAAGAAAACTGGTCCTACGACAACATCTCCGATGATACCAGCCCACACGTTTAGTCGCCATTGGTGTTGGAAGGACGACTCTGTCGAAGCATGTGGATTCGTGTGAGACCAAACATGTTCATTATGGATATTACTTATCCCTGCTCTCGTGAATGATGCTTCATCGGTCCATAGCACTTTTGAACCGAAACTTGGTGAAGCTTCTATCTGGCTTCGATACCACTCGCAGAAGGTCACGCGAGGCAAAAAATCTGCCGGTGTCAGTTCTTGGGTGCGACGAAAGTGGTATGGATGCTGGCCGTCATTGTTCAGCACTCGCCATACTTTAATATGGTTGGAGGCACCCAGCGCTAATGCAGCTCGACGTGTGCTAGTGCGTGGATTATTTTGGAAATGCTCCAGTACGGCTTCTTCAAAGTCTGGATCGCTTCTGCTCGGACGACCTTCCGAAGCAGATGCGTGGAAGGACCCGGTTTGGTACAGACGATGTGTCATCCGACTGAAACACGCCAACGAAGGCAGCTGCCGACGCTCAGCATCTGGTCTATCCTGGATGAATCGGTGACGATACAACTCTCGGGCGGCTCGCAGACTACCGTCCACTGCTCCGACACACATCATCATCTCGTAATATTCACTATTACTGAACGACATTTTTTTAACAATCACGAAATCACAACTAGGTACACTGAATCGGATAGAGGGAGCGACCGAAGCACACGAGTATTATTAAACAACTGACGAAACTCCGGAAGAACCGAAAAATAAAACTTCTATTCTTCTACTATCCTAGTAATAGGGTAGCTGGCCCAATTATTATTGTACATTTTGAATTTATTTTCGATTTTTTGTCAAATTTAATTTACTAATCAAGTCAGCCTATCGCAGTCCACTGCTGGACATAGGCCTCTCTCAAGTTGCGCCATAAACAACACACGGTTTCCCGCCTTTTGCATCCAGTAATCGTAGCGCCGCGCAGTATCGCTTTTCCCCCCAGCTACCTAATAATAATTTCAAGAAAACTGTGATAAATTGAATACATTGAAGCACACCGATTAAAGAAGAGTTAGGCCAGGGCATCAGTTAATTAATAAAACCTATGAGCTGAGTTGACAAACGAAACCGATAAGATAATTTGATGTGGACTGTGGGGGTGGTACCTACATAAGTACATAGTCTTAATTTGTAAGTATTGATTAATCAAAATAGCGACAGATAAGTTGAGTATTGATTCGATTTATTTATTTATTGAAGGCTACCAGCTAAGACTATCACTACGACTATGACTATTTACCTGCAACTGGCTCATTTACCCTTAATATCATTGTGTGTGTAACCCCCGATGAAATTAGGGTTCAGTTATTATTGTTCGCAAATGCTGTCCGAACAACTCTCGTTACTCATGAGGTCCTAGTACTTTTAACAATTTATTTCCATAGTTTAATACATTTTTGCGGCCTATTTTCTTATTGTGTTTTATTAAACAATAAAGACTCACCACCAACCCATGTCTCAGTCAAATGGGCCCGCCGACAAAATGTAAACTTCTGATACGTTTTAAATGTTTTCAGTTGTAATTTAGTGTTGTTATCATCATAATTATCAACTCATTAGTGTCCCACAGCTGGGCACGGACCTCTTCTCAGAATGAGAAGGTTAAGGGTTAGTTCATCACGCTGGCCTTCTGCGAGTTGTTTAGCCGTGTGCGTGTTGGAATGGCAAAAACTACCAACATAATTTAATTTTAAAATCCTACCTATTTAAATAAAAGCGGAACCCACTGCACACTGGCATTTTATTTCTACCAGGAGACACATAAGTTGCATAGAGTAAAGTTATTTAGGGTTCATTTTGAATAAATTATGTTACAAAATATTTTTTCTGTAACATTTCTAATTGCATAATCTTTTAGTTAGTTACTTACTACGGTAATAAAAAAATCAACATTAAACGGATCGTTCGTATCGTTATCCTATATCCCGTTTTGTTGTTATTGTGAGGTAAAAAAATGTGGCAGAAAGTTACTATGTGCATAATTATTAGGCACCTACATTTACACGTTCACCGAAAGTCGTGAACTAGGTACCTACTCCGTAATTCTTGTTACTTTTCTTTAAGTATTATTATTATTACCTACAGCCTAAGTTTTAAAATAATTTTCCAAGCTGCAAACAAGCATTTGCATTTGAACTTGTTTACAAACAATCCTAGTTTTTTAATTATTTAATTTAAACTAAACACAGAACCCTTTAGCATTATTTATGTACCAGGACACACATAAGTTGCGGAGGAAAGTTATTTAGGATTCATTTGAAAATAAATTATGTTACGAAATCCTTTTTCTGTTCTAGGTTCCATTAGGTTCTTTCGCAGTATTTACCTAAGCAATTAATTTCTGGTAGAGTACCTATGTATGTCAACCAACATAAAAAAGACATGTTGGATACTCAAATTCTGTGTCTGTGGTTTAATTTTAATAATTACGTAGATTCACACATTACATACTCCGTTATGTTTGTTATTAGATTGTTTTACGTAGATAGGTAACTAAGTATTATTTACTAGTCCCTACTAATCCCTTCATAAAGTACCTACCTAAATTCAATATCATTTTCAAGCTAACAAATGATTTACTGATGATTGATTGATGATTTGTTAATTTTTAAAGGATTTGTATTTTAGCTTGTTCACAAACATAATCAGCAAAAAATAAAAAGCAAAGTAACTGTCTGTGTTTGTTACGATTTCATGCATAAGCCGCTAAACTAATTTTGATGAAATTTTGGTACCTATAGAGATTAGTTGGATCGTGTAAAATTACAGAAAATATTTTGGGATGCAAGTGAAACTTTGGGAAATAATAGTATTTATATAATTGAGACTCATCCCTAAGCCACAACCCTAAAACACGACCCCTAAATCACGATCACAATCCTTTCTATCCTATATACTTCAAGGCTTGTTTTCACTACTAATTAATAGTAATAAATTTTATGGGTAATAAAATAGTGATTTTATTAAGTAAACGATGACGTGAATAAGCCGTTCATTTTACGATTGTGTTGTCAATATACTACGATTTATATTCACACAATTAACTCCAACATGCTATTTAAACGACGCGTCCGTGTGTCCGCGGACCAATACAAAACTACCTTGTGTGGTGTTTACATATGCTAATACATTGCCAGCTCTGCGGACACATTGCGCGGCGCGGCGGCCACTCCGTCGCAACGTTCACTTCCAAACAAACCCATGTAAGTAATTTTATTTGAAGAAAAATAACACTAAATACATTAATTTATAGTTGTGACGTTAATACACTATGATATTTGCGTTTTGTGACTATTTTTGAACAGTTTTAGTCGTTCATTTAATTATTACGTGTCACGATTGAGTTTTGTCAATAAGCGGGCCATATGGCCGCGTTTAGAATACTTATTTTTCCTTTGAACCACTCAGATTTAACATAATGTTGTTCATCTTTCATTAGTGTTGTGCTCCGCGTGATATGTTAAGTATTTGCGCCGTATTTTTGTCGATGTTGAATCATGAGATGTTTTTTTTAAAAGGTGTCAATTTCAAAAGCCTCTTATAAAATTTCATGGTTTATATGACAGAGTAAAATGAACTTGTCAGTTGTGTCTTTCGATACACATTTTGCCTTTAAAATATATGATTTCAATGTATTATAATTAACATGTAGAAACAGGTTAGCCCCGAATATGACGCCTAACTATCGTTGGAGGTAGGTATACATACCTCGCAAAGGTCGTGGCTGCCCACTCTGAGGTCACTACCTCGCTTACATGCTTTTGACACACTTTTCCAAATTGTTAATTATTTGTATCATAGAATTGATAATTATGTTGCGTAATACTATTATATTGTAGCAATTTAAAAGCAATTTTTATTATTATTAATTGATAATTGCAATTATTGATAGAATCTCGCCTTGGTAAAGTTGCGAAATAAAATTAAATTTACATTAATGCATTTTAAAATATTATTATTGATATTCCATATCGTACTTAATGTGTCTAGGTCTACATGAAATACGTGAATAACTACGTAGGTTACAAGTATAACATCCAAGGCATAACAAAAAAAGAAAATTAACTTTGATTATATTTTGGGATGAGTCCTCGGAACTGATGGTTAGCACTAATCAATTTATGATGGTGATGATGATGATGATGATTAAATCCATGTCAGTTACGGCTATGATGACCATTAATTTCTGAGACTACTGAAGCGTCCTCATACGGCTAGTAGGTATACCCATTTTTTTTAACGATTTATACCAGTCATGTAACTAATGATTCTTATAATTAATTAATAATACTTTGGAACAGTCTTTTTCTGTGAGGGTGGTCAGATTACAAGGTCAAGTTATAAGCAAGACATGGAGATCTTACATTATAATAATAAAAAAAATGAGACAGTTTTATTATGGACCTGTCGGGCCACATGGACAATTTTTTTTACCCTGCAAAAACGGGACGTGTGTTCAATAAATTTGAAATATAGAATTGGTAAAACAAAATAATATTCTGAACTGAGAATCTACTCTGTTTTTGTTTAAGTCTGTAATTCATACAAACTGTAATGAAATAATTCATAAATTAGCACGTGTTCGCCCACGGTCGCAATCAGGCCTCGTTTCAAATAATTTTAATCATGTTGTATGCGACCATACAAATGATTTCTAGTAATGTCATTATTTTTAGTTCATAAAAAGACATTTGGCAATTTGAGACCATTATCCGTACCATTATAGCAAGATATTTTTGATTCTTTTTCTACAAAAGTGGCACAACTCGAAAATTTGAATATAATTATAATTGAATGCTACACAAACAATTTACGACCGGTACTTACCGTTATTTTATAGGGTTTACAGGTTAGGCCAGCACCTTGGGGTCAATAGATCCCATCCCATTTTTAATTCAAGACTCAATTGAGTAGGCCCTTGTAGGCAAGTAAATAGTGATCGTGATTACTACAATATAATATGGTAATAATAATGACAGCATTAAACGGTTACAAGTCAGAAATGGAGAGGATTTTTTAAATTATTTTTTGTTAGGTAGGTACCTACTTTAAGGGTGTTCATCTGTGTAAATTATGTCCCGTTTTCTTAGACACCCTGTATAAAATATGCCATAACATTAGTTTTTTATAAGAATAGTACCTTTAGCAATTGCTCGTTTTTTTAAATAGGTACATTATAATGAATATAGCTTTTGTATGTTTTTATCTACCAGAGGTCTGGGCTTGAGTCCCAGGTCAAGCAAAGTGTTATTGATTTTTTCTATGAAATTCTCAGTAGTGGCTCGGGATCTGGATTAGTGCTCGATTAATGGCAATAGGCTCGCAACTTGAACTGTTGGTGTACATTAGTACACCTCTGCCCCTTCGAGGAATGCAGGCGTGATGGTTTGTGTTGTGTTTTTTAAATACAGTTTTGTTGTCCACAAGTACGATCGTATTGCAGTTGAAACGCGCAATAGGCAAAAGTGTTAGGTGCATTTTTTGTAGGCATATTGACTTAACCTTAGAACTTCAAGGTGACATAGGCCATAGGTGAACCTTGAAGTAATCTTCTTATTTACTAGGTTTTCTCATGAATAGTTTTTATATTTATAAAGTGTCAATAAATCAGGCATTATATAATAGACTATTAATTTATCTATCAGTACCTACTTATGATAATTATGTTTTTATCACAATATTAGGTATGTTGTCATTTTCTTTGGGTTAAAATAAGTGATAGGTACTTAATATAAGTATACCTATCGTCATCAACCCATTACATTGTCCCACTGCTGGGCACGGGTCTCCTCGCAGTACGAGAGGGATTAGGCTATAGTCCGTAGTATACCTATATACATATATATTAATAACATATAAATTTATTTTATGTATTGGGTATAAATATATGTACCCAAGTGGTTACCTGCGGTTTCACCTGCTTTGCCCTTGCGCTTTGCTTATTATTTAAAAAAAAAAACATTTTAGGCCTTATGTAAGCTTGCATAAAGAATTTAAGTAAATAAAAGAGTATTTGATCATAAATAATAAAAAGTGTCAACAAAATATACACGCATAGTACTTAATTGCATTTTCGTATTAAACCGACATCAATCATAGGTACTCAGCGTGAGATAATTTCTCGATGTTAATTTTTTTTTGGGGCAGAGAAACAAGATGTTACATGGCAGGTCTGTTCCACCGCACGTAGCATCTTGCTCTGCAACCCATAAAACTACCCTTTCAAGCTCGACAGCTTCACTCGACCCTTCCCACCCTAACCCCTCATTCCCGCGCATGCGTACACATCATGAGTTCCCATACTCAATAAAAAGAGGCGTCCACGAAATAATTAATTGCCCGAGCTATGTATAAAATAATAGACACGATAACCGTTTCCACAAATTTTCTGATGTTTAAACACACCTTTTTTTTAGAATCTTGGTATACCGAGGCAATTGATTTATTTCGAGACACAGGGTGCACGTCCACTTTTTACGAAGAAAGAACTGGCAATGATCGGCGGGAGCTGAGAGCCCCCTTCCCTCAGCCATCGGCGCATGCGTAGACGGCTCAAATGTCATTCTAATAGTGATGGGTGATTATCGGGAAAGTAAACAAATAATAGAAAAGAGGTCTTTAATTTATTATTCGAATTCATTGACAAATTCTTTATTATTCAGATTAATCTTCATAAATACGTAAAATTAATTAAAATGAACAGTAAAAAATTCTAAGCGCGAACAGAACTTCAGTACCGAACTGAAGAAG
Source organism: Subacronicta megacephala (assembly GCA_958496365.1). Classification (NCBI taxonomy): domain Eukaryota; kingdom Metazoa; phylum Arthropoda; class Insecta; order Lepidoptera; family Noctuidae; genus Subacronicta; species Subacronicta megacephala. The sequence continues at coordinate 15,923,999 of OY292513.1, forward strand.
TAACTACCCAACTTCAGTAACAGCATAGTTTCTTTACTTACATGAACAATAGGTATACGGTCGAATTGTAAATTTTCTATAAATTTTTGAAGTCGCATAAATATTATTACCCCATTAAATTTATTATCCATCTCCGTGGTTGTAACGTCGGAGTAACATTTTGGCTTGCCCATCACTACTCTTCTTTATATGGCGCGGCACCAATATGGCACCTTCTGAAAAAACACGGCATACCACTTATTCAATTATGCCATGGCATATTATAGGTAATTTAATTAATATAAACAATTCATTACTCAAATATAATTTTATAAAGTTGATTATGGTATGAATTATATCATAAAACTTTACTGACAGACCATAGTATATTTTCAAAATTTACTTAAAAGAGCGTTGCGAAAAGAAAATCAATTATCATTAATTTTATTCACTTTTCAATACCAATATAATATGTAGGTACGCACCAAGCTACACAATTCAAAGTGTGTACATGTATGTTGGTAGGTACATTGTTGATTGTGGAATGCTAATCATCTAAGAATGACATCCAATACTGAATTGTTAAATAATATAAACAATCGCGTATCCCGGTGTAAATATTTTATGGACTAAGCACTTATCAAGTCCCGTGCGTGACTTTTAGCGCGTTTTGGATGGAATGGTTCGATGACCGCTCCTTATAGAGGTTTCTTTTTATACTTACCCATGTTTTGAGAAAAACTATAAATAAAAAAGTGACATCTTCACCTGCTTCATCTTTACAATACTTAGTTTAATTCAAGGGAGGCAAAAATTATGCTTTTTTAGAATAAAAAAAAATTGGGTATGGTTGCCTCCTTTGGTTTAAATATCGATCCTATGACGCCTGTTTTCCCCGAAGATTTAGGCAGAGGTGTATACACCAAAGCCATCAACCGGGCACAAATTCAAACTCTGCTGTAACTGATATTTTCATAAATAACCCAAAACCCGGAACCGGTTGGAGCCTCTAACAAATAACGAACAGAAATGTTGGAGATTAGCTACTACGAGTACGTGAAAGAACTTTTTAAAGATTCATACTTAGGTAGAGGTGTACCTACTAATATACACCCACAATTCGCCAGTATGTTTAGGTCCCATGTTATAGGGGGCGAACCTATTGCGTTTAACCGGGCACAAATCCAGACTCCGAGCTGGTACTGAGAATTTCATAGATGAACCTAATAATACTTTGCTAAACCTTGTAATCGAAACCGGGACCTCTATCGTATCAGTCGCGCTTGGGACCATTAGACTAATGAGGCACTCTACTATACTTATAAATGCTGATTTTAATTTTAAAAAACTTGTAATTTTATTTTAATTGCTTTTACCTATTAAAATATATTTTAGACAATGCTTTAACACACCTGTGATTTATTCAAGTCTGTGTCTAAGTCTCATTATAAAATTAGGGACATTTAAAGTTTTTAGGAATTGCTCAAATGGGTAATAGAAGAGAGTTTTACTTTAATAAACTAATTAAAGATACGTACGTAAGTTCAAAGTGTGTATGTGAGTATGTACAGTCACGAGCAAAAATATGTACACATTCACCGTACGAAATTCGAAAGCATTTCCTTCTAGAATATCGATTCCAATGTTGAAATATTGTACAAATCTGTATAGTATATTAAAGGCTCTGTCGGCATAACATCTCATAATAATTATACCATTATGTACAGTTTCCAGTTTCAGAGAAAATCGTTATTGAATTTTACTGAATTTATACAAATGTGTGGTTGTGACTGTACAGGGTAAGCTTGCAAAGCTTTGTGAGATTATTCGGTATTATGGTTCATCACCTACGTGTATCTACGCACCACGAAGGTGCGTAGATACCTCTCATAACATAGCATTGACCTTCAAGATATTATTCAACAGCAAATAACATCTTCATTTTAATATGCAAAGTTGCATAATTATTACTAGTGATGTGCAATTATTATGAGTTACGTGATAATAGATTGCGTATAATATATTTTATATTCTTGTTTAGATACCTAAGTATATTTCCATCCTGCACCTTACATTGGTGACTTTTATTATTCATACTCTAGGTATAGCCTTACACTTCAATGATTTTCTTTTAAACCTTAAAGGCAGTTAACAAGAGTCTTTGGTCATATGGACCCACTTGAAATGGACCTGCAAGATCACTCAACCTAATCACATTTTGAATCGGTCGACTGGACCCACTGCTTAATTTTACCAAGGAAGGCTGGCTGCATTGCCATGTTGAATGCCAATGCTAATCCTCTGAACAAAATCAGTAATACGCCAGCCATTAGGCTACCTGAAGCGGTATAGTAATACCCTTTTAAAAGAAAATGTGCACTCAGATTACTATAATCGTGTAGAATAAAAAGAACGAAATGAGAGAAGTAACTATAGAATTCCATAAAAGAAATGATGTGTAAACAAGTTAGTATTCTACTTGTGAATACCTAGGTCAAAGATTAAAAATAACGTAAAGTTCGTCATTATTTTATAGTACCTACAATATATGTATGATTGTAAGATGGAACTGGCGTGAACATGTGTTCAAAAGTTCCTTTAATAAATTAATAAAGATTAAAAAAATGTGATCACATTTAGCTAAATACCTAAAGAAATATGTGTCTTGAAGGCTATTGAAATTAGTGGACTTTAGTAGGAGCATAGTAAGTAATAGATATTCGACAACGTGACGTCATAGTTCGGGTCTCGACAATTCGATGCCGAGATAACAACAATTGCATAAAACACCTACAAAAATATTCACATACAAGAGGGACAGAGATGATACATTCGGACATCTCTCTTGCATGCGCTCCCGAATAACCACCCTGATGAATTTATGCTTTCCTAGTACTTCGATGGAAAACGTACCTACTAAAATTTCATTTATACATTTCATTTGTAGGTATTTGGTATTGGATAATTAATACTTACAGATATTTTAAATGATGAACTTGGTTATCAAGGTCTTTGAGCTTTTGACAAACAGGGTTACTTTCACAATTGTGTACCTACCTATATTTTATAGACTTACGTCAGTTTTCAAAAGGTAAATAAATCTTTTCCATGATAAAGCGGTCTCCATCATTATTTTTTACGGCATTTCTAAATATCGGTTTAACGAATTTCTTTTGAATTTTCTCAAGAAATTCCCCTTAACAAATTGTCCAGTATAAGGACATCCATAAATTAAAAGTGTTCCATTGCGGGAGAGAGTAAAAACAAAATAATGTACCACCGCGCTCGGTGCGCATCGGAATGAAGTTTTTCAAGTTCAACTGAGCGATAATTACTAGCCAGTGCTGTCAACATGGCAACAGGTCAACCTATACCATTCTCGCATTATATAGACTATCCATACAATAAGAGGCCAGCGTTCACCGTATTTTTGTAGCTCGATGTACCTTTACATCAGTACACACTGTTACTAGGACTAAACGGGAGGTGGAATGTAATTTTTAATGTTACCATATTAATATTACAGTCGTTACCTAAGGTAATAAACTGATTATCTACATACGGTATCCTATTGCCGTCCATAGGAGATGAAATGAAATATAAAACATTAATTTAAAGTTTGATTATATTTTTTGAATACTAATAATATTATTTATGTTAGATATACCTAAGAGGTATAACCATCTAGTTATAAAAATGGGCATCTGTTAACTATAGGCCACTTGCTACAATTTTTGCATACCTCTTTGGTACCTCTTTCGCTTCTTCCACGATCATACATCTTATTGTACACACGCGGTTGCGAGTAGGTACTACGCTCCTGACCTTTTTGGAGGATTCCGCCGATTAAATCGGTGTATATAGGGACTTCTGCCGGCCAGATGGAGTGACGATTTGCGGCTGGCAGTGACTGGAAGAGGAAAGCCGAAGCTCGGCCCTGTGTTCACTAGTGTAGGAGGTAGTGTAGGAGAGGCCTACATCCAGCAGTGGACGAGTATGGGCTGATGATGATGATGTCCTTCTATGGCGACCTCTCCCGACGCTGCCGATGCCATTCACCTTATAAATTCCATTTGTTAATCAAGTAATGATTAACAAATGGAATTTATAAGGTGAATCCTTTAAATAGTAGGTGCCTAGCAAAATGCATGCTGTACGGAATGAACATATCGGTAAAATAACATTTTTTATACTGTTATGGTTTTATTAGTACCTATAGATAGCTGCCTATGCCTTAGTAGGTCTTAACAATTAGTAAATTAATAGCTTGAATGCCTGCGACTTTAAATTCAACCTGTTTAAGTATACAGGTCGTATTGTGTTTTGTTTTGATTTTATTTATATCATTTATGCTCGTCAACATTATTATTAGTAATAAAAATAAAATTTATATTAACATAATGTCCACCTGGTTGTTTAAGAGTGACCCTGAGTCTGTACATAACAATAAAGCACTATTTCTCGTTCAACAACTGAACTACTCGTATTTAAAATATGCAAAATAATACAATGTTTAAGGAAAAAGGAGTTCACAAAGACGTGTCTTTGCATACTAATTATACAATGACACTATCACCCCGCGTTTCCTCTGACGACAAAATATGTTGCAAACAGCTACTTATCCTTCTCACTCTCTGAGAGTTGGATAGAGTTAAATGGATGTTTGCAACATGTTTAAAATTTTATTTGTCAGTGGAAACGCGGGGTAATACAAAAAATATTACCGGCAACTATTGTTATGATTGGCGATTATCACATTTAATTGATGACAATTAAACATTTCGTTTAGGTGTAAACAAAACTTCTTGACCTTCAAACCTATCTTTGATATTTAAATAATCTTTGTCATTTCGGTCTAGTTATTGAATATTATACTTAGATACTAAATCAGGTTACACTTGCACGCGTAGCTTTGTGTGGCATCATAGAGATTTCAAGGAATTATAAATTTATAGAGTGGTCATTAATATTTGGACCATTTTTATACAATAGTTGTTCTTATTTTGTTGACAGAAAAATGCCTTATATGAGAAATATCATTCTCTATATTGTATGCTATATTTATCTTTATTTTCGTATGCTTAATTAAAGTACCTATTTATAATGATTTTAGTCTGGGCCCGACCACTATTTTATTTTTATTTTGGCTCCGCTCCTAAGGCCCCCTAAGGGTCTTAGCGTGATGCTAAATAGCCTATTTTACTCCTTATACATTCAGATATCTGTCAGAGAAAGTCGTATCAAAACTGGTTCAGCTGTTTCGGAGATGACTTGGAACTAATAGCCAGATAGACAGATTTCAACCGCCTTTTTTTGTCGAAAGTAGGTCCCGTCTATACTTTCAAACGCATTTAGTACTAAGCTGTTATTTTGACATTGAGACAGACACATGAAACATTATTATATCAAAACGCGGTATTAAAAAAAACAACGAGAGACCACCTATATTGCGTGGGAATATTCAAATAAAAGATAATTTTCTACATACTTCACTATTTATGCATATCTAGTGCTCTGCGATAATGTATATATATACCTACTAGAAAATAAGATGCCGCATGTGAATAAACGTGAACTGCTGACAGGCATTTATGATTTATATATAAGGTAATAATATAAACAATACATTACACGGACACATGACTGTTACACTCGCAGAACGTTTACGAAAATGGATAGCCTTTTGTTCCGCGAATTAAAAACGCAACACAAAACCGTGTTTATCGAGTCCGATAGCAGCAAAACAGTTTTTCAAGAGTTATATATGATTAAAATAGTCAAAATATTTGAAAATGAAAACAGTGACAGTTCTTGCGTCTCGAAAAGCATTCGGATAGCGACGCAGCTGAGACAAAGCTTGTTGCATTTGTTTTTGACATCCGAAAATAATCTGTCGGTTTCATTTTTTGAGGGTACAGTGAAATTTAAAAAATATGAAAGATATTGTGAAGATTTAGATACTTCATCTGGCATTATTAGTGAGGATTATTTTTCGGAAACCATGACGGATATCTCGGTTAAATATGAGTCATGCATTACTGCGAGTGACTTATTTGATACCGATGTATACCAGGTAAGTATATACCTTTTTTTTAATCGTCTGCCACTTTACCTCTCTCTCTCCTATAGTCAAGGCTATAGGCTTCGCAAATTGGGCACTACCTTGATAGGCTATGGCACAGCTTTTGCAAGACCAATAAAAGCTTATCATTAAAATTTTTTCGGCCTTCAAGAAAGGCGGATTATTTAGGTACTTTTTTGATGAAAGAAAATATTTAAATTATACATTTTCTTTATCATTTGTTTTTTCTTTTCTCGTTTTAGTTTCAACAGTCGTTTTTTTTATAATATGAATCACTACACGTTCTTTACATTATTTAGTTCTCATTATAATGGTAAATAAATGTGGCCTTTTTTCAGGCCATAAAAGCTGCTTTGATTATGACGTAACGAGTAAATCAATCCTTTTTAGGGTTCCGTAGCCAAATGGCAAAAAACGGAACCCTTACAGATTCGTCATGTCCGTCTGTCTGTCTGTCTGTCTGTCCGATCGTGTCACAGCCTTTTTTTTCGAAACTATAAGAACTATGCTGTTGAAACTTGGTAAGCAGATGTATTCTATGAACCGCATTAAGATTTTCAGAAAAAATAGAAAAAAAAAAATTTTGGGGGTTCCCCATACTTGGAACTGAAACTAATTTTTTTTTTTCATCAAACCCATACGTGTGGGGTATCTATGGATAGCGCAAGAAACACGGAACGGGGAGGCCGTTCCGTGTTTCTTGCGCCGATATTCGTAATAAAAATGGGTGTCCAACTTGAATAATTTAAAAAATGAAAAAATATAACATAGGCTAAAAGCCATTGCAATCTATTCTGTTAATGATTCTGAACAAACTTCTTTCGGCTTTCGGGTAAACAAAAACTAAGGTTGATACTAACTAAGTACTTACTCAAACATACATCGGCGATATCGGCATTTATAGTAGAATTCCCGCGCCCGTACCAACACCGCCCGCGACTCGAATTTGTTTCGCGATCCGGGTACAAGAAACATAGTAACTAGCTTTGAACACAAAGTAGTTAGGTTTGCACCTGTTTGGGTAGGAACCTACGACCTACAATTCGTATGTTGTGGCCATAACCACTGGGCCATCATCACTCCCATTTTTGTAATGGAATAATATTTAAGTGACTGCCTCATTAGCCTAGGGATCCTCAACGCGACTGCTACGCTAAGGGTTCTGGGTTCGTCGGCCAGTGTTATGAGATTTTTCTATGAAATTCTCAGTAGCCGCACGGAGTCTGGATTTGTGCCCGGTCAATGGCAATAGGCTCGCCCTCTATAACATGGGACCTAATTATATCGGCGAACTTTGTGTGTATATTAGTACACCTCTGCCCAATCCTTCGGGGAATACAGGTATGATGGTATGTTATAATATTTCATCCATTTAAGCAGGTTTCCAGTTTCCATGGACACTCTTTTGATGTATTTGAAACCGTAGATGTACCTACTAGTATTACAATTCGAGTAAACTGCGTGGGAAATCTCGTTGCGTGATACCTAATGTATTTCTAGTGAAACAAGCACAACGCATTCGCTTATGTGAGAATTCCTTAGTATGTATAGATGCAACGTTTTGTATTTTATGGTACACTCAGATCAAATAAAAAGTTAAGATGGAACTTTGCGAATAAAAAGTGAAGTGAAGTATACGTGTGTGCATGTAATTATGTTTGTACACGGCAAGGCGTAGTTTTAGCCAATCTCACTTCTTTGTTCGCAAAGTTCCATCTTAACTTTTTATTTGATCTGAGATCGTACAAAGATTAGAATGTTTTGTTCCTTTCTAATTTATCATCCGATATCACTACATAGTATAAAACAAAGTCGCTTTCTCTGTCCCTATGTCCCTTTGTATGCTTAAATCTTTGAAACTACGCAACGGATTTTGATGCGTTTTTTTTTTTTAATAGGTAGAGTGATTCAAGAGGAAGGTTTATATGTATAAAACATGAATATTGTAGTTCAGAAAAGCCGAGAAACCACGCGGGCGAAGCCGGGGGCGGAAAGCTAGTAATCTATAAATCCATCGTCGTCATTCCCTGAACGGTTAGGTAAGATGTACTTCGTGTAGGTACATCCACAGTTCTCAGTTATACTTAGTTTCCATGTAATAGGGGGCGAGCATATTTACCAGGCACATATCTAAAATACGAGCTGCTAATGAGACTCATAGAAACACTCAATAACACTTTCATTCGATCTGGGAATCGAACCCGAGACCCCTAGCATAGCAGTCGCGCGTACCATAAGCGCGTCTTTAATCGTGCTTATGGTATTAATTTATTGAAAAAAATACCAGCAGTTTCAAATGAATCCCAAAAAGAAAGAATAGAAGTTAATTTTTAAATTAATTATTTGACATTTTAACACGTGCTAAACATTTTCGCTAATCTATTTTTTGGAAGGCACGAATTCATTTTTTTTTTCAATCCCACAATAGAAACTGGTTCAGCATTTTAGGTATATCAAGGGAACAGACACACAGAGAGAGTTATGCAATTCTAACATTATTCTGGATTCCTTACGTTAAGGAATATTATGCTAATGAAGTAGTAATAATACAGTTATGATGTTTATTTGGAGGATAAGCTACGTGCCGTGTATACGGTGGTAGAAATCGTTGATTGGGCAGGTAATGATGATCTACCTACGTGTTGGTATGTCAAAACATACCATCACGCCAGCGTTTCCAAGAAAGGATAGACAGGGTTTTTAGTTACTGTAGAGGTATCCGCTACTTAAAGTGAACCAGTTTGTATTATAAGCTTGCTTCTGCTTGTGCTAAATATTTTTTTATAAACGTTAACTATTGTGCATTTTGTGCAGAATCCTAAAAACTGTGCTCCTTATATGGGAATACGAGAGTTTACTGGTGTTTGTTTTATTAAAATAAACGGTGTTTTTTAAAAAGTGTTTTCAAAGGAAAATCTAAAGTTTAAGACAACCTTAGGTTTCAAGTTTTTTTTCTGGATTTTTTGTGGATTGTATTTTTATTCTTTTTGATATTTTTCTACACGTCGTTACTCAAATATGTAATTCAACTACCTGTAACAGTGTTCAATAGACAAAAAAAAAACAAGAATAATGTGGTACCTACCTACTTAGTATAATGTTATTTTTTTCTTTTTCTAAATATATATATTAAGGGGAGTTTGTTCTAGTCTTTTCTTCATAAGACCCGGTATTTTCAAAGAGATTTAAAAGGGGATAACTAAACTTAAATACTTACGAGATGAAAATGATTAAAAAAAAATTGTCTTTGCATTTTTTTATTAAACTACCTCCTTATTTGTGTAATGGTCTGTTTGACTTTAACTTTATGTTTTTAAAAATGAAATTGTCATTATTTCCCTAGGATTGTCATTAACATCAAAAAAGTAACTTTGATTAGACTGCCTCGTTAGTCTAGTGGTCCTAATCGCGACTGCTACGCTAGAGGTCTTGGGTTCGATCCCCAGGTCGAGCAAAGTGTTATTTTGTTTTTCTATGAAATTCTCAATAGCAGCTCGGAGTCTGGATATGTGCCCGGTGAATGGCAATAGGCTCGCCCCCTATTACATGGGACCTAAACATACCGGCGAACTGTGGGTGTACCTGTGCATTAAGTACACCTCTGCCTAACCCTTAGGGGAATACAGGCGTGATTTTATGTTATGTTCAAACAAGTAAACAATGTTTTTTTTTTAAATTACGCATAATTTTCCTATACAGCGTAGCAAAAACTTTGTACGTGAGTAGATTTTTTACGTGATTATATTATGGAGTGTCAGCAGAATAGTAATGACTACAGGGGGAAACACCATGGGCTAAGAAGGACGTCTCGTGGTACGTGACTATTGTCGAACAAGACCTTGCTTTGAACCGGAGAGGCCTACGCAGTACAAATAGTTATTTTTCTTAGATTAAAATTTTATCCTTATGCGATGCTTCGTTTAGGAGCGTTATATTTCAAAATAATCAAGGCTCTTTGAAAAGAACAGTATTTTTTTTTAGAAAAGCTTACTTGCGATGTGCGACACACATTACTAGGAATCTTGATGCTTGTATTACAAGAAGTAACCTCGTACTAAGCTTAACGAGTGGGTTCACTACGGTAGTGCAATGGGAGAGTTTTTTTTTAAAAAAAAGCTTACTTGCAATGTGCATCACACATTACTAGTATTCTTGTTAACCACTCGGGCTAAGCTAAACTGGGTTCACGTCGGTAGTGTAATGGGTGGTTCGAACCGGCAACCACATGATCGCAAGTCTGACGCCCTAGCCATTAGGCTACCGCTGCTTGAAGCTTGATTGTTTAACAGTTCCGAAAGACCTTGGTATTTGATATTACTTTTCAATTTGATACCTCCATGCATTCCTAACAAGTTCTTTTTTAATTATTATCACGACTATATTCTCCAAAGGGTTAGGCAGAGGTGTACTTAATGTACATACATTCATAGTATGTTTAGGTTCCATTTTATATGGGGAGGGGAGGGTGTTGTTTTTTTAATTCGTTTTTTTTAATGTATGTACTTTACTTAGCAATGTCCCTAGACATTCCTATGTTAATGTACGTACATATATGTATTTTACACTTTACGTATCCTTCGTAAGTATTTATATGTATGTAAGAACGGCTTTATATCAAACTCTAAAAGGCTATACCTAATTCTATTTAAATTAAAATACTTAATTCGTATTTTCATTGTAATAATGTCCAGTTTGTTTTGTTAGTAACTTTGCCTGTGATATATTTATTTAATTAAGCTGTTAAATATATGGATTCTTTATAGGTGTGCTTGAAGTAATTCCAGCATTCCAACTTAACAATTTTTTAAAAAGCCTTTTAATGAGTTAAATCAGTACAGAACTGTTATTCGGAAAAATCTGATAGGTACTTTTTCATAAGGATTGTCGATAGCAAGTCAAATATTCAGTCTGACATTGTGCGCCTGGGTTTATTATTCATTGGAAATAGCCTTTGAATTTATGCACACAACGCATACTGATGCTCCCATCTAGATTTTTTATAATTTGAGCATTTAACTATGATGATTAACAAACAATTTTCATACCTGTTTAATTTATCGGATCTTGAGAATAACTATTAACCAACAGGTTGCTAAGAGATATCTACCTCTTACACTAGTGTATTTAAAAGCTCTAAGTGGATTCCGACTGGTTTCCAACAAGGAATGCACCGCCGCTACGTATCGCAGATATTTTCAAAGCGATTATTGAGTAATGTCGATAGGATGCTGCATCTAGTGATCAAGTGACTAAAGAATAGCAATTAATTAGGTATTTATATAACATAACATAACATACCATCACGCTTGTATTCCCCGAAGGTTTAGGCAGAAGTGAATATAACGTACACTCACGCTTCGCCGGTATGTTTAGGTCCCATGTCATAGGGGACGAGCCTATTGCCGTTAGCCGGGCACAAATCTAAACTTCGAGCTGCTACTCGCTTAGGACCACTAGACTAAGCAGGCAGTCTAAGTTATTTATTTACTACTAGCTTTTCGTCCGCAGCTTCGCCCGCGTGGATTATACGCTTTTTTATTTTACGGTATAATATATAACGCGCTCGTACGTACCAAACTTGAAACCAGCTCTTGCGTGTGGAATCCACATGAAAGTACCTATACACTGTTGTTACAGAAAGTGCAAAAAGCGTTTCTTAGGTACCTTTATAAACAGATTCACGGCTACTACCCTTATCTGTACCCAACAAAATTTTTACTGGGTTGTCTCGAGTATAACTCCCTCGAGATAAGGCGAGCTCGAGATCAGCTCACAATTGCCTGTAAAACGCTCCGTGGTGCTATTGAAGCTCCTGATTTGCTTAATGTACTGGCGCGCTTTTTGTCCCAAACAATTATTGTCGGGGCAGAAAGCACAAGCTGTTTGCCGTGCCTCCATGTCGTACTGTTGCACGTGCTAAGTCGCCAATTCATCGCACTATGGCCGCGCTTAATGATCTCTTGGATTCTAATCCAACAGATGATTTGTTTGCGGATGGATGGTCGAAGATTTTATTGGTATGTCAGAAGTACTGTGAGAGGAATTTATGAAAGTGTTGTTAGCCTTTTTTGTTAATTTCCTACAGTTTATATATATTAGTTACTTTAATTGGTTAAAAGACCGTTGTAATTAATTAAATAAATAATTCCAAGAAGACAAATTAAGTAATTTCTAAGAGACAAAGGCCTTTGTCTCTTAGAAATAATGTAGCTCTCTATTGTAGATTTTTTTTTCAAAATCGGTTCACTAGAGCCGTAGATAATATACAACCTCACAAAGTTTACCTCTTTATAATATTAAGTTTAGATTTATTGTTTAGGTACAAATAAGTTAGTAGACACGGCTTGCTTTGGTAATATGAACGATAGCAACAGCAAAAGCATCTTGTTTGCGCACTTACTAGGTAGATTATAAAAATCGGAACAAAATTACCTATGTAAGAAGACTCCTCCATTTTAACTAATATTTTGTATACCTAGGTAGGTAAATAACATACAATCACGTTTGTAGTCCCAGCAGATTAGCCAGTGGTATAGGTGCTTATAGTATATCCGCAAGGGCCTATGAACTGCCGCTGAGCATGTCATAGAAAACCTCAATAACACTTAGCTCATCCTGGGAATCGAACCCAGCACCTTCAGCGAACCAGTCACGCTTACGACCACCCTATTGAGGCAGTTCTATTTATAATAAAAAGTACAACCCCACATGTTTGTTATCACTAAACAAATTTCAATAAAATTTGACAAGGATATCGTTAACATCCTGAGGAATGGCATGGCAACACACAATTACACGCACACACGTATACCGAAACTACGCCTTATCTTGTCAGTCGAGCTATCTAGCTATCGAAAGCTTGACTGACAAGATAAGGCGTAGTTAACTAATACATGTATTGTGTGCGTGTAATTGTGTGTTGTACACGGCAAGGCGTAGTTTTAGCCGGCCTCACTTCTTTGTTCGCAAAGTTCCATCTTGACTTTTTATTTGATCTGAGTTATATAGATCATAACTTTGTTCACAGCACAATAAATACGACGTCGGCAGTGGAGAGCAGTTCGATGACCTCGTGGGCCTGATCGAGCACTTCAGGTCATACCCCATGATTGAGACGTCGGGAGACGTGCTGCGGCTCCTGCAGCCAGTCAGCGGCACCAGGCTTCGAGTTCATGACATCGACCGCAAGGTTCAAGAGATGCAGGTAGATACAGCTTTCTTATGACTTCGTGCAAGCACTTTTTTTTTTGTCGTGGTTGTAAATGCTTTATGCACTATCCACCGCCCTGGGGAGAGCGATGGGGTGTATCGGACTCCGCTCTGAAAAGAGCGATCTACCGACTTAAACCAACCTCGGCGTTTCGCGTCACCACTTCAGACCATAACCGCTCTAAGTGGGCTTTATAAAAAAAATACACTTTATTGATAATGATCATCATCATCATCATCAACCCATTACATTGTCCTGCTGCTGGGAAAGGGTCTCCTCTCAGTAGGAGGTAGGGGAGGTTAGGCTATAGTCCGCGCTAGCCTACTGCAGGTTGGCAGACTTCACGCACCGTCAAGAAAATCTCTCAGGCATGCAGGTTTCCTCACGATGTTTTCCTTCACCGTTTAAGCGCGTGATAATTAATTATTAATATGCACATGACTTCGAAAAGTCAGAGGTGCGTGCCTTGGATTCGAACTCGAGACCTTTGACTTGTCAGTCCAATGGTCATATCACTAGGCTATCACTGCACTTTTGATAATGATATTCAGGCGCAATTGATAAGTCTAATAAATCCGAAATGGGCGATATTTTTTGAACCCGTCAAGCGCCATATTGTAGAAACAATGCAAATCTATTGTTCTGCCCTCATGAGGCAAATATGTGCGTCAGTAAATTAATTAACTGTGGCAGACGAGCAAGGGGCCCCATCTGATAGTAAATGGCAACCGCTTCCCTTAGACTCTTTCTGTTCTGTAACCATTGTCTAAAAAGGGGAAAAAAGGGTGTCTGAAATAGAGGACAATGGAAAGAGACAGAAGAATCTCTCGCGGAGAACGAAACGCAATATGAATTCTACTACTTAACATCGATATTCTGTGGGAGGGTAGTACTTCCCCGATCGTGTCAACTCATTCATGCTGGCATGCCTATAAATACTCAGTTAATTGTAAATAAATAGTCTACCAATTCGTATCTGGCTAAGACTTGTCATGTATATTATTTAACGGATCCCAGAATGTGCCAAAGAACTCAATAAATATACTGGCTTAAGACATCCCAAAGGTTGTCCCGTCTATCACCATCACGCCTGTATTCCTCAAAGAGTCAGGCAGAGTTTGACTGATGTAAAACATACAGTTCGCTCACTGTTTAATGGGTCCCATATAGTAAGGGGCGATTGCCATTTACAAACCCGATAACACTCTGCTCAACCTGGAAATCGAACCGAGGACTTTACTCTAGCAGCCGCAGTTGAACACTGAACTAACGGGCCATAAAATAATGGCACTAAGTGAATTAGTGGACTAACAATCGTCACATTATTATGACAAAGAGCTTTATTGTGTTACTGGTGACTTAATGAATAAAACATTGCCTGCATGAGCAGGCACGTGTCTGCAAACATGCGCTGGAGCAGGGACATTTTTATAATGCCATGCGTCTGTTTCTGCATTGCATGCTCGCGCATAATGTTGGTTGATCTTACGCAAGTATCGGTGGGAAACAGTCATTTTATTGTTACTTATACTTAGCGCTTCGGATATCCATATAAACATCTGAATTTCACCGAATACTGGAGATTTAAATAAAACTAGTTTTTACGTATTTTATTGCGTTATATTGATATTATTAAACTTCCAACGTTTCGGATCCTTTACAGCATTTATGTTCACGGACTTTTCGATCGCAAATTGTTCGTTCATTTCAAGTTAGTTCAAGTTCGTTTACACATTCTAAGTAGGTACTTACATGGCAGTAGAAATTGCGACATTAACAATAACTTATTCACAATTAGGTATCTAAGTATAAACATTTTTGCTTAAAAATCGTTATCGTAGAAGATAAAATTTGATGGATGGATTGGTGTAAAATAGAGGATTCGGTCAAATTTATTCTTTAGTTTGCGAAAAAACAAAAACAAAGATTTTTGCGCCCAAGGTTGAACGTTTAACCTTAATACTTTATCATCGTCAAGGTCTGTTATCTACTTAGCAATGAACACGGATAAAGAGATTATCGCCTATTGATATTAATGCAACCATTTATGCTTTCAGGAGATTGAAGACTATGAGAAACTGAACAACAAGTGCGGCTTCGATGGAGAATTCCAGTCGTTGAAGATGTTAGAAGATAGGCATGTGTTCACCAACTTCGAAGGCATCAAGCCGGAGAATGTACTCAAGAACAGATACAGAAACATTTTACCTTGTACGTTAAAATATAATATTACATACCACGCCGGTATATTTAGGTCCCAAGTAATACGGGGCGAGCCATAAGAGTAGTGGTCCCAAGCGCAACTGTTACGCTAGAAACCTGCTACATATTGCTCGACCTAGGAATCGAACCAAAGAGATCAAATTCCAGGTTGACCAGTACTTATTACTGAGAATTTCTATAAAATTCGCAGTAGCAGCTCGGAGTTTGAATAGGATTGGCAATAGGCTAGTCTATTACATGAGAACTAAACATACCGGCGAACCGTGGGTGTACATTAAGTACGCCTCTGCCTAACCGTTAAAAAAGCATGATGGTATGTTTCTAGTAGAGGTAGGTACTCTCTTTTATTAATATATTCTCTTATTATCTCACAGATGACCAGACGCGTGTGGTGTTACGTCGAAGAGACAATCGGCCAGAATCTGACTACATAAACGCCAGTTACGTTCGATCCTCAAGGCTTAGTGACTCCTCCTCCTCCGTCCAATCCTCCAACGAGAGTCTGGATAGTGTTAAATGTAAGTACAGTCGCCAGCACATCAGGTAATACAAACCTCACAAATTTCTCCACATGAGTTTAAAACGTTAAAATGTTGATGATTAAGTTCAACATTATCTGAGAAATTTTTACATTTTGTAGTTACTTGATGTGCTTCGCGCTTCGCCTCTAATATATCCACACGACCCGGTATTGGTAAAATCAGATTAAGTAAAACAAGGCCAAAATATTTTTGATTACAAAATCAAAGAACAAGAATTCCTCTCAGCTTTTGTAAAGAACATGTATGAAAAAATGATCTGCAATGACCTCAATGATAGGATCAATAATCCATTGTAAATTAGTAATTATCATTCACAACTTTTAGATATCAATTATTAATAATTAATTTAATTATTCATTGCATAAGCTGCAACATTTAACACCATTCATCCCTGATTTGACACTATGATATAGTTACATAGATATTATATGTATATATTATATATAAAAAAAAACAAGTGGGTTTGAGTATATAAAAGTATCCGAACCACAAAAATGTGGTCTTTGCAATTCTTGTATAAATTTCTGTTTAGTTTTTACTATTCAAAAATATGCTCTAACTTAAAAACTGCGGTACTTACATCTTTACTCAATTAGTTGAAAAGATCCTAAGATAGAGCTTGATCCCTCTGTTGTATGCAAATCCATGGAAAGAAGAGATCATCATAGTTGGTTTCAGATTAGGTATTTACCTAAGCTAGCCAGAATTTTCTAGCTAGCTATACAAAAATATTATCTAACCTACCTACAAAATTGTTATATAATATCTTCATGTAAGACTAAGTCTCACATACAAAGATTTCAGATATTTTCAGTATTCAGTTGTTTAGAGCCGAAACAACTGAATGCTGAAAATATCTGAAATTGAATTGCCTGCTCCATTTTAGATCCTATTTGTGGTTTGTTTAAGGTACCTACCTAAAATAAACTTAGACAAGGGCTAAAGATTCAAGGTAAACCAAAATTGTTGTTGTAACGTCTCGTGATCTCACTTCAATGTTATTATTTGAGATTCTGGTTGCGTAGGCGACTTATACCTACCATTCATGTCCATTTTGTAGCTATTTCTGGGAATATCCCGTACGTCAATAGTTCAATGTACATACTACATATGTAAATCTGACCAGTCTGATTGATTCGTGACGCGAATTTCGGAGCAACGAGGAAAACATTATATTGGTTGGGTACTATACATCGTAAAACCAGACAGAATATTAATGTCGTGCTATTAACCAATAACACTGGCGGGTGTCAATTTAAGTATCAATATGGTTTTGCTATTGATATGAACATTAGATTGCTAAGTCGCACCTAGGTCTTATCCAAGGCACGTACCTCTTACTTTTCGTAATAATTATTTTATCGTCAATATCGTGAGAAAATTTCCATAAATGCCATTATTTTCTCGACCGCATTTGAAGTCTATGAACACAAAGTGGGCTAGTATCGTGGACCTAGCATAACCCCTCTCATTCTGAGAAGAAACACGTTTCAGTACATATAACAGTAGGTATGATGATTATGATATTATTAACCTATACTCCATTTGGTTAGGTACTTAACTAAAGGTAAACAATAAAAATGGCGGCGTTCAGGGCTCTTCAACCTTTATTACAATGGTATCTTATGAATTGGGAGTGAAATTAATAACAACACAACTAACAATCAATAAAAACAACGAACAAACAAAACAATAACTAATTAATACAATTTACGGCAAAAGAAACACAAAAACGAACGAATGGCGTCTGGTTACCCGACTAAGTATAATATCGGTTAATTATTATGCCGCGCTTCCTCGCGCTACTACTTCTTAATTTTTTCGAGTTGTCAAAAGGTGTCCAGTTCGACCGCGCGGCCATAGCGTTTTTTTTTAAAAAAAACCATGTCAATTTTTTGTAAAAATTTGTCAAAGTTGATTCCCAAAACCATAAATTTGTCAAAGATACGGTTAAAAAGTTATAAGGGTTTGAACATGGCCGCGCCATTGAAACGCGGCGAACCGCGCGGCCACTGAGATCTTTAAAACTAAGCCTTGTAGAGACCTGAAATTTACGCAAATGCAAGATTTAATTTGTAAAAAATTTGTAAAAATATAAAAAAAATACTCAGGTTTATAGTTTAAGAGCTATAACACTAAAACCGAATGGCCGCGCCATTGAAACGGTGGAGAAAACGCTATCGCCTGTATCTCGCTGAAAAAAAATCGCAGAGGTGTGTAGTTTATTGTAATTACCCAGATTTGAATTTGTCGAAACTAGGAAAAATACAACAAAAATTCCTAGGTTTATATTTCAGGAGCTATAAGACTAAAACGATATGGCCACGCCATCGAAACGGTGAATAAAACGTTATTTCGCCTGTATCTCGCTGAAAAAGCATCGCAGAGGTCTGGAGTTTTTTGTAATACCTAGATTTTAATTTGTCAAAACTAGTAAAAATACAATAAAAATTCTTAAGGTTATATTTCAGAAGCTGTAGAACATTATCAGTATGTGGTGCGATAGGGTGACCATGTCTTATTGTTTACAGAATACTTTCTACTTATTGTTACAGAAATTATAATTCAAGGATTCTAAATAAAATTAAAATGAAACCATAAATATAAAAACAATTATGTTTATTGCTTGAAAAGTCAATAATACAGTTACAGTCCGCGTGGACTTACGAAAAACTAGCCCTAAGATTGGTTTAAATGACGCAACTCCGCCCCTAAGCTATGTGATTGGTAATGCACACTATTGCATCTCACACGCGCCACCCCCGCGCGCCTCCGCCGGTCAGTGCGACGCGTACAGCCGTTAGTACTTATTATTCTGTGGTACAGCGACGTAAGCGTAAGAGTTTCGTTATCAGTGTGTCGTTGTGATGTTAACACGATAAAAAAGTGATCTACTGATTATTAAAATGTTCAGTTCGTGTGTAATTACGATTAAGTGTTGTACTGTGGTGTAACGTCAGTTCGGTAAATTATGTAAACAATTCAGCAGAAGTGATTAAGGTATGTTGCATTTAAATATTTTATGATTATGTTAGAGCTCTCTCTTTATTTGTATGGATGACCGTGTAGTTAAGATATTTTACTATGAAATATTTACAATCTTATGTATATGAACTTATATGAAATACTAAAAACTATCTAATAACTAACAAAAATAATAATAATATATAATGTTTGCCCTGCAGTGGGACAATAATAGGCTGGATTATTATTATTTAATGTTTTATTAAATCATATAGGTAATTAGAACTTAACTTAGAACATTTGAAATGATTGTAAATCATTTTGATTCCACATTTTTAAATAAGTACAATCATAACTAGCAGGGATGTAGATATTTGTTTTTACTTTAAGCGTAATATTATATGAATGGAAAAATTACTAAAAAAAACTAAAGTCAATAATTTGAAAGATATACACTTCCAAAGTCGTAAAATGAGTCCCCCCCGCCTCTAACTTTTGAAATAATAAAGTTGGAAAAAAAAATTGATGTAAATGTCAATAAAAACTTTCAATGAAAACTGGTTTGAACAAGATACAATCATAAGTTTTTGAGATATAGCACAATTTCAAAAACCGCACACGTAACTTTGTAATTCATACAAACACTATGAAAAACAAAGTTAAGAGC
Source organism: Subacronicta megacephala (assembly GCA_958496365.1). Lineage (NCBI taxonomy): Eukaryota > Metazoa > Arthropoda > Insecta > Lepidoptera > Noctuidae > Subacronicta > Subacronicta megacephala. The sequence goes on from OY292513.1 coordinate 15,943,666, forward strand.
AAAACTTTGCTTGTTACTACGGAACACTTCATGGGCGAGTCCGACTCGTACTTCCCCAGTTTTTTTTTTGTAACTCCACTGGTAAAATCTCTCTTCCTTTTCCTCTCACTCATTATTTTTTACAAAACCAGAAGTACAATATTATTATTGTTTGTTGTATTACAATTTAAAAATACACCATTAAAATAAATAAATATTATCGAAAGGTGTTGTCAACTTTTGAACTGACGCTTTATTCGGGTAAAACGAAATTGCTTTTTTTGACCTTTGCAATTTCTGAAAAATATTGGGAAGTTTTTTTTTTCTTAGGTACGTTGGAGGCTCCCGTGGTCCGGGGGGCCCATATAATTGATACAGCATATACGGCGGAAGCTACGCCCCTGAAATTATTACAAAAAAAAAGTCTAAGTGCGAGTTCGACTCGCGCACGGAGGCCATATCCGTTCAGTAGTTTTTGCGTGAAAGAGTAACAAACATCTATCCATCCATACATTCTCACAAACTTTCGCATTTATAATATTAGTAAGATGAAGATTACTAACCCGGATCTAGGTTACGGCAAACGTTTGTTAAACAAATATGTATAAAAACAAAAGATTTAAAGGAAGCCGTTTAACAAAAGAAAATTTTAATAATTCTTCTTTTGTTTGATGGCGTCTTTTAAGAAGGCGGTAGCAGTTAAACATGTGTCCGTGATTTTTTTGTTAAAAGACAAAAGTTTATTACTTTCAAATCATAAACTATGGAAATTCCAATGAATTCGTCAGCACAGTAATATTATTTAAGTATATTGTATTGTTACAGAAACATGGCAAGAGGTAGAAAACCAAAAATTGATGCAGCGCAAATGAATAATATATTTCGTAAATATGCAGCTACTTGCAGAAATGAAAAAATTTCATACAACAATCCTATATTTACAACTATCGCTCAAGAACTGAAGAATGAAATAACGCCGTATTCGTTATTCATGAGATTGAAAAGAAATTTCAAGACGATATTTGGCCAACGATATGATGAAGAAAGTTCACTCACACAAAGCACCTCATCTTCGCCTTCATGTCGAAGCCCAATTTCTTCACCTGTGAAATGCACCACAAACGAAGTAGAAAGTGTTGATCAGTACACTTTTTTACTGGATATATATGACTGGAAGAAATTTGAACCCCTCTCAGTTAATTACGTCAGGCGTGATCCTAATGTTGCTACAACACATAAAAAGTACAAAACACTACCTAAGTATAAGTGGTCCTGCTTACTACGAGAGAAACTATGGGAATCTACAAGGCTTCCATGCACATGGGTTTTCAAAACCAAGCGGATCGATGAAGACCACAATGTGCTGATCAAGGGAAAGTGCTCACAATGTAGTTCCATCTCAGAAATAACGAGCAAAGCAGCGACAGACAAAATAGTGACAATAACCTGCAATATATTTAAAACCAATAATAATATACCCCACAATCCAAATAAGAAGACGAAGCTCACACCGTACAAAAGACGACAACTAGCGAAAAAATTACAATATAAACCCGCAACAGTTGTTCAAAAAGAAATTGCTTGTGCAGTCATAAATGATGATGACACTGTAAATTGTCCAGTGATACCAACCTTGGAAACTTTGAGGAAAGTGAAACACGAAAGAAGGCAAATTAATCGATTGCACTCTGATCCAATCATGAGTATTCTCATGATGTCGATAATGGCAACATATCAAAATTTCGTCCGAGAGTTCACTTTAGTACCGAGCTTTCATTTGTGCTATTGGTGTGAACAACAAATGGAATACTACAAGGCGTATATAGAGAAAATTCCTCGTGTTACAATGACTGTAGATGCAACTGGATCATTCTTCCGAACGCTCAAACTTCCAGATGGATCTCTGCTAACGAAACGGATGTTCCTCTATGTTGCCATGGTAACATCTTCAACTATTAAGTCAACAGCAATTTGCCAATTGATAACTGATAACCACACAACGGACTCTATATTGTCATGGTTAAAAAGATGGCACAACGAAGTACGTACTGCCCCTCACGAAATTGTAACTGATGATTCTTCTGCGTTAATAGCAGCAAACGTTCAGGCTTTTACTACTTTTCAGACAGTCCGTGACTATCTACGACAATCTTTTTTAGTTTTAATGAGTAAAAGTAACGATATGCCTGAAGTTTTCTTAAGATTAGACACAAGTCACTTTGACAAAAACGTATACAACTTGCGATGCTTCGATAACGTTGATTTAAACATTAAAATGTTTTACATTCGCAGTATTTTATTTATTAAAGAGTGTGAAAGTTTTAAAATAATAAATGCTGTACTTGGCCATATTATTAAAATTTGCACATTTAAATATGCATTCACAAGCAATGAAACTTGTAAAATTTCCATGCAGTATCTCAAATCTTTGTTGGTCAATACAGAAAACCCAGTAGAAGAAAACGACAAAAAAGATCTTTCCGATTATTATTATTATGTTACAATACCTGACGATGACGATATCATAGGTTGGTTTGATGAGCTTGTTAACAAAGAAAAAATCTTGGAAGAATTAAAGGACAAAACAGAAAAGCCAAATGACTATTACTTACCGAATCTAGTGTCAACTCTTAAAAGGTTAATGATTAAACTGCCTCTGTGGAGCAATGTCATGTGTCCTTTTTACAAATCGGAAAACAAGTCGCCAACATCTTCAGCTATTGAAAGCTATTTCAAAACATTAAAACATTTATTATTTGAAACACGTCTGCATAAGTACAACGTGGATGAATTCATAAAAATTCATTACAATTTTATATTAGGGGAGACAAGAATAGCTGCGAAAAATCTTAACGTAACTCTAGAAAGATCAAAAAAACAAACAAACAAGGGCCGAAAAAGGAAGTTAATAACGAAAAACAAAATGCAGTGTAAAAAAATTAAAATGAACACAAAACAATCATTTTCTTCTGATTCCATATTTACAGTAAAGCCATCATATACTGAAAACTGGGGGGGAGAGGGATATTCTACAAAGAATATCTCAGTGTTGTTTTTGCGAAATGGGAATTTAGTAAATTCTATTAATAAAAGTATGAAATTTACTAATACATGTGCGTTTGATTCAGTTTTCTTTTTAGTAGCATTTGCATACAAGCAAAACGTTCATATCAAAAAAATAATTAATACATGCGCAAGCAATTTAATTAGAGAATTTATTCAATTACTCACAGAATCATTAAATTTAAATAATGGTTATGATTTACGAGAGGAAATTATTGCTAAATATTATAAACGCGAAAACAATATATATAGATGCGAAAGTAATATGGCTTTTATATTTGAACACATACTTTTAGATTATTTGTACAGTGCCAATGTATCTAAGGAATGTGTAACCGAAACATGTGCCAACCACTCAAAAAGAACCATAGTGTTTTTATCAATAAATATGGAAATCGTAAATTTATTCGGAATCGGAGGACTGGAAGATGCCGTTATTATCGATGACTCCAATTTCAAAATTTGTTTGAAATGCAATAACGAATCCTTGAGATTTAAGTATGAATTGAGCGATATTATTTTATTTGATCTCAACGGCACAGACAAAATTAAGCTCGAAGAAATACCACAATATATACAATTAAGGCAAAAAAAATATCGATTCATAGGTGCCGTGGAATATGTTCCCCCGGTTGTAGGTATTATTGGGCATTACAAGTGTCATTGTCTAATAAATAATTCTAAATTTATTTGCTACGACGACAATAAAACTGAAACACATGAAAGTTCTGCACAACCTCTTACAATTCATAATTTAATGTATGGTTTAATAGATGATGACTAAAACACTTTATATTTAATGATAGCGCAACTAAATTATAAGTAAATTATGTTTATATTTTTTCTATTTTTCATTTTATATCTGACTTAGTGTAAGTAAACAATCTGTGATTTTTGATTATATCTTAGTGTAAGTAAATCTGTGATTTTTGATTATATCTTAGTGTAAGTAAACAATCTGTGATTTCTGATTATATCTTGGTGTAAGTAAACAATCTGTGATTTTTGATTATATTTTAGTGTAAGTAAATAATCTGTGATTTTTGATTATATCTTAGTGTAAGTAAAATATCTGTGATTTTTTATTATATTTTAGTGTAAGTAAACAATTTGTGATTTTTGATTATATCTTAGTGTAAGTAAACAATCTGTGATTTTTGAGTTTTTTTTTTAATTTGTAACATTCTGTGATTTATGTGACTTTTAAACCAATAAACATAATTGTTTTTATATTTATGGTTTCATTTTAATTTTATTTAGAATCCTTGAATTATAATTTCTGTAACAATAAGTAGAAAGTATTCTGTAAACAATAAGACATGGTCACCCTATCGCACCACATACTGATAATGTTCTACAGCTTCTGAAATATAACCTTAAGAATTTTTATTGTATTTTTACTAGTTTTGACAAATTAAAATCTAGGTATTACAAAAAACTCCAGACCTCTGCGATGCTTTTTCAGCGAGATACAGGCGAAATAACGTTTTATTCACCGTTTCAATGGCGTGGCCATATCGTTTTAGTCTTATAGCTCCTGAAATATAAACCTAGGAATTTTTGTTGTATTTTTCCTAGTTTCGACAAATTCAAATCTGGGTAATTACAATAAACTACACACCTCTGCGATTTTTTTTCAGCGAGATACAGGCGATAGCGTTTTCTCCACCGTTTCAATGGCGCGGCCATTCGGTTTTAGTGTTATAGCTCTTAAACTATAAACCTGAGTATTTTTTTTATATTTTTACAAATTTTTTACAAATTAAATCTTGCATTTGCGTAAATTTCAGGTCTCTACAAGGCTTAGTTTTAAAGATCTCAGTGGCCGCGCGGTTCGCCGCGTTTCAATGGCGCGGCCATGTTCAAACCCTTATAACTTTTTAACCGTATCTTTGACAAATTTATGGTTTTGGGAATCAACTTTGACAAATTTTTACAAAAAATTGACATGGTTTTTTTTAAAAAAAAACGCTATGGCCGCGCGGTCGAACTGGACACGTCAAAAGTCTAATAAGTAGAAAAATGATTTGATTTCCTGTCTTTTTAGATTCTTTCTAGTAGGCACATTGCAATACTTTATGACATAATTATCAGATTTGATTTATTTATTGGTCGCAAGCTTAAGAATTAATAATTACCATTTAATATTAAACAAAGTAGTAAAATATGCTAGTATATCAAAGGAAAATGATTTTGAATCCATAAATAATTTATTTTGGTTACGTTTTATTTCAAGATGAAAAATGGCCCTATAAAAGAACCTCTTTTATGATTCGTTTACCTTTAGTTAAGTACCTAACCAAATGGAGTATAGTCGCTTAGTACTTACTATATTGGATCTTTAAAAGAACTTTAAATGAGACCATGATTTTATTATTATTTAAACGATTCCTAGAGTTCATCAGTTAGGAAACGCCAGCGCCATCCATCATAAATTTTGAAACATTTTCTTTTGCTTGGGTGCCAATTTTATTTGTTTTTCAAATTATACGGCTCTAATTCCTTTTTTAGGCTTAAACACAAAACTGGGTACTAAAACATTTGCTTAGAAATCGTTATGGTAGCAGATATTAGAGTAAAATCGAGGATTTTGGCAAAATTGATAATTTATACTACTATATTCTGATACAAGAACGATTTCTAAGCAAACGTAATTAGTACTAGTTGTGAATATATTTTAAGTGATGTCGTAATGTCTACTGCCATGAACTTAGAATATGTTAGAGACGTACAGTCGCCAGCACAACAGATTATACAAAACTGACAAATTTCTCCAAATGATTTTAAACCTTAAATTGTTGCTACTTAAGTTCAAAATCAACTGAGAAAATTTGCAATTTTGTGCTAATTTATTGCTGGCCACCGTACAACCGCCAAAAATATGTGAATTTGGCTCCCAAAGAGAAAGTATAAATAAATATCCTTATTTTTTTAACCAACTTTCATAAATATGATATGATTTAAATTTGCAAATAATAATTAATTTGCTTTATTTTGTTGCAGCCCTAAACCTGAACAGTGAAACAAAGAAGGCTCCGCCCTTGGTGACAAAGTCGCTGTCAGATGAAGCTCTGAGAGAGGTCAAGAAGTCATTCAAACTTGACAAAATTAATGGCAATTACTGCCGCGATGTTACAGGTAAATTTAAAAAGTTACTTTTAAAATAATACGGGTCGAATCGAGAAAATCCTCCTTTTTTCATCGGACAAAAAAAACCCATCATCTTACTTACCGTTGCACGCTAGAGACGGATCTCAGAGTGAGATGGGTAAGGCCATCACCACGCTAGCCTAGGTAGATACTAGGGTTGGCAGACTTCACACAACGCGACGTCGTGAAAATCTCTCAAGCACGCAGGTATCCTCACGATGTTTTCCTTCACACGGCACATGATTTGGGATAGTCAGAGGCGCTTGCCTGGGATTCGAACTCGAGAGTATTCGAGATATAAAGACTTGACAGTCCAATGGTCATAATACAAGGGCAACACTGCTTAATCATCTGTTATAAAGCAGGTTAATACGAGGATGACGTCATTTGCAATGCAGGAGTTTAATGGGATGGTTTCAAAATAGACATAAATTATCTAAGCTACAATATAAACGCATAAAACTATAAGAATATAACATAGCATCCCATGCCGTCACGCCTATTTTCCCCAGGTACCAACGTAAACTCACACTTTGGTTCCAGTATAATTATAGATACCTAGCGCCTTAGGAGCCTATTACCGTTAACTCCCAGCTAAACAAACCACAAACTCCGAGCTGCTACTTTTATTTTAATTAACATACATAAAATACCATCACGCCTGTATTCCCCGAAGGGTTAGGCAGAGGTGCACTAATGTACACCCACACTTCGCGCGTATGTATGTGAAGGTCCCATGTAATAGGGGACGAGCCTATTGCCATTAACTGGGCACAAATCCAGACTCCGAGCTGCTACTTTAATTTTAGTTTTATAGAAAAAACCTTTTGCTCGACCCGAGAATCGAACCCAGGACCTCTAGCATAGCAGTCGCGTGGAACTACTAGACTAATGATGCAGTCTAACAATATACATAACCCATTCCCCTTAACTCCTACTCCAATGTCTCCATCAGGAATCATAGTATTATTAGCATTGCGAAAATTGTTTATTGTCTACTCATCATCATCTTCTCACCTTGTTTCCTATGTTATACATCTGTTGGTATCATCTTCCACTCTAATAAGTCTTTTTAACATAAAGCGATTCCCGTATCTGCTGTAGTTCTACCTAAATGTGAAATGATAGCAGAATTGCTTAAAATGTTTTTTATCTATTGGCTTTTTTTACTTTCAGTGAAAGACAAGGCATACATTGCGGCTCAAGGGTGCCTCTCCAACACCAAGGATGACTTCTGGCGGATGATTTGGCAGGAGGACGTCAGAGTCATAGCTATGATCACTAATGAAATTGAAAATGGAAAGGTACGCGAACTTAGCAGAATTGCTCTTAAAGAAAACTCTTCAGGTGAAATCATTAATTGTTTCGCAAACATGGAAATAAATTAATATAAATAGGTCCCATCACACTAGCAGAGGTTTACGTGTAGGTACAGGTATCCACAGTTCACAGTATATTTAGGTCTCAAGAGAGAGCTAAGAAAAGAGCAAGGGAGAGCCATTAGACAATTAAGAAAGTACATTTAAAGTAGATGCAATTATTAATTATGATTAAGTTCTTCATATTTGATGAAAAGCGTACAAATATTAAAGGTTAATTTTCTTATAGGTTATTATAAGGTATAGGCTTATAGGTTTATTCGGTATTATTCATTATTATAGGTTAACAGTTAATTTTCTTTACACATAACCTGTAAATCATTAATGAGTCATTTCATCTTGATGCAATTTAAAAAGGATTGAGGTTAATTGACAAATTATCTTCATATAGGTTTTATTTACTTGTCATTCTAGCGATAATCTAATTGTTAAACCAATTTGGACGTGATTGACACATAAAATTAACTTCTATGGAATATTACTTATATTCATATAATAATTATAATCCTTAAATCTATCGATATTTTTTTTTATAGAAAAAGTGCGAGCGCTACTGGCCTCTATCAGGCCAGGAGGAGCGGTTCGATGGCCTCACAGTCAAGGCCATATCGGAGACGCATTATGAAGAGTACCTGCTGAGGGAGTTTGATGTCAGCGATGACAAGAACTGCCGAACAGTGTTCCAGTATCAGTTTACGGTACAAAAAGAAGATTTATTTAGAAGCAATTTTTTAATAAACTTATTATAAATAATAAATTAATTATAAATAAACTATTAATTTCCAGGCCTGGCCGGACCATGGTACACCTGGTGATCCAGATGGTGTGCTATCATTTATTGAAGATATCAACCGGAGAATGATACAAAATTCACAAGGCATAGATGCACCAGAACAGGTTAGTGATTTTCATTTATATTATTGCAATGATATTTTATTAGATGCGTCATGTTATTAATAAATTAGTTTTGATATTGGGTCGAACAACATAAAATTTATGGCATGACCTGACATTGTACCATTCTGATTGTTCACAAATTGACTACCATTAAAATCTTCACGTTCGAAGACTAATAACGTGTGTACTAGCCCTTTTTTTAAGCCAGAATTTCCCAAAAATAAACTAAGAATTGACTTGGAATATTCAAACCCGAATGGACCTTTAATGTATGCTTATTTGGAAAAAATATTCAAAAAATTATTATTATAATTATAAATCCATTTATTTATCCATTACATTAATATTGATAACATCAATTAAATTGGAAACTAGGTATCGATTTTTCACGTTTAAATTTCCATTTTCAATCATTATTACGTCCTTACCGCGTGTCGATATTTTATTTTCAGTCGAAAATTTAATTAATAGATTTATTTATTAAATAAATTTATTTGAATATGGCTAGGACTCCTCTAGTTTCCTCCACATTTGTCAGTCTTGAGCCGTTGAAATCTAGTTTTAGCTATTTCTTTTCGTCGTCTGTTTCCTCTGGAGCCAATCCAAAATGTCTGCCCTTAACTATTTATTAACGTGTTAAGTTTATGTTTTAGAACATCCTGTGCGTGCATTGTTCAGCTGGCGTTGGCAGGACTGGCACCTTCATAGTCCTCGACATACTTATCGACAAAATCAAAACATCTGGTGAGGAGACATAGCACCTTACAATTCCATTATATTATGAAAATGTGTATTATTATGCAAGTTGCGTGTGCTATTGCGAATTTTGCTGATGCAATTTCATTTCGTTAATTTAATATATTTTGAGTTATGGCTAAGACATTATCTGCCTGATGCGATTTTTCCGAATTTATTACTTATTTAATATGCGATTGTTTTAATTTAATTTAAAACTGTCATGTCCTTTTTATGCTCTGTTTTTTAGGATTCAATTGCGATATTGACGTCCACTCCACCGTGAAGTTGGTGAGGGCACAGCGAAACGGAATGGTGCAGAATAAAATGCAGTACAGGTTCATATACCTCGCACTGCAAGAGTACATTGACGGCAGGAACTTGAAGTTTAGAAAAAAGGTGGGTACTTATACATTTTTTTGACATAGATAGGCTCCTCCCCTTATTTATTATGAAGGTTGGTAGTCCTGTTTCTAATCTTCTGCATTGCCATGAACGTTAGGAGTATTGCTTATATGTGGTTTGCGTTGGTGCCCTTCGACGTAGGTACCTACTTTTTCATTTCATTTTCATCAATATTTATATTAGTGACGTCAGACGGTGGTAATTCCGCAATAGCACCAGTCTGACCTAAACGTTTTATCTACTATGCAAAGTGGCGATTACAGTACGAAATAAATTATCATAATTTTATAAGTACATACAGCATGTGTAAAATTTGAATATTTAATGTAGGTACTAGGTATAATGTAAATTTAAAATTATTTCACTGGGCTGACCCGCTTGCTGCGTTGATTTGAATAATTTAAAAAATACGCAACTCTACACATGTAAAGTTCTCAAATTAAAATATTTCAAGCAAGTGATTACCTTAAATTTGAATGTCTCAATTGATTTCCTGTTTTGAAACTATTGGATTTCTTTAATAAATAAGTAGACAAAAAAGTAGGTAGATACACAGATCGTCTGATAGTAAGGAGCAGGCGTAGTTCGAGACACCAGCACGAGTGGTATTCAGCGTTAGACTGGCCTTGTACAATGCTTGCAATGCAACGTAGCGTTTGTCTGTCGGGCCCTAGCCTTAGCTGGCCTCCACAGGCCTAGCGGGAGGTACACACACCCACACAGAGCCACCCGGGTCCTTCTAGCCCAGTCCGACCTGGTGGTATCACTCGCACGCTGTCATTATACCCAGTAATTTCACTGCCTACAATCCTTTCACTGCCCTTCAAAGCGGAACACAATAAAGTTAGCATATCGTTGCTAACTATTGTTGCAACGCACCTATTCGTAGTTTCATTCAATGTCATAGGGACATACTGTTATCGCCGTTTTGTAATATGTTTGTATAATTTATAATTTGTTTCTCAACCAGATGCGGGTAAATGTCAATGTGTTATGCGGAGCTACTGACCGTCTGACCTCTGCTACTCAACTGGTAGAAATACCAATTTCCTGAGGTTAGATCAGCCATAAAGACATTTAAATATTACACTAGTATCACTATTTATAATGCTTTCTGCCTTTGAGTACCGCCTGGCAAAATAATGTAGAGATTTCAATCTTCCATTTTAAATCCATATTTTCACCTGTCAAAAGGATGTTGATCCTAGAAAGCTCATAAAAACTAAACTCGAGCAGCTATCCTTATTTTGTAAACGACTTTTTATTTATGAAAAGTTTAACCGTAATATCCATAATAATTATAATCAAAACAGGTTCTTGCAACTGATTGCGGGATGAATGGACGAACAAAAATGGAACATGTCAGGCTGATCCAGTGTGTCCATTATTGTACTAAATTATTTATATAATATTTAATTAATTATTGTATGGATTATTTGTAATTACAGTAGTTATGATTTGTTTGAAATTTGATTTGATTTGAATAATTAAATGATATTATTAAAGGCCTACTAATCCCATTCTCAGATCAAATATCGGAAGTTTTGATCAGTTTTAAAAACTCAAGTTTCATAAATAAATTACTCAATAGTAAAACAGAACTATATCGATTCGTCGTCGAACGCCGAATGCCACCAGACTTCCGACAAATTGTTTACACTTTTTTTTTAATTTTCAGGTATATACGTCGGATGCGTAATATAGTGAACCAAAGCGATAATTTAGACTTAGTGATCTTATTTTTTATCTTAACTAGATCAATATACCTACTTAGTTGTCTTGTCAGTGATCGGTGAACCCGACATGTTAGTCATAAGAACCTATTTTTAAGTCTTTTTTAATAAATCATTGTTTATGAATCAGATTGGTGTTTTATTTTTTGACCATAAATGAGCGAACTATCCTCGTCAACCCTCTTACTCTCTCATTGCTGAGCAGGCTTCTCCTATCAGGATGAGTGGTGTTAGGCTTTAATTCCCCACAAAATGTCTCGAAGCATCCTTTCGGTGTTTTCTTTCGGCGTTTTAAGTCAATTAATTTTGGATTGTCCCTCGCGAAAGCGACAATGTTGCATTGTTGGCCGTCTCTGTCACTCACGATGCGAACGCGTGCCCGAGAGGTGAAACAACAATACATTTGCAACATAATCTAGGGAACTCAACAACCATGTAGTGTTTGCTGTTTTCGCTGTAAGAAAATATTTCTTAAGTGGTGTAACCTATTCGGTAAGGTCTCTTTCGACTCTATAAATGGAAGTTACAATAACGGTGCTTAGGAAACTGTGTATCGCTGCTCAGAACTAGAAGGTTTTAGGTATATAAATACTTGGATTTATAAATACCATCTCCACATACCACGTCTATATTATCCTCGCGGTGTAAACCAGATAGATATAGGTACCTAGACGCAAAGTAAGCTGAATTTTTTTAGGTGCCATGCCAATACGGGCAACTACGGGCACAAATTCAAACTCCGAGCTGCTACTGATATTTTAACCTTTTGAACGCCATTGTCACATATACGTGACAAACGAAATTTTACCCTGAACGCCAACGTCACAAATATATGACAAATATACGTCGCACCATAATATGTAATAAACAATTTAATCATTACTTTAGTGTGTTTTCACTACTTTGTGGAATTTGACAGAAAAAGTGGCCTGGCGTCAGGGGTACGGCGATACGTTTATACTCTGGCGTACAAAAGGTTAATAGAAAAACGCAATAACATTGTCCAAGAACCCTCGGGACCTTTAATGTAGCAGTCAGGCTTACGACCTACAGAATAATGATGCAGTTTTGGCATCACCTGAATTGACTGTATATACCATAATTATCAATAACGACGACGACGACGACCGATCCTGGAAAAGAAGCCGCATGAAGGCTTCTATACACCCAAGAGCTTTAGCTGATGGTGCTGGAAGGCCTTACCTGACCAGTTGAAGCTCTAAAGCTCTATTTGTATCGTATACAGGATGACTGGTGAGATACTAACGATACTTAAGAAGATTACTCGGTATTCAATTCTCGTTCCAATTATGGAATAATAATAAGTAAATAATTAAAAAAAATGACCCAATAAATAAATGAAGTGTGGTCATATTCCTGATATTATTATCGCGACGATGATAACGATGTATAAGTGAATATACCTATTACAACACACATTGATAGGTTAAGTTTACTATTAACATTAATAGTAAATTTAACCGAAAGTATTTAGTATTTTAGTATTTTTAATGATATTAGTACCTATCGATAATCTCTCACCAATCAGTATGTAGAACTATTAGATTGATTGATTATGTTTGATTTATCACAGTCCATAATTGGGCAAAACAAAATATATCTAGGTATTGTAAACTTAAAGGAAACACCAAGAAACTTTGTTTGTTTATTAATTTCACATTAAAACATTCTCAAGCTATCTTGATTTTATCTATACAATTAACATGATCTTCCATTAAAACTAAACAATAATAATAGTAGATACTTAATAATAATTACATCAATAACAAAATACAATAATAAGTAGAAATTATGCTTTAAGCAAAAAGTATTTGTAGATAATATAACCATTTAAAATCGATTAAAAATCGAAATTAACAATAAACAGCATGAAAAATTATTATTACTTATTAAGATATTTTTTGTTGCACATTTAAAACAAGCTTCAAAAATCTATAAGTAGGTAAAAATCAACTAAGTAAAAATACTAGAAAAATACTTCATAAAAAAGCATTGATTTGGCACGTTTTGATTAAAACAATTTTATTAAAAAAAGATAAATCTGATGAGAAATACAGTTGTCATCAAGAGGAATGTTGAAATGAAAATAAAGAGAATTTCATAATGTACGATCATTGAATTTAAATGTAGTTACGATATATGACACCATGGATGCATAATGGTAGTGTTTTATTTTAGAGTTTCGTTTTTAGTGTGAAAATATAATTCTTCTACACACAAATTCTATTTGATGTTTTCATAAAAAAAATCAGCGAATCAGCTCAAAAAGCGAAAATAATCATTGTATAAAATCAACATCTTTCGGTCTAAATATAAATTCTTAACGAGTCTCTTTTAAAATTGTCACAAAAATTAAGTCCTAAGTGCTTAGAATTGTGCAATAATCGAAATATTTTTTCTTAATTCATGTGATTTGCAATAAACATTCAAAAAGCGCAAACATTTATTTGATAGGAATAACATATATTTATATATGTTATACCTAAGACTATAGTTTTAGTATCTATTACTAAAATCTACACTATTACATTTTTCTAATGTAGATATATTTTGAGTCTAAAAATAAGGATATTTTAACGCGTAATTTTTACATCAATATCAGTATCACTCGTTTATTTCCATATTTGATCATTTTGATAGCATTTATACTATAGCTTTAGTGAATAGTTCAGTAACTATGATTAATATTAATGACGGACATTCAATGCGAGTACACTTATGTAAGCAGAATATTATTAGTTTTAAAGAAACCGCGATATCTGCGACAAATCCAGAAATATTATCGAAAGTCTGAGCGAAGAGACAGAACATGATTATTATTTAGGAAGGTAGCGACGATTTTTTTTATTATAGCAATTCAATTCTAATGCATTTTTATTAGGTAACTTTTTCTATCACAGTCAATTCATATATTTCGAAAATAATGATTTCCAATTACGAGCCGTCAAAAATATTAAAGTAGTTCGTATAATTTTATAGACGAAGAAGAAGATTTTGTGTTTTATTTAGATATACAACAAAACGTTCGTTGTATTAGATGTCGCTTCACCGAAGCTTTTAGTTTAGAGGAACCAATAATTACGATGACTCGTATAATTTTATTATTTGTAAATATCGTTGCTTACTTCCGAAAGTATAATGAGTATAATGGGATAGAAAAAAAATTTGGCACGCAGTATTGAAAGGTTTCTTAAAAAGGTAAATCGTAGGATCGAGGTAAAGGGTAGTTACATCTAGGAGTGATTTGTATACATAGGTTGACACGGTAAAGTAATAGGAGCGCGGCCATATGGTTCTACAGCTCGTACAGTTATATATGTAAGTAGATACCTACAGTTCAGTTTAAGTATATATTTATGCTGAAAAAGGTAGGTACTGTAGGGGTAAAACGTGTCACACACATTCTAATGATTATAATATGTATTACTTAGATAACATGCACGGTACTTTTTTTTGTTATTTTGTTTTGATTTGACAAACATTTAGATATTTAGATAAACAGCTATGTATTTCGGTTTCCGTTAGACTGGCTTGATCGTCATTATATGTTGGGGCAATCGGTTTGGAGTTGCGCTTACATAGGAAACTAAGCTAACTGCACAACTTGAGTGTTTAAACAAATTAACAAAGTAATAAATTTACCTAATTATGTATAATGTAACATAAAACAATAATACTAGTACGATAGAATACTTACAACTATAATGTGGGAGTAATGATGATTAGTGCCTTTATCATAAATGATACGAACATTATAAGTAAGAGAACCCGCGCACTAGACGAAAAACTGCGGCCACATGGCTGGTTGATGCGCGTACGTTGCCGAGTGCGCGCGCACCACATACGTCACAGCGCAGGCCGCGCCTCAACTTTCAACAGCTTGTGGCTTGTAGTGCGCGTGTTCTCTCAGACAGATATGAAGCATCGACTACAAGGTCACAGTATGTCAGTCTCGTAAACCTTATTAGTAGTGGCCGCAGCATCAGGCAGCTTTCCGTTTTCGGGAGTCATCGACCCCTCTGTGTTCATCTTCCTCTCGGAGTCGGACGATAGGTGCGTCATGCTTCCGGAAATCGTTGCCGGTGCCAGGTTCAAGTTCATTTTCGTCAGCAAATTGGACTCGCTGCCGGTCTTCTTGAGGTCTGGCTGCGCATTAAGCGGCAGTGTGGGGCCGCTCCGTTGAATCATCTGCAAGCGTGCATACTGTTCTTGCAGCGCCTTCTGCTTCTTCAACAGCTCCTGATGTCGTTGTTCGAGGAGCGTCTGTCGATTCGTGGCCTTGTCGTCGTCGGAGGTGGGTTCTTGGGGGTGCGGGGGGAGGTGGCAAGGGTTGGGGTTGCAGCGAGGTGGCGAGGCGGGCGAGGTGGGCGAGGCTAGCGGCGAGCGCGAGGTGGTGCGCGGCGGCGGCGGCGGCGGCGCGCGACGAGCTGCCATGGCCAGCAGTTCAGGATGTCGTTCCGGCACGGGCGGCTTGGGCGGGTGCTGGCCGCGCGCGCGCACCGGCGGCGACGCGTCGGTGTCGCTGCCGCTAGGGTAGGAGTGCAGCCGCCGCAGTGGAGGGTCGCCTCGCCCACCGCGCTCCGCCGGCTTCGCGAACGTCTGCAGCTCGTCTAGTAGCGCATCGAGGGCGTTTTCTGGCCGCACGTCCGCTCCCCGGCCCGCACCGCCTCGCCCGACGCACACGCCGCCGGTGCCCTGCGCACCATTCCACGCACTTCTAGCTGTGCCCGCCAATCTCCAACAGACATCATAAAAGCGCGGTTGCAAGTAAGCCCCTACTGTTGCTGTTCCTTTAATAATTTGGTAGGCTAGCTACTAAAACTTGAAACTGTGTTGCAACCGCACTTTTAAAATATAACCAAACACTTATTCAAAAACATTGAACACACTCATTCAATATCAAATCCATTTAGAACACTTAGTATGGGACATTTATGTATAGAGCTATGTCTTAATGCGACCACAATCATTCAAAAAGAATAAATAGAAACGAAAAAGGCGAATGCCTCTCTTTTTTGCTGTCGAATAAGTAAAGATATTTACATGTAGTATTAGCAACGACAAATAGAGACCAAGGTTAACTTGAAAATTGATTAAAAGCACTATGTTATCATTCAACGACAAAAAAGAAGTGGAAGTGTAGACGAGCGGCCTATGTCTAGTGGGAAGTAAACCGAAACGTGGTGGGAGAACATCAGACACGTTACAGAAGAAGGAATTTATAATTATTAGAGATACATATATGGACAGTGACACAGATTGTTAAGTAATTGTAACGCAACGACTTAATTTGGTGACATAAAATGCACAAAAGTAGATAGATTAAATATTAAAAAGTTCACTCTTAACAATTGTGATGATTTTGCCATTAGTCAAAAAATTTATAAAGTGTAATATTATGGTAAATACAATATTTGAATTGTAATCAAACTCTACTAAAGGAAACTATTGTCAAAGTGTCATTTTAATCAAAACTAATCTAAGAAAAGCTTAAAGTAAATTACGCTACTATTATAAAAATTTAACCTTAAAATGTGCAATGGTTATTAATATTTTTACATAACGATAGTATTAATTTTAAAGCGAATACAAATTTTCCAAGTTGGTAATTACCTGTGCTCCGGAGAGGCGGGTTAGTAATTAGATACAAACTTGTAAGATCTAAGGGACAGATGAATTACCTAAGGAAATTCTGAAGGAGCACAATGTATCTTCAATAATTAGAAATAATGAAGATTGCAGACATGAACTGTCCGATAGAAACAGTGAGAAAGTGGAGGAAGGCACGTTCAGGGTTGACAGTCTAATTAATAGGAAGAAGGTAAGGGGGGGTTAAGGCAATTCATTCATTTCCGGAATTGGAGGGCTGTGACCGGCTCCTGATATCGACAATGCGCTGCAACAGAACAGAAAACAGCAAGATGCAACTATTGTAATAAAAGCCACTATAAAAATACGACATGCTTGTTATTATACATTAACACTGACCAAAGACATTTAAATTTATCGGGCTATATCCGGAACATCACCAACATCGTAATCAACTTAATATTACCCATAGATTTACCAACTAGTTGATTTGTCGCGTGACAGGTTAAGTTGACAAAGAAATAAATCAAGGATTTTGTATGAAAATGCCCCAATGCCCGCTCTATAACCCTTTCAAATGTCTATGGCACTGACGTTGTTTTCATATTTCACACACACACACACACATAAATGATTAAAAGTTTAATAATCATAACGAAAAATAAAGGAAATTATCAGAATTAACTAAAATATAAAACATTCAATGAAAGAAATATGAAAACACGTTTATATAACTATGTGCAATTTGAGTAATTATTCGTTATTGTGGATTTTAGACATGGTGACTTTAATTTGTAGCCAATAAACTTGTAAGTTACCTATAAAAGACAACTTTTGTTGATAAATTATTATTGAATGAAGAGACAAACCAGTTTATTGACACGTCGGATTTATTAGATAATACTTTAACAAGGAGAATTACATCATGCATCGTACGACATAAAATAACCATTCAAATTAAGGGGCTCATCCATAGTAGCTACTTTAACCCCCAGGAATCTAAAATAAGTAAGGGAGCTCAGGAACTTTATGGAAGTTTATACTGACGGATATACTAACTCAATTATTAACTACAACTAACGTATTGACGTTGAAATACATCATTATGTATTTATTTACATAGTTTATCAAAAACGCCCTCATTCATCTATTTACTAACTCATCCTGGGCATGGATTCATTGAATTTAGGGTTCAACAGTTAAACATAACATACCGTCATGCGTGTATTATACCCTGAAGGGGTAGGCAGAGGTGTACTATTAGTAGGTACACACACAGTTCAGTTTCAGATCCCATACAATATGGCGATGGCGGGCCTATTGTCATTAAACGGCCACTTCCAACAACTCCGGAACAAGTCCAGCTCGACCTCGAAATCAAACTCAGGACCTCTAGAGTAGTTGTGCTTGTGACCACTACACTAATGAGGCAGTTAGCAGTTATCTTTTGCATTATATACTTATTCCCAGTCTCCCCTATATTTCGGATTAAAGTAGGCCCCCAATTAGGTTTATTACTTGTGATTCAATTAGTTTTTTTAAATATTTGCCAATTGGGTTGGGTATTGGGATATTGAAAGACTTTTTGTACACCCAAGTTTCAACTAGTTGAGATTCAGTGCTTTTGATATTCCATGTATTATGTCAACAAGAGATAAAATTATAAGATGATCCCATAGCTAGTTAAAAATTGTATGTAGTTGGCCTAAAACGATTGGTTAGCGGCTTAAAATTCAAATAATATCTATGAAAACGGAACAAAAATCAGAGGGCTAGATAGAAAAATATATTTATCATAAACCGCTTCAAAGATATCGTTTAAACTTTAAAATACATCAATTTTATTTAATTTATATATTATCGTTCTCTTTAGGTACTATTTTTTAAATAATATGTAAGCATGCGTACCGATTCTTTCAATACTGTTCGAACTGGAAAAAATATGCAAAATGTCTATTAAGTCTTTCCAATATATTTGTTAGACAAGCGAATTTGGACAAACTTTATTTCTAAAGCGTAGTTAAAAATCCAGTGCACCAACATGCCTACAATGAAAATAGCAAAAATTGTGGTGAAAAATATTTAAAAATTCACGATATAATATATCGAAAGGAAACAAAGTAAGTAATACGGTTGTGGTATAAAAATAATGAAATAAATAATTGAACCATATTTATGAATAATAATAATGGATATATTATGAAGAGATTTTATTACTCGTTGACAACTATCGCTTCTTTGAAGTATTGGCTCTGTCTCCAGGCGTACTGCCGGGTACCATCGCGGGAAAAAGACCATGAAATCCATTGTTAAAACAATTCGACAATAATGACACAACTTAAAGATATCACAATGTATGTATAAGAGTTGTATTGGGAGGTGTTGTGCGTTGAGTTTTGACACAGGACGACATTTTTGCTGCAAGATGGTTAATATATGTAATGCTTTAGATCCTGGTGCCTATAAATGTGGGAACAGCTGATGGCGATGACTGCGATTGTATGAGATATATATATTAAGTGCTTTAAGAATATAATACTTGACTCGCATAAAGTTTTTTAAATATAATATATTACTTTTCAAAAAGTCGTATTTGACTGTCCACAATTTTTAATATCAATATTAATCATTTAAATTCTAATAATAATATGATTATAGATATTTATGATGATGGAAAATAATTTACAAGTTTGCACTGTCATGAAAACATTTTAAATGCTAATAAATAAACATCAACGCAATTATTTTGATGAATATTTATTAAGATGTTATGCTATAACACACTCAAACGTTATAAAATCTACCTTGTATAAAAGTTATCATTTAAATATTAACTGAACACCTAAATTATTAAAAGAGAAGTAGCAGGTAATTACTTATTTATGTAATCATTAGATAAATAAATATTTTTTTTATTAAACTGTTATTTACTAAATTAATGAAAAAATATATTTTAAACACACTTTTACAAGTCAGTCATTATATATTTAAACTACATGCACCGGCATTTCTATACTGTCGATCTACCGATCAATTCAATTTAATGTTAACAATTCAACTAATTTAAATCATGATAGATTAATTTTAATGATTTTTTGAGAAGTTTTATTACTGTTTTGTTTGCTAAAGGTGTATATAATGAAAATAGATTTATTTAATCTTTGAAATTCATTCATATTTTTTTATGTTACTAAATAAGAAGCATATAATATTTTCTTCACAGTAATTTAATAACTAGATAATGACGAGAAAAAACTAAATGCGAGTCAATATAGAACTGGCAAGGATATGAGTATTGATTACTGATGATTAAATTTTTTGTCTAGACAAGATGCTGCAAGATGGCAAAAATATATGGAAATTACATTTCTGAATAATTAAACTAGCCCGTTATGATAAATCATAATATGATTCATTTATACACAGCTACACAACATGTTATAAGTTACCAATGTAAGTTGAACTGTAAGTAAGTATTTGAAAAGTTTATAGAATGTAAGGTCAGTTTATATATTGCAACTGTGTGTGCCCTTTGTGTATTAGTGAATAATATTTGCAGTTTATCAAAAGTGGCTATTTCAGCCACCCGATGTGTTGAAAGCATATATTATTAAGGTTATGTCATTCCCAAACATTTTGTGCCTATTCGTTCGTTGATTCGAACTTTGTACTAAAATACTTAGATACTGAAGCCGTACCACAACGTGTTAACGCGATCATTTTTAGTTGTGAGAAAGAGATGGCGCTTTTGAACCTGTAGAGCAACATCCCTCTCTAACAACCTAAAAAATATTGCGTTGGCGGCACTAGGGCCTCTGTTTCTAAGATAGCTTAACATATAGGTATTTGGAGTGTTCGGTCGGTTGGGTGACACACTTGGGCAGGTCCGTCTAAAGGTCTGATGTGGTTGACATGTTGTTAAAATTGGCATTATTTTCCGGAAGCAAGGGTTGTAAAATGCAACGATACGGATGGTGCATTAGTTGCAGGGATGTGTGCAAAAGAATTCCAAGATTCATTGTAGGTATTCTGTTTTAGATACGTCACACTCTGTCTTATTATACCTACTTACCAAAGATTGTTAGAAGGATATATATATATAATACCTTTGGGTTAAATTGGCATTGCATAATAACATCTATAGATGGGTATTGTTTTCTCAATTACTAGGTAGAGTAGGATTTATGGTATTTGGATATTTATTTATGGCTACGTATAATTACTATTTCTGTCAAATTTCCTACGCGATGTTCCTATTAATATTAATTTTATTAGATGTTCCTATTGTTCAATAATTACTTAATCAACTATTATTTATTATTATGATTCTATTTTCATGGAGGTCATAATGTCAGACCAGTTGTAAATAATGAAACTTTTTGCGATTTTCCAACAAGCGGCTTATTTTAAGTTAGGTCAGTCTATCATACAAAGAAGATAGTATCCGCTCCGCGCTCCATACAAAAGTATTTTGGTCCTTCTTGAATATTACCCATTGAAGTCTTTGAAATTTTGCAGTAACTATCTTATCATAAAAATATGTGTTTCTTGAATGTAAAATTTTAATTAAATAAGTACATCATTTCAATAAACGGTTAAAAAGTTACACGATCTCAAAGATTGGTAATTTTCGTTGAAAACGACCCAACTGTATGCTCGTATTTCAAGATAATGTATCAATACAGAACAATTTTGATTCACTGGAAATCCAGATAATATAATGAATACTTATCATTTTACAAAAGAAATAATCTACGTAATAACTATATTAAAAGAGTAATCTCCAAATTTCGGAACAGGAAATACGCGCGAAAATTTTGCAAATGTATTGTTGTTACCTCTCAGGCACGCGTTCGCATCGTGAGGGATAGAGACAGCGACAACAGTGCAACACATTCGCGAGGGACACTCATCTTAAGTGTATCTACGATATTGATATTATCATCCTATCTGTCCAACGAGGTCCACTTAAAATCAAAGGGCTACCGCACGGACTTCCTCAAATACAGGTTATATGCCACCTACTTCCAACGACTTCCAGCGACCTTTACCAGGTCACATTGTACTACTGCTGGGCACGGCTCTCCTCTGATTATAAAGGGATTAGGCTATAGTCCACTACGCTACTCTACTGCAGGTTGACAGACGTCACATGCCATCTATTACGCATGCAGATTTCCCTCACGATATTTACTTTTAGCGTTTAAGCGTGTAATAATTAATACGCACATGACTTCGAAAATTTAAAGGTGTTTTGGATTCGAATTAGAGACCTTAGACTTAGCAGCCCAATGGTCATATCACTAGGCTATCTCTTCTCTTCATTCATACCTCATCATAATTATGCCCTTCATACCAAAAAACTAATTAATAAGCAAGGTATAGATATAACACATTTTAACTCCTTTAAAAATTCCTGACTTATATTACAGTATGTATTGCTTAAATTGTTCGAGAGTCTTACTTGGAGGTGAATGATGGGTTAAGTGCCAAATGATAGTGACTTTTTGGCTCCTACGCTAACATTCCTGTGTTTATAGGACCATGAGGAACGGACCATAAAACATTAATAAGACCTAAAACATTTACGACATTTAGCTCTCGTGTGCATGGGAGTTTAAAGAAACGTTGCGATAATCACACTTACTGGTCAAACAAGCTTTAATAAATTACTCTGAACCATTTAAATAGATTACCAGTGTACATTTAAAAAAACCCGGCGTAAAAATTGCCCCGTAGCGTCAAGATAAACGCGCGTTACTTTAAAAACCTCTCATCAAATGTACGCCAGGTTTATAAGTACGACGTACCATTCTATCATTGTCAAAAATGTTGTCTGGCTTTCAAGGCTTTGCACGTTTCGAGCATCATTTGTCAGGCGCTCAATAACATCCATTAATGAAACGATTGGCTGTCGTTGCAAGCTGTTATATCTTAGTGAAGTTTAATGTCTGATGTTTTACGACAAAATATTGAATTTAGGTACAATTTCATGACTTTGTAAGAATCCAGATGTTTGCGTTGATTTCCTACCTTATCCTTTTCGTCTTTTTACGGAAATTGGTTCGTTTGCGACTTTATTTCCAAAATTTGTTTTTAACTGACCGGATAGTCGTTCTCTTCTCCAAATTTAATTCTTAAAGATTAGATTTTTTCTGGAAACTTTCATGTTTCTTCATAGTAATCTCATTTGGATTACTTACTTACATTATTTAAGACCTAAATAGCCAAATTGATTTAGCCGTTCTCAAGGAAAGCGACTACTAACTAATAGTATTTGATTTATTTAAGTAGGTATACAGATTAATCATCCACCACGATGACTAAAATAGACATTACCTTCTAAAACAGAGCGTGACGTAATTTATTTGGAAGCGAATATAAATTTTATATGCCAATTTCATTTTGAGTTAAATTATGATGAAACACATGCATTTCGTAAAATACAATTTTAAGGTAAATTTTGATAATAATTTAGAAAACAGCCAGAATACACAGGGCCATCACTAAATTAATGATCGGATATCTAGAATGTGAAATGGTCATAATTCTATGGGATAAGAAGATTCACCCTAAATAAAAAATAATAAGCCACTACAGTCAATAGGAAAAATTGTAAGTAATGATGTTAGGATACAGCTAAAGTATATGTGCACAAGACATGCTAGTTTGGTGTACAGAACAAAATAGGGGCGCATGCTTAGAGTACCTAGCAAAAATTTGGTTTTAATGTAATTACGGGTATGATTCGACCCAAGCTAAGGAGTGACGTGAACAGCAAACGAAACATAACTAACACTTCGCAAATAAATCGAAGTGTTGGAAAAAAATGCAAATTTTATAACTCTTGGCAAACCTGCAATTGTTAAGCGAATAGTATATTAATAAAGCGAATTCACCAGGAACTTGAATTATCTTAAAATAAAGTATCTGCTTAATTTATCTGCAAATAACAACTTACTATTACCTCATATTTATTATTATAAGGGGCATCCAAGAAGAAAATGTTATGTCTTAACAAAAGACTCATAAAACAATTTTGGAGGGAAAATAACTATCCAACAATTTAGTTGTATCCTCTCGTTTATATTACTAAAGAATTTCATTCCCCTTTGCTACACTTTAGATGTAAATTGCTTTCAATACCTTGTTGTGGGCCTGCGCATTGTGGCATGTGCTGTCGGATGCGCACTCTTCAGAGGAGGGTCCAGCAGTGAAAGTGGAGCTCTGAGAGGACCCCGGCGAGAGGCGCCCGTCTATCGGCAGACGCTGTTCCTGAACGCAAGCCAGGCTGCAAAACAAAACGGATTTTTTTTTGTCAGTTTATAGGCTGTACATACAGGTGGGAAAGCCAAAGAAAAGATAAACGGATTGTGTTAAAGCTGATATGATGGAAAAGGGAGTGAATGATGGTGATGCCTAACATAGACGAACTGAAGAAAAAGGTAATGAGGATAATGATATATCCGCAGTACAGGAGACAAGGAATGCAGGAGACTTCCTGTTTACGGAAACTCAACCGCTGTACACAGTTTGTGGGTACATTAAGTCCCATTTAATAAGGGGCGAGCCATTAGGGGCACAAATCTAAATGCCAAGCTGCTATGGAGAATTTCTCTCTCGACGTGGCTATCGAACCAAAAACGTCAAGCTCAGCAGCTGCTATCACTAAACCAGTGATCGAAGACCGAAATAAAATAGGCGTTTCTGTCAGGGTTGCACCACAATTGTCACTGAAGTCTACATACCGTTTCAGTGTAACCAAAGTTCCAGTGAGCTTCTTGCAGCGGCGCAATGCGAGCTCCAAACGCTCCGGCTCGTCCTCTAACATCTTCTCCTTGCGCACCACCTGGAAACGTTAGGAAAGAATCGAAATTATGCCCAACAAACTTAATGACTTCAAAAAAATCCGGTACGCATGACGCTATTTCCTCACCTTTTCCATCTCATTAGACAGCTTTCCTTTCATGGTCTCCTGCAGAATGGGAAACTTCAGCTTCCAATCAGCAACAGTCTTACTGCTCTTTGACAGTACCATGGCAATGCGCTCAATATCAGCCATGTTGACGCGTGTCTCCCTAAAAGTTACAATTAATTTAACCAAAGTCAAAAGTCTTACAAAGTGTCTACGAGCTATGAATGGAAATTTAGTTACCTATTAGCGGCCTGGCCTCGCAGACGTTCCACAGTAGCCTCAAGCTCATACAGATCGTTCTCGAGCAGCAGCATGTCCTGGCGATAGTTTTCTTCTTCGCGACACAGTTGCTAAAACGATAATAACGAAAATTATTTGATAATTCTAAAAATAGTAGTAATAATATTGCAAAATTGATGCGGATAACAACTATATATACGCACAGATTCAGGATCAAGCTCGCAGAAGCTAGCAGCGATAGCTCCAATTTTCACGATGGCTTCGGCCATCAGCTGCCTCATCTGAATGGCGTGAGTCAGAGTCGACCGACGCAGATTGCGGGTCTGCGAATCAAATAATCACTTATGACTTAGCACACAACTTAAAACACCTTATTAGAGCTATATTTCGCAATTGTAAACAATTTCGCTCATAGCTTTGAATATCGCCATAGTTCGCGTTAGAGCAGGTTTCTATTCTAACGAGATTAACATACCTCAATCCTCAGGTCACGGCTTTGCTTCTGCAGCGAGCGGAGCTGGCCGAAGTAATCCGGAGGAACGTTGATAGCATAGGTCTTTGGAGGGACCTGAGCAATTTGCTGGCTTACTAGCCCAGCTGGTTTAGGCGGAGGAGCCGGCTTGAGGCGATCCCGCTCTGTAATACAATTTAGAGTAATATTCAACTACTGCCAAGTACATTCATTTGAAGTAAGCGAAACATGTAAGCAAGTTTTCTGTTTTTAATTGCAATAGCTCAACTCCAGCAACGTAGTACTTTCGTTGAACATCATTCAATGCTGTTGCCAAGCTTATCTCAAATGGTGTATATGACTGAATTGCATTGTCAAAAATAACATCCGCCACCTTACAATTAATACTAATTCTGTAGTGTTCTACAGCTAATGGCATTAGTACATTAATGATTCTGCTATTATAATTACAATGCGGTTATTAAAATAATTATCAATGGATATCAAAGAGTTACCTTGAGAAGAAGTCCTCGGCAAAGTTGACGATTTGATAGCCGGTTTGGTGGGTTTGGAATCAGCTTGTTATGGCAAAGAAGTAAGCGGAAAGAAATCAAATACAAGAATTATGAACATGGTTATGATATTAACTACGATAGTGATTAAAAAAAGATAACCAGCGGAGGATTCTGTCAGCTTCGAGAATGGTGTGATAACATTGGCAAAAAAAACAATAACACACTTTCACTTCATTCTCGGACATTATTACAAAGAATGTCAAAGGCAGGGCTGAGGATGTGCCCATTCTGTTGTCAATGATAATAATGCTAACTGGTAAACAAACAAAAATAATTTATAATAGATGTTTAATGTGGGGACTTAGTTCATCTCACACAAGGATTTCAATGGTAGCTGGCTTTTTATTATTAAACTGAATATGGGGAGTTAAGTTGACTTGTGTAGACAAAAGACTAGAGTCAAACGGGATGGCAATATAAACGTTAAAATATGTTAAAACAATACAGTACATATTGAAACAATGTATGATCAGTGTACAGGCAAGTCACGGTCGTTTTACATTGCTCTGTATCCTCGTGATAATCGACTTTGGGTCAAACACGAGCGATACGCGAGCGTTACTAGTGCTGTTACAAATACCAGGTACTTCTATATTAACAGCCACCACCGAGGGTTTATAAGTTTCATTTTCCATAATTACTGCACCCTTCACTTATTGAACTACGTTATAGACTACAGATGCAGTTGTCTTGCAACAAGGACTTTAAGTATACTTAAGTAAACAATGATTAGGATGCATACCTGTATGTTGGGGTGAGTGCTGCTTAGGTGAGCTCATATCGGGAGGATCATCGCTAAATGATACTGATTTCTCAAATGAGACAGATTTTTCTGAAATGACAAATGTTTATTTAATCAGTAATTATATAACGCAACCAACATTTATGCGATGCATTTATGTGTGAAGCCCTTTAGCAATAAAATAAGAGGGACATTATGTACACTAAAATAAAATTGACGTAATTGGCAAGTGGTGCCATATCATCCAGCAAGACTTGGAGTGCTATAGGTTTGTAATGTATTAGTGAGAAATCTTAAAAAGATGGTGTTCGATCATTCTTGAGTGGTTTTGAAACTGTGTATAGTAATAGAAAGGAAAACAATAAACATTGAAAGTGCAATATTTTACATGAAGGGCGCAAAGGGGCACTTTCACAGTTGGTAGAGAAATAGTATTAACGTGTAAATGAATAAAAGGTCTTCAATTCAGACATTCCGTGTTCATTCATAAAATGGGGCAAGAATAGATGAAATCAAAACTGATAAAATCATCCATACATTACACACTAACGATAAAAAATATGAATTTGTGACTTCTACGAAACAAATTAACCAAATGTGATCTTTGAGTATGTTAAAGCGTCGATATTTTCACACACTCCTCAAGGAGGCCACAGCTACGTGTAAAAATTGGCGCGCGTTATACTCAGATTCAGCAATAGTCATCTACGTCAAGAAAGCCTTTACTACCTAATGACTCATGAAATTCATTACCGATTTACAGTAGCGGTCATTACAATATTTGTCAGTATTCAAAATGTACAATGAACTCAACGACTGTATTAGGTGAATGAAATGACGATATAAAAACGAAGATAGAATACAAAAAAATGCATATGAGCCTAATACAATTGTTCATAAAAGCTGAATATAATAAAATTACCACTCGACTTAGCAAGCAAGCTGGCGACATAATGATATAATTCGCTAAATGCATTGCGAATGTCTTTGGTTTATTGTACATTTGGCAAATTACGAGGCTAACACATTGGCGGCGTGAAAGTAGCGCTTTCCCTGTCCAACATGTTGAGATGTGCGGAAGTATCTTTGCCATCGCATCTACTCGGTTGCTAATGGAATGTGGTAGAACCCATAATTTGCGGTTTTGTTTTTCTCCACGATGTACAGCAGTCAAATGTGACGTCAAACGACCGGGTTGAGTTCCTACCATTGGAAATTACGGAGAAACCACAGCTAGGCGTCGTAACCTTTGAAATTATTGGCTTTTACTCAAATATCTCTTTTCCTTATACTTAAGTTTAATAATTTTTCAGTATCCGGTTTTATATTGACACTAGCAATGCATTAGCGTAAACTCTTTAACCGCCTCCAATCACACTTACGAAATTTATCTCTGCCTAACTTAGGAGGTCTCTCGTTGCTGGTAAATCGTGCCGCATCTGAGTGCAGGAAAACGCAAGCCACATTAACTTATGAAGCTTTTAGAGAAGAGCTACTAAGCCGTTTGACAGAGTCACATATAGATCAAACAGACCGATTGCTATAATACTATGTTCTAGATTTATTTAATTAATCTAATAGAAACTCTCCGTTGACTCATTTGCTGTACGTAACTAAGGCTGAGTCAAGTAGAATGATTATATTGTCATAATATGACAAACAAGCATACAAGCCGCCTGATGATAAGCGGAATCCGCAGCCTAATAGACGATAAGGTCACCAGTAGTAGTTTAGATAACCCTTTAAACCGGACCACAATGATGTTGACACATATTTGCTTACTGGTAGAATATTTGGCAATGATTCATTTAAAAAACTTAGGAGACAAGACATCTCGTAGGTAAGTGATACAATAATTCCACAACTCACCTTGGCCAGCTGGTCTAGCCTGATAAGTCTGCTGATACTCTTGACGCGGGGCAACCGTCGGGACTGGAGGCTGGTTGGGGACTTGCAAAGCTTTCTGCACAAGTCCCGTTAAGTTGGCCAACTGCCTCTCCATCTTCTCAACGCGCAGGCGTTGCATGTCATCCAATTGCGGCCTATAAAATCATGATTCGAGATCCTATCTAGGTTTCAGAAATCTACTTACTTAATATTGCTTAGGAAATCGCATTTGGCAAAAATATCGCAGTGCTTTTATTTTGGAAAGGAGAAAACACGTAACACTATTTAGTATTTGGATATTGTGGCCACAATATCGCACAGCGTAACAATTATAGCTCTTGGATACCGACATGGGTTTCATTGTATGATTTATTCATATGGTAAATAGTAGAAACTCGATGTCTTGAGGTTACCTGGCGTCGTACGGGGGGCGTGGCATGGGCCGCGGTGCATTGGTGATGGGGTTTACTCCATACATCTGGTATGCATCATCCATAATCCCAGCATCGCTGCGAAAGAACGACGCAATCAATACTTTGGTTTTTAAAAGACGAGTAAGAAGCCGAACCTTGGTTCCCACCATAGAAGCTGTAGAAGATCTAGAAAGGGTAAGTGGTAAGGGTTGATGGTAAACTCAAAGTCCAATTCTTTTAGACTTTGAATTCACTACCAAAAGAAGTTATGTCGAGTTATTCACTTCGAGACGTTAAATCATATCTTCCATGCGTTCTCTTATTTTTTTAATGCGTAAATTATATTTTCAATTAGAATTTTGACGGCTTATGTAGTTATAAAAGTTTGAAATCGAACTAATAGATAAGTTCTAAAGACACGAGAGCGTTATTAAAGATATGTTACCTGGCTTCCTCATCAATGATTGGTGCAATGTTGGGTCTGCTACCACCAGGACCCAGGTACTGGGAGTAGTAAGGGTCCTCATAAGGAGCCCGAGCTGCGCCGCGCTCCGGCGAGGACATGTACCCCTCAGCATGGCCTGGTCATACACATCTTACATAAGAACCATCAATTCTATCCACAAACAGTTTTGACCTGAATTTTCATACGAGTTATTTTCAAATGGAATTTAAGAAACAAAGCTATTATACGTATCGAAGCATGCAATTGTACAAGAAAAAATAGTAGAATACCTATGAAATATACAATGAGCAATAAACAGCTCATACAATACCTTTTGTTGCTAAAGAATTTACCCGTTATGTTAGTTTTCGAATGCGAATTAAAATATTCGTGAAAGTATATGTATTTATTGGAAACAAAAAACGATAAGTCGTCCTTGGAGGGAAGGGGGACAATATTGGACAAGTATCACAAGTACCTACACTTGAAAGTTTATTGACAATTGATCTTTAGAAACAGGAGATAGGACGAAAGTAGAATAAACATGTAATATCAAATCAAACATAAGTGCGTTCGTTAGCACAACATTTAGATATTATAAATACAAAGCATTAGCAAATTATGGTTTGGAAGCGAAAGTAACTTGTTGTTAGGAGGCGGGCCTAGGTTACCGGGGATCGTGTACAGTTGGTCAGGTCCCCGGGAACAATCAGCTCCGGCGAAGGGGAAACAGCGTTCTGACCCACTCCCCGGGATGTACGTGCGTATCGGCTTGGCCGGCGCTGTGGGACCTACACAAGCACCGCTTTTACCTGACTGAAAAACCCCGGCACAGTCCTAAATAAAAACCCATTTCCTATCCTCCTAAGAGCCAATTTGATCTATAGTCGCAATATAGTATTCGATGAATTTGCCAGGGACGGTAAGTCGAAATGTCGTGGCAATGGTAGGGACTCCCAAATTTGATTTAAAAGGCAATGGTTACAATTTGCTCCCTTCCTGATTCAATTTGCATTGTATTGACAAGTGACAGTCTTCTACGATTCGCTTTAGTTGGTTCTTTTGTGAAGGTAATTTAATTTGTTGACTTGTTCTGGTCTCACCTGTAGGGTGGGTCTTGACACGGTCGGCGGGCACGGGTGGGGCCGCGGGCGAGTAGGCGCGCAGCAGCGACCCACCTCGGGGCAACGTGCTGGGCTGCTGACCTCCGATGTAATAAGCAGGCGCTTTCACCTACCAAAATAATACCAATATTACAAACATCGAACCAAAACATCTTCCTATCTTTGTACTGTAAGAGTTCGACCGAGCATTGTTTCAAACTGTTTGAAAATATCAATAGCCCAGTTCATTCAACCTCTTTAACAAAGTAACATAATGTTTGGTGTTACACATTCGTCTAATAATAATACATTTTAACACATTTACGTCATTATCATAATTTTTTCAAAGTGATGCAAGGTATTTCGGAGGGGCCAAGTATTTCTTTGGCATATGATTAGCGGATGGAAATGTAATAGGAATCTTGAACGTTCCACAGGTAAGCAAAACAATTTGTTTGTGTCACTGTTATTCAAAGGCTAATCATCGAGTAGAGAGCTCCGTGTTATTATCCGACTATATAAATTATATACTGAAGTCCAATCATCACACAACAATGTATTGAAATAACATTGCGGTTTATAAACAATTTCGCCGCGTTGACAATTGAAGAACGGTTAGCAGTGTCAGTCTGCAAACTGTTTTTCTGAAGAAAGCACATCACTATTTTCTAATGGTTCAATTTAAAATACGAGATAACGATATAATTCAGTTAGTGATTTAGTTTAGATTATGTGTCATTGGAACCTTTACAAGAAAACTGCGCTGATTCGGACATTTTTAGAATCACATCATTGTAATTTTTGAGTTTATGCCAGTTTTTAATAATAATGCCCTGGTTAATATTTATTGTGCTACTTAGTGTCGCTTCAACTGGACTATCTATTAATAGACCCGTCTACAAAATAGTACTAAAACAGAAAGGATATGCACAGGTTTGTATACATCATGCATTGCGTTAACATTCCTGAAATATATGTCACAATGGCCTGTATAGTAAAAGTCGCGCCTATGTTTTAACGAACTATGTATAAATTATTTACCAACAAATACCTTTTAGCGATAAAGGTGAGCGCTTTCTTTGCAATAAGTGTTCCTGTTTTTTTTTAATCATGTGTCTTCATCAAACAATCTTTTAATTTGGTTGAACATTGCTATGGGGTGAAAATCTGTAGCCTGACTTGCTCGCCACGAAATATTTTTTATCTTTGCTGACCTCTACCGAAAATATGGCTAGAGACGAGATGATGTGACGAAAAATTATGTCGCGGCTTGCATGTTAGCCTCGTAGAAGTTTAATGACGGGGTTTAATTTTTATGCATAGGGAACTCTCTCGTAATTAAGTACTTGAGAAACCATAAAAAATCTCTTCCTGTCTCTTTCTTTCGAGTTTCTTCAAGATAAATTATGTCTGAATGACATTACAGTTTCTGCAATATGACATTGAGACGCCGCCTCTCAGAGAGTTCACCATTTGCACGTGGATTCGAGTTTACGACCTGAACGGCGACCAGAGTATATTCACATACGTCGGTAAGTGCCTTTAAACTGTTAAATTAAACCAAGACTTACGACAAAAGTTGTCGTATGGGCCCACTATAGAAAGTAAACAGCTCTGGTGAAACCATAAAAAAGTCATGAACGAAATATATGCATTGCGTTATCATAATTAATGTGACCCCCTTTAATCTGAACTTGCTCAAATCAAGTCCAATATTACACAATTTCAGCATTTTCGATAATATTTTTGTTACACTTTCGTCACTGGGGGTATCTGAGTTTGGAAGAGTTAATTGAATGTAGAGCAGTGAATGTCCTTGTATTATGTGTGATACTTAACCGGTTCAATATTTTTTGTGAGGAATTTATCGATACTGTGGTTATTTTAACTTACATTGGTCATTTGTATGACTGGCGGGATATTGAGATGTCTCGTTTTTACACCGGAATAAGTGTGACAAACTA
The DNA here is from genome assembly GCA_958496365.1 of Subacronicta megacephala. NCBI lineage: Eukaryota > Metazoa > Arthropoda > Insecta > Lepidoptera > Noctuidae > Subacronicta > Subacronicta megacephala. Next base: position 15,976,352 of record OY292513.1, read on the forward strand.
TATTATTATAGTTTAAGAGAAATAGCGGAGAAACAACAGGCAGTTTTTTTTGTTATATTGTTGAAATTATTGTTTTTAAGAGTTTAAAATTCATTTTGTATAGTATACCCGTATCTAACGGTGGGACAGGGTTGATGATTATGGTAAATAGATTACATTATATTTATTTATCGTGACGTAGCGGAGTTATTTAGGTTCTTACATCGAAATGGCGGTAGGACGGTATTTGTCTAACCTATCCTTTTCATTCATAAACGTATAAAAGTATTATAAGCTTCTATGCGTTAGGTAAGAGATATTAGTATACATAAAAAGCTATAGGATGTTATTGGACGTTTTATACATACATAAGTATTGTCACGCCTGTCTGCCATGGGGGTAGGCAGAGACTATAGATTTCTACTTGCTACGATCCTGGCACACTACTTTCGCTTCATCTCCATTCATTAATCTCTTAATCCATGACCGTTGGTTCAGGTTTATATGTTTATAAATAAGAATGCATTTCATCTATACTAATATTAATCAAAAAAAGGAAATACTATTTTTTTGTACTCGAGAAACTCTGGAACTACTGAACGGATTTTAATAAATCTTTAACCATTAGAAATCTATATTATTCCCGATTGATATAGGCCAGGAAAACCGGGATCAAATGCAGGCCAAGCCGCCAATTCTCTAGTGAAATAATAAAATATAATTTCATACTCTAGTCTGAAATTTTTATTCCCATTATTAGTCTAGTCCTAGTTAGTAAAATAGCAATATAGACACATCCCTGCGAATAAATATGCTTAGTCATGAGAAAAAAGCTACTTACTCAATCGTCACTAGCATTCTTAATTGGTGAATTTTGTTGTTTACACGTGATTGAGTATGCGTTACATTACATTGTTGTGTCAATATACAGGACCTATAAATAACCCTCAGCAGTGGGAACATTATAGGCCGATTATGCTTATGCTTGGGTACCTGGGTAGGTATGCTTAGGTATAATTATTTCTGTAATGTAAAGAAGGAAGGGAAGACCTCGGCGAACGTACCGCAACCGAATTGCGGATGTTCTTAAAAAAGGCCAGGTTCCGAGCACCCTAAACCGACGGTCATGCATGAAGAGATTTTTTTTTTTTTTTTAATCATAGGGAACAACAAACAGCTACAAAATACAGTGTTACAAAAGAGATACACATAAATAAGTACAATATTGTAGCCCACAACGCTGTTCACAGATAAAGCTGTGGAATATGGTATTTAATTAGTAAAACGCTAGGATAATAGTTGAAGAATGATAACAATAAAAACTAGACTAACTTGACTGTCGCGTCCATCTATCTACACTTTTACACAATAGAACCAAGAAATCAAGAGAGCTCCTTTAATATATGATGAATGTAGATGAAGCGAAAGTAGTGTGCCAGGATCGTAGCAAGTGGAAATCTATAGTCTCTGCCTACCCCCATGCGAGACAGGCGTGACAATATGTATGTATGTATGTAATGTAAATAACATGGTGTTAGACGCCCAAACATTCTAAAATGTTCATGATACAAAGTGAATTTCGTAACATTTACGCACTGCGCGTGATTAGGGCTAATATGGATACATAAATAATGTATGTGCACTCGATACTTAACTTCATGGTCTAATAAATGTTTTTTAAACAACGTATTAATGCAAGCATTTCAATAATCTTTTTAGCGAATGGCAACAATCGTGTTGTAAGGCTCTGGTTGGACTCGGGAGGGAAGCATATTAACGTTTCTATCAATGGGAAAGTGTCATCCAGCTCAGCTGTGGACATCACCAAGGACGTGTGGCGTCATATATGCCTATCATACCAATCGGATTTCGGAGCATGGGCACTCTACGTCGATTCCCGCCTCATATCCTGCCAAGCATCACAAAGCGTAAGCAAATTATTATAGCTAACAATTTCATTCATACTTCTAATACAATCAAGAACAAATCACTCAACCAGTTTATTAGAAAAGACAAATGGCCGCATAACTTATTCGGCTGGCTGAGGTCACTTTGGCCACGATTTAGCATACAGATAAACATGTGATAAATTCACATAGACAGATGTTACGAAACTAGAGCTCCAGACAAGGCTGCCGCGAGTATCCGTAAAGAGACAGTTCCATCATAAGTGTCACGATTATCTGCGGCTAATCAATACCTGGATATAATGTTAGCAAATTTTATTGCAAGGATATTTTAAAGTATTGGTTTAAAATTGTAATATCCGTAGACTTACGTGAATTTAATTGTTTCTTTATATTTCAGCTGTATGGATACGTGCTGCCAGGTGGTGGCAGTATCATTATCGGATACGGTACAGCGGATGGGGGTAAGCTATAACTAAGCTAGCGTATCATTAAATTCGCCACTACACCAGATTGCTAAATGTGATTTTGTAATAATTACAGGTGCTCCAAATGGTTTAGAAGGTGAAATATTCGGAACAAATATGATCCTAGCGTCGACTATAGAAAGAAATTATACACTTCGCAACGATCCTCTTTATGTACAAAAAGGATTTCGTAAGAACAAAATGAAGCATAGCAGCCCACATATGAATTATATAATTTTAGACGATTTACAAACTGGAGAGCTAAAAAATAATTTTGAAACTACACAGCTGCCGTCACTAATGAATGCTACTAGGAGTTTTATCAAATTTCGGACTCCACACAGCTATATCGATCATGCAGTAGGTTTAGACTTATCTTCAAAGAAAACAAGTTTGTTGGACAAGGATATACCTAGCGACGACTTTTTTGGATTTTCAGTAACAGATAAAACTGAGGCACCAGACGTCTTAAACTTTTGGAATTTAAATAAAAATGAACATTTAGGTAGATATAATGCCCCTAATAAAAACAAAAGCCACCCCGGTGATAATGATTCTAAAGCTCCATTTATTATATCAGAGTATGAAACCCCACCACCCGTACCTACATTTACCTTTTTTGATAAACCATTGGAGATAGAAAAAGGTGTTAATGATGCTACTTACAAATTTAATGTAGCCTCAACTGAGTCTAACAAAGCTTTAGTCGGCAAAAAAAACGTAGAAGAAATATCTGAAGTTGAAATACCTCCACCCATAGAGAAGAATACTAAAGTGTACGGTCAGTGGACTAGTTCAAAATTTGCCGGAAGTGTATTAAATTATCTCAAAAATCTTCAACGAATTAGATCAAGAGAGCATAAAAAAGTACCCCAGACTATCCCACTAACTAAAATATCAGACAGTTTCCCTTATGCGTCTGATTTTAGAGTGACCAAAGTGCGCGCACCCTATGAGTTCCAACGCAGAAATTTGGTGGAAAAACAATTTGAGACTAGTAAAAGAAGTCCACAAATTAATGTACAAATACTAGAAGATGATATAAGAAACAACATTTTAAAATCTCATGCACAAAGCATGCCTAAACATGTTGATATTACAAGCAGAGGAGTTAGACAGAAAAAACAAGAACATCGATTTTACAGAAACACTGACAATCAGGAAAGCAAAGAAAGTTACGAAAGTAGCGAAGCTGTGAGCAATCCAAGGCCTTTTTCTACATCTAACAAAAAAAAGCAGAAGAACTCAGCAGATTTGACTTTGCAAACAAATAATTTACTATCTATATTACCGTTTCTAAAATCTTTAGAGTACTTTGTGGAAAACGCTCAATTTTCTGATACACAGAAAGCAAACGAAAATAGCGACATGTATACAAGAAGTCTGTCTTCTAAAAATAAATGGCACAATGTTAAGTCTTACAGTAACGACTACACACCGCGCAAAATTAAACTTGACCCTGAAGATGGTCAAAGTGCTATAGAAGAAAAGATAGCACAGGTTAACAAAAGGAATCCGGCTATCCGACTGAACTACAAATATGAAAATCGTAAGCTTTTGCCTTACAGGGATGATGAAAGCCTATTAAAAGGCAGGGCACTGGCAATGGAGGTGTCTAATCAGTCTGATTACAATAAAGATTCCATATCCATCTTAAAATATAATCACGGCTTTTTGCCTAGTCATAACAAGAAAATCAAAATGGCTGACAAGTTTAATAAGGCGATGAAAACAAAAAATCAGGGTATTCTAAAGAACAACTTTAATAAACAAGTGAAAATAGGGAATGCATTAAATGAAAGACACGTAATTGGCGTGAATGCAGAGCAAAATAAACAAAGTTTTGTCGGTGGAAACGAAAACATTCCTGACATAAATAAATACAGATCTGATATAGATAGTCACAATGTCGATCCCTTAGTTCCGGGTTCTTTAGGTCCTCGAATTTGCAAAAATCTTGAATTGTATGATCGCGTACTATACGTGCAACCCGACGAAAGTATCGACATGACACACATACTATCGCCGGTCAGATTGAGGAATGTTGGCATCGAGTTCATTATGCAGAATTATAAAAAGTGTTCACTGCAGGAATCCCAATTACAAAACAATTTGTTGCTGTATATAGACTGGAGCAAAACACCGGTCAGACTTTTTGGAGGTTCTTACGCGAAAAAGACTACTGATCTCTGCGGTTTCTTTTGAAAATAATAATAAATAATATGTTTTAGTTAAGTAAGTGTATAATTATGACATGGTTTTTACGTTTTCAAAAGCTAAGAATGTATCTATACCTAAATAAATAGCAAAGACATTCGCCTTAATTTTGTGGGTTCGAGTTACAATTGTATTATTGTATTTCATCATATTGCATAAATATTGAAATGCATCATTATTCGAGCCAAATAATGATGCATTTATATCCTTTCACATTCCGCCCAGGTACTTTGCTCCACTTATATTTTCACATAATTATTTTAATTTATTATCGCAACATAACTAGTATATTAATTACGACAGTTGTGTGTGGGTTTCCGCCATGGTTGGTGATGTAATACCATAAATAAACGTCCGCAGAACATTATAGATCTTTATTGCGAATAAAATAAACAACATTTGGAGACGGTTCAAAGTCTAGATATTTTATCAAACTGATTTTAGATAACTGATTACTCAGACTGCCTCATTTGTCTAGCGTGACTGCTACGCTAGAGGTCCTGGGTTCAATCCCCAGGTCGAGCAAAGTGTTATTGGGTTTTTCTATGAAATTCTCAGTAGCAGCTCGGGGTCTCGATTTGTGCCGGTTAATGGCTATAGGCTCGCCCGCTATTACATGGGACCCAAACTTACCGGCAAAATGTGGGTGTGACTCATGAAAAGAAACATTATTTTACATTTTCAATGTTACATCTTAATAATACTTGGTTAACACACAATGTACAATTATTACCTATAGAACAAGAAAGATGTTATTAGATATATACAATACAGGACTCCAATTAAATAGTTCAAAGTTAACAAAGGAAATGTAACGGTGAGATCTAACCATGTCTTACTGACGGAACAAGTCAAACCAGTTGTGAGCGATCTCGCAATCAAGACCATTCAATTATATAATTTTCAATCACACAAAATTGTAATATAATTATCATAAAATAAACTTTAGTTTGTACTGTTATTATTAATATAGTGTCTAATTTTTAAAAATCACCTTGAACCCATATCACAGAACAGATAAAAGACAGGGAAAAGAATTCATCTAAAGCTTCCATTTATTACAGAACAGTAGTAGAATCGCTTAGTAAAATCCTGATAATTATGTCCCAAAAGATAATAATTTTATCCCAAACAAAAAAAAACTTTCAAGTACGTCTTGTGTTCTTATAAGACGTGATTAAGGAATTGTCTTACGTATTTGCAAAAGTTCAAGTCTCCTGCCGCGTAAATCTATCCGTACGCGATAAACTCAAAGCTGCAGAACGGATTTTCATACGGTTTTCAGCAATAGACGGAGAGAGTAATGAGGAAGGTTTAGGTATAAACTTTGTTAGGGTTTTTGTGTAAGATGGTTGAAGTATGACCATATTTGTTGAAACTGTCGGAAAAGGCTAAGCCGTCTGGGAGCTTTCGTCGACCCTACGACAGAAAAATCGAGTTGGTATAATATACTCTTGGTAGTATGCGTAGAAAGCCGGGGCAGGTCGCTAGTTAGAAATATACAGGGCAATAGGACTTATTTACTTACAGAAATTAAAGAAGAGGCTAATTCAATCTAACAACTGATCATATACCTAAGTCATGAGTATCAATAGCTGTAATAACTGGATCTAATTCATTAGCCCATTTGCTGTCACATTGCTGGGCAAGTCTTTTCTCAGAACGCTGGGTTATAGTCTACCATGCTTTCGTACTGTCAATGCGCGTTGACAGAATTCCCACGCGGTCGGATAATATCTCAGGAACTTTTTAGGGGCCCAGCGAAGTTGGACAACAGCCTATCATGGTCGGGGCGAATATCATGAATTCCATGTTCAAGACTTTAGGGCTAGAGTTGGCAAATGCAGTTATACCTTCCGATGCGGCAGACCATCCATGAAGATTTCCAGTACAATAAAAAAAAACCATGCAGGTTTTGTCACAGAGTTTTCCTTCACCACTGAAGTTTGGCTTCCCTTCAAGCACATTATTTCTGAATGATAGAATATTTGGCAATATCCTGGTATCACAGCAAAACAAACACCTCAATCTCTCTTTCACTGCTTTTTCATTAAATCGAAATCCTGGACTGGAAGGACTTGATATATCCCATTATGATTATCATATCAGCTTAATGAGGTCTACTGCTGAACGAAGTCCTAGGCGATAACGACTAATTAAAAGATGCCGTCTGCATCGAACCACTCCCAGCGACCTTCACCAGGTCGTCTGTCCACGTCCAACACTGCACTGCAATTCGACAACCTTTTCGCCCCAATGGCAGTTCTACGAGCTACGAGCTATAAGGCTATAAGATATATTTCATAAAGATGATATAGTGACACGTATTGAAAGGAATATGCTAAGATGGTTTGGGCATGTCGAGATAATGAATGAAAGACGATTAACGAATGGAATTTATAAGGCGAATGTTAGTGGCAGCGTCGGGAGAGGTCGCCCTAGAAGGACGTACACCGATCTTATCGGCGAGGTTCTCCAAAAAGGTCAGGTGCGTAGTACTCGCAACCGGCGCGTATGTATGAAAATATGTATGAATGTGGAAGAAGCGAAAGAGATATGCAAGAGTCGTAGCAAGTGGCAGTCCATAGTTTCTGCCGACCCCTGTGGGAAAAAGGCGTGAATGTATGTATGTAAGATATATTTCAAATAAATAATTGTAATGTCGAAACAGTTACAACTCTTCAGTCTGATTGGCGGCAACTGTAATTGTGTGTCTAAATCACGAGTGGCTTCGTTTATACGACAGTTCTAAGTAATGATTATCCGTTACCGTCGGCTTTGTAAATCTAGAAACGCAATGCAATTTAACTGTGCACAAGTTATTTAGGACGCCGTTAGAACGTCCTGCAGATCAATCTGTGCATGTTACTAACAATGTTACTAAAACGGATTGTATGAATAGGCTAATTTACTGTAATTTTTATTCTTTATTTAATAAGGCATAACAGCAATAAAAACATAAACATTGGTAAGTAGCAAAAAGTGGGATATGGACATAATTATGTTAAAATCAATAAAAGATATGCATAACATTTACAATATTTAATGTTGAGTAGAAAAAGTAAAATTAAAATAAACAGTATCCGCAATTAATAAGCTTCACAATAGAATTTAAAATTAATAACCACACAAATAAATATATGCAAAAACAGGTTGTTATTATCATAAATAGAGCAGGTTAACAATATCTAAATTACCTAAAATTGGCTCAAAAATAAGTAAGGCTTTTCCATTTTTTGCTATACAGAGCTACAGAGTTTTTGCTAACATTCGGGAAAGGGACATAATGCCCTTTCAGTCCCCACCAAAAACTTACGCTTGTATCTTAGAATTGTATTAGTCGGTTTAAAAGGCCTCATTTAAAATACAATTTAATATAAGACAGAGAGTCTGTCCGAAATAACTATGCTCGTCTTAAGTTGTCAGCAAGTGGTGTCGAAGTAAAAGTCATTGTAAATATGATTGGGGTCGTATAATGTTTCGCAATTGCGATTATTTTCTTTACTACTTCGCATTTGCGATTTTACCTATGTGCAGCAGTTCGGAACAACTAACTTCAGATAAGTTATTTCGGACAAACTGTACACCGAGTTTCGTTGCTAAGCACTCGTAGAATTATTTCAACGAGTGTCGGTGAGGCAAATACCAATATTGCACAGAAGGTAAATATCCCTTTGATCCACACATAAATGTTTCGAGTCCTTGTGTACTGGTGTGCCCGTTATTTTGTTTGTAAAGCTACAGTGACAGAGCTCGTTGAATAGTGCGGACGACCTCTTTTTTCAAAGGAAAAACGAAATAAAATGTTTATTACCACTTTTACAATGTTTTATTCACCATGTAGTCCAGATGATAAATTAAAATTGTGACCAAAATCTCTGAGTATATCCCTCTGGCAGCCACGCCAAAATTAAACTTGTATTATTGATGCTAAGGTTCTCGTTTGATTCATCATCATCATCATATCAGCTTATCGCCGTCCACTGTTGAGCGTAGGCCTCCCCCAAAGAGCGTCAACCATCCCGGTCTTGGGCAGCACGAATCCATCCTCGTTTGATTGATCATAAATATTTTTTTAATATCATATGCAGTGTTACAGATTGTTGTAATAGTAAGTATTGTTATATATATAGCAATAGGTTCGCCCTAAACACAGCGGCGAGCTGTGCGTTTAATTTCGTGCAGCTCTGCCTAGACCATCGATGGATACAGGTGGGATAGTATCTTATATTATACATAATTGCTATTGACACGATGATGGGCGTCTTGGTCTCGGTTCGATCCTTTAATGAAACCATCTAACTCTTAGTAGCAAGCTCGGAGTCTAGATTAGTTCCTGGCTCACCCTGTATTCTATATGACCTAAACTTACTGGCGAATTGTGAGTCTTCGTACTGCTCCGCTTAACGCTTCTGAAAAAACAGGCATGATGGTATGTTTCCATTACTAACATATGAGCGTATGGCCCACTGCTGTTAAAAAATTTTCGTCCTTACTGCACACTTGGTAAGAACTTAATTAACTTTAGTTTTCCTCCGTAGAAAACTGTTCCATTTCCAATTAACGATATATACCTAGCCTACATGGAATTTTCTTTGAAGTCAGGCAACTTATTAGTTGCAGTATCACTACCAGGCTATATTAATTGAAACTACGGACATGTACAAAGCCTCTTACAGCTCTCGGAGGAAATTAATAGACCAACTATTAATTCCCCAGCAAGCTTCTAACATAAAAGGACTTAATTATCTTCTGCGTGTACAGAGATCTTATCTCTAAAAGACGAAAACTTCCTATAGATATTGATTAAATAACTGAACTAACACATACATGTATAAAGTACTACGTAGTAAGGTTAATATTAGCTGGCAATATTCATACAATTGGCGGATTTCTTATAAAAAATAAAATAATTATGATTTTTTTTAAACGCGAAGACTAATTAGTAATTGCCATAATAAACTTTACGGTAGGTAGGTATATGTTACTGGATTTTTCGTATATTGTGTGAAGCTCCGACTCTTCAAGCAGACTGCGAGCTGCTATGCTCGGGCTGGGAATCGAACCCAGGACCTCTAGCGTAGCAGTCGCGCTTGAGTCCACTAGACTAATGAGGCAGTCTAAAATAAAACGTTTATGTTTTAAAGTACGCAGTTTACGTTTTACAGTAAGCTCCTCATTCTCAACAGTTTTCTTTTATGCGATAACAAACGAGCAAGCGAGCTACCCTATGGTAAGTAGTCATCGCAGCGCATGGACATCTGCAAAACGAAAGGAGTTGCAGTTACGTTGCCGAGCCTATTTAAGGAAGGAAGGGAGAAAAGGAGAAGCAGAAATTAAGCTCCTCACTCCTCGTACGAAACACAACAGTATGAATACTGCTACTTGACGTCGATATTCTGTGGGAGGGTGGCCTGACATGCCGGCAGACACTACAACTTCTTATCTCTACTAATACAAAAGTTTTAAGATCCCGCTGTTCTTAACTCATATAATGTGTAAGGTATGGCGGGCTATTTTCCGCAACTCCACGACTTAGCGCGTATTTTGCGTGTGGGTGGGTTATAATATAATGTAACAAGGTATATATTATATGTAACAGGTTTTTTTGTAAAGGTAGATAAGGTTTTGTAGTTAACATTAAATCCGGAAGCCATTTGTATAATTATGTACATTAACGTCACAAGATTTGATCCAAATTTGCCTACATAAACAGAAGTATTTTAATATATAATTATATACTTATGAGTTTAACTTTCACAATTTAATTGCAAATTTAGCAATACTTATAAATAAAATTAGAATATTATAAATATGCATAATATGGACGATTTTAAAATATACAAGCAGACAGTTACGGTTAAGTATTTATGTTATATAACATCTGGCATACCTATATATAAATAGTGTAGGTGCAGTGTAGCCTAGTGAGATGACCATTGAACTGCCAAGTCAAAGGTCCCGAGTTCAAATCCAAGGCACGCACCCCAGACTTTGAAGTCATGAAATTATCACGCGGTTAAATGTTGAAGGAAACATCGTGAGGAAACTTGCAGACCTGAGATTTTTTTTTAAAAAAAGCTTCCTGGCTTGATGGGTCACACATTACTAGTAATATTTTTAACCCCTCGTGCTAAGACAAATGCTTGTGTTACGAGTGGGTTGACGTCGGTAGTGCAATGGGTGGGTTTCGAACCGGCAACCACATGATCGCAAGTCCGCCGCTTCTGATTTGGCAGTCCAATGATCACATCACGGCTATCACTAGGTACCTATGCTTTGATTGGATGTTGCTAGCTGTATTATCTATTCTTTATTTAAAATAATCCTATTACACGGTATACAAAGGACGTAAATCCTTTTTGATACTTTACGTATAGTTACTGAATAAATATTTATATGAACCAAATGTTTACGCAAAGTATTGTGAAAAGGATTGTTCTCTATTATCTCCTATAAGCGGATTCCTGTGATCCTGCCATTCAAAGGTTTTGCGAAAACGTTTTTGTTCATTGAATTACTATTTCGTGTCAGTAGCTACTTTTATAAGAACTCATTTCACATAACATACTAGGTATTATACCTGTATATGCCTCAACAATGATTAATGGCTTCTCAACATCACTCACGTTATGGCTGAAGCGCATATATCATGCTGTTATAATTCCCAGCTCATATTATAACGTCAAATTTATAAAAGCATTGCTATGAACTAGTGGTATTCGCTCGTTTTTTGGGTGAACCGGTGAAATAGTGGCATTCACCGGGTTTTTGGCTCTAATGAACAGTGATTTCCCGGAGATACCTGAAAATAGGAATAGCCAGTGATATTCACCGTTTTCGACTAGATATAACTAGATGATGGAATATTATGGGATGGACCACTATAGAACTAATGGAGCTGTTAATATTATACTTAGATCCAACACGTTTAAATTGGTTATAGTAGATATCATCTAAGGACCGTATTCAAGTGTAATGCATCAATATCTAAGGCACACTAATGAAACAGTTAATATTGACGTTCGAATGGATACCATTAAAATAATAAATAAATAATATAAACGTTTATTTTCTCTTCACAAGTTACTTATTACTAGGCTTAACAGTAGAGTAAAAAGTGAGAGACTGGTGCCTGAGGTAGGTTTCTACAGGAGCCTGCATTACAATGTCACCAGGGCCCTCTCTGGTGACCTGTAATACAGGCTTGTTCACATTACGCTTGTATTCCCCAAAGGTTTAGGCAGACGTGTACTTAATGTACACCCACAGTTTGTTAGTACATATGTTTAGGTCCAAAGAAATAGGGGGCGAACTTAACAGGCATATATTCGAACGAATAATTTCATAGAAATACCCAAAAGGTCTGACCGAATCGAACATAATTTCGCCAGAATATGAATAGATATTTCGATAGAACCCTAAAGAATTAACAAATTAAAAAAGGATTTGGAACGAAAAAGGTTTTTTTTTATAATCTTTATTGTGTGCCCGACACAGATAACTACGTAAATGACACAAAGGCCTCCGAAGCCATGCCAAAATATGACAAAGAAAAACAGAAACGTAATAATAGGTAGGTACTACTAATTCTACGTAAAAATTTGAAGGCGTAACATTAGGTCGGCGTATTGCGGGACAGTGCGTGCAGTGATAGCCTAGTGATATGACCATTGGACTGCCAAGTAGATCTCGAGTTCGAATCCAAGGCACGCACCTCTAACTTTTCGAAGTAATGTGCGTAATAATAATGAATTATCACGCGCTTAAACGGTGAAGGAAAACATCGTGAGGAAACCTGCATGCCTGAGAGATTTTCTTGACGGCATGTGAAGTCTGCCAACCCGCAGTAGGCTGGCGTGGCGGACTATAGCCTTATCCCTCTCGTATTGAGAGGAGACCCGTGCCGTGGGGCAATGTAATGGGTTGAAGATGATGGTGATTTTGCGACACCCTCCGGCAAGATGGAGTGATGATTTGTGAAAGATTGCTGGCGGAAGTTGGATGCAATAAGCCGAAGACAGAGTGAAACAACATAATTGAGGGGACGCCGCAGAGCAGTGGACTGTTATAGGCTAATTTAGCGGACGAACTTTTTGCAATTAAGTTTTGTTTTTAAACTACAAATCAGCAGTGTGAAAAAAAAAAAATTGAAATAAATCTACTTTTTACGGATTTTTTCGCGGTAATTGATATTTTTAATTCCCGACGTTTCGGATCCTTTACAGCATCCATGGTCATGGATGGACTGTGTAATAAATTTAACCAGCTAGAAGACACTGTTACAATCTTCACAGTATATTAGATTACTTACGGTACATATACTATATAAGATTACGTAACAGTAGTCTTATAAGTACCCATTTAAGATTGGGTGCCCAAGAAGCGAATTTATTAATCTATTCAGGTACTCGGCGTGCAAAAACAATAGATTTCCTATTGCGTCTGTGATTTGTTGCTGGACGGGTTATCTAAGGTACTCCTAACACAATCAGTATTATAATCTGCCTTCCGCTTATAGGTATTGAAAATAGAAAAAAAAATTGTTCATTCAATGCAACGAAAGAGAAAGTACTTAATCATTTTTTTCTTTTTTTTAACTCTGCATATATGATGTCGCTAAGCTATGATATAATTACTTATATCATTTTATTATTAAACTGTGTACATTTTGTATAATTCGCGATGATTTCTAATTTCCTTATCCGTATATATGTGGGACATTCCCAAAACCTATCTGATCATCTAGGTAGGTATACCTTTAAGTTATTTGAGGAACTTTTAAATAAGGTAGGTATTATTATTTATTTTCGCAGTAACGAATGCTTAATGTCGTTGAAGATATACATTTTAATATTACTTAACCAGAGGGACGCAGGTTCGCACTTTAACCGAGGCCGCATTTTTCTTACACTAAAAGTTGTACCTTTAAAGATAGCAGACATTATGCAAAAACATAATAAAAATCGGCATTGAACTAATGGTAAAGTAAGTCATGTTGGTTAAGGGACTTAATAGTAGGTAACATACCATCACGCCTGTATTCCCCGAAGGGTTAGGCAGAGGTGCACTTAATGTACACCCACAGTTCGCCGGTGTGTTTGGGTCCCATATAATAGGCACAAATCCAGACTCCGAGCTGCTACTGAGAATTTCATAGAAAAACTCAATAACACTGCTCGACCTGGGGATCGAACCCAGGTTAATAGTAGGTATGTTTTATAGATGGAGCCAACGTCAAAATAAAACGTAGAATGTAGAAGAAAAAACGTATATCACAATCAGTGGTCTCAGTAGCTTAGTTGGCTAAACCGTTCCAACCGGAAGGACACAGGTTCGAACCCTGCCTGAGGCCGAATTAGTATTTCATTAAAATTTATACTTAATAAAATTTCTTACAGTTTTACCAGTCAATATTTAACTTTTGTTTGAATAAGTTTATGGCTATATGTTACGTCACACAAGAGGACTATAACATGAAATAACTATTCCAGTTAGTTACGACACATTATGTTCGAATCAGCATAGGTAATGTAAAATTATGTGCGATTTCTAACGTTAACTTATAAACATTTCAACTATTGAGTTGAACTGAGGTAAGTAAGGTTGTTTTGTTATAAATATGCGAGTGGTACCAATAATCGTTGGCGTGTTATAAACGCGTGGTTTTAAGCAGACTGACTATTATCTTTTCCATCTAGAATGTCAAACATTCATGTTTCGGTGTAGAAATTATTTGCTGCATTTTACTAAAATATGAGTAGACCCGACATTGTCCTGTCCATGAATATTCAATTCGAACTGGATAAAAAAAATATTGTTTAAATAGTCGTGAAGTTTTCTTAAATTTTCCACGCAACTATTTTACTTTTTTCTTTCATAAGAACCTTCTCCTGACACTAAAAAACCCAACAGAAAAAGAAAAAGAATTAGCGAAATCGGTCCAGCCGTTCACGCGTGATGCCGTGACCAAGGAAATAAGGATTCATTTTTATATTTAAGATTATAGGACATTGTCCTGTCCATGAATATTCAATTCGAACTGGATAAAAAAAATATTGTTAAAATAGTCGTGAAGTTTTCTTAAATTTTCCACGCAACTATTTTAGTTTTTTCTTTCATAAGAACCTTCTCCTGACAATAAGAATATCACCAAAAAAAAGAAAAAGAATTAGCGAAATCGGTCCAGCCGTTCACGCGTGCCGTGACCAAGGAAATAAGGATTCATTTTTATATTTAATAATATAATATATAGACATAGATTATAGATACCTTAACTACTACAAAACTGCTTCATTAGTTTAGTGGTCCTAAAAGAGACTGCTACCCTAGTCCTAAGCGGTCGCGTAAAGTGTTATTGGGTTAGTTTATAAAATTCCTAGCAGCTGCTCTGAGTTTGGATATGTGCCCGGTGAATGGCAATAGGCTCGCCCCCTATTACATGGGGCCAAAACATACTTACCGACGAACTCTGGGCATACAAAAACATCACTACGTTTGTCTGTCAGATCGCGATCAAAAACTACTGAACAAATTTTCGAATTTTCATGCAGTTTTCACGAGTGGTTTAGGTCTGCAATTTGGTAAGGTTTTGTGTAAATTGGCTCGATAGCAGATTATATTGCCTATTATTATTATTACGAGGGGTTTATGGCTAAGTTATTACTACGCTGATCAATTAGGCTTCAAAATAAAGTTTAAGCTGCGTCTATCGTTGTCAGATTGTGGATGAGTGATTTTAACACATCGAGACACATCCGTGCACACACATGCGTGTTATATAATCGTTAGTGGCACTTTATGACGGATAAATTGGTCTACGAGGCTTTAAAGCTTCTTGCTAATACATATAGTATAACTATAGTTAATAGAATTACCTATAACTATAACTGTTACCTACCTACAATAAAAGCTTCAACAAACTTCTCCCACTACGTAATTAAAAATTATAAGAATGCCCTTGAGGTAGTGTTCATAATAAATTAATATATTTGCAAGTATTAGAAGGCCAGGTTCCATATCGACCTAGATGTAAGGCTGCGTTCGAGATCTAGCGATGAGCGACGAGAGATCAACGCGTAGGATGGTGTGCAATGCGCATACGATTTGCGCCCTGTAGCCTGATTCACGTAATTAAAACCGGAGCTATGTCGGAGCGACTTAATCGTTGAAACAGTTTTCCAGTGTTTTGTGAATACTGTGAAGCCACCGTTTTGAACGATCCCTGCCCAACGAACCTATGTGAATACGGTTAAACGATTTTTCAATAGGAGGACTTCTAAATCGGTCCGATCGACGGATTCTTGAATAGGAACATTTTTTCAACGATTAAGTCGCTGCGACATCGCTACGGTTTTATTACGTGAATCGGGCTACTGATAAAGTTGTTATATACCATCACGCCTGTAAGTATTCCTCGAAGGGCTACTTAAAGTTGTGCATAATCACTAGCTAGTATGTTTTTTTTAATGTTAAATGTTGTAAAGAAGAGCCTATTGTCATTAGGTTCTTCACTGCCATATCTTAACCAATACCCCGAGTTGATGCTTAGAATTTTGTAGAAAATTGCAATAATAAGTTGTTTGAGTTGGGATGGAATGTCCAAAAAATCACAGCATGTTATCCCGAAAGAACAAGTCATTTACGGTAATTAAGAAAGTAAAAATTATAGTATCGAAAAGGCTTGGCTTTAATATAAAAAACTAATCTATCTAGTAAAATAATGAAGACAAGGAAAACAAATTACAAAGTTAAGAAACCTTCCAACAGAACAAACTTTATAATTATTACAAAGTGTGTTCCAACAACAGTTTACAACAAATATTACCTCGTGCAGTAGGTATCTTTCTACTTTGTCGACATCACTATCCCTTACACAGCGTTCCCACTGACAAAAAAACATGTTGCAAACACTTATCTATCTCACTCACTCTTTGAGAGTTAGATAGAGTAAGATAGATGTTTGCAACATGGTTTATCGTTATTTGGTACTAGGGTTACAATTATAACTAGGTAGGCAAAAGTAGACCGCAAAAAGTTCTCATACCATACTCATGCTTGTATTCCCCGAAAGGTTGCTTGAGCTGTACAACTACATCCAAATTTCGCCGGTATGTTTAGTTCTACGTAATAGGAAGCGAGCTATTTACTAGGCACAAATCAAAACTCCGAGCTGCAACTGAGAATGTTATAGAAGAAACACAAAAACAATTTCGTCGACGTGGGTATCGAACCCAGGACTCTAAATATAGATCAGGAATAAATTAAATTAAAGTTATTGATTGCAGTAAACTGATCTTCATCCCTTTTTATCTATTAAAGCTGAAGTTTGTTTGTTTGAACGCGCTAATCTCTAGAACTACCACTCAGAACTGATTAATATTTATTATATACGATAGCCACATAGCCGTGCGTTATACTCGTGAACGGGTGCTGCTTGTGGTGACTGGTCGCCTTGCTGGCTATCGTGTCTTAAACATGTTTTTTTTTTTCTCACACGTTGACTGGGTTGTCTTGTAGGTCCTAGTATTCATGCATAGTATTGTTTTGTTTTCAAATGTTAATTGTACAATATTAAAATGTAAATGTGAGTACTATGTAGGTTAGCTTTAACTCGTATCAGATGTATAATAAACTTCTCTGACAGTTTTGAGTATTTCACATGACCTACACAAATGTCTTGCTGATCTGGTATCGTTGTGCGACGGGTCGTTGAGCTCCCTATAAAATGGTTGAGCTACACGATGACTGATGTATGCGTGCCGTCAGTTATGACAGGTCAACTCAAAACTGCTATGGCTCTTTCTTCAAAAGGCCTGTTCAGATTTTGCCCTACATTGTAAAACTCGCATATCTAATAATATCACTATTGTCTGGACTTTAAAAGAGACCATGATTCTCTGAGTTTGTTGAGACGTTTCTTCTCAGAGGTCGTTAGATAGGAAACGTCGATGCCATCCAGTTAAAAAAATAAATAAAAAAATAACGACTTGTAAAAGTGTCTTAAAAAGATCTATTTACAGAAATAAATATCATTTCATTTCATTTCACATTCATGAGGAAGCATCACGCTACGATCCTTAGGAGTGAGTGAAAGCGGATGAAACCGCGTGGCATACTTAGCTAGTTTACTTATAAAGTTTAGCCGTGCTCTCGTTTCAAAGTTTGACTGTGCACTTAGTACATATTCTGACTTATATGTCTGTCTATAATATAATGTCTGGCTTATCTAGTATACCCGTCGACGGGTCGTTGAGCTCCCTAAAAAATAAAGCTACACGATGACTGATGTACGCGTGCCGTCAGTTAAGACAGGTCAACTCAAAGCTCCTATGGCTCTTTGTACATTGTAAAACTCGCATATCTAATAATATTATTATTGTAGATAGGTACGGATTTTAAAAGAGACCATGATTCTCTGAATTTGTGTCGGGGTTTCGTCTCAGAGGTCGTCAGATGGGAAATGCCGGCGCCATCAAAGTAGTTAAAAAAAATCTCTGACTTATAAAAGTGTCTTCAAAAGAATAAATACATAACATACCATCACGCTTGTAGTCCCCGAAGGGTTAGGCAGAGGTGTACTAATGTACACCCACATTTCGCCGGTACGTTTACGTCCCATGTAATAGGGGGCGAGCCTATTGCCATTAACCGGGCACAAATCAAGACTCCGATCTGCTATTGAGAATTTCATAGAAAAACCCAATAACACTTTGCTCAGCCTGGGGATCGAACCCAGGACCTCTAGCGTAGCAGTCGCGTTTAGGACCACTTGACTAATGAGGCAGTCCTAAAGAATAAATATCATTTATCTTGTACTACTTTATATATGGCTACATATAAGTATCGTGTGAACCTAGTTACGTGTATTTCTATCATCAATAACAATATAAGATCTTTTGATGAATGAGACCATTATCTGCTCCTGCCCGTGACCTTTAAAGTTAAGCTTTAATAGTTACTTTTGATATTTGAAGGCCAATTCTGGTACCAAAAAACTCTTCGAAATATTATACTACGTTTTTATATATATTATCTAAGTATATACATATAATAGAATGATAACAAGCCGATGCCTATACATTACGGAGATTCGAGGATATTCGAGAAATTTCTGTTGCAAATTATAATGCGTGCGTTTGACTCGTCGTAGAGAGTCAAGAGAGAGAGAGTCGAGACGTAGAAAAAAAGGGTTTCATAATTGTAACGATTACGATAAATAATTGTCGTAATTATATTATGCACCACAGGTTATAATATTGCTCACTCAAGCAAGGAGAAAATTTTCATAAAGCCAGATTAATTTTTCATTGGTTTCTGTGGCGGCGTGATTAAACGAATTCTTTGAAAACTAGTTAGCCTTAATCCCCTATTTTTTGTTGATATTGCCTCTGAAAGCCTCCACCACTAACAATGGGACGATATCGCCTATTTTCAGAAAGTTTGTATACACTGTCTTTCATTGGTCTAGTTATCGTAAAAGCGTGGGTTTCGCTATTGTCCAATCTCGGGTTGACTTGGAGTTATTGATTGGCGGTTATTGGAATTTTTATCTAGGATATTCCCAGGTCAGCGCATAATTTGGATTTACGCCCCTTGAAAGGCAACAGGAACTTGCTCCCATTAGGGATCTTAAAACATACCATTTAACACATTAGAATACTAAACATACCGGTGAAATGTGGGTGTACATTAGTACACGTCCTCTGCCTAACCCTTCGGGGAATACAGGCGTCATGGTATGGTATGTTTATAATACTTCCTTATTTGTTTTCCTTTCTGTCCAAATAATCTTTCCCATTCCACCAACTGTTCTCCAATACCACATTTCAAATGCCTCTTACCTTTCTCTGTTCCTCTAGGTTACATCCGTACCTACTAGATACAATAATTTAACTAAGATAAAATGCGATCCAATTATGTGTATATAGTTAGTTAACTTGTAAAATATTCAAATTTGGAATTTGTTAAACGGACTTTTATTTTCAACGCCCGCCTTCACCTAGATTACTTAAGTGCATCTCTAAATAATTTCCTGGTGGCTTTCGAATGAATGTATTATAACCGGAGCAAAAAACTCGTTTCAAATGTCAATTGGTTCTCAATAAATCCATACTTCCACACCTACCAATAATATTATTCGCAATGCGAAAGTGTCTCGGTTTGTCTGTTACCGATGAAGTGATTTCGAGAAGATTGGTTTTATTCTGAGGAAGGATGGGCTAGCTTATGTTTCTAATAACTTCTGCAGTGTGAGTGAACTCCCCTCATTCTGGGTGGTCTCCGGCCCCATCGCCTTCCTCGGGCTGCGGAAGTCCATGAGGATATCCACACACCAAAAAACGCTTAGAACTGTGATCATACAGCACCAGAACAAAAGTGAATTGATTTCTTCTATGCATAAGAAGGCAAGCGTACACCAAGCCCAAGATCGTGCAGCCTGGCGAGCGATGGTGAAGAAAGCCCACAGCCGTCACGTCCCTCAGTCATGAGGATACGACGAAGAAGAAGAAGAATGCATAATAATATAATTTTATAAGAATGAATAACGTAACTTGGTCACGCTATAACTTAAGACAGACTATACCGATATCGCTCATCTTTTTTTAAGTTTTCTTATACTTTGTAGTATGTTTTTAATTTCAGAATACCTAACGACTATTTTAACATTCCTGCTCGAATTGCACTTATGTACACTCACAAATTCGCCTTTAGGGTCGATCCTTTTTCCATTAACCGGGCACAGGCCCAAACTGCGGAGCTGCAACTGAGAATTTTATAGAAAAAACGCAATTGCTCGACCCGGGTATTGAACCCAGGATCTCTAGAGTAGCAGCCGCTCTTGGGACCACTACATTAATGAAGCAGTCTACTAGATTGATATAGACTAGCCATTTTGGTTTACCTTTTTAATTTTCTTGATTGCAAAAATACGCATACTTTGCTTGATGAACTGATATTCAATAAATAAATATCATACCTTTATCTATCATAATGTATTTAGGTATCAATAAATGTCAGCAATAAATCATTTAAGTGACAAATCTAGCAACTGCAGGCGTTTAGTTGTTAGTTAACTATCTGCTTGTCGCTTGTAAGCACGGCTACATCTCAAGCTATACAAATCCAGTTTACGCTGGCCTCTTAATACACGAGAAGCCTACACAATGAGAGATCAGCTTAAACTGGATTGGTATAGGTTGACCTGTAGCCGTGTGTACAAATGTTTTGAGTCTTGGACACTTTGACGTTTCGCGACATTTATGTATTTACAGCTACTAGTGGAAATTTTCAAGGTACACTTTGTTCGAAATAACTGCGTTTTTGTTTTTTTCCGCAGTAGTAAATTTTAATCAAGAAAAGTAAAGAAGCCCAAGATAGACAATCCTGTACGAAGTTAGAGGAGGCCTTTGCCGAGCAGTGGGACACAATAGAGACTACATTAAAATATATTAAGCAAGGTGATAAGACAATTAAGGTCGTAAATATTTCGCATTGATTATTATTTTCCTTACCAATTTCGGTATCTTTACATAGTATAAAACAAACTCGCTGCAGCTGTTTGTACGCTTAAATCTTTTAAACGACGCAACAGATTTTAATTCAATTTTTAGCAATAGATAGAGTGATTCAAGAGGAAGGTTAGAAGTTAGAAGAATATTATAGTAGAGAAAAGACGAGAAAACAAGCGGGCGAAGCCGTGGGCGGACTTAGTTTAGGTATAAAAACAGTTAACTAAGCGGTTTTACCTGCGCGGCAGTTGCGTAGTTATTTGAAGGAACTGTAGCATAGATAGCAATCGATAAACTCTTAAATTGACAGAAGCAAAGGCTATCTGATAGAATCTGTAGATTGAGTATTTAGATCTGCAGTTAGGGTGCGCCATATAATCACCTTATAAATCATGGAAGCACTGTAACGGCTCCTAGTATTATCTATCTATGCAAAAGTATATTAAATTAAAGCGTTTCATCCTCATAATCAACCCATTATGTGGTCCCACTGCTGGACACGGATCTCCACTCAATGCGAGAGGGATGAGGCTATAGTCCGCCACGCTAGCCTACTGTGGGTTGGCAGACTTTACGCGCCGTCAAGAAAATGTTTCAGGCATGCAGGTTTTCTCACGATGTTTTCCTTCACCGTTTGACATAACATACCATGATGCCTGTATTCCCCGAAGGGTTAGGCAGAGGTGTAACTACTAATGTACCCCCACACTTCGCCAGTAGGTATGTCTAGGTCCCAAGTAATAGGGGGCGAGCCTATTACCATTAACCGAGTACAAATTCAGACTAAGAGCTGCTACTGAGAATTTCATAGTAAAACCCAATGACACTTTGTTAGATTTGGGTATCAGACAAAGGACTTCTAGCGGAGCAGTCTCATTTGGGACCACTAGACTAATGAGGCAGTCAGATGTGCGTGCCTTAGATTTGAACTCAAGACCTTTGACTTGGCAGTCCTATGGTCATATCACTAGGCGATCAAGTACGATGAAGTGTCTGTTTGTACATAATTATGTTATAACATTGAAGAAAGCGAACCGGCGCGGCGGCGATCCTTACCGCAAAACCGGATCGGTCAACTACTGCACCCAAACGTCCAATATATTAGTTGACTAATTATTGTGTGGCCTAATGTTAATGTTGACTTTAAATAGAGCCAACTAAAAATAATAAAATTGAAATCAATTAAAAAATAACGAAGTTATATATGTATTTTAATTCTATGACAGGCGGAGAGCGGACTATAGAAATATGTGACGTCAATCACTTCGCGCGCCATACGTAATACGTATATATTGTATACGTAATCTAGACTAACACTCGTTTTGCGGGGTAGGTCAGGGCATCATATCTCAATCGCTACAAAAAGCTTTAAACGCTTAAGTATATTATCTTAGAACTTTATTAGTCAATCTCAGATCAAATAAAAAGTTAAGATGGAACTTTGTGAGGTCGGCTACAAGTTACACGCACACAAGTATTAGTTAACTTATCTTGTCTTTCGATAGCTCGATAGCTCGACTGACAAGATAAGGCGTGGTTTCGGTATACGTATGTGCGTATGTGCCTTGTGTGTGTTGTACACGACAAGGCGTAGTTTTAGCCGGCCTCACTTCTCTGTTCGTAAAGTTCCATCTTAACTTTTTATTTGATCTGAGTAGTCAATTTGAATAACTTGTTCAGTATACCAATTATTGAGTTATGATATTTTTTACTAAGCCCGTTATTTTGAATAAATCAAGTACCTGCTTTACATATATTAATATCAAGCATTTCGAAGTATATATTTTATAAGCTAACTATGTATATTTTAGAGATTAGCATTGTATTATGCTAGTTTTTAGCTTAATCCTTTAAAAGTATGAACCTCTTGACATTTAGATAATGATGCCTCCAAGAATGAAGGTACATAATTATGCTAATGTGTGAATACAATGTACTGAGAACCGTAAACATGACTAGTTTTTTTGTTTATGACCTAGCCTACCGACCTAAGGAGACGAGCTTTTATCGCCGCCCATGGACAACGGAATTACAAGCGGAGTTGCTGATGCGTCGCCGACCCTTCAGAGTTCTGCGGATTGCAGACTGCCAGGTTTCCGGCACCCAGAAGGGACCTACCTATGACAAATTCTGACGTAAGGGGACCACCCATACCAAATAAAATATTTTTTCACCATAGTCAATCACCAGGAGGTAACCACCTAGCAAGTCACATATTTTCTCGCCAACAGTGAGGCAGTGAGGAATTGTGCTCCTACGCATCGACTACGAATGTATCGTAAAATAATTATGTGGTAGTACTTTGTTAATAAGAGCTCACGTGCCATTCAAACGTCGCGATTACAACAGTATATGACGCAACAACACTGTCGCACAATCGGTGATCTCTAAAAATGGACTGTATTCGGAAGAAAGCCTTTAAGGAGGGGCACAGTGTGCGCGAGCGTTGTGTGGTCAGTGTGTGCGTAGACGGCGATCGCGTGCGCCCGCGCTTCAAGATTCCATTTCGAGACAGCTCAATCGTAAGTGTTAATAACTTGTGCGTTTATTTATGTGTTACCGTTGCGTGTAAAAAGGGAAATTTTGTATTTTTCGCACTGCGATATATATTCTGCTTTTGCGATTTTTTATAGACTTTTAATTTAAGTAACTAACAAATCAGTATCTTATTTATTAAAGTATAAATAATTTCTGACTACATTAATTTCGCTATAAGAGGTGAAGATATTTTATTTCTCTTGTTAATTATAATATATTCAAAGGAAAAGAGTTAAGGAACTAATATAGTTTATTAAAAAAAGAACTGAATTCTGTCATATCTTTCTCCTAAGCTTACAAGATGAGTGAACAAATATTTTTTTTTCAATTAATTTATATCTTAAATATTTTTTTCTATAATTAAGATTTTTTAATAGAGGCTACGTAGATCCATGTAAATAGGCTGTATACGATAGATATATATATAGTATAGATACCTACATACGCCGTATAACACGAACAAATGTTTCCGTGAGAGTCTCAAATCAATCAAATCACATGTTTTTATTTCAAATTAGCTTTTACAAGTGTTTATGAAACGATATTGACTCTAGTTGCACGGTTCCAAAAAGTTTATCCTATGGAGAAGAATCCGGCAAGAAACTCCATGGACACTCTTTTAAACACTCTTTCAGATACTCTTTTTCTACATTATTCGCTGGGACATTATGGCAATGACGGGATCTGAGTGATGTGAGTCTTCTTATGGGAAAGAATAATAATGTTATAATAATACCTAAATGTTATGCCTATAAACAATACATTAACAAAAATACGGAATTCAGTTCCAATTGCTTACATTTATACAATTTCACATGAGAACTGCATTGTCACAGACTTATGACGAATTGCTTTACTTTTTATTGAAATGTTCAGTGAATGCTAATATTTATTTATAGGATTATTCATTCGAAATTCGAAGGTTAAGTAACAAACTCGTGATTATTGAGAAAAAACTAAGGGATAAAAACTAAAGTAAATTCATTAATGCATACATTGTAAACGACAGATTTTTTTTATGTTGGATATCCGTTCTAATACAGCCTGAAATTACAAAAACGGTGGAAAATGGTCGCTATTTTCAGCTGTAGAAAATGATCGTGAATTTTGGGTTTTATATTACCTAAACTAGCTGACCCGACAGAGGTCCTGTCTGAGCTATAAATATTCAATTCAAAATGGAAAAAGTTTAAATTGTAGTTGTAAAGTTTTCTAAAATTTTCCAATTTTTCGTTCCGTAAGAAGTATCCTTCTACTAAGTATTGAAAAACTTTAAGAAAAGATGAATGATATCGTTAAAGTCGGTTTCAAGTTATGGCGTGACCATGGGAAATATGGATATTTCTCTTTAAGAATAAAAAAAATAATTGACAGTTCAGACGTTCCAATTGAAAAAGTATTGTGTTATGGTATGATTTAAAAAGCGAAAATCTTGCGTGAAATGCCCCTGACTATGTTACTACTATACAGATCAATCCATTTGGAAGGTTAAGCACTGCCGCTATCAGTCCTTAGGAGCAGGAAGCGAGCTTAGGAGAAGGGTTTAGTGATGATGATGATGAAGATTATTCATATATAATCAACTGAAAGCTGCTATATGTAGGCCTGTTCAGATTTTGCCGTACATTGCTAAACTCGCATATCTAATAATATATATATCGTCTGAACTTTAAAAGAGACCATGATTCTTCGAGTTTTTTTCGACATTTCTTCTCAGCGTTCGTCAGATAGGAAATGTCGGCGGCATCAAATTTTTTTTGTTGTAAAAAACGACTTGTAATTCAGAAATAAATATCATTTAATATACTTTAAGCTTTAGTAGAGTCCACAGTCTTCACTTCTCTGTCAATATTGTAATATTCATTTGTGTCATGAGTGCCCAAAATCTAGAGAGCAATGACCTATCATCCATAGATTGTTCATAAGTAACTAAAATTAAACTTTATCTCAAGTGCATAAAATATGTATCAGATTGACAGATGCGTTGCAATTCTTATTGTTTCCATAAATTTTCCGTTTTTCTTTAATTTGTATCGTTTCTACGTTTCATATCTAAAGATGACTATTAACAGTAGATCCATTCCAAGGATATTTATTTTTTAATGAATGTGGTCTCTGTATCTCTCTCCTGTTAGAACGTAGGCGGTAGACTCGATTGATCAAAATACAAAAAGAAATTAAAATGTTGCCTGATTTCCAGAATAAAAATCCGGGTAATGGATAACATCGAAAACGTTTACGAACTTACCTTTACCTCAACTTAATAATTCAGCCCATTTAACTTCAGTATTGAGTTTCAGAAATAAAAAGAAACTCTCAGTGTTGCCAGTAAGTAGTGCATTTTTTATTTCCGATTCCGAAGTTCGTAAGTAATTTAAATACGCAAAGCGACCCACGATTACTTTTCCATTTTGAAAACCGGATTTGTATTATGGTTCGATTTTAAAATTGGAAGTGTCATTTAACCCGGTATGACATGACGTCTTAAGTTCCGTGTCATCAGTTGAAACGCCGGCCCGTTTGTTTTAATGTACGCTGCAATTTTCGTTGCAAATAATGTTGGACACTGAATTAATTATTTTGTTTACCCTCGACTCCTGATTAATTTTGTGGAAAAGGGCTCATCATCATCGTCATCATCAACCCATTACATTGTCCCACTGCTGGGCACGGGTCTCTTCTCAGAACGAGAGGGATTAGGCTATAGTCCACCACACTAGCCTACTGCGGGTTGGCAGACTTCACGCACCGTCAAGAAAATCTCTCAGGCATGCAGGTTTCCTCACGATGTTTTCCTTCACCGTTTAAGCGCGTGATAATTTATTATAAATATGCACATGACTTCGAAAAGTCAGAGGTGCGTGCCATGGATTCGAACTCGAGACCTTTGACTTGGCAGTCCAATGGTCGTATCACTAGGCTATCACTGCACTGTCACGTGGCTATCACTGCACGCTAAAAGGGCTCGTTGCCAGGTAATTACTAGGCTGATTAACTGATGCAGGTTTAAGCGCTCAATCTGTGGATATCTTTCTTTTCTTGTACATCGAAACCCTAAATGCCTCGGAGAGACTGTTCCAACTCTAACCTGTTTACATCGCATGCTGGGGAAGCGTTAATCCCCTTTCAGTTCCAGAACTTTAGGTACCAAGATACTTAGCTGTAGTTGTTCAGGGACTGGCCAGTCCCCTATATATATTGTCCATCATGGTTCACTGCTCAGATGTAGAAAAAAGTGTGTTAACAATGTATCAGTAGCATGAAACCCAGCTTTCTAAATCTGGCGAAATATTTTTCAATAGCAATGAGTAAAACATACAAAAAAAAAACCCCACAGCATCAGGTCAAGGTTATTACAAGGTTAAGTTACTATGTTCAATTCAAATATCACTTTAGTAATAGGACCCCTAATTCCAAATCGATCAGAACTGCGGGAATTGCTGAAATCCCTTTCATCTATACTTATATTATAAAGCTGAAGAGTTTGTTTGTTTGTTTGAACGCGCTAATCTCAGGAACTATGGGTCCGATTTGAAAAATTCTTTCAGTGTTAGATAGCCCATTTATCGAGGAAGGGTATAGGTTATATATCATCACGCTAAGACCAATAGGAGCGGAGCATAAATGGAAGATGTTGCAAAAACGGGAAAAAAATTAATGCAGAAAAGCCGAGAAATACGCGGGCGAAGCCGTGGGCTGAAAGCTAGTCAACTCTAAAAGAGTCGATAATCTTCAAACGACGAACTGATTTTCTTGAATTAAAAGAATACTCGATCAATTTATCTTTCAAATAATAATATAATTACAAAACAAAGGAAAATACGAAATTTATAATATAGTCTTAAGCGCGACTGTTACGCTAGAGAGAGGTGTTGGGTTCGATTCCCAAGTCGAGCGAAGTGTTATTGGATTTTCCTATGAAATTTCTCAGTAAGTAGGTAGCTCTTTGTTTGGATATTGACCTGGTGAATGGCAATAAGCACGCCCCCTATTACATGGGACTTAAACATTCTGGCTAACTGTGGGTGTACATTAAGTAAACCTCTGTCTAATCCTTCGGGGAATACAGGCGTGATTGTACCTATTGCAGAACACTAAAGCATGAATGAATGAATGCACAGTGAATAAAAAAACTCCTGAATTCTCGAACTTTTCTTACAATGCATGCTTTGCACGAAATATAATTTTAAATTTCGTATAAACTTTTGTTTTTAAATGCTCAGAGTGGCATGCACCTTCGCGATATTAAAATGACTCATTCCTCTCTTAAAAAAATGTGTAAGTTCATGTGTCACATTAACTCATTATCCGTATCATAACGCCTGTAATTTCCAAAGGGTTATACAGAGGTGTAGCTATTACATGTACGCATGGTCGGACTGTAGGTTTAGGTCCCATGTAATAGGGCACAAACCTATTGCCTAAGCGGGCACAACTGTAACTACTTCCCACTAGGCCGTTATTGCTCCTTCATCTATAGATACTAATATTATAAAGCTAAAGAGTTTGTTTGTTTGCCTGGACGCGCTAATCTCAGGAACTACTGGTCCGATTTGAAAAATTATTTCATTGTTAGATAGCACATTTATCGAGGAAGGCTATAGGCTATATGTACTTGTAAGCTTGTACCATTGAAGTGGAGGGCGCTGGTACTCGTGATACAATGTCTTACATTAGGACAGGTACCACCGTTACATCAATCGTTGTACAGATCTAATTGTATCCTTAATTAAGTGACTCCTACAAAATCTTATTGTGAAATAAATTATAATTATATATCATTGCGCTACTACCAATAGGAGCGGTGCATACATGAAAAATGTTGCAAAAACGAGAAAACATAATTATTTCTTTTAAATGCAGGAAAGCCGAAAAACCACACGGGCAAAGCCGTGGGCCGAGAGCTAATATTCAGATATCTGTATTGCCCACTTCTATTGTAATTACATACTTTCTTGCTTGTAAACAATATAGTCGATACAAATTATAAACAACTAAACACAACTTCTAGAAACTTCAAGCTTACTAATATCTGTGGCGAATTTAATATCATAAATCATTTAATATAATACATTGGAATATGATATAAATGTAATATTGCGTATAGATAACAAAGTGGAAGCTACCTATAAATGCCCTATTTATAATTCAACTAGCTGTGTTATATAATGCTATAGATTATTGTTATAAGCCTTCGCAGGTGCGGGCATACCTG
The DNA here is from genome assembly GCA_958496365.1 of Subacronicta megacephala. Taxonomy (NCBI): domain Eukaryota; kingdom Metazoa; phylum Arthropoda; class Insecta; order Lepidoptera; family Noctuidae; genus Subacronicta; species Subacronicta megacephala. The sequence continues at coordinate 16,005,186 of OY292513.1, forward strand.
CAGCGTACCTAAGTTGCACGGTATCGGTTGATCGCTATAGAAACGCATAGAAAACAAATAATATTCATATACCTACCATATACAGGCTAATATTGCTACACTTGGAAAGTAATACTTAATTAGAAACTCGCTGTCATCAACCCAGAAAAGTAAACAGACGGTTATTACAAAAACAAAAACAAACATATGCATGTCAAAACCAAACAAATTATTACAAAACACACATTCCGATTCTATAATAAATCAACGGATTTCATAACGTGACTGACATAATTCGTCAAGCTTTACTACACAAAAGTGCCAATTAATTAGTACTTATTAGCAACTATTCATTTTTATGACTCTCGATCGAGTTTAAGGTTCGTGGTAAATCGCGTCGGTCCGGAAGAGTTTGTTACATAACATACGCCGCGAGTGTTGGATAATTTCACTTATCACGAATGCGGTGAACCAAGTGTGAGTGAAGGTGGAGCCGACGCGATTTAAGTGTCGGTAAAACAGCTGTTTTAATTCTGTTTTATCGACTTGTCATAGAAAAATGGAAAATACAGTGTATTTTTCTTCTGGTCGGATGCGACACATGACACAAACAGGGTCTATGATGAACTATGCCATCCAAATTTGACTGCGGGCAAGATTCGAACCTCCGTCTTCTGGTTAGATACACCAGACGCTATGACCAACTAAGTCACCACTAGTCTCATCTCGAGTTGTAATTTGCCTTCACATTTTGTATTTACGTCTTTGAGGTGACGTTAGTGGCACCTAACCAGAAGACGCAAGTTCGAATCCTGAACGCTGTCGATTTTTCCTCCGAGAGGAGTGAAAACTTGCTGAAGACAAAAAAAGACAAAACAGAGTCAAAGATCGGAACTTTCAGTGGTATAATTAGGCTGATCCATGCTTTCACATAAAATTATTAAATACATTTTTAAGGACATAAAAGAATTGTTTACTTCACAGTACTTGTTACGACACCACGCTTTCAAACAAAAGCTAATTATCGATCAGGTTTTTATCCTGCAAAATTTATTTATAAGACAATTTAAAGCATCATCAAGTAGTCAGTGGCCCGGTTAATCCATTTTGCACCTTCAACGCCGGTTATACTCGGAGCATATACAGTGTGGAAGGCACATCGACGCACAACCGCTTACCATGAATTCAGTACATGATTCAAGTGCAGTGCTGTTCTGCAGTGCAGTTCAAGTGCAGTGATAGCCTTGTGATATGACCATTGGACTGCCAAGTCAAAGGTCTCAAGTTCGAATCCAAGGCACGCACCTCGTCTTTTCGAAGTCATGTGCGTATTAATAATTAATTATCACGCGCTTAAACGGTGAAGGAAAACATCGTGAGGAAACCTGCATGCCTGAGAGATTTTCTTGACGGCATGTGAAGTCTGCCAACCCGCAGTAGGCTAGCGTGGTGGACTATAGCCTAATCCCTCTCGTTCTGAGAGGAGACCCGTGCCCAGCAGTGGGACAATGTAATGGGTTGATGATGAAGTACATGATTCTGGATCCCCTAGTGTTGATATTATTCGTCGGTTATTAAAAAACATCTGCTATTTCCTACAAAAGTGCAATACCTACACGTTCAAATGTAAAGAACATCTGTTTTTTAGATAGCCAACCAAATTATCAACGCTTAGAGGTACAGAATCATATCCCAAATTCATAGTAAGCGGTTGTGTGTCGATGTTTCCACCCTGTATAAGTAACTCGTGTGTTGATACGACCGTGGACGGGACATAAACCAGGGGCCGGCGTGGCGGGACATAAACGTTGTGAAAGAGGGACGCCACTATTTAACCTGTAGAGCGGCATCCCTCTCTCACAATAAAAATGATGGCATTAATACGTGGTAATACGGCCCCTGTGCGTGAATATGTTTGCAAGAAATTGAAAGATTGCAAACCTATTGAACTGTACAGTCCGCATCAAATATACCTATAGAAGAAAACAAACTTTTCATAATTATCTGAGCAACTAGGGAAATTAAACTTTATCTCAATGTGATAAAATACTGTCCAAATGACAGCTATCGTGTACGGTGTTGATCGTAAACTATCCTTTGTGTCATTGAGGTAAAGTTTATATTCCTTAGTTGCTGATATCATTTTGACCAGTTTTTATGCGCAGATATCTTTGATGCCGACTGTACGAACAGAGGGTAAAAGGGTCACCTTTAGTAATTCAAAGAATCTTTAGAACCTATGACAGTTCCTTAGCAAAATTAATCTTAATATTATGATTAATCAAAAGGTTTCGAGTTTTGGGTAGACTTCAACATAATTCAAACTTCTAAGATTTTTTTCTGAAACTTTACTTGTTTTGTTCCTTTGAGATGGTCTTGCCTACTGTGCGGCTGCCGAGCAAGTTCGATTCCCAGATCAAAATTGTTTCTATAAAATTTTCAGTAACAGGTCAGAGCTCTAAACCGGTGAAGTGTGGCTGTAAATTAGTAGATGGACCTCTGCCGGAACTTTCGGTTATACCGGCGTGATAGTATAACATACCATCACACCTGTATTCCTCGAGGGGTTAGGCAGAGGTGTACTAACGAAAACCCACATCTCGCCGGTATGTTTAGGTCCCATGTAATAGCCTATTGCCATTAACCGGGCACAAATACAGACTCCGAGCTGTTACTGGGAATTTCATTGAAAAACCCAAAAACACTTTGCTCGACCTGGGGATAGACCAAGGACCTCTAGGGTAGCAATCGCGCGTAGGACTACTAGACTAATGAGGCAGTCATGATAGTATGATCCTAATAAAGGTGGAATATCAGTTATCTGTAGATACATTGTCTAACTTGAAGATAGAATGTAACTAACAATTGATCAATCTTGAAATTCTATTGGCTCCAATCTAACATAAGTACCTTTAGGGCTGTTTCACAATTTCCTAGAACTTCATCGACTCGTACCATCACGGATCTATAGACTCGCTGATACACATCTTCCAGGCGTTGACAGTAAAATAGGGATGCAATTAAATTGGTTTCCTTAAGCCGAAATCGGTTTCGAACTTTTCGACTTATTTTTTTTTATGTTTTTTTTACTGATAAAAAGATACTATGTGATCCAAGATAGATAGCCTAATCCCTCTCATACTGGGGGGAGACCCGTGCCCAGCAGTGGGAAAATGTAATGGGTTGATGACGATGACGATCCAAGATAGAAAGGGCTTGCACTGCAGAAACCGATTCACCCGTGATCTAAATTTTACCACAACATTTACCACATTTAAGTGGTACGCGTGTTAAAAGTGGACTTAAAGCGTTCCGTTTGGGTTTTTGGGATGCCCACCATGCTTATCTGCCCATGCTCATGGAACCTGAATTACAACCAGTTGAATAAAAAATCGACTGCCTCATTAGTCTAGTGGTCCTAAGCGCGACTGCTACGCTAGAGGTCCTGGGTTCGATCCCCAGGTCGAGCAAAGTGTTATTGCGTTTTTCTATGAAATTCCCAGTAGCAGCTCGGAGTCTGGATTTGTGCCCGGTTAGTGGCAATAGGCTCGCCCCCTATTACATGGGACCTAAACATACCGGCGTGGGTGTGGATGTACACATACACCTCTGCCTAACCCTTCGGGGAATACAGGCGTGATGGTATGTTATGTTATGTTATGTATGAATAAAAAATACTGTAGTTATTGTTATGTAGTCCATGATATATAATGTGTTTTCAAATATCATAAAATGCTTATGCTCTGCCACCAGCGTTTTTCTACTAGAGTAATTTAGCAGGTAATTTAGCCTTGCAAATATATCAAATAAGTACTAAAGAGTTGCCCGAAGAGTTGCATAGGATCTCAGTTATCCTACAGGATAATAGACTATGTTATTCGGCTTTCTAACAGAAAAAATATTATTAAAATCGGTTCCGTACTTTTAGAGTCTATGCCATCACGCCTTTTTTCCCCAAAGGATTAGGAAGAGGTGTACTAATGTACACCGGGTCTCCGGTATGAGCGCCGGTAGGGAGCAAGCTTATTGCCATTCAATAGGCTTGCCCCCTACCAAACCTTTTTTTTTGTCGGGATTGGAAATGCTTTATGCACTACCCACCGCTCCGGTGAGAGCAATAGGGTTTTGCGTCACCACTTTAGTGCCGGGACTACGGTAGCACTGTGGCAGACCCGGCATTGGCGAGCCGCCTATGCAGCCACACGTGAGGGGAGAGAAACGTAGTCGTTCTCCCTCCCCTTCTTCCACCGATCCGGCCCCCTACCAAACCTATCCTAACGGGCCACAAACTCAAACTCTGACCTGCTACTGAAAATTTCATTAAAAAACCCAATAACCCTCAACCTGGGAACCGAACACAAGGCCTCTAGCTTGAATCAGGCAGTCAGTCCCCTTTTTTAATTTACGTACCTATATATTTGTATTCAGACGTTATTTCTCGCATCCGGATTGAGACTACCATGTTGATGTTGCCGATGTTGATCGGAATTCGGAAATTTCGGATTTACGACGAAACAATGTCACTTCCCTAAGCAAAGAAACTTCGTATACGTTCAATGATTGACAACACAATTGTATTTAAATTCACAAAGGATATGTGGAGTGAAAGTGATGTGATTGGTTTGTTTAGACTGTAGAGTAAGACAGCGCCTACTTTCACATTAAGAAAAAAAAAGCGAGTGTAATACCGTTATGATAATAGTTTTTATCATAATACGAATTTACTGTATAATTTTTGTTTATATAATTGTATATTTTTTTATACCACTACGGCTCAGATCAAACAAAAAGTTTAGATGGAACTTTGCGAAGAAAGAAGTGAGGCCGGCTAAAACTACGCTTTGCCGTCTACGAACTCAATTACACGCACATACGTAGGTGTACTAATGAACACCTCTGCCTAAACCTTCGGGGAATACTGGCGTGATGGTTTGTTATGTTTATTACCCAACGCAGTGAAATTAATACTCTTAAAGAAGAAGTCTTTACAATTTATCAGCTTCATTGGCTCGACTAATACGCTTGCGAAGTTGTAAGCACTATGAACTACTTATTTAAATTGCAATACGAATGCGGCAAGTAGTCTCTTCATACCTGCCATCGACTCCAATCATCCGGAATGTAAAAAAACTGTTTTCGAATGCATGAGTACCTACCTACACTTAATTTTTTTTATTGAATTTGTTTTGTTAAATTATATTTCTTAAATTACTAATGTTTTATATCTATACTAGAAATATATCTAAGTTGTCAGAATTTCGTCCGTATTTGTCTAGACAAGTAAACAGACAAAATAAAAAATACCAAATTATTTTTGGGCGCATATCAGCTGCTACTCATTGTTTCTCATGCTAATTTCATAGAAAACCCAATAACACTGCTCGACCTGGGCATCGAACCTAAGACCTCTAGCATAGCAGTCGCTCTTAGGATAACTAGACTATGTAATTTATTTACGTGTTAGTAACGTGACGTCATTTGTACTCTAGCGTTACCTAATATTGACGTGAAACACTATTTTGACAAAGCTTCATCTCTCCGAGTAGGATATAGGAATGGTTATTTATTTACTTCCCATTATTTCCCAACAAAATTAGTATCTAGTACTACATCTTCATAACATTCGATTGTGAAGCGCGTCTGCAAGGAATCCGCAATATACATCCATTATCATTAACTCTAATTCGACGCGATTTGTAAATTCTACGCAAACATTAGTGTATTACAACGACAAAAGAAATTTAAAGGACCCTTTAAATTATTACTAGATCTTAGATAATCATCACATTTGACAATTGCAGAAAACTGGGAGTAAACATGGTCGACCAGAACGGGAAGGTCTAGACGAAACTCTCTACAAAAGTAAAATTCACTTTGGAAATTGAGTCCTATCAACGGAACAAAAAGATAGCAGAAGATAACGAGCAGAAGCCTTAAAATTATTTTAAATCTAGAAGCCACAAATACGCACAAAAGTGAACATGAAAAAACTACTCTTAAAAGGAGTAGTTTCACATTATGGCGATTTTCGAAACAGGGATGGCAAACAATTTCATGAGTAAAAAGCTCATATTTCGAACACAACATGCAAAAATGGCGGTACGCGGCTTCCAGTTAATATTTAATTTATGGCAGTAGCTAAATTCTTAAATTAAAGAAGAAGACAATAATGCTGACATTAACACACAAACAATATGGCACACGGCAATTTTATTAAGTAACGTGCGAGCCAATTGAATAATGACATGTCTGTGAATTAAGATTATATCTTACATTATGCAATAAATCAGAAAGCATGACGGTCTAATTTGAACAGTTTATACTCGTCAATTACAGATTTAAAGAGAAATAGACCGCAGCGGTAAAGTCACTTGCTAGTACAGCTATATGAGGCAATGATTGCGTTGGTTCAACAGAAGTCATAGGTGACCGTTACAAGTAATAATTTACAGGGTACCTGACGTCAATTTTGCAAGCGTTATTAAACTTAGTCTGATTAAATAACCATAGGTGGCAAGTAAACGTTCATTTTATTTAGCAGTAATCGGCGAGTGGTTCGCTTTCGTAGTGTAGAGCGATTTTTAAGCGTGCTTACAGCTTTTAAACTTGCTTGCATCATATATTAAGGAATAGTCCCTTTAGCGCTCTTCATAAAATTAGGGCTCCCGTGGGTGTCGTTAAGATGATAGGGTCTATAAACTAAGACTCGGAACAAGCAAACAAGAACGTTGACCGCAAACTCCGTGTACTTAATTTAAACTCTATGGAAACTGTTTCACGATCCATAATTAATTAATCTAGTGATCTTAGGGAAGTTCTGATTAATATTCGCACTGATGAAATGGTTGAACTGGTGAATTCCTTTTAAACGGTCGAATATTTGGACTGTAATTGAAATCGAGAGCGAAGCTATTAATGTCCCAAATTGCATTGCGATCCAGTTAAAGCTCTAGGGCTCTTATTTAAATTCAATTAATACTCAGAATGGACCTGATGGACCATGATATTACATGCAGAATATGGAATATATTAGATGCATATTACATGCAGAAATAGGTGTCATTGCAGGAAGAATTTTACAGGAAGGTAATATTTAAAGACGCGAGTTCTAGAATGTGTTTAAAAGCAAATTTTATTTGCTCCAAGAGTGACTGATTTTAATTTACTTCGCAAATGAGCAAGAGTTTCACCTGATGGTAAGTGAAAACCGCTCCACATAGACTGGCTGTGTTGTAATAGCATTGTCTGAACAAGTAAACAGTATTAAGCCGTTGCCTACCATTACATTAGGGAAAAGGGAGGGTAAGGAGAAGGAAGAATGAGGGACCAATTGGACCCCCGGCACATATTAGTGTTTTGCTACATAACAGCAGGAATGGGTTACATCTATGAAAATTATATCTTTTTATTATTATTTTTACTAGCTCCCGTACTTTACGCTTACTAATTACCATGTATGCTTATTAGCCACAGTAGCCGCTTATAGATAATCAACCACAATTGAATAGAAACCGGAACACTACAACAATTACTCGATAAAGCAACCACGAAACCAAACACCGCAAAGATTGGATAGTTAATCTGAGTGTATAATTTTGCAGAGAGTAAAAGTACTGGCATGTTCCTTTTCGCGCAAATTATATAGAATTAAATTAGTTTCCGTGTTTCTCCGTTTGACTACCTATCAAATAGCGTGTTGATAGATATTATATATATAATAAGCCCTCGACAGTGGCGGTTTGTAATAAAATCTTATTTTGTAACATGTTTAAGATATTCTCGTACCAATTTTTGACAGTTAAAGCTAATAGTACTTAGTACAGGCGTCCCATATTCATTCAATTTGCGATGTTGAAATATGTAAATAGGTAATTTTGTTTGCGAAATCCATCATTTTTACTTTCTATATTGAATTGTATCTCGTTTGTGACTTAAATGAAGTACCATTTACAAGAAATGGTATTAAATTTGCTCATTTGATCAGCATGGCTTCTTGAGTATTAAGTGATGCTAACACGATTTTCTATTTCTTGGAAAACCTCTTCGCTGGATGTCGACTGATATCAATTATTGGTTCGTTAAAATGCTATTGGGAATCGATAAACCAACTAAAGAGGCTAGTGGAGGTTGTAACTGAAAAAAAAAACACAAGTTGTATTACATAAGCTTTTGGTTTTTTCGCAAATAATTTAGTTCAAATTACGATTTAAAAAAAATGGATTCCCGATACACGAAAAAACATGAAAATATCCACCGCGCAAATTATTCAGGTATTTACTCAAAAACCAATATTCGAAAGCCAATATTTAATGGAGTCATTTGACGCTACCATCCATCATTGGATTTCGGTTACTGCTACTGAAGGTTCAAATCAAATATTATTAATATTCTCAATTATTTAGACTATCGTTTATATCTATTGCTGATCTGGTATCTTTGTGCGACGGGTCGTTGGGCTCCCTATAAAATGGTTGAGCTACACGATGACGGATGTATGCGTGCCGTCAGTTAGGACAGGTCAACTCAAAGCTGCTATGGCTCATTCTTCAAAAGGCCTGTTCAGATTTTGCTCTACATTGTTAAACTCGCATATCTAATAACATAACTAATCTCTGGACTTTAAAAGAGACCGTGATGGTCTGAGTTTGTTTCGACGTTTCTTCTCAGAGGTGGTCAGATAAGAAACGTCGGCGCCATCCAGTTAAAAAAATATAAAAATCGACTTGTAAAAGTGTCTTTAAAAGATCGTTTTACAGAAATAAATATCATTTCATTTCATCATTTCATTTTGAAATGTCAAATATTAAAAACACGGTCCCAAAAGTAAAATATAATACCGTCCACGTATTCGAATGACCTCGTCAGTGTTTTGTCTAGTAAAATTCCAAAAATGTTTCCTCTGTTCATACATGACAATATTATTCCTTTTTTACGGTATCGTGGGTATGTTTACAAAACATCTATACGAGAAACAACTTTTTTGTAAGACATACAAATACCTATATCCTACACAAAAAACAATGAAATATATTTTTTTATTCTTTCTAACAATAACATATAACATAACATACCATCACGCCTATAGTCCCCGAAGGGTTAGGCAGAGGCGCACTAATGTACACCCACATTTCGCCGGTATGTTTAGGTCCCATGTAATAGGGGGCGAGCCTATTGCCATTAACCGGGCACAAATCCAGACTCCGAGCTGCTACTGAGAATTTCATGAAAAAACCCAATAACACTTTGCTCGACCTGGGGATCGAACCCAGGACCTCTAGCGTAGCAGTCGCGCTTAGGACCACTAGACTAATGAGGCAGATTCTTTCTAACAATGTGGGTCGCATATTACTAGTATTCTTGTTAACCCCTCGGACTAAGCTAAATGCTTGTATTATGAGTGGGTTCACGTCGTATATGATATGAGGCTGTATCGAGGGGTCACTATGTGATACTAATGGTCACCCAACAGAGTAACCACGGCAAGCACAACTTAATTTTGCAGATTGGTTGATCGTTCATATTCATTCATTCATTCATTCAATCAGGTGCGTAGTACTCGCAACTGGCGTGTGTATGAAAAGATGTATAAATATGGAAGAAGCGAAAGAGATATGCAAGAGTCGTAGCAAGAGGCTGTCTATAGTTTCTGCCTACCCCTGTGGGAAAAGGGCATGAGTGTGTGTGTGTATGTATGTATGTTGATTGAAACAGTGATTATGTTGCCACAAGCACCTATTGATTATTTTTATACAAAATTATTAGAGATTTCAATTTATCCAGACTATGGAATGGAATAAGTGTTCTTAAATTTGATACGGGCTTTATTTTCAGTTTCAGATTAATCCAATTATTTAATTAATCCGATTATACAAAACTGGGAATACGATACCAAAACATAAAAAATCCAAAACAGAGATAAGAAAACTACCGAGAATCGGCGGAAAGTCTTCGATCGTTTATAAAAATCAAAAAAATATTTTTCCGTACATTACATTTTGAAGTTTATTATAATATATTATGTTATTTTTAACTCATTTCTGTTTGTAAGGGGTTGCGGCAAAAACTACTGAACAGATTTTAATTATGTTTTCACTGTTATAAAGCTGCTGCTTGAAGTTATAAACTGCGGCACATCTCATCTAAATTAGCTTAACTGAACCTGAGGTAGAGCTTAATATGTTTGTTGTATACAGATCCATAAAGAGAAGAGATCATCAATGTTCATATTTGATTATATTGTTTATAAGTATTCGTCCCCGGGAGAGAAGGCGGAGGCAAAAGGTAGATATATGAAATCGTTGAAAGAAAAATCTTTAAAAAAGAGGTAGATCTTCCGGGACCCACTAGAAGTCAGACACAATCCATTGGTATTTTATGTACATACTAACTTTGGAATTACGTCAAAACTTGGTCCGTAGAGGCGTCCCTTCGGATCTGCCAAATATATTATAATGTTTGGAACATTTACTATAGCACTACTGTGAAAGCTTTTAAGGGAAATAAATAATATTTTACTGTTGAAAAGATCGAATCAAGACATGAAAAAAAAAAAATTTCCCCAACTTAAGACTTTTACGTGCGTTTACACAAATAGATCCTGAACACCTAAACGTATCAGCGGAGTATGGGTGTACATTAGTACTCCTCTGCCTAACCCTTGGAGAAAACAGGCGTGATACGAGATCAAGAGCATCACTTGATAGTCTTTCTATCTCAAAAATATACTTAATTATGTGAGTGAAATAGTTCTAAAAACAGAAAATTATCTCACATAGAGAAACATACAACTTTATGTATGAAAAACTCTTTGATAAAGTTTGAAAGGAGTTAATTGCGAAAACTATTTCATGTTTCAAATTAAATTGCGAAATCGTACAAAATAGCGCGAATTTAATTTTCCTTTATTTAGTTCAGTGAGTGCACTATAGAGAAAGAGTGTTCCCAACATGTATGAGACTACACAAGCGAGCGGTCCGATTTTCTATTTGATTTTTTTATGAAATTGTTTGTAGCTGCTCGCAGTCATCATCTCTTTCTGCTCTTTTCCCAATTTATTTGGGATCGGTGTAGCCTGTCCTTTTCTTCCATTCATTCCTGAGAGTCGCCATCAAATCATTCAATCCCTTTTCCATCTTATCTGACTTCACACAATCCATCCATCTTTTCTTTGATCGGATACGGCTTCATCCACATTTATACTCATAGCTCTTTTAGTTATATGCGTTGCATCCTTCCTCGTCACATGCTCTTACCAAGACAAACGATTCCCTTACTTTTCTGGCACCGGCGCCACTTTCAAACTTCCTCTGAACAACTGTAGGAGCTCGCAGTATACCTATGATAATAAAGTCGCCACTTTTTATATAGGAGCCAATAAAGCATGATCGGTGAAATGTGGATATACCTACATCGGTAACATACCAAAGAAATATTATTTAGTTATAAAACAAAACAAATTAAAAAGGTGAATCATAATATGATTTATATTCTTAAACCACCAAGTAACTGTTATGGCACTACGAGTACATGCTCTATCTCATTATGATATGTTTTAAAATGACACCTGAGAAAATGCTAAATGTGTTCATTTTAACACTCCTTTCAGAATGTTAATTTTGATTCTATTATGGTTGTCTTCCAACAAGTGCTAAACTAATGTATTCAATAGTAGGTTACTAACTATAAAAAATAAACATTTTAAAATATTGCTGCGTTAGATAACATCAATTCAGCTTATGATTAAAAATACATGCTTTTTTACAACTAGACAAATGAAAGAGCAGAGACACAGCCAACAGTTAACTATACCCCATATAAATGATATCGTCATTATTGAGAATGAGCCCCCCCCCCATATTCTCCAAGCGCCACTATATTGGTATGCCTAAGTACTACTTGACCCTAATAACTATTTACCGAGCATATATTTATGTGGTGAACTGTGGATGTACATTGGTGGTGTACCAATGTACATCCACAGTTCTGCCTAAACCTTCAGGGAATACAGGTGTGATAGTATGTTATGAAGCATTCTAGTTAGTGGATGTAAACTATGTTAACTGGAATTATTAACATTGCATTAAGGAATAATACAAAACTTGTTTTTAATGTATTATTATTTTGCAAAGACATAGTTAAAGGAATAAGTTGCCTTTCAGATATTATAATGTATTTCAACAGTAGGTACCTATAGTTTAACGTTACATTAGATATGAATAACGTTTTAATAATAATAAAAATATATACTAAAATACATTAATAATCCACTTTTATTTCGTGATTATGTAACATAAAACTAATATTTTGTAGAAATATTATTACACTTGATTCAAATTCATTACGAAATCAGTTGAAAATAAGTAGATAACTTATTTATTCCGAACTCTCCTTCAGTGTGGAAACCAGGCTTTAAGTTAATTCTGATTACTGCTACGGCAATGAGATGATATATAATAACTTTTTGAGAGGTAATTATTAATTATTTTTTTTATTAATTTGAATATAAATGTAGGCTGTATATAAAAGTTATAACTTAATAATTCAAATGTTGCAAAATTTTTGCTGAATAATTTACTAGGCGTAGCCCGCGGTTTCACATCCGTGCCAAAAGGATTTACATAACTGTAACTACTATATTTACTTAACTATATTTTCTATAATTCGGCTTCGAAGCGGCGTATCAATATGAAACACGCATCAGACTTTAAACTAGATCTCCAGCAATAGAACTGTGAAAACTTCATCAAATTTTTTGCAGTTTTTGCGTGATAATAAATAAATTTTGAATCGACTACGATTCAAAATCAAAACAGGAAATTGTCTTTGACTATTTTGTCTGCCTAGGTATATAATAATATGTAAAGGAATATAGCGTTTTGAGCAAATATACGAAAATCTCTTGGCTATATCAGTTAAGCTGTTCTTGCTATGGTCAAATTTATTGATGCATTCTCTATAGTGCACTCACTGGACACAGCAGTCTTACGTTATTGGAAAACAAGTTAAGCCGTTGCACGTCGAATGTTACGGGTAGTTGTCCAAAATCTGTCAAATTTCAAACAGTCCGTTAAGATTGACTGATGCTCAGGTTATAGAAGGCAGTTAAAATCCGTTCCATGTTACATGCTCTGGGAAAACATGCAATTGCACATTTGATAGAAGATTCATAACCGAACAAAAGTTTAATTTAACAAAGGTATACTTAGGATGTTGTAATGATTAAAATATGACCATTAGAAATTATTTTTTTGACAATTCAGAAGTACCTACCTACGATAAAATTTTCTCAGTCGATTTTGAACTTAATTATAAACATCTTGAGGTTTAAAATCGTTTGGAGATATTTGACAGTTGTGTATAACCTGATATGCTGGCGATTGTACATTTAATAATGATCTTGTTGAAATAAAGGATTTCACTTTGATTTCGTGTAGATAGGTATAATTTCATAGGTTTAATTTTTTTGGTATTTATTAGGTACGAACTTCGCACGGATGTACACAATTATCATAATATTTAAACTAATTTCCTCAAAACCTTAACAAACTGTATAATTTGAGGAGGTGTAAACCTCCTCATGAATCACTTAGTTATTGGTGAAAACCGCATAGAAATTCCTTTAGCAGTTTTTGAGTTTATCGAGAACAGACAGACAAGACGGAGGACTTTGTTTTATATAGTGATAATAGATTGTTATGAAATCCTTGTAAAGTGCCTGTGTTCCAGTTATCACAGGAAGTGGTTAAGGAAACATTAGAAGTTATCCCTTCGTCTATTTAGCCGCTCCAAATTCAATTAAACTGTTACCAACTATAATTGAGTTCGTGTGTAACAATATTTTGACCGGCTCGTTGGTCTAGTGGTCCCAATCGCGACTGCTACGCTAGAGGTCTTGGGTTCGATCCCCAGGTCGAGCAAAGTGTTATTGAGTTTTTCTATGAAATTCTCAGTAGCAGCACGGAGTCTGGATTTGTGCGCGGTGAATGGCAATAGGCTCGCCGCCTATTACATGGGACTTAAACATACCGGCAAACTGTGGGTGTACATTAAGTACACCTCTGCCTTACTTAGAGTTAGATTAAGATAGATGATTGCTACATGTTTTGTCGTCAGTGGAAATACGGGGTTCGACATTCTCGATGCCATTGATTCCATAATTAATGCATTGTTCTTTGATGTCGCAACTCAAAGCAAAATGTAACCATATTTTTAAATCAATCTCTGTATTAGTGTAAGTAACTGTTGGCTAACCAAATAAATAAATAAATAAATAAACTCAAAGATTTCAATATTTATAATAATATTTTGTCTTATTAGTCTTATGGTTCTAAGCGCTACTCTAACGGTCTTGTGTTCGATTCTTAGGTTGCATTCTATGAAATTCTGGATCCCGTTGACTAGCAATGAGTTCTAAGGCTCAGTGGTGAAGGACATAGACCAAAGGTAGTCTATGTCCTTCGCCAAGATCTAATCTATCTAAAACAAAAATTCAACAGGATCGGTTCAGCAGTTTAGTCGTGAAAACGAAACATACAAACGCGACATAGTTACTTTCAGATTTATTATATTAGTATGGATATAACATAACATACCATCACGCCTATAGTCCCCAAAGGGTTAGGCAGAGGCGCACTAATGTACACCCACATTTCGCCGGTATGTTTAGGTCCCATGTAATAGGGGGCGAGCCTATTGCCATTAACCATTAACCGGGCACAAATCCAGACTCCGAGCTGCTACTGAGAATTTCATGGAAAAACCCAATAACACTTTGCTCGACCTGGGGATCGAACCCAGGACCTCTAGCGTAGCAGTCGCACTTAGGAACACTAGACTGAGGCAGTCTTGTATTCAGTATGGATATTCCTGCCTTATTCTGTCGTTCCAACCCGCCTTTATTAAAACGTTGTGAGCGAAAGTTTCTATGTAATTATTACGGTTCATATACGGTATCAGTGTGTTCGACAACTATGTCAAAATTTTTTCTAGGCTTGATATTGATAAGGCTTAGACTTGTAAGACGGGATTACAAGAGTCTGCCACGGAAACACCTCCGCAACTTTCTTTCCACACCTATCTGCGTCTGTGTAGGATAAGATAATTGACGGACATAGCCTAAAAAATCTGATGATATACTGGTTTCTAACACTTACGCGAATATTAGACATTGAAATGAAGCTACTTTTTACGGATTTTATCGCGTTATATTGATATTTTTAAATTCCCGACGTTTCGGATCCTTTACAGCATCCATGGTCAAGGGTGAATATCAATATAACACGATAAAATCCGTAAAAAGTAGTTTTATTTCAAAATCTGATGATGTTTATTACTTGATTATTCCATTTCGGCGCAGATTTTAAACCAATGTGCTGTTAAAACGAAATATTTTTTGTGCTTACAACATGGGACCCTTGTTATTCTATACAAAAGGTATTGATTATTTCGATTGATGATGTAATTATTAAGATATTGCGACTTTATTTTACAGTAGACGCTATTCGCGGTCTTCTGCGTGCCAGTTTTAATTATCTAATCTTCGTCTTCCTTATTTTTCTTTTTTTATCTCTAGGGGTGTTCTTCTAAATGAATATTTTAGTAGACACACCTACTTCGTAAACCCTTATTGTAAAATTCAATATTAGGTGTATCATACCGTCATGATAGATTGTGTGAGAGGGATACCGCTTTGCAGGCTAAGCTATCTTATTCAACCCAAAAATGTAAGCTTAAGACGTGTATTACAGGCGAAGCGGGCACAGATTAATAATCTATTAACTAGTCGCCTATAAACGTATTGTATGTATTCATTATAAAACTGTGATATTGTTACAGAAAATGCGGCTATTCGTCCTGATTTCCCTCATCGGGGCTGCTATCGCTATAGAAAGTGATTGGCATCCAATTCTGCCGGAATCTACTGTTATGTACTCCACCTATCACAACTCTGAAAGATCTTCCGATTCTAGGTAAGAGCTTGTCTTTGAATTAGAATTCCGTAAGCTATAGACGATATGTTTTCTCCTTTTTAAAATTGTAAAAGTGTCCTCATGACTTGTAAGCTGCGTGGGAGAATACAGACTCAAAATACCTACTATAAACCACTTGCCTTAATTTGCGCGAAAACCATGACACCGATTGTGGAAGTTGAATATACAGACAGTAAGGGTGAATGGGGACAAATAAGTAGTCCATCATCTTAGCTTTGTGCGGGTTGAATTAGGTATAAATTAAGCTACCTCAACACTAATATTTTACGCCCTGTCTCGTGGTTTCGATTCCCACCAACAGGCGTATATTCGCGCGATAGTAATGAGTAGCAGTTCTCGTGGTCAATCTGTGAAAGGGGACGAAGGTACAAATGGAGCTTTTAGTGGGTGCAAGCCCCACCGTACTATAATACGTATAAGCATCTTCTACGACAAAAAAGCGTAAAGTATAATAAAACTAAAAACTTCTGTTTTCATTCACAACATCTTACGTTTTCCTCTCTTTTCAGTCCCCAACTGAAAATCGTGAACCGGAGACCAATCCAGTCCCAGTATTCTTCAGGGAACAAAGTCACTTTGTTCAGCCCTCCGGGTCAAATGTCGGACACCTGCAGCATATACAAGGTCTCCATGAACCAGGAACTGTTCTATCAGTACGTGGAGTACGAGAAAGATCTGCCCGACCTCAAGGAGTTCACACTTTGCATGTGGACTAAGTTCCATAATCACTCCAGCGATCATCCACTTTTCTCTTATTCTGGTAAGTCTATTATCACTATGGCATGTTATTTGTCGTTTGAAAATGATTAATTTAAAAATATAGTCCGCCATATTGGTTTAAGAATGACGTCACAAAATGAATTTTCATCCCGATTAAATGTGTAGATATGTAAAATTTCAGCTTTGAAATTATGTTGAAAAATCTTACCTCAACAAACGGCAAGTTAGAATAAAGGTTGTAAAAAGTATAAAGCACAGCTAAGTATAATAAGAAAATTACATCAATATTAATACATCAATGAATTATACATGATACGACTAAATCAACCTATCAAAAGCGTCAGCTCTAAGCCAATTTTTAACTTCATTTGCCTATATAATAGGACTTCTACGAATGGCTCATTGCTTTATGAAATTTTTTTGTAACTTTATTAAGCATTACGATGAATTTACATTCAAATTTATCGCTCATGAAAATAGCAGTGACACTATTATGATAATAAATAATCATCACAATACTAGCTCCTGAGATACAACCTAGTTCAGGACATAGGGTAAATTTTTATACTTTCATTATATCCATCTCAAAATATAATAATGAAAGTTGTCACTAATTTGTAACCTTTTTAGTTGTTAGAAGTAAACTATTTTATTGTTAGGTACATATTAAATATCGCCATCTTGAAAACCCTTGCAAATAAATTTGGACTTGAAATTTAAACAGATAGAAGCTGTAAAAACCTTAGTTAATATTCACGTTATTTCGACTAATCTTAACTTGTTGAGAAATAAGTTAATTGCCCTGTGTTCTATTTAAAAACTGTTTGTAACGATGAACATAGTGTAATTAAGGTTGCGTACGTTTTTCGGAACGTTTTGGTTGCATGCTTCTGACACAAATCATCATCGTAATTATTTCTCGTCATCGCGAAATATTTTCCAGTATATAAACATGTTAAGCGTAGTATAAGGCGCCCGCCTTGACATGCGGAAGGCAGCTGGCAGTGACTGGATGAGGAAAGCCGAAGATCGGGCTCTGTGGTGTTCACTAGGAGAGGCCTACGTCCGGCAGTGAACGAGTATGGGCTGATGATGATGATAAAACATACGAGGCGAGATAGAATATGTTGTGTAGGCAATACCTACAATGTACCTTCAGTTGCCCGTGGTCTCACTCAGGTCCCAAAGGATTTGCTTACTATAGCTCGGTTTCTAAACGGCGTATGAACATGAACATGCACCAGATTTTAGTTCATCTTCCAACAATACAACTGTGAAAACCTCATCTAATGACGTACAGTAGTTTTCGCGTGATGCGTGTACAAACATACAGACCAACAAAAATCATTTTTTTTTGTTTTTGTAAGTAATTAAGATCCTATTAGTTTTTCCCCAATATCTGTAAAGAACAGACATCGGCCTGTTAAGATAAGACATTTAAGCATAATTATGGTAAATAATTTAACAATTTGGAAACCTTATTTAATGTATTTTTTTACATAACGTTGTTAATATTGATTTTGTTGCTCAATGTCCACAATAGGAACCTGTTTAATGGAAAGTTTGAAATCAGATACAAATCCGTAGAATAAATGTTCACGCAATACCACCTTGGAATTGAAATGAAAATTAATGGACAGATACATATTATCACACTGTATTATAATATTGTGTATAAAATAGTACACAATGATGTTTCAAGATAGTAGCAGGTCAACACTATAGTTTCTGCCTACCCCAATGGAAGACAGGCACAAAAATCTATACGTTCTAGTATTTAGAAGTAGTACTGCGCTTAGGCAAGAGTAGTGTAGGGCGGCCATCGTCGAGATGCGAGTGACGGCTTGCGGAAGGTACCTGGCAGTGACTAGATGAGGAAAACCGAGTATCAGACTCTGTGACGTTCAATGGGAGAGGCCTAAGTCCAGCATTAAACAAGTATAGGCTGATCATGATGACACAGTACCTTTTTGTCAACTGCAATGACACGACATCGGTAGATTTTTATAAATCCCTTCGTTATTTGAAATTTAAAAAAACATACCATCACGCATGTATTCCCCGAAGGGGTGGGCAGAGGTGTACTTAATGTACACCCACAGTTCGCCGGTTTAGGTCCAATGTAATAGGGGGCGAGCATATTGAAAATTTGAAATTATATCGATATTTTCAGATGCACTACAAGTGTAGTCCACACTTGTAGCTTGTAATATTGTTGTTTAATCTATACTGTCCAACTGATGAGCAAAGGTCTCCTCATAACCTTTCACATCTTCCTTTTTATTGTTTTCTCCGACCAGTCGATCATAATAATAATTAGTGTACCTACCTATATTCAAAAATAAAAAAATATTAATCTGTAATACAGACAGGTATGTCACACATATCTATTTTTTATTTTTAAGTGTATGACAGGCTTTATTAGTAGATGTAATGTACATACATCTATAGCTATACACCTCATTAAACCTTCATACTGTTGCGTGTTCGGTTCAGGCATTAACATTTGACTTGGGTTATGTAATTATAATAAATGTATCACACCTCAGTGTCGTAACTTGGAAAGAATGGTTAATGTACCAATGGCAGGAAGTTATGAAGTACCTACAGTCAGCATAAAATATTGTTTTTTATTATTTTTTTCTCTAGCCGTTACTGTCCCATTGCTGGGCAAAGGCCTCCCCCAATTCCTTCCAGATGCTCTTTTCTTGCGCCACCTCGAACCAGCCCTCGCGGTACGCATCCAAATCATCCCGCCACCTCTTTCTAGGCCGACCTCGACGACGCCTTCCATCTTCAGGCACCCATTGCGTGGAGACCCTTGCCCAGCGGTCATAAAAAAAAATCGATTAACAAAAATGTAAAACCACCTTCAAACATAATAAAATAATTTTGTCTAAAAAGTTTGGGAAGTCGGTGGCGAATACAATACATAAGAACCACTCAAATCGAAGTCAGTTATAAGTAATATATTTTTTTAATTTTCGTAAAAAGTTTTGTTTATAAGTACTTGTAAGCCAACTTAACGCACTTCTACAATGAGACAGCGATGTTTCGCAGTAAACAATAATAGGTATGATTGTAAATATTTTTTTGATATTTGTTGATTTTTTTAAAACCGATCATTCGATTTCGATAAAATTTGAACTAAACTACCTCTGAAGTATGATCTACCAAACAAAAATATTTGACGGAGACATCTCGTAACAAATAACAAAAAAAAAATTTAAACCTTATCTCTTAAAGATACAATTCATTTCAGAAAGACAGGTGCCGTTACTTGTAATGTTTTGCAAGAAAAATAATACCACGTCTCAAAATGATTAACTCACTATAGCTTGACTTCTAGATGGCATAAAAGCTGAAACATGTACCAAATATTAACTTACACCTCCCGCAATACAACTAATAGACAAACAAAAAATCCTAAGTTTTAATAGGTATGTAGTACCTACTCTTATAAAAAATCCTAATTATTTTTTCTTAAATATCTCCTATCTACAGACATCGTTCGGATAGAACCTTATTATATGTATATATATTTTTAATATAGGTACCTAATATACACGTCGAATTAAGAATCTCTTATTTCATTTTTTTATTAAAAGACCATGCAGGATAAAGTCCTATAAATCTTAACCTTGTCCTACGACAAGGTTTTAAATTTAAAAAAACATATTTAAATCACAATCAAGACTATTTCATCATTTTTTTTCAGATAAACCAGTCATTCAATACGTATAAGTAGTATTGTGAATCTGGATTCAATTCCGAGATCACATATTTTACCATGAAATTATTTTACGAGTAATATGACTGCCTTGTATATCTGTTCTAAGCTGGAAACTTTGGATCAATATTAAAATTTGTACTTCTGGCTAGCCCTTTGGGGTACACACATAATGGTATATTGGTTGACAATTTAACGGAAACACATTGAATGTACGGATGTTCGGTTTGTTTCCTAACTAAACTGCACAAACTATAATTAATTATTGTATTTAGATGAAAATAACGATATTGTTTTCTTGGCGCCAAACAGGAAGCTAAGTTTCCTGTTTCATTTCAGAATGTCAACGCACCTCCGTTCTTTAAAGGGGTAAGCAGCGAAATAAGATTTATACCGATCACGACGATTATAGGACGCAAATATAAAAAAATCTGTATCTTGTTTTACAGAGAAAAACAACTAACATTCGTTTTAGCTAGACTGTTTTTGTCGGCGGTTTTAAGGAGGATGAATTTAACTTGAAGATTTTCCAGTAGATCTCCTTAGGAGTCAGATCAGGCTATTGTCTTCAGAATAGTTAGTTAATACATGTATTTATTGCTTCATTATAGTATATTGCAGCCTGGCGGGCAGATCGCCAGTATTTTATGAAAAAAACCTTAAATTTTAATTTTTTTTCATCAGTTGGAGACAGCCCAAAGGAGATTTCCGCCTGGATATCAAACACTGACGAAGCCAGTTACTTCAGCATGGCAGTGCATGGACAGAACTTCTTCAGGCTAAACTATCCCTTAAAGCTAAATACGTAAGTATTAATATAAATAAACCATAACAGACAATAACATACCGACGGTTGAGTAATGTTTGGGGATTTTAGATCCAAAACATACCGTAGCAAACTAAGTAGGTATACCTCTGCCTAACCTTTCGATTTGTGTAGGCGTAGTGGTAGGTATATGAATAAACTAAGAAGAGCTAACAAATATAAAAGTAGGTACTTTAATTGAATACTATATATCTCGTTATGACATCTTTTTACCCAGTTTTAGAGAGATGATAATTATGCAAGAAAAAAAAAAGGTCTTGAACACATTACTATACAATTCGGCCATACGAAAGTGTCAATTTTGTCAGAGATTTGGGAGATACAGCGATAAAGTTTTACTTTCTACTAAGAGACAAAGTAAGGATGGTTTCTTAATATTTAATTCACAACATCGAGACAATAGTGCAATTAGGGACGCGTGATTTCTGCGCATCCGTGTGTCGCCATCGCGCACACGTCAATCGCTACGCTCTGATTGGCTGTTTCACACGCGAAGTTATTAAGAACTCATGCACTTGTGAAGTGACAGGCGTATGATTAGCCCGTCAAGTCAGTGTGCGTGCTGACTGTTGAATGATTTCAATAAATTACGGACGTCAATAACTGTGATTTATTATTGAACTAAATTTTACCGTAATCGAGGTCTGATCACTTCGCGAATTTATATAATAGGCCAGTTTAGTGATTATGTTTAGGGTCATATAAAAAGCAAAAACTAAATCAGAATCGTTTTAAAACTTAAGGCAGTAAGAAATATTTTTAATTTTTATGAAAAATTCGTTGACGTTGTGACGTCAAATCTAACTATGCAAATTAATTACACTGGTTTTTCGGGAAAGAGACAGAGCGTCTCCTCTTAGTCTTATCACTTTATCAGACGTTTTAAATGTAAGTATTGTTCAGTAACAACTCATATTTCGAGTTTACAATAGTCCTGTTATTTTACATAGTTCTGTAAAACGGGACTTAAAATCATTACGCCTATTCTTTGCCTAACTTTCTGTGCTAAAGGCGTGACGCTGCGTTATATTTATTGCATTAAAATCCATAAATCCATATTAAGTATGCTTCAAAGCTTTCGATTGAGTTCTCAGAACAGATTTGCTTATATGATATTAGTTGTCTTAGGAATAAGTGTCAAAACACTCACTCAGTATTATCCTATCATCAAAATTATCCTTCTGACTTACAGAATTTAGGTATTATTGGACTCAACTTTTATCTGAAATGTGGTAATACCGTAATATTAATCAGTTTGTAATTAAATTAGGTGACCCAAGAAGCGCACAATAATAATATTTATTTTCCCGTGTTTACTTAAAATTACTTACATAGTACATTGTAACAGTACAAGTAACGTTACAAAGTAACAGACGTCACTCGGAAGGCTGCCACGCTGAAATGGAACTGGGCTGGACACATCTGTCGCATGTCAGACGAAAACTGGGCCAAACTGACCACCCAGTGGGTCCCACTTAATGGCAGACGACAACGCGGCAGGCCCAGGCGGAGATGGCGGGATGAGCTAGACTTATATAAAAAAGATTGGTCCTCTACGGCAACAGACAGAGAGAAGTGGAAGAAGAGTGGGGAGGCCTTTGCCCTGCAGTGGGACACTACAGGCTCATAATAATAATAATAATAAAGTACATTGTAGTTAATAATAATAGTACCTACCTATGACGTCACTCGTCATCAATTCCTCAATCATTTAGTCTCGAAACTAATCTTCGAGAGTGATGAACCACCATACTCCACTACGCTGGCCTAGTTTGGCAAACTTCATACGCCGTTGAGAAAATCTCTCAAGCATGAAGGTTTCATCACGACGTTTCCTTCACCGTTTATGCAAGTGTTTCTAATTTTCAGAGATTTAGGCCTTAGATTCGAACTCGAGATCTATTACTTGACAACCTTTTGTTATTTCGCTATGCTATCAATGTAGTTGACGGAATCGGACGGACGGAAAGTAAAGAAAGAAAGAATGCAAGGGAAGGCACAAGAGGTTTTCAGTCGATACGGTTCCGACGTACCAACCCTACAAAACAATGTTTATTTTTACCACATTTGAAAATTATAATATACAATTGGTGGCCTTATCTTAATGTTATTTGACTTATTTCCCTTATTTGTCATCCTCCCAGCCTATGCCCAATAATATTGTGTGGGCTAGTCCGCTTCCCGTCCAGCAAACCAATTTTTGTGCAATATATCCTAGAAAGACATACCACGACCTTATTGGTGAGATCATTCAGAAAGGTCAGGTGCGTAGTACCCGCCACCGGCGCATGTGTATGACAAGATGTATGAATGTGGACGAAGCAAAAGAAGTTTGCAAGAATCGTAGCAGATGGCGTTCTGTAGTTTCTGCATAGGTACCCCTATGGGAAAAAGGCGAGAGTGTATGTATATCCTCTGGTCTCTATAATATCGATAATAAGCGAAGGACAACAACAGTACTTATAACTGTTTGTCAAGGTATTCGGGGTCTGATTACCAATAACCATTGTGACAGCTTAACATACTCTTAAGGCCCAAAGGGGTCTCGACGTGCTAAGAATGGTCACCCATCCATAGACTGACCGCGACAATCGTCGCTTAACCTTACATATTTGTTGATCAGCGTAGTTCTAACTAAGCCACGATCTTTTCCCTTTATGTAGGTACCTTTGTTCTAACGTAATGTTTGAACTCATTGTATTTAATTAGGCAAGTACATATTTACTAGCTACTATTAATATATTAATACAGAAACATTAATGTTTTATATACAAATACCGCATTATCCGCATCTAATTAGTAATACTAAATAATAGTATTGTAGTCCCATCGAGTGTATCAAGCTCATAATATTCTTTAGAATCAATATTTACTTAGAGTTGATTAAATGAGCTTAAATGGGGCATTTACTTCATCATCATCATCATCATCATCATCGACCCATTACATTGTCCCACTGCTGGGCACGGGTCTCATCTCCTCTCAGTACGAGAGGGATTAGGCTATAGTCCGCCACGCTAGCCTACTGCGGGTTGGCAGACTTCACACGCCGTCAAGAAAATCTCTCAGGCATGCAGTTTCCTCACGATGTTTTCCTTCACCGTTTAAGCGCGTGATAATTAATTATTAATACGCACATGACTTCGAAAAGTCAGAGGTGCATGCCTTGGATTCGAACTCGAGACCTTTGACTTGGCAGTCCAAGGGTCATATCACTAGGCTATCACTGCACTACACACTGCATTTACTTAACTAATGCAAATCAATAATAGAGGAAAAAGTTATTCTTATGTACCATAAAGAAAAAAAATATGTGACACATCATTTTAAATCTAAACTAATATTACAATTGGTAAGTAACCTTATCTGTTTGTTACAATTCCAAGTTTAAAGTGCTGAACCAATTTAGATTTGTTGAAATTCGATGTTAATTTAACGTTTTATTCAAACTGTTCAACTGTATCAATTAAAATTTAGTAACCGAGATTCGGAGTTCAAATGTAAACTGTAGGTAGGTTAATGCAATATTGTAATGGTCAAACAACTATGCATATTTATGATGAGCCATCCGCTTCCGCATAAGCAATCTAAGGCGCTGCGCAAACATAGACACTCTTTAGTCACAAACCACCGGGAAACCATCAGTGAATATTTACCAAAAATATCAATTAAACATAATATTGATTAGGCAGATACCGTATATCAACAGTTTGCCAATAATAAAATAGGGGGCGAGCCTATGGATATTTGAAATATAACTATAATGGAGTTAAAATCCTAATTATGACCTACTAAATAACACCTGTTTTAGTTCGCTAGGTTTCTTCTAAATCATTGAAAATTATTTATGGATTGCTTTGAATATTGTCACAGCGTTTTTTTTTTTAATTCCTTAGCCGCAGTCATTGCGTTGTGTAGAGACACTAATTTCTATAAATTCGTGCTAGCACGACGGAACTACTAGCTAGTCTGTTATGCATGGTTTCAACTTCTTGTGTCTTAGTCCCAAAGTGTCCGCGTTTGCGCAGTACCTATCTAAACAAGTTCTAAAGTGGGCCATTTTGATTACACTCTTAAATAAGTCGTAAATTATGTAACGATGTAATAGTTATTACAACTGGACAATATTGCAGCGGCATCAGATCACGTACACTCAGAATTGGATCGTTTAATTGAAATATTTTATAAGTTATGGCACACATTAAATGGATCCTTGCAGGAGCACGTAGTTAAGTAATAACTACGCTGATCAAAATATCTGCAAGGTTAAGCAGTAAACGCCTGAGACCCACCATGCTTCTTAGAGAACGAAAAGCCCTCAGTCCCGATTGTCATAGAACACCTATAACAATCTTTAGTGGTTTTTAAAAGTACAAAAAGCCTGAATCCGCGCTTTGCCCCGCTTCGAAGAAAAGTAGCGTGATGCTGATGATAGATAGCCCATAGTCTTCCTCGTGAATGTGATATTTTTTTCAAATCCCACTGGTAGTGCCAGAGATTAGCGCGTTAAAACAAAAAATATCTTCAGCTTTATTGTATTAGTATAGATAGATCATTTGAATAACGGTATAACGTCGTGTTAAATACTGATATTCAGTCACGTTTAGTTATACCGGACGCCAACCCCAACTAAGAGGGAAATGGCTAAGTGTGTGAGTAAAAGTGGCTTAATAACCACTCTTCATAAACCAAACCTTTTAACGTCTACTGTAAAGGTGTCTGTTCCACTTAAGTTAAATTTGGAAGAAAGGTCAGTCGCAGACAAAATCGGTTCGATTGAAATTCTAAAATAACAGTTTTCCAGCGTTCCCATTTCGGTTGACCAAATGAGAATGTTATTTTGATTAGGCAAGGTTTCAAATGATGACGTAATTATGTAAGACTATCAAATGAGAAAAACCTTGCCCCAGTTTTAGTAGAAGTTTGGAATTTCCGGTGTGACAGTGTGTGAAGCAAGTTCCTACCCAGTCATAATTTAGGTACTGATTTCTGACACTAGGTTTTAGATGTTGAAACACAAGATCTGTACGCGGTTTACTAGCATCTTAAAGGATGTCGACAACAGCAGTACCTAGCGGGTTCAGCTATAAGTATCTAGGAAACACCCAGGTGATCCCATATGTACAAAAAAATAACACAATATTTAAGAGAATTTAGACAAAAATAGATTTAGAAGGTTTATGAAGACAGTTATTTACGAACACAGCTAGGTATCCCGGATTTTATATAGTACCTATTTAAAGCAGCATCTATTTTATCTATTGGAGATTTTTTCTGACAAAAGGTGGCTTATGTTGTTCCTCGAGTAGAAATCTATCACCTTGCAAAATTTTATTAAAACCATTTCAGCGGTTTAGGCTTGAAATGACAAACAAACATACATACAGATTATTGATAAGACTAGATCTCGGATAAATGGGTAGATAATATCTGGCTCCCTTGATTATGTAACTTGTAAACTAAATAGAATTAGGAACGTTCTGTTTTATTAACAACATAATTAGAAAACTTTGTATTAGAATATTTCAGGTTTCATATACTTATCACAAAAATGTAATATTTGAAAGTGCAATTGTAAATTTAATTTGAGACCATTCATCAGATTCCGCTTAAAGATGTACCTAAGTTACGATCGGCCTCGTTATAAGTTCAAAAGTCGTAGAACCCTGAGAACACCAAAAAGTGTTTTGACCGCTTAACAACTATTAGTTTTAAACTTTCCAAAATATTTTTTGTAGGTATATGCAAATTGTCGTTCTATAAATACAGTCTAAAAGAAGTTACTTTTTGTTAGTCTTGGACCCGGCTACTGAATGAGATATTCTCAGTTTAAGCAAAGGATTTGTTAAACTGAAGGAACTTTTTTTTTACGAACTGTCGTTGGCAATATCGTCGTATTATACACCGCCGACTTCCTCATGAATCAATCTTTCTATTGGTAAAAACCCCAAAAGGACTAATCAATTTTTTTTTGGCAAACAGACACACGCAGAAGGAGGCTTGTTTTATAATATGTAGTGGTGTAATGTGAAGCCGTAATTGACAAATCCATCTAAACACAAAAATAAAACTTAATGCCATTATTTCTTTTACTATGAGTATCATCATCAAATCTGACTATTACCGTCCACTGTTGGACTAGGCCTAACCCAAAGAGCGCCAACCGTCCTGAGGGCCTAGACAATGTTACATTTCCATATCGAAAACGAAGTTAGATTAATCTGAAATGTTTGGAATTGGCGTAATCTTTCGATATGTCACGTGATGAAATTATGTCAAATCCATACATTTCGGATATCTCACTTCGTCATCGATAATGAAGATGTGAAATTGTCTAGGGGCCCTGGTTATGGGCAGCTCGCATCCATCTATACTGTTAAAGTGACAAATGTTCATTCAAGTTTTCTAAATTGTTTAAAACCAAACACAAAAATCACAAACATCTTGAAAATCGATAAAATGTTCTTTGCGAATCAAGGCACACCGAAATTCGCAGTATCCATTCAATTGGCATTCATGACATAACAATGGCGTACACACACGACAATTTCTTTTTTTTTTTCTATATGCGATGTTGTAATGGCAATGTTTCCGTCGTAATATGCGTGCACTTTCTACCAGTCATCAACCTCAGTTTCTCTTATGCTACGAAAAATTCACTTGATTCGGAATATAAAAAAAGTATCTATAGTCGACTGAGTTTCGATATTTATCTGATAGAATATCTCCTAATTGATCTGTCGTCTGATTATTATCAGTCATAATGTTAGTCGGATAGCGAACTTGAATGTGAGTAAAATAATACCTTGATGGACGGCACAAACTGAAGGACGCCTAATGGACCATAGAACGTTCAAATCCTGAACTGAATAATTTCCCAACGAGTTATAATTTCACAATCTCATTCAAGTATTCGATGTCTGAAACAACATCTTCGACCTATTTTCTGTTTTACTACTGGGCACGGATCTTCTCTAAGGGTGAGAGAGGTTAGACTATAGTCTACCACGCTAATTTATTGAGGGTTGGCAGACTTCACACGTAGTCGCGAATATTCTTTCCAGCAGGCAGGTTTCCTCACGATATTTACTAGCTGACCTGATAGATGTTGTTCTGTCTGAGCTATGAATATTCGAACTGAAGAATAAAAAACAAGTAGAAATAGTCGTTATTATTAACTAACCTAACAAAAACAAACACAACATAAAAATAATTAGCGAAATTGGTCCAGCCTTTCACGCGGGATGTCGTGAAAAAGAAAATAGGGATAAAATATTATAAATACAAAATAAGAATATAGACAGCATAAAGTCATAGTTATTCCTACTCGAAATGACTTGGCCGTTCAATAGTCATATAATCCTGCTATTACTGTTTCGCAGTCCACAATACCTGCATAAGATTACAGTTGTAACGCAGGTACGCAGATATTTTTTTCAAAAAGAATGACCGGAGTAAACATGACATGACGAGGATGCAAATACGAAGAAATCGGATGGCTAACATACACAGCTGAAGTATCAATCTACAGCACATTTCTGAATTTGTTTGCATTCTTACATAAAATCCCGAGCCAGACAAAACAGCAACATTATACATATTTATATATATTGTATGTATAATAATATGATGTATGAAAATCTGCCCTAACGAGGGTCGCTCAAGAGGAGTTCAGGGTTGATCTATAAGAGGACGCATTGGGTAAGCATCCCATACTCTCCGATTTATGCCCCAAAAACAGTTAGATTAACATCTATATAAGTATATATATACTTATGGGTATAGGTAGGTAACTCTAGCTTAAATATATAAATAATTAAATTAAATGCTGTGCGTTGGCAAAGACATCAGGGAAACGACGGCTGGATCGATTATAAAATTATTGATACCTTAAATAAAATCTTAAGGTCTACATCAGTACTGATCTCTCAAAGATTAGTGTAGGTAAAATTAATCTCTAATCTCTCTTGAAACAAAAGGAAAAGAAAAAAAGTCGCTCTCGAAATAGCTGAATTCATTGAAAACTGGTAAAAGAAATTTGAAAATAAAAAAAATATCAGATCACCGTAGCAAAGGTACCAAATTTAGAATTGGCCAGACATCTGGAAGTTTCTCACATCCTTTCATCGACAAGAATAGAGGTCGATGATCTTCATCAACAGATTTTCTCGAATTAGGTATAGCTAACAACACTATTGATCAGTCACCGTTATAAATACAAAAACTAAATCAAAATCGGTTCATACGTTTGTGAGCTCAGATGGCACAAACACAAGTTTAACACCTCGTTGATAGCGGGGTTAAAATGTGATTTATTAGTATTTGCTCATCCAAGTGGTTAAAAACTTCAATAAGAATTAGGATAGGGAACTCTCACTGTGGCCTGTATGATCTACATATATATTTTTTGCCATGAATAACATCCCATCACGCCTGTATCTTTAGACCTTTAAAGATTCACTAGAAACACACACAAATCACTGAAAACACTAAAGATGCTACCTATACTCGTGTGCACCCACAGATTTACCAAACTTCAAGCTGCTACAATCAATAAAACTATTGTTTGACCTGACAATTGAATCCGGGACGTAGCGCTCAGAAATCACCCGCGAAGTATTTGTTAAACAAGCAAACACAACATATTATGCTCATCATCATCATATCAGCCAGATGAGGTCCACTGCTGAACGAAGACCTCCCCAATAGACTTCGACAACGACCGGTTATATGCCGCCTGCATCCAACGACTCTCAGCGACCTTTACCAGGTTGTCTGTCCATCTCGTCGGACGTCGTCCCACACTTATTATGTCCGGTGGAGATCAATTCAAGTTTGATCAAACAGTGATTGAAAAACAATATACCCAACGTATAAGGAAAATATCGCAATGTGTCTTCTTCTTATGATATTTAGTATATATTGGTGATATTAAGCAAATATTTCATATATAGTTGCGTAGAAGTACCCACGTTAGATGTATGTACGGTCGGCTGCACGTCGTTGGTTTTAAAGCCAGGGTAAGCTGACCTCTGGTTCTATACTCCCTACAACACTAAGTTGGCTCAAGGTCGAAGGGACCACTGACGTGCGCTTGACTGCTCCTACTTATTACAAGTGGCAAACTTCAAGCTGAAAGTTAACACAATATTACTGAAAATTTCGAAATTCGCTGTAATTTTTTGACAAGAATATGTTGTTTCGCCCGCGGCTGGACTCGCGTGGTTTCTCGGCTTTTCTGTATTCTATATAATGAATTTCTAAAATAAAATTAGTCTAAGTAACGCCCTATTTAATCTGCCGTCTCATATCCAGCTGTTTCAGAAATAATGAGATAAGATGGAAGAAACAGACAGACAGATAAAAGTTGTAAAAAAAAAAATGTTATACGTCCATATGCACTTAGTAAGAAGCGGTTATTACAAACCGACACTCCAATTTTATTTATCTGTATAGATATAGATATTCTTCTATCCAAGGCTAATAAAGCACACTCCGGTAGTCTTGTTAATGATATCCTTGAGGATATCCGTTTCAGGGAAGCGAGAGATTATATAAACACCTATCGAACAAACGTATAAAACCTATCGAACGTCGCTGGATGTTGTCATGGCGGCTTCGCAATATACAGTAAGTTCGATAACTGAGCTTCTCTGAAGTTTCGAAGACGAATTCCTTCTTGACAAAGTTTAATGTGACTGATGAAAATGCAAATTATGGCTCCTACCAAATGCTCCAAAATTAACACTTACATTTGTTAAATTGTACGTAATTTTTCATTACTTGTATGTAATTTCTCATCCGTCTTGTTTAAAATAGTGTATGCCCTTTTGGGTAGATTTTTGAGTTACTAAAAGTATTAATTAAATATATGACCTATTATATCACCAAATATCCCGCTAAAAATACTTTGACTTTGACTCTGTTATTTCTCTCTCTTTCTCCGTTCTGGAAATTCCCGATTGCGGTGCATCTTCCCTCATATTTACGATAAATCTTTTTTACAAAACTTTTACTGGATAAATTATAATAATTTCCGTTCTCTTTGTAAGCTATGAGCGAAAAAAGTTACTTCGGAGTTAGACTGTGTGGTTCTGACGGCATGTTACACGACTTCAAATATAGAGTAAAAGTAAAGAAGAAAAATTGCAGCTATTAAACTTACGATGTACTACTTTAAGTAACGTAAATAACGCAAAAAACCGGCCAAGTTAGAGTCGGACTCGCGCACGGAGGGTTCCGTACCATTACGATTATTGACGTATTAAAAAAAACGACTTACTAGATCTCGTTCAAACCAATTTTCGGTGGTAGTTTACATGGTAATGTAAAAATCATAATTATATTTTTTTTAGTTTTATCATTCTCTTATTTTAGAAGTTACGGGGTGGGGGTACACATTTTACCACTTTAGAAGTGTCTCTCGCACAAACTATTCAGTTTAGAAAAAAGTGATATTAGAAACCCCAAAATTTATTGTTTTTTTTTTTCTATTTTTGTGTGAAAATCTTAATGCGGTTCACAGAATAGGTACATCTATTTACCAGGTTTCAACAGCATAGTTCTTAAAGTTCCGGAAAAAGTGCCTGTGACATACGGACGTACAGACATGACGAATCTATAAGGGTTCCGTTTTTTTGCCATTTGGCTACGGAACCCTAAAAATATCAAAAATAATGTTATGCACAAAAAAGTTTCGAATGTCGGAGTTTGCAATTAGTCAGATCTTGTGCTTCCGCCACTGACTTCCGAAACCGTTTGAGACATAACATTATTTTTTGAAGGCGGATTTACAATTTTCGTTCAAATTTAATTTGAGTAGTTCCAATTACTAGGCTATATAAATGTTGACGATGTCAGCGTTTTGTTATTGTTGTTTTCAAAATTAAACCTTTCCTTTTATGAAGTTGATTTAATAAAGTAGTTATTTGACCACAAGTTATGCAAGGAACTGTTACCAAAAACAGACGGCATGTCATTGTACAAATTGATATTGTAATATGATCCCATATTACGACAAACAAATTTATTTTATAGTGTCAGTTGGTAACTACACTTCACTAGACGTAAAAGTAGAGTTCTTAATACAAAAAAAATATTTTTCATCACCACTAAGTATTTGATTATCGCCCGGTGGTCATAATTCGACCACATTACTTTTCTGCACTTCTCTATATAAACTTGAATTATTTCATATCTCACAATCCTCCGTTCACACAATGTGCTTAAAAACGGGTACAAAGTTTTTCCTTCACGTATTAATGTTATATTTATACAAGGTGAAATTGAAGTCGAGGACATCCATTGAATCTATAATTTAGTACTTGTTAGGAATACGTAGGCATACTAATAAAATATTAATAGTAATAAAATGTAAGGTTTATTTATACCGACTTCTCCGTATAGGCAAGTCATGCGTGTAATATTCTACATTATATCACGCAAACAACTTCCAGAGTCACACCATTACCCCAAACATTACTCCACTGAGACGGATAGAAATCACGTGATATTATATAAATCACACAATCACGCCTGTATTCCCCAAAGGGAAAGGCAGATACACCTCTGCCTTTTTAACAATATCTACAATTACTTGAGGATAATGACTACGGAATTGCTTGTAAGAAATTGTCTGGTATGAGCGAAGTGTAGGGAAAATTCACCTACGAATGCCACTACTTTATTAAAATTTATGAATACCTGTAAATAAACCGCTTGAAAATAATTACGATAATTAAAGGATATAGCACCGACGATATAATTGTGCTCCCGGAGTTGTACGCAATTGTTCAATTAAAAATGGGCGTAAATACAGTCACAGTGATAAATGTTTCGTATGAGATTTGTATGCACAATATCAAATTTTGAATATGAATTTACCAGTGAGGCCTTCCGGAAAGGGTTAACTTATAGAAGAAAACCTATCTCTTAGCCTGAAATTCATTAGAAACTACCTGTAAATAATAAAAGGGTTATTCTTCCCCAGATGGTACCACTCCTGTCAATCTTGGAACGGTAAAACTGGCGAGTGGCAAATATGGGTGAACGGCGAACGCGTCGGAAGAGGATTCAACAACAGAGTAAGTATATTACGTAAATATTTCAACACAAGTTAATTACTGGTACAAAAACATTAATCAAATCATTCAACACTGTTCCAGCTCGTCGGTCACGTCATAAAAGGTGGTGGTTTGGCAATTTCGGGGCAAGATCAGTCACTTCTTTACAAGAAAGATAATATAGAACCAGTTGCAAGTGAGTTTTGGACTACAAATCTGATTTCGTAAGTGTCTGTCTACATGTGATGTAATGACAACCGTTTTGCAGGGCAATCAGGTTTACTTGGCGAAATTACGATGCTTCAACTGTACCACGTGGCTCTTACTGCGGGGAAAGCCCACAAGGACCACAAACATCACCACGTGCACCACTTCAAGCATGATGGAACGCCTCTGGAGTCTTCCACCGAGACGGTGACGGAGCCGCCAGCACCGCAAGCTACGCCGCTTGGAAACGGAAACTTCTTGATCGGAGGCCAGCTCCAAAGAGCACCTTCCCTCAACTTGGCTGGTGCTCAACAAATGGTCCCCGTCCAATTGCCAAATGGTCTCCAACTTCAGCAGGAATACATAAACGGACAGCTTGCAAGCAGGCTCGTTTCGGAACAGCTATTGAATAGCGTGCAGCCTCTGTCCGACCAGTTCAGTGGAGGTGTTCCTGGCCAGAAAATATCATTGGCCCCAGTGTCACCACCCGTTGGGCAAATCCAACAAAACCAAGGATTTTCGAGGTCCCCGATTGGCCCCGCGAAAGGCACAACTGTTGTTTTATCTGGCTCTTTGTTGAACCCGGCTAATGTTAAATATATTGACGATACGCTATCCCATAATTTGTTCAAGAGGAATTCTAAACGTGATAAGAGAGATAACCCTGAGAAGGAGTTGACAGAAGAACTTAGTTCAGGTTAGTATTTTCAATTTCGATCGTTTATTGTAAAGTAAGAATATTTATGAACTATTTTATTTTATTGGTCTAGAGGTCGCAGTAGTGGTAACTTAGCGTAAAGGGTTCCATTGTTAGTGATATTTATGGCATATATACTTATACCTACATATATTATGTATACAAGCAAACTGTGGGTGTACATTAGCACACCACTATCAAACAAGCGTGACGGCATATACATTGAAATTATCATAACAACTATCAAAGTTTAAGACTGCCTCGTTAGTCTAGCTATTATTAGGCGACTGCTGAGATCTTGGGTTTCCTTCCCAGGCCGAGCAGTGTTATTGGATTATCTATGAAATTCTCAATAGCAGCCCGGGGTTTGTGTGAGTTAATCCCTTATAAAATGGGACCTAAATATATCGGCGAATTGTATCTGTACAGCAGTTCACCTCTGCTTAACCCTTCAGAGAATATGGGCGTGATGGTTTTGATAAGTGATTGTACTTACTTAAATCTTCACATATCAAATACATTCAGGAATGGATTTCTTATCTGCGCTAAAGGATACCTAATTAAATGTAAATTTTGTGAAATTTTCCGACGGTCAATATTATTTTTAAAACACCTCGCAGTGCATTTTAATGTATACGTTGTTGTTTGTTTGTTTCATAATGTTGTTTACTAAACATCTAAACCCTCCTTTCCCCCCTGTCTAGCAGTGTACTGGCCTGTTACCACCACAAACAAATGTATTTTTTACCAACTTTAAAATAAAAAAAAAAGAGAAAAATTAAATATTCTCCATTCATTAGGAGTGCTGTTATACGCCCATAGTTCGCTGGTACGCACGGCTACACATAAGCTATACAAAACCAGTTTACCCCGATCCTTTATATTATAGGAAGCTCAATGCAAAATAAAATGCGAGATCAGCTCAAACTGGTTTTGTATAGGTTGACCTGTAGCCGTGTGTACCTACATAATTATGTCCCATGTTCATGTATTAAAACAAAAACCTAAAAGATCTAAATTACTTTTCCCATATTAGGTATAAGAATTTGTCTGAATTTGTGTATTGTGAACTCATTCCCGAAAATATTACATACATACATACATGCATATTGTCACGCCTGTCTCCCATGGGGGTATAGGCAAAGACTATAGATTTCTACGCGCTACGACCCTGGCACACTACTTTCCCTTCATCTACATTCATTAATCTCTTCATGTATGACCGTGGGTTTAGGGTGCTCGGTAAATATTAGTTGTGGAAATAGTTACTTCCAATTTATTTTAGACCAAATCAATATACATATAAAGGAATCCCTATTTCCTTTGGTACGCCACAACTTGAGAACGACTTTACCCATTTCATTCATATATTTTTTTTAAGTTTTTTAATGCCCTGTATAATGTAATTATGGAAACAAAAATAAAAAAAAACCCACAGAAGATTTGTAAAAAAGGACGAGGTCTGACGACGCAGCTAGTTAAACATATTTTTTGTTAGTACAACTTGAAAATGTTATTCAAGAGAAAACTAATTAAATAAAGATATTCTTTGCTAGTAGGTAATAGGTACTGAAGATTATGACAAGAAATAAACTAGTGACACAACATATTCATTAATTACTTATTTCTCCAGGAAAGAAAGACAAACGAGGCTTAGTGGAATTGTCTGACGGTTCAATTGTCGACGAGGCATTGCTTAGCCCAGGCCTGGCTGAAGACAGCAAGGAGGAAGAGGCTTTGTTCCAACAGTCATTATTGAATGGCCTTGCTGGTTTCGTTGGAAATCTCCCCGTACAAAATTTGCAGAAGGAAACTGTAAGTATTTTTATTCATACTATTCATAGTTACATTTAAAAAGTAGCTCGTTTTGTTACCTGTCATCGTTATAACGAATGAAAAGATTTCGATAAAATTTGAAAATATGCAATCTATCTGATTGCATCTCATGGGAGAACATAGCATGTCTTTTGTTTCATAAAGTTCTCATACGTATCCATACAATTTAAATGCGTATATAAATGTCTGTCTGTCTGTTTCACGCCTAAAAAGATGAACAAATTTTAATGTATTTGAGAGATGAAGAATGAGAACAACATAGGCTCCCTTTCACCTATACATCTACGGTTTTTGGTTAGTATTATAATAAATTTACATTACCCTTCTTTGACAGTCGGGTAATAAGAAAAAGAAAACTGTTTTTTTTTTTTATCTGTCATTTAGTTTCAATATGTTATAAAATGGAAGAGTTCTGTCCATGTGATTACACTTAATTACATCAAAATATATTTATTTGATGTCAATAATAATATAATACTTATAAAATAAAACTACGGCTATGAATTTACCGTGTTACATTGATATTATTTTCCCGAGTAGGTATCCGTTTTTAATAACGGCGCTTCATAATTGAAAACATATAAATGTAATTGGTTTCAATTCATTTTAAATTGGTATATCTTTAAACTTAAGCGTATATTATGGTATCTACGATACTCAATAGCGGATCTTATTAAATGAAAAATCGTTTATTTGCTAAAATCAATATTATACGGGCATACAATGTAAAATACATAAATAGTTACAAGTACATAAATAGTAGTTGAAAAACAATTTTGTCAGAATGTATGAGATTTTGTATTGTGAGGAGAATTTATGAATGTTGGATGAATGTGTTACCTGTGTACTCTATGTAACTATGTCCTTAAATGGTGTCATAAAAAATCTATTACAAAAAGAAAAATATATACAGGTTATACATAAGTAAATAGTTATCATCAACAAATTTTGTCTCCCACTGCTGGGCACGGGTCGCCTCTCAGAGTGATAGGAGTTAAGCTATAGTCCAACACGCTAGCCTATTGCGGGTTAGCAGCCTTCACAAGATGTCAAGAAAATCTCTCAGGCATGCGTTCCCACCGTCATCGTTTTTAAACGAGTGATAAATAATTAATTATTAATACGTACATGATCACGAAAAGTCAAAAGTGTGTGATTTGGATTCATATTCGAGACCTACAACTTGGCATGTCACTAGGCTATCACTGCTCATACTTAATATTTTAAACTTTTTGTATGACTAGTAACGGTCCCGGTTTTCATACGAACACTAAGGGTACAAACCCTTAGTGTTCGTATGAAAACCGGGACCGAAGGTTTTAGTGTCGCTCCGAGGCACGTAGAAATCTACAAAATTGTATCATTATGTTAATTTAAATTGCAGGTTGACGAAAGAGAGCCCGCTGAAGCAGAAGTAAAGGCAGTGATGCAAGTTTGCAGCGGTTGCGCTTCTGAGCCCTTCAAAAAGGCCCTCGTTTTGTCCTGGAGAGCCACCCCTAAGAAACTTTATAGCGGCGCACATTACTATAAAGGCTTACCAATCTGTAGAGCTTTCTAATTCACCCTTTCATTTCTATTACTTTAATGTACAAAGCCTTTAATATTATAGCTCTATGGAACGATGAAGACGAAGCTTTATCTACGACTAAGCATAACATTTCCTTTATAAACGCCATTTATTTTAAGTGTTAAAAATATTATATTTAGTAATACTAAAAGTACCTACTACAATTTTTAATTTGAGGCTGCTAGATATGGTCTGTAAGTCTAACATGCGCAACATCAAATGATTTTGTAGCCGCATAATTATCTCGTGCCGAGTCTGGCTCGACACGAGATAATGTGACGACTAATTATGTCGCGCAAATTAGTCAGTGGATGTTAAAACACATTGAGTGTTTTAATTATTTATTGTAGTCATAAGGATGTATATTAAATGGTTGCCTATTTGATTTTTCTTTAGTTTTAAGTACATCTTACCAATTTGTTACCATTTTTAAATAAAATTTTAAAATAGTACTTTGTTTTCCTATACTTTCTCAAAATCTTTGTTAGTTACAAAAGAACTCTAGGTCCTCAAGTTGTTATATTGTGACAAAGTTTAGGAGTTTAATCAAATCATTTTCTCATAAAAAAAAAAAATTCTACCTACCTTTGAATGCTGAAAACCATGGTCACTGTCTTTTCACTTACCTTGGTCTTATGAACATGCTGATGATGATACTCCGAATCGATCTCCGGCTCACTGAAGTAGCTCTGGTCCTAGAAAAAGAAACATTACTGAAAGACTGCCTCATTAGTGTAGTGGTTCCAAGCGGGACTACTATGCTAGAGGTCCTGCGTCCCAAGTTCCATGTTCCATGAAATTCTTTGTAGCAGCTCGGAGTCTTGATTTGTGCACAGTTAATTGCAACAGGCTTGCCCCCTATTCAAAATCAAAATAATTGATTTCGGATACAAATCCATCTATTATTACACAGGGTCTAAACATACCGGCAAAACGTAGATGTACGTTGGTACACCTCTGCCTAACCCTAACCTAACGTTATTGTATATGTAGGTATGTATCAATAAAACTACTGCTTGAAGTTAATTCAAGGTTTTTTATGTCTGAATTCAAGCAAATCCATTTCCAATAAAAAGCTGCCAGATACCTGATCCCAGCTCGGTGGTCCAGAGCAAGACGGCGCTGATGAAGGAGGCATCGCCAGAGAGCCCACGCCTACTGCACCAGGGAAAGCACCTCCTCCGATGTCTGTAGCCTCGAACAGACGAAGAACGGACCGGTCCCGAATGTCCCGTAGATGAGCTCTGTATAAACAAGATTATTAATTTAAATATACAAGAGTTTCTTGGCTGCTTGAGAGTTTTGAGTTTGCACATCAACATCATCATCAGTCTGTATTCGTGTATTCGTTCAATGCTGGACGTAGTACTGTTTCACATGACCTAAGCTTATGTCTTGCCGATCTGGTCGGGGGCTGGACGGATCGTTGAACTCCTTAAATAATGTTTGACATATGTATTCGTGCCATCAGTTTGGACAGAACAATCGAAGCATTCTTTTCAAAAGTCCTGGACTTTAAAAGACATCATGATTCTATGAATTTGTTTCGGCGTTTCTTCTCAGAGGTGCTGGCATGAAAAGAAAGTAGTCTTAAGTTATTGTACTATTAGTGTCTGGCTGGCATGTCTACATGCCACCATGAATGGGTCAGCACAACCGGGGAAGTACTACCCTCTCACAGAATATTGACGTCGAGTGGCAGTATGCTCACTGTAGCGATTTGTACGGTGAGTGTGGAGCGCCGGTGTCTCAATTCCGCCCTCATTACCATTCCTTCTCTTTTTCTCACTCCCCTTCCTTTTCCTTGTAACGCATCTACAACTCTTTAGGTATTGCAGGTGTCCATGGGCTGCTCGCCTGCTCGTTTGCCGAGTTACCCCATAAATAAAGAGAGTAAAACATTAACTTGTGCAAGTGCGTCTTTAAAAGATGTATTGACAGCAATAAATATGATTAATAAAATATATGTATATTATTGTGTGATGCACTACCGTCTGTAGTAAAAATAATTAAAAAGATTATAGGTATGGAATAGCAGAAATAAAAGTGTTTTATACACATGTGTTTTCAACCGGGAAGCCGGCGTAATAGGAAATTGTCAGGAAATCAGCAATCGGAAATTAACACTGCACAACTCCGATATTAGTGACGAAGCGAGATTTTATGAGTAGTATAGATACGGTTTTATTGCATTCATGTTTTTTATTATAAAACGTTGCCAGTATTAGGTTTTCCTGCTGCATTGTGAGTGCATTTGTAGATAAAAAGAAATATTTAATCAATAAACCAAACAAAAACCACTGTGTTACCCAAGACCGGGCGAGTGATCTGTATCAATTAATATTTTAAAATTTAATTTTGCTATTCCAAAACGCAACCCAACCTATTGGTTATAAAAAGTGTTTGTTTTGAACGTTATTGATCATTATCATCATCATCATTAAAAAAATTACGATAAAAATTATACATTACCATTTTAGAAACTGCCTTAAATGAACAAGTTTTTTAAATACAGGTATCTTAATGTGGTACCTTTATTGTTTTTTTTTAATAAAATATATTGCTTACCGTTAAATAACGTATATATATCGAACAAAAATAATTGAATCGTAAATATTTTTTATTTGAAGAAACTGAAAATACCAAGTGGGAGTAGGTACAGGTTTTCAGGTTTTCAATATTGAGGCGAGGGCCCTCTGTCCTTACGCTGTCGCATATCTCAGTAATGACGATACTGAGCGACGATCAATATGCGCTTGCGACCAGGAAATGACTCTTAATCAGTCGCTAGATGGCGTTAACAATTTTTGATAAAACCTTTTTTGTACTAGTGCTAGCACGCACGGCCACTAAAATGAGGTCTTGGATTTGTGGCCAGCTCTTGAACATGAGTAGTTACTTACAAATCCGGAGAAAATTGGGGATTTCCAAAAAATACGTCGAAGCTTCAGAAAAAAAAAACGAAACGACTAAGTCTCACTACTTTACTGTAATCACCTGTATTGTCTAAAAAATAACATTTGGGAATTAGGGTCTTGAAATCCGTAATTGTGATCGAAAAACGTAAGATTTGTACGTCACTGGAATTTTCCTATTTTGGTTTACTGACTATAATAATATTGGCCTTACTATAATCGACAGTAATTGGGCTGATATTCAGTTTCAGTTACCAGATTGAAAATATTTATTAAGTTACTATGGACACATGGACACTGGTTTAAAATATTAATTATTACAGCCTACACTGGTAAATAATTGTGAGAAAGTTGTCCGAGGTTGCCCGAATCTTAAATAAGTAAGCTAGCGTTCATCAAAAAAAACAATAAGTAAGTAACCATAACATCCAACTTAACGTAACACGTAAATTCTACTGTACTGTTTCTTCTGCGTTCCAAAATGATGTTACGCATTGAAGTTCCTATTTTCAACCGACTTCAAAAAGGAGGAGGTTCTCAATTCGTCTGTATGTTTTTTTTTTTTTTTTTTGTATGTTTGTTACGCGATATCTCCGCCAGTTGTGGACCGACTTGTTTGGTAGGTTATACTTCAGAGGTGGTCCCGTTCAAATTTTATCCAAATCGGTTGAGCAGTTTTGAAAATATCAACAAAAATCTAAAAATTGTTTACATCGATGATATTATCGTTTACTCCGAAACATCGCTGTCTTATTGGAGCAGTGCGTTTAGTTGGCTAACAAGTATTTCTAAACAAAACTTTCCACTAAAAATTACAAAATAAAATTACTTTTAACAAATAAGTTGGTTTGGGAAGTCGGTGGCGAAAATAAAAGACCCACTCAAATAGAAGTCACCGACTTCCCAAACTGTTTTAGACAAAATTATTTTATTATTTTTTGAAGGCGGTTTAACTTTTTTGTTAAAAGTAATTTTTTAAAACACAGAATTCCCCATGCAACCTCGCTGAGCCCTCTAAATACGAAAACCCAAACTAAAAACCGATAAAATCATACATAGTAATAAAGTTTCATCCCCGTGACGCATAAAACGTGAAATGTAACCTAAAAACCCTCATTATTTATTTGTAATTATGAGTATCAAAAATTTCCTCTAAAAATCCCGATAATCTCATACAAAATATCGTCGCATCCCCCGCCAACCCCCATTAAATGTGAAGCACCAAAAACCATTTTAAACACTCCATTGTCAATTGATTCTCAATAGTTGCAATACAAATTTTCATGTTTCTAATTCCAAGAACAAAGTCTTTCATACAAACATTTTCACCCATTTTTCCCAATAGGGGTTGAACTTTCTTTCTTAGTACAAATTTCAGGTCTTTACGACTAGTGGTTTAGAGTGTAAGTGTATATTGTCTGTTAGTCAGACATTTATATAAACTGGATAAAATCATTTTTATAAACTTGCTAGTTTTATCCAGTTTTCGCATTTACCCAATTGCGAAAATTAACCTTTATTATCATTATCACAAGCTAAAATATAAAAAATGTGACTTCAAAAGAGACAAGTCGCTTGTAAATGACGACGAGCGACTTCTATTTTCTATATGACATATTGAACACTATTATGTCTGGAACTTTAGTACGTTTTTCCTGAAACAGGGCCTGTCAGCCCCTTATTCGTACAAAATGTTAATAACAAATAACTTGACAGCTTCGGACATTTTATAGGTCACAAAATCAAAAGTCACTAATCAAAAACTATTCTTGTTAGAATGAATAATACATTTAGGATTAATCTGGTTTTCTAAGCTTATTACAATAAAAAAACCTTCTAAGTAAGGATTTTTTAATGTTAAGCAGCCCTTTCGCTCAGTGTTCGGGCTGCTATTGGTATTGGTATAGCGGGCTTTTTTCCGCAACTCCACGACTAGGCGCGTATTTTGCGTGTGGTGATAATAAAAAAAAAACAATATTTTAAAGCTTTAAATGACTACGTTGCAAAATAAACCCGACCCGGTCGAGACAAAAATATAATACCAAACAGTTTGACTAAAACACTAAGTTAATATAGTATACTGAATTAGTAATTATTTAATTAAATATGAACCACTCGAAGATAAAGGTTTTGAAAATAATAATCTACAAAAAAAAAACA
The DNA here is from genome assembly GCA_958496365.1 of Subacronicta megacephala. Taxonomy (NCBI): domain Eukaryota; kingdom Metazoa; phylum Arthropoda; class Insecta; order Lepidoptera; family Noctuidae; genus Subacronicta; species Subacronicta megacephala. The sequence continues at coordinate 16,047,874 of OY292513.1, forward strand.
AAAAATCGATTTTAGTTCAATAACATGTTATTAATGACTAGGTACCTAGTATTTTAAATGCAGAGAAAAAATATGAGAATCTCCTATTCATCCTGGGGAACTAATTTAGAAATTATGTTATGGCTTGATATCTAAAGTTTTTCTATCCATCTACAGAAAAATTACTCAATGACTGATAACAAAAATTATTAGACTAATATGATACCTGGAAAATTACATAAAATTTATAAAAGTACTCACGGACATCGGTAATCGTGAACGTGTGCGAAAGTGCGGCTCGGTCTCATTATGACGCGCGATAGAGAACTTTTCTCTGGAGCGAATGTAGGTTTGGATGCCGCAGAGTCGGGAGGAACACTGATTGCGGGAGCGCGAACCCCTCTGTAGGGTTGCGTCCTCCCCGCGCATGGACGCCCTGCTCTTCAGCCGTATTAGTTTGATTGTAATATTTAATAATATCGCATATACAGTTCCATTCTTACATGACAATAATTTATAAAATATCATTACCTACATCTTGTAGGAAAAATAAAATTATCTCGTCACTTTCTTTCTTTCAACGTTATTGATTTTATAAAAGTAATTATATTATCTATATTAATATTATAAAGCTGAAGAGTTTGTTTGTTTGTTTGTTTACTTGAACGCGCTAATCTCAGGAACTACGGGTCCGATTTAAAAAAATCTTTCAGTGTTAGATAGCCCATTTATCGAGGAAGGCTATAGGCTATATATCATCACGCTAAGACCAATAGGAGCGGAGCATAAATGAAAAATGTTGCAAAAACGGGAAAAATTAAAATACAGAAAAGCCGATAAACCACGCGGGCGAAGCCGTGGGCGGAAAAATTGTAAAATATATTTTAAAATAACTGAAATTAGACTGGATATTTTTATGAATAATAGAAAAATAGAATACTATTTTATTTTAATAAAATGAAAATGCTTACGGGCCGCCTGATGGTAAGCGGTAAATAAATAAAATATTCCTTTTTTGGTTTTTGCCAATTTTAGGTTACGGCTACAACAAGTTTTAAGTTCATGACAGTAAGATTTAAGTGTATTCACAACTTTGTACATAGAATGTGTGATAGAAGTACCTTACAATTTGCGAAAAACAATCCATACACAAAAAAACTAAATTATAGATTAATTTAATCTATGGTTTTAGTACAGAGGCCAGCACATCAAGTTTACCAGAAAATATAAAATTTTCTCAGTTGATTTTGAAATTAATTGTCAACACTTTAAGGTTTAAAATCATTTGGAGAAATTGGACAGGATTGTACAACCTGATGTGCTGGCGAGTGTCCATAGCAACAAGTTGGTGCGGAGCGGCGCAACAAATTGTATGATGGAACATTGCCACCTTGTGTCAAAAATTTCAAAGCAATCGTTGAAGCGGCGGTAGCCTAATGGCTAGGGCATCGGACTTGCGATCATGTGGTTGCCGGTTCGAACCCCATCCATTGCACTACCGACGTGAACCCACTCGTAACACAAGCATTTAGCTTAGCAAGAGGGGTTAACAAGAATACTAGTAATGTGTGACACACATTGCTAGTAAGCATTTAAAAACAAAAAAAAAATCGGTGAAGAACTTTAGCAGATATTCATTTAATTCACTGTTAGGTACTCGACTTAAAATCTAAGGTAGGTAAGGTTCTAATTACTAATGTTAGTATTGTAATCAATTCTAGGTTTTAAGGTCACGCTTTAATAAATTAGCTTCACTGACAGATATGCTTAAAACTATTGTCTAATATCTTTGATAATAATAATAATTATAATATTATTATTGGAATTCGGTGTAGACAAATGTGCTGTCATGCATGTAAAGCAAGGACGGATTATGGAATCTGAGGGAATCCAACTCTCGGATTCCATACAACTTAGATCGCTTGCCGCAACGGAGACTTATAAGTACTTGGGTATGTCCGAGGCACTAGGTATAAACATGGCTGACATGAAACAATCATTGCGGGAACGCTTCTTTGGACGCCTGACTAAGGTTTTAAAAAGTCTGTTATCAGGTGGAAACAAGGTACGCGCCTTCAATGGTTGGGTCATGCCGGTCTTGATGTACTCCTTTGGCATACTCAAGTGGACTCAGACTGAACTTGACGCCCTGGATAGGAAGGTCCGTACACTGCTGACCGCAAATCGAATGCATCACCCACGTTCTTCGGTAATGAGGCTGTACATCCCGCGGAAGTGTGGGGGTCGAGGCTTTTTAAATGCCAAAAACCTACACAACTGCGAGGTGTGCAGTCTCAGGGAATATTTCCAAAAAACCGACGTGGGGATGCATCGAGATGTAGTTGCAGTGGACAAGGGACTTACCCCTCTCTCGTTGGCTAAAGAGAACTGGCGCAAACCTGCAGTACTAAGTACTAACGAACGCAGGGAGATATGGCAAAGCAAAGAGCTGCACGGACGCTATTACCGGGCTCTCCATGAGCCTGAAGTAGATTTTCTAGCGTCCGTGTCCTGGTTACGCTTCGGAAATCTCTTTGGAGAAACCGAAGGGTTTGTTTGTGCAATTATGGACGAAGTTATGATGACGAACAACTATCGGAAATATATCGTTAAAGATGGTACGGTTGACATATGTCGGGCTTGCCACCGTCCGGGAGAATCTATTCGACATATTATCTCAGGTTGTTCGCGTCTGGCTAACGGCGAGTACTTGCACAGACATAACCTTGTGGCCAGGATTATCCATCAGCAGCTTGCTTTGAAATATAATCTTGTGGAATCGGAGGTACCGTACTATAGGTATGTGCCCGACCCAGTTCTCGAAAATGGTCATGCTACATTGTACTGGGATCGATCTATCATCACAGACAGGACTATTGTTGCTAATAAGCCTGATATTGTGGTGATAGATCGATTAGAGCGTCGTGCAGTGATTGTTGACATCACCGTTCCGCATGACGAGAACCTCGTGAAAGCTGAAAAAGATAAACAAATAAAGTATCTCGATTTAGCTCATGAGGTTGTCGACATGTGGGGGGTGGATTCAGCAATCATTGTACCAATCGTTGTGTCAGCTAATGGCCTAATAGCTAAGAGCCTCGATCAACATCTCAGGAGGCTCTCGTTGAGTGGCTGGATCAAGGGCTCGATACAGAGAGCTGTCCTTTTAGACACGGCCCGCATTGTTAGGAGGTTTCTTTCTCTGGGGCCCTGACCACCGGTGGCTTGGACCCTGCTCCCGATGCCGGTGGGTTACTATTTCTTATATTTTTAAATGTTTTTGTCTTCAGTTTTTATAAAAATATTTAAAAATGTAACATAATGTGAAAGTGTTAGAATAAAGGACATAATTATAAATCTCCATTAATATCTTACTTAATTATTTATCAATGATGACAAATAAATGTCTTGGGCATTCCAAGTTTCTTGTCATTATCTTGTCAGTTTATCTGTCATTTAAATTTAGTTTTCTATTAACGGTAAAATAATTTTCGTGGGTATTGGAAATTCAAGAACACTTATCTGCTAATAGTAACTCAAGGCCCAATATTAAATATTAAATTTGATTATTTCTCAATAAGAGCAGATACATATTTTACTTACATTGAGAAAGTACAGCCAATATTGTCCACTGCTGGGACACAGGCCTCCTCTCGGTGAGAGGGAGTGGGCCGTAATCCAACACGCGGGCCCAATGCGGGTTATAATAGTTATCATTATCAGATTTACGCCATATTATGTATCTCGCGGTTTTTTTTCAAAGGAGAATAACAGCATGTAACAATAAGCAACAACATAAGGTATCAGAAAGCCAATAATAGGTTTTCACAATTTAGAAATTGTATAATTAAAAAGTTATTTTGTGAACATAAATTGACACGAAAATTAAACCAAATAGAACACCCGTCGTACCGTTTCCAGCCTAGTATTAAAGATATCCAAGTTGTATCTACGTATAGTCGCCAGCAGGTCAAGGTATACAAAACTGTCAAATTTCTCCAAATGATTTTAAACCTTAATTTGTTGAAGATAAAGTTCAAAATCAACTGAGAAAATTTGACATTTTGTGGTAACTTGATGTGCTGGCCGCCGTACTTTAAGCAGGATTTTAAACTACTGCTCGCTCGCCACAGAAATGCGGTAATTTGGACACCAAGGAAAGACGAATGGGGTTGTTGTTACACATCAAGCGATACAGTACCAGTTTGGGCTGACCTCTCATTGTTAAGGTTTTCCGCACAACTCAATGCCAGCCTATACTGGTTTTGTATAGTTGATGTGTAGCCGTGTGTAGCTATATAATTTATTTAAGCAAAAGAATAAAAACATATAATAGTGTGTGTAATGTCTCTACACACTATTATTATTTCTCTTTTGTACAATATTGGCTTGACTTTATTCACTAGATCTAGAGCTCAAAAAATACCGCTCACGCCATCTAGCGACAAAGATATCCATTTGGGCACCAGTGTGAGCAACGCGCGTTCAGTAGTTTTTGCATTTTATGATGGCAGCACTGTCACATTATTACATTAATTCGGTCATGACTGTGATGACCGAACTAACTGAAGTAATCTTAGGTGAACGCGTTCGCTTTGCCAGCCGAATTCAAAATTCTTTTGTTTTTTAATTTACCATAGAGATGCACACAGTACTAATAGTTAACATTATTAATAATTAATGGAAGGCGAATCCTGGCTGACCCTTTACAACACTAGGGCAACGTATAATCTCTCAAGTCTCCAAATTCGGAGATCAATCAAATTTTGAATGGAAAACCTAGTTTTTGAGGTGAAAATTGTCAGAAACCTAGTGTGGGATCACCTTCTTTGTAAAAGAAAAAAAAAAGCCTTAGATACCAAGGAACTCAATTCAATTGGAATTTAATGAAAGAAAGTGCAATTAAATATGTCGTTACATTTGAACATAATCTAGTATCCATAAATCAACGGGAAATTTAAATAAAATTACTTGTTTCATTTCTTTAGCCCTTTGATCTGTGCCTCGGAGTGCACGTACCGTCGTCGGTTCCATGTATCAGCCTAACATCAGCTTTGTAAATCATAGGTAAATCTTGACTGCCTCGTTAGTCTAATTGTCCCAATTGCGACTGCTACGCTAGAGGTCTTGGGTTCGATCCCCAGGTCGAGCAAAGTGTTATTGGTTTTTCTATGAAATTCTCAGTAGCAGCTCGGAGTCTGGATTTGTGCCCGGTGAATGGCAATAGGCTCGCCCCCTATTACATGGGACCTAAACATACCGGCGAACTGTGGGTGTACATTAAGTACACCTCTGCCTAACCCTTCGGGGAATACAGGCGTGATGGTATGTTATGTTATGTTAGGTAAATCTTGCAGTGATCGAAAAACCTGATAATCGGTTTATCCTTAGTAGGTATATTGATACTGGTTTCTAACACTTACGCGAATATTAGACATTGCAATAAAACTACTTTTTACGGATTTTATCGTGTTATATTGATATTTTTAATTCCCGACGTTTCGGATCCTTTACAGCATCCATGGTCACGGGTGGACTGAGGTGTTGGTCGTCCTATTGTCAAAATTATCAACAGCTACCCTACATTCATTTAATTATTATTTGATCCGGTCACGCAGAATGAGCTCACCGTATCCTTAGGTCTCGCAGTCTTGTGCTTGGATTTAATGGAATCTATGATGGGGTTCCAAGCTGAGTCTTACCATCAGGTAAGACTCAGCCATCTTCTCTATTGACATTTGGATGTTTTTTAATTTCAATAGCCTCGCGAATCATCCTAGGTAGGAATCGGTTTTCTTTTGCAAGGACTTGTGGTTTATCAAATCTGATGTAGTGCTGGGCCTTGTCAAGTGTATGTTCACAAACTGCTGACTTCCCAGAACGGCGGTGTTTGACATCGCTCGTTGCTCATCGATGTGTTCTTAAAGAAAAAAAATCAATATAACGCGATAAAATCCGTAAAAAGTAGTTTTATTTCAAGGTATATTGCCTGAAAATTGGGTTTTAGTGGTTTCGTAGCCACATCGTGTAAGATACCAATACTCAGCCACATCTGGTTAGACTGGAAAGTATTCACGTGCAAAGAACCAGTATCTTTTTGTTTTTCAATATACTTCTCCACCTTTGATTCGAAGTTTAAACTATGAGCACATTTCCAATATTTACCTCACAAATGGAAAGTTCTCCAAAATTTTCCAATTTTCCTTCTAGCCCGCAAATGCTTTCAGTTCAACAAACATCTTCCACTCGACGAATGGTCGCTCTATCTAGTGAAGCATTCAAACAACCAGCAACGTAGGTATTTTTGTACTTTACTAAAGTACCCTTTTGATAGTCTATAAATAATACCAACAGATGGCGTTGATATGAAGCACAATAAAATTACGAACTTTTCTAAAGGGTGTTGACAACTTGTTTTGATACTGGACACTTTCGCTAGGTGGCAGTTAAAGCCACCTGGCCTGGATATTTTGAATATAGGTAATTGGGACAGAGAAATGTGGGCCGCGAAATATATATTACTAGCTTTCCGCCCGCATTTTCGCCCGCGTGGACAGCACGATTTTGACTGTTTAGTTTTTTCCTATTCTGGCGGGAAATTACAAATTATCTTTACATATCTTTCCGTCCGCTTCCTTGCTCGGGTAGACAACAAAATTTGCCCAACCTTATTATTTACCGAAATATAAACGCAGCTTATATCCTTTCCCAAGGTCTATTCTATTTTTGTACCAAATTTCAGCAAAAACGCTTGAACAAATATTTATTTATTTCTTATCAAGTGCCTTAATATAAAGTTGATCTTGAAAAATTACGAACTCCCATACAACCTTTCATCCCCTATTCAACCCCTTCAAAACTATTTATCTATGTCCTTTCTCAAGCTTTAGTCTATCCCAGTACCAAATTTCATCAAAATCGGTGGAGTGGTTTAGGCGTGAAAGTGACAGACACACAGACAGACAGAGTTACTTTCGCATTTATAATATTAGTAGGGATGATATAAGTTACATAGTAGTAGAATATTCTAGGCTATAAATCATTTTTGTTAAGGGTATGGACCCAAAACTTCCGGAACAAAAGCTGTTAGTTTTCATTGTTATGAATACTAACTTAAAAATATTTGCAATCCTCATTGAAGGGGTTGTAGCAGCTCGTGGTTAAGCAATATTATTACGATGATCAGTCAATATGCAAGATTGCCGCGGTCAGCCCAAGGATGGGTGAGCGTTAACACATCGAGACCCCTTCGTGCCTTGGAGAGCATATTAAGCTGTCGATCTCGGTTGACCTAATTATGAACATCTGCATAAACCACTGCCGTACGAAGCCCTTTTATGCAACCGGTGCGAGCACAGGATGCAGATCAAGGCATAACAAAATATATTTTTTAAATGACGATGACCTGGTCATTTCTGCGGTGGTACCGCCTTAGTTATAGCACTAGCCTAAAGAACAATAGTTAGTGACTGTGTTAATCGCATATTCCTTATGGATTGTATGGCACAATTGGAGACCGGTAGGGTATGTCGATCTCGGTAAGTCGGTACCGATTAAAAATTCGCAACTTGCCTTCCCTTAACTTATTCAAATTCACGGCATAGATTTGCTGTTCTTGAGCTTGATGTTCAATATCCAGGCTATCGGTATGTGATTTTATAAAATCGTATTTATGGGTGATGACGTCAAATGCTGCACGTGCTGAGCTGGATACCTATTTGCTGCAGCGGGACACACACCTCATTTTAAAATAACAAATTTACTTACTACCTACTACTTTTTTGTTATTTTTCTTTATAATTTTATGTATCGCGCTGTATTGTAGTGTGTCTTGTCGACGGCAAATAAACGTTTTTTCTTTCTTTATTTCTTTCAAATGATTCCTAAATGTCGCCACAGTAGTGAGTCCTAATCCCCTCAATCGTAGCGTGAATTTTGGTTAAATCATGAAGTTTTTCGTCGTTTTCGGTTATTTTCCTTTCGTTGCGCATAGTTAGCTAGTTAGTTATAGTAGCATCAGTGATTTTTATTTTGATTAATGTAGGCTCAGGCTCAGGCTAGCTTTCCTGATTGTAGGACACGGGCAGTGGTACGATCCAAACTACTAGGATAGCAACAATCGAAAGTGTTCGACGTAAGCTCAGGCCAACGTTTGTTGACGGGTCAAGTTAATCGGTCGCCGATCGAGGTTTTGATACAAATCACCTTTCCGTCCACTCAAGTAAGACCTCTTATTACTTTGCATATTCTTTTAACACTGTATATAGCAAGAATCATTTTATACGAGCCTTGGATTATGGTGATGCGACATAACCTACACACAAGTATTTTGAGACAAACGATGCAAATGTATACAGTATATTTTGAAAATATGTGTGCAGCATTTACGTATTGCATAGGTGTGTATTGTTTCGCGACTCGCTCGTGATAAATTGTGGCCTCTTGTATCGTATACACTCCTGGTACTTATGACAAATTATTTTGATTTATCGGACCACTTGCGCCGAGGAAGAGATGCATTATATGTATAGTATTAGGTACCAGATTATTCGAAAACCGCTGGACCAAATTAGAAAATTATATTATGTTTGAAAGGCAATACATCCCGTGTGGTCCCATTGTTATCAGGTCAGGATCTGATGTCCTGGAGAAATCAAGGGAATTCTTCAAATATTGTATTTACATTTATATGCTTTAGGTAATTAGTGCATGTACTCTAGAAATCGGTACTTATTGTGCAGAAATTGGGTGAGGAGTTCTGATGCAGACGCGTCGTAAAAAACTGATGTTCAGCTGCATTTTATGGAAGCCGACCCCAATATATTTGGGAAAGGATAGGATGATGGAGGATGATGTAATTTCGCCTCATGATCATAAAAAAATTAGTTGAGAATACGAACGCTGAGACTTATTAGTATTTTTCCCAAAACCCTGCGCCTGCCTCCTGACCACGATTCTGTGATGTCAAAAATTTATCATTGTTTTGAGGTTTCGGATGAATTATCTAAGCTATATAGAGTTCTTTCTCAATTTAATAATGATCTAAATTGAGTATGTCCGCGGTTCGCGGAGCTGTCTCATAATAATTTATTAATTTATGAACAAAAGTTAACTTTTATAGGAGGTATTTACATACACCGATCCGTCAATGTGGCCCGAAGTGAAACTGTCTTAACAAAATTTTCGACAGCCCTAATTTTAATATACTGATATTTTGATCAATTGATCTATGTCGCTTGAATATGGTCGCAAGGATATTTACAAATATATACAAATTGCTAACATCGTCTTATAATGTTAGTTCATTATAAGACGATGTTAGCAATTTGTATTGATTTTAACAATAGACTAAACAAAGATTTTGTGTTGTTGTTGTTTAAAGAAAGATATCTAATTACTTGAGGATAAGGGGTGACTAACAGCTCAGACGACACTGACTTTTCGATGTGATCCGTTTTGTTCAACACTAATGGAGCGACGTCGCAACATGATACTGCACTGTCGCCGCTCTTATCACAGGTTACTGAACCTGTTCTTTGCAAATAGTAAAAATGAAAAACGATTTATTTGGACACACATTCCGAGACACAACACCGACAATGAACTTATAGATTACTTAATTTTAAACTATGATACTTGAGCCTCTCGTCGGTGCGGGGTCCGAACATAACATAACATACCATCACGCCTGTATTCCTCGAAGGGTTAGGCAGAGATGTACTACCTAATCTACACTCACATTTCGCCGGTATGTTTAGGTGCCGTATTAAAGGGGGGAGCCCCAAAACCCAATACCACTTTACTCGACCTGGGGCTCAAACCTCGGCTCGACCTCTAGCGTAGCAGTCGCGCTTAGGCCCACTAGACCAATGAGGCAGTCTGCGGTGTCCGAAGACGGCACCAAGTATTAATTTAAGAACAAAAGAAGTTTTTACGGATTATCTACATAAAAACCACTTAACGTTTCATCAATGAGGCCCGTAGTGAAATTGTCTTAACAAAATTTGCGACAGCCCCGATTTAAATTAACAAATCTTTTGATCAATAGTATTCTACTTTATTAAAATTTTGGCATGATTACGTCAACGTGGTTTAAAGAAGCCCAGGATAGACAATCCTGGACGAAGTTAGGGACACAAAAGAGGCTACATAAAAAAGTATCTTTGGATTATCTACCATCTGCCTACGTAGAATTCTTGACCACGTTACTAGAAAAACAGGCGAGAATCTAGAAAATCTGTCACTGGCAAAGTTGAAGGAAAACACAACGAGGTCGCAGTCCGCACGATGGACAGACCAGATCAGATGGACAGACCAGATCAGATGGACAGACCAGATCCGATGGACAGACAAGATCAGATGGACAGACCAAATCCGATGGACTGACAAGATCACATGGACAGACCAGATCCGATGGACAGACCAGATCAGATGGATAGACCAGATCAGATGGACAGACCAAATCCGATGGACTGACAAGATCACATGGACAGACCAGATCCGATGGACAGACCAGATCAGATGGATAGACCAGATCAGATGGACAGACCAGATCCGATGGACAGACCAGATCCGATGGACAGACCAGATCCGGTGGACAGACAAGATCAGATGGACAGACCAGATCCGATGGACTGACCAGATCCGATGGACGGACCAGATCCGATGGACTGACCAGATCCGATGGACAGACCAGATCCGGTGGACAGACAAGATCAGATGGACAGACCAGATCCGATGGACAGACCAGATCCGATGGACGGACCAGATCCGATGGACGGACCAGATCCGATGGACGGACCAGATCCGATGGACTGACCAGATCCGATGGACTGACAAGATCAGATGGACAGACCAGATCCGCACCTCAGTGTTCATCACCGTACACGATGCTGTCCAGGCTGCCGGCGACCGATACTTACAGATCATGGCAAAAGATCATCCTTAAAAAAGTTAGTCCTAGGGAAGGTCCCGACCCTCGGCAGTGAAAAACACGTATTAAGGAGGAGGAAGTTAGTATTTTGTTTGATTTTTTTTGTCGTTGTTGCATTTATTCATAGTTTCGTAGTAAGTACTTCTTTGAACGAGTATTATTATCACCATTATCGTTGTCTCCACGGTGGATACTGTCTATTTTTTTTCTAACAAGACTAACATATTAGTATCGCATCTTTAAATATTATTTAATGTATTTAAGAGCGCCGGTAGCCTAATGGCTAGGGTGTCGATCATGTGACTGTCGGTACGAAACCCACCCATTGCATTACCGACGTGAACCCACTCGTAACACCACCATTAAGCTTAGCACCCACATTGCTAGTAAGATAAATAAAAATATAAACGTACCTACGCATTCTTCAATAGTCACTTGAGACAAACAAGAATATTATGTTTATGCTAAGATGGGGTAGGCATGCTCTTAACAAAAATATAAGTGTCTCTAAACGAAATGAGGAAAACAAAAATCTCTCCAAATACTAATATACAAATTAGCCTTTTAATAATAACGGGCATATTGAAACGGCTTTATTCAATGAATAATTTTCCTGTTTTTGTTAAACCAAAACCTGGAAAATTTGCTTATTAAGTACGTTTTCCATTTCTTTGTAACAAGGAAGTTTTATTTATTAACCATCGAGCGACCACAAGTTTTCTGAGGCTGGCTTTGTGCCCGGTTAATGGCAATAGGCTCGCCCCCTATTACATGGGACCTAAACAAACCTACCGGCAAAATGTGAGTGTGCTTTAGTGCATCTCTGCTTAACCCTTCGGGGAATACAGGCGTGATGGTATGTATGTAGTTTTGATGAAAACTTGATGCTATACACAAAATTATTAGTTTGATCCTTATTATCGTACTATCTCTTATTTAGATCAGGGAGACGATAGCAAAAATTCAGCGGCGTATAATTAGTCGTAGAGAAAACCTTGGACTTCGTTCAGCAGTGGAAACTTTCGGCTCTTTACATAATAATTGTTACATATAGGTACCATCACGCTTGTATTCTCCTAACTGTAAGGCAGAGGTGTACTGATGTACACCCATAGTGTGACAAACTTAACAATGAAGTCAGGCATGTAAAATTACTAACGATGTATCTATATCTTGTTAGCACATCGAAACACGGTCGGTTGGAGGTTTTGTCCTTGTGCTGCCACAATGAATATCGGGAATACTCAATTGTAATTAACCTAATTAGGACGAATTTGGTCCAGTTACCTGCAGTAGGCTAGCGTATTGAACTATAGCCTAATCCTACTCGTTCTGAAAGGAGACCCGTGTCCCGCAGTGGGACAATACTCAATACTCAATATATTTATTGCACTCCACAATGTTAACAGGTGTTACACAGTAATTTAGTAGGTATCAATCATGGACCCTGTCGGGCACGGCAATTTAGGAGAGAGGAGGAAGGCATTCTATTTTTATATTTGTTATACCTACTACTTTTTTTTTAGTTCTTTTTTTCATGTTCTTATTTTTTTTTTTATAGTTATTGTTTTGTATATACTATTTATATACCGTTTATTTTATTAGCATATAGTATCAATATACTTAGTAAGATTTATGTAATTATGTATTTATTATTATATATTTAAACATATTTATAAAGTTATTTATTTGTTTAGTTTGTTTTGACAAGGTAACGGGTTGATGATGATGAATATCAAAGCCAGCCGCAAGCCGGCTGGTGGTGCAGTGCAATATCCATCTGAGACAACTTTAGGCATCTGAGTCAACTTAATTAATATCACGTGGGATATTGAATCAACTGACTTTATTACTCAATGGTTAAAGGATTAAAGAAAATTATTAATAGGATTGCAATAAAATTTTTGAGATACATAGTTAAAATACAACATTGTGGTTTTTGGGAACCAAAGAGAAAGATGACTAGCCATTTGATACGACACGACTAGTTTTTAGGACAATTTTAGAAGGTCAAACGAGGAAGGGGAAGATCTAAAAGAAGTGTTATTGAACTAGTGAAGGAAAGAGTCGAGTCGTGACAAGAGGTCAAACAGAAGGCAGAGAAAAGAGAACAGTGCCGATGCTCCGCGACAATCTCAATACGATGCAATAGAACTTCTATGGCCTACATCGTAAGATATATATCTCAAATAGAGGAATTCTAACAAGAACGTAAAGAATATAAGTATGCAGTATCCAGATATTGGAGACAAATTTTTAAAACATGGAACGGCTATCGAGAGCCTTGAGATTCGTAATATATCCGTAGTTTCCCTTGACACTTAAGAGACACTATTAGCATGGTTATATACAGTGCTTAAAGTACCGCTACAAAACTTGGATACTAAATACACAACACGAAAGATGCAGTGAATACGCCTATTATGGTTACCCTATCGAGTGATTAAACAAATAACATTCGATATATTGCAAACTTTAAATAAGGACTTGTTTATCTTGTATTGTTGGTATATCTGAATAAAGCAATAAATAAATAAAGTAAAATAAACTCGGCACTCTGATCCATGTTGGATCATTTGCGGTTGATCGGAAAAGCGTAGATCGTGTGCAATGGGCATTAACATAATTGTGTTGAGTAAAACTGCACAAATTATTGTTACAGAGTAATAAAGGTGGAGTAAGTGTTTCGTCATCATTGTCCCACTGCTGGGCCCGGGTCTCCTCTTAGAAGGAGAGGTATTATAGTCAGTATAGAAGTTAGTGTTTACATGAACATAATATTCTTATAAGGCAGCTAAAGGAACTTCAAATGCCCAGACATTTTGCTGGTATCTTAAGGTCCCCTAAAACAGTGACTGAGCCTATTGCCATGAACCGGACATCAAACCCTGCCACCCCGATGTCCGTTTTAGTGGCATTATGTACGCACGGCTACACATCAAGCTATACAAATCCAGTATAGGCTGGCCTTGGAATTGTCAAGAAAGCCACCAATGTCAGCTAAATACCTATTCCTATGTGATGTTTATCTATATTTATAAAAATCAATGCCACTTTTCGTTGTAATTTTATAACTCAAGAATGGGCTCACCTATCTAAACCAAATGTTTAGGCTTTGTTCGGACTATTTAGTAGATGGTTTATGTGAAGTTTGCACAAAATCGGTCGAGTGGTTCTTCATTTATCACATTTTTTTTTACATACCTACATTATTATTTTACATGAAAGTCAAGAAAACACGCGAGCGAAGCCGTGGGTGGAAAGCTAGTTCTGTATAAATTATAGTTCTTAAGCACCTATTTAAGCATAGTTTACGCAAGTTTGGCGGATGCAAATGTAAGCAAATATAGTAAACTGTTTCGATTCAATAAAAAATTAAAAAAATAGAGAGACCCTTTTAATATTAAGCTCATAATAAAATGTGAATGGCAATAGGCTCGCCCCCCATTACATGGGACCCAAACATACCGGCGAACTGTAGGTGTACATTAAGTACACCTCTGCCTAACCCTTCGGGGAATACAGGCGTGATGGTATGTGCGCGGGGATCTCTGAAACTGACGCCAGCGGAGAGATTTTTTTTTTGTGTTATTATTACTCATTTTGTTCAAGAAACTATTTAGGAGCATTTGGTTAGACTGAATGCCGATCCCACATTGTTAAGAAAAGGCTAGGAGGGTAAAGATTGATAAGGGAAAAAACATCTACTTAAAAAAAAAACTTAAAAAAATAATATTATAGGTATCACAATCCTGTCGCCAGACTACTTAAATGTTTACCTCCCCACTAAGACCCTTTGACTAATAAATGTCTTTGAAATCTGTTGAGGGGTGGGAACGTTTTTCCCAATTGTCCTAAAAATAGGAAAATTACCATGTTTTTCGTGAATTTTTGCCCGATTTTGCTTGTACAAAAAACTTTAGTTTTTCATATGGCGTCGGCTTCTGATACTTTAGTTCTTTTGAATTGCAGAACTATCAGTGCACTGTAGGCTACGGAAAATCTCATGTCGCCTGTAGTTTTGTGAACATCTGACGTTTAGTACAACACATAATCAAATTACCAGATTTACCTTCAGAATAAAGATAAAGAAATAATAAAGGATAATATTGCATACGATTGCAAGTAGCATATCGAATATTTATAAAGATAAGAACATCCCACTTACTTGGTTACACTGTGTGTGGTTGTGTGAACCTACATTAAACACACTCTGTATGTGTTTTAAGAACGGTAATGATTGACACAAACAAACAAAATAAAGATCTCAAATAAATAATTATTGTCATGTCCCTAATAAACCCATATTACCAAAATAGTATCACAAAAAATATTAAGTTCGTTTGCGGGTTACCAATTTCACATCAAAGTGTTTCACATAATCGCCTTATAATATGTATATCATCACCTTGACAATATGTTTTTGGCGACAATAAGGTATATTTTGGTATTACTTTATTAGAAAAATATGGGTTTTTTTCATATTTTTACAAGAAAAATAACACCAAGAAGAGACGATAAAAGCGAGGTACCTTTCTAATATAAATATAGGTACCTTATTGTTAATACAGATCAAAAGGTCTAGGTACGTATGAATTGAGTAAATATTTTATTTACAATGTATAGCTTTTGAAACAATTTAGTACAAGATGGATGCTGCACTGAAATCGTCCGCTAACTGATCTTTTTGAATTGTAAATGTATTTTTTTTAATCTGTAATTTAAATTGAACTGAATTGATATGAATTTCTCTGAATTTAAATCTACTAACATCATGCAGGCCTCGATTTAAAAAACTCAATGCATTGAAATTAACATATCTGTATGTTTTCCAGACTGTTTGGTAAGAGAATATGACTCCTTTTTTGGCTTTAGGCTTTTGGTTTTTGTCTTATTTTTAACTCTTAAATTTAAAATTATTTCAAGTTTATTTCAAGACCAAACTGTATCTATAGACGGCTTACAAAGAAGTGTTTTTTACAATCTTAAAGATTACTTTGTGTCATGAATATTTTAATAATACCTATCAATAAAAAATATTACAAAAGTAAATACGATATTGATGCCTAATGATAATCATATGAATTATCTTATGTAAGAGTACATTGTACTTAATTGTAAGATTTTGCATGTCAGGCACATTGTATTATCATTACCGATGCAGTATGCAAGACGAAAGTTATAATGTATATTCATATTCATATTCATTTATTGCATTCCATAATGGTAGGCTTAAATCTAGGAATCAATTATGGACCCTGTTGGGCACAGCACAGCTTAGTAGGAGAGAGGGAGACGTGTCTATATATTATAATATTTTGTTCTATTTATATTTTCCAAGTTGAAGTCAATATTTATTATTATACATTTTATTTATTATATTTATGTATTATTAACGATTTTAGTTATAATATTTTGTTGCACTATTTATTTTTTATTTTATCACAATGAGTAGGTCATGTATGGTTAAGTGTATCTAATTTATTTTCTAACCACCTCTATTAGGTATATATTTTTTATTATGTCTCATTCATAATCTAATTAATGCAATAAGTGAGAGTTTATTTATGCGTTTTTTCCCCATTATAGCTAAATTCTATTTTATTTTTGTATTTAGTTTTTGGTGTTAATGGTTCTGATTTTTAATTATTTTTTATATTTCTCAATATAGTATGTTTATTTTTTATTTTATTTTATTCTGTGTTTATTTATTTTGATTTGTTTATTAGAATATATATTAAATATTTATTAAATATATAATAAATATATAGGAACTGGCGTTCACTTAAAGAGGCCTACGTCCAGCAGTGGACGAATACGGGCTGATGATGATGATGATGGGTTCTAAACGTTTTTTATTTACCATACTTCCTGCGAATAAATTTATTACATTTTCTGTTTGAATTTTAATTCATGATTTTCGTGTAAGTACTGATTTTGTGACTTGAAAGTACGCCGGCTGATTACAAAAGGCTGTCTTGGATTCGATTGGGTTTATCCGGTACATGGTTTTATAGATTTATATTCCTTTTACTGGCGAACCGTGGAAATCCTAGTATGAAGCAATGTTTTAAAGCTACTAACTGCTTTTTTAAGGATCTTTTGAGACAGACGCACGTTAGTACACAGGCACGGCGGGTAGATACTAAGAAAATGCACTCACCTGTCATCTTCGAGTTCGTAGAACATATCTTTTGAGGAGTCGTGTATGTAAATCTTCACCATTGGACTGTCCATATACTGCATAGTGAGTTGCTTAGGAAAACTTCTTACAAATAACGCTTTAACAGTATCTATAGAAGTTATTTCGTTAGGCAACAAGGCTCGTTTCGTTTCGTTCCGATACTGCAGAAACACCAATCCTGCAACAAATTGGAATGTTATGTATATTTGTATTGATAAAGCCGATGGCGCCGCATTCACAGAGCCCGACATATTGAAATCGATAGTAAAAATGCAAAAAAAATTTTTTGGCTATTTTACAATATTGAGTGAATGTTTGTTTTACAGTATTATGCAAATAGCATTCAGCTATTGATGTTTTTATTTGGAGTTTCAATGAAATGCAAAGAGCATTATAGAAAATTAGCAATGGTTTTTGTAAAAAAGAAACAACTTTCAACCTTTCTCCTGTAAATTTGCCGCGGTTAAGCATTTATACTTCTCCACAGTCCCTTAGATAAGGGAAGACGAGTTCGATTTTCAATCGGTACGAGTCCGTCTTAGGCAGAGGTATACTAATATACCTACAGCCACATTTCGCTGGTATCTTTCGGTCCCATGTGGTTTAGGTGGCGAGCCTATTGCCATTAACCGGGCACAATTCCAAACTCAGAGCTGCTACTGAGAATTTCATAGAAAAACCCAATAACACTGCTCGACCTTAAATCGAACCGAAGACATCTAGGATAATAGTCGCGCTTAGGTCCACTAAACTAATAAGGCAGTCGATACATATAAGGTTAAAGAGATTAATCGAAAATTGTAATGAGTATTTTCAGCATTTATTACAGCTTTATTATTATCAAATGCAGTAACAATTTTTGGCCAAGCACAGCTTAACTTTGAAATAAATTGATCACCATTGTTATTCGGTACTTAAAGAATGAGTCCCTCGGACCCGGAAGAAGAACCAAGATTCTGTAAACTTTAGAAATATGTGCCCCCTCCCGGGGGTGGGGCAAATTATTTAATAGTAAACTAAATTGCAGTGATAGCCTTGTGATATGACCATTGGACTGCCAAGTCAAAGGTCTCGAGTTCGAATCCAGGGCACGCACCTCTGTCTTTTCGAAGTCATGTGCGCATTAATAATTAATTATCACGCGCTTAAACGGTGAAGGAAAACATCGTAAGGAAACCTGCATGCCTGAGAGATTTCTCGACGGCATGTGAAGTCTGCCAACCTGCAGTAGGCTAGCGTGGTGGACTATAGCCTAATCCCTCTCATTCTGAGAGGAGACCCGTGCCCAGCAGTGGGTCAATGTAATGGGTAGATGATGATGAAACTAAATTCCTAAATCAGTAGTAAACTAAATTTGAATGAGATTTATGTATGTTGCGAATAAAGATGCTAGGAAAGTTCTCCGAATATTGATCCCTTTCTTTCTTTTATCCAAGAGACAATGGGATAAGCCACTATGCAGCTCTGTATGGGATAAGCTTATTGAAATGTCAATCAATACTGGCGAATGCATCCTCCGTTGGCTATGTGGATGAAAGGGTTCATATCGTATTACATATCAACGCCTACGTGAACATATTCCTGGAATTGTTTAAAAGATAATTAATGGACGCGACGCAACTTCGAGTGGCTTAGAAAATCTATTCGTAAAACAAATTATTTTTCAAAATTTATACATAGTAGGTATGCTCCGAAGGGTTATAGATAATGACAATGTACGCCCACAATTCGCCGGTATGTTTATGTCCCATGAGATAGGGGTTAAGTCCATTCAAAACCAAACTCCAAGCTGATACTGGGAATTTCATATAAAAACCCAATATCTAGCCGACCAAGACCGGAATGGTTGGCGCTCTTTTGGCGCATATTTTCGGCGTACGGCAATAGGCTGATACAATGATCTAGCTTAGCACGTACTACCTATATGACTTGATTAATGAGGCAGCAATCAATTAGTGAAAAGAGGTTATAATGAAGAAGGTTATATGTGAATGTTGCCCACTGGACACGATCAAGCACAGAGGACGTTTATAAACAATTTTCAGTCTAAGATTCGAATATACAATTGGGTTTTCATTAGGTATATTATTATTTCGATTTATTGCTCGATATGGTACGCAAAGAGGAAGGAGGAGGTTTTAAGCATGTATGTGGGTGGTTATAAGAAAACCAATGAAAAAATATGGATTGATTGTGTGAAAGACGATATAGTTAGTACGGAAAGAACAAGTGATGACATGAATGGTAAAAGGGACAGGAGGAAGATACTGGTATATTCGTAATGAAGGATAATTTTGGTACAACATAAAAAAAACATATGATATTGGATGGACGACTCATCTAAAAAAAACACTAAGTAATTTCAAAGTGGTTCATTTTCATAACAATAATATATATGAATTTTTTTGGTCATGGTTTATTGGCTTCGAGCAACACGGCGAAGTTTATTGGTCATTTTGAAGACTACTATTCGACATTTTAGTTTATATGGAAACTAGATACCTAATTTGAACAGTTTTCAAGGATTAAAATAAACTATCTTTGCAATTTGTCCTACACTTCTAAAATCATCATCATTACTCGCGTGAAATGAAATGAAATGAAATGATATTGATGAAATGATATTTTTTTATTTCTGTAAATAGATCTTTTCAGGACACTTTTACAAGTCGATTTTTTAAATTTTTTTTAACTAGATGGCGCCGACGTTTCCTATCTGATGACCTCTGAGAAGAAACGTCGAAACAAACTCAGAGAATCATGGTCTCTTTTAAAGTCCAGACAATAGTTGTTGTTAGCGTGCTCTCACACATAATTTTTTCCCAGTAAATTAACTGACGACATTACTCGTTTTATGTGATATGATAAAGTTAGATACCTACTTAAAGGCTGAATATTTACTGGTTCAATAAAAAAACAATCAGTCGATTTGCTTTCTAGATTTGGATTCTAAATATCATTCGAGTAACCAAATCATTTTAAGTCAATTTTAGAAGGCAATATTCAAGAGAAGCGGGGACGATCTAGAAAAGTTTTATTGAATAAGTGAAGGTTTGTGGAGTAGAGTTGTATCAAGAGGTCGAATAGAAGGCAGAGAATGGATAACAGTCGCGATTCTTCCACCGACAAGAACGAAGAAATCTCAATCCGATGCAATAGAACTTCTGTGGACAACATCGCTAGATATATGTATAACTCAAATGACGGAATTCTAACAAGAGCGTAAAGAATTGCAGTAGATCCAGATAATGGAGACATAACTTTAAAACATGGAACGGCTGTCGAGTGCCTTGAGATTCGTAGACGGGAGAGTGAGAACCAAATCTTCTGTCAGATTTTTCATCGAAACCGGCCGGTAAGCAATGTGATGCAACCCACCCTGACAAGGTCAATGTGAAATTATACCATACTAAAGGAACAGCAAAATATTCTCGGATAAATGCCTCGTTCATCTATAAGCCTTTCAACATGCGTGTTTCCCGGAAAATTTGAAACTACAGAAAATTTGAAAAACTGAGTTCGTTTCAGTACGATTTACCGAAATTTGGGCAGGACATGTATTGGGTCAAAAGCTGAATAGTTCCTAAACGGTATGTTATACTTAATTATTCCACTTTTCCTTAAGACTGTCGCAATGTGAAAACATACCTATCTTTTTGCGAACTTGTGTCATTTTTCCTAGGAGAACTAGAAAATCAATTACAATAATAGGAGAGCTTAAACAATGATTACACTATCAGGGTAAAGTTACATTAATTAGTAAAATTACTTATGCGTATACCTAGTACCCTACACAGCCAGAAAAGGGATAGCAACATCGAATTGATACGCGACTGCATTGACCAATAAGAGATAGATACAATCCGCCTGTACAACGAATAGGAAGAGGTCAAGTTATGGTGGCGAAAAGCTAATATGTACGAAATCGTCGATCGCCGACCATTTTGTTGGCCTCTCAATATCCAAGGTAACTTTGGTCTGTGATTGCTAACTACAGCTAACATCTGATTTAAAACGATAACTATACTTCTGAAATTAATCCGCCCGCCTTGTAAATGTATGATTAGGATTATTATTTTGCATAAAGCTTATATTAATCGCGTTTTAAATGAATACTCAAAGTCAACGATGATTATAAAGACATTAGAACAAAACATACCAATGTAACCAACCATACTAATGTACACCCACACTTCACCGGTATGTTTAGGTCCCATGTAACAGGGGGCGAGCCTATTGCCATTAACCGGGCACAAGTTCAGACTTCCAGTTGATACTGAAAATTTCAAAGAAAAACCCAATAACACTACTCGACCTGGGCACCGAACCCAGGAAATCTAGATAGCAGTCGCGCTTAGAACCACTAGACTGATGAGGCAAATTGATATAAAATATATAAAAATAAAATCAGAAATTTCAAACCTTTTCATCACGCTATACAACAAATTCTAGCAGATTTTGTCGTAGCTGAGCCAACAAAACGCTACGTTGAAAACCTTACAATTTATGTTATAATACTCTCTTTTAAAACTTTGCGAATAGAAGTAAACGGGGAAGAGAGTTAAACCAACTCCACGGGATTATAGTTACGTAATGTTTCTAAGTACCTACCATCTTTCAAAATGATGATATAGGTATAAACTAAGGAAAATAGAAACTTTAGATAAACATTCTGTTAAATAAATAAATTCATAAGATAGGTCATAGATATCTTCGTAAACATTTTGTTGAAGAGTGTCTTCATAAACATGTATTTTGTTTCCGTTTACTGCCACTGGTGGCGCTGTTGTTCTTTCTCTTTATTAGAAAACATATGTTAAGAAAATCCTTTATTTTGTGCTCAATATTAAATAACGTGTCTAAAGAAATCTAACGTGAGTTTTATTGAAATATTGCTGAATCCCAACACATTCAACTATAATAGATGAGTTATATGTATTAGGGAAGGAAAAATCGACCGTAGGCAGGGTTCGAACCTCCGTCGTGTGAATAAATGCAAAAAAAATATGGTCAAAAATTAACCGTAGGTGGACGTGGACAAATAAGCTCCGCAAAAACCACTCTAAGAACGGTTTTGTTTTCGCTCATTTATATTTTTTCTTTTAAAATTTAAATTTGAAATACTTAAATAGTAAATAGTAGTTTTCTGCTCGCAACTTCTTGTTAATTCATCATCATCATCATCAACCCATTACATTGTCCCACTGCTGGGCACGGGTCTCCTCTCAATACGAGAGGGATAAGGCTATAGTCCGCCACGCTAGCCTACTGCGGGTTGGCAGACTTCACACGCCGTCAAGAAAATCTCTCAGGCAAGCAGGTTTCCTCACGATGTTTTCCTTCACCGTTTAAGCGCGTGATAATTAATTATTAATACGCACATAACTTCTAAAAGTCAGAGGTGCCTTAGATTCGAACTCGAGACCTTTGACTTGGAAGTCCAATGGTCATATCACTAGGCTATCACTGCACATCATGTTAATTCACTGTACGTTAATTCAGAGTTAATTCAAATCTCCAAACATCTTAACATAAATATATGTCGCATCCAGGTCATGACTACGGATCGTCAACAATACATAAACGTCAAAGAGAAGTGTACAAAGCCTAGATTATAGGGGATAAATGTTATAAAAGAGCTTGCATTCTGTTTATAGATCTCTTATTGTACAGGGGGCGTATTATGAGCTCTTATTACCAGGCAGTTTACGCCGTGTATTAATTACCACGTATTAATGCCATCATTTTTAGGGTGTGAGAGAGGGATGCCGCTCTACAGGTTAAATAGTGGCGTCCCTCTTTCACAACGTAAAAATGATGGCATTAATACGTGGTAATACGGCCCCTGATCTCTCTAAAAGTAACACTAGTCTAGGAACTGTACTGTATGATATTGTATTAAAAAGTGAATAGTGATAATTTCTATTGTGATTTACCTTACTTATGACGTAAATTATGTAGTTACCTGTCGTCCCTGCCGATGCCCACAGTGTGTGATCGTGTAGATAACGAATTGCTGACAAATATGTAATATTATTAAGTCTACAGAATTCGTTAATGTGGGTCTAGTATTGACTTACAGCTCTATTCATAAACATTTATTTACTTAGAATTGCTCTGTAAATCCTAATCTGTAATTTTAACTTTTTTTATTGTCAGAACGAGACATAACAAATTATACCTTACAAACGCTTGTAAACGCATATACGAATAGCGATATAGATATTTTTAACATGAATTCAAACACTTTTCTTTCCAGCTTATTGTTACTGGTGTAAATTTTCTTAAAAATACTTTTACCATTGTTTTATGAAAGACTAGCTGTGCCGCGTGGTTGGGTTTAACCTACGAATAAATAGAGTATTATTTATTCGTAGGGTTTAACTAATATATTACCCATAAAGAAGAATACACAGTTCACTTAAATTTGAGCTAAAAAATAGATAATTGTGTAATGTAACATTATTAATTAGATAGGCGATCGTGCAGTTCTAGTAGGTATATATTTAAACAAATATGTTTTTTTTTTAAATATTGTTTTAAATACGTTTCACCCACTTTTCCCTGCTCCTAATGGTTGTAGCGCGATGTTAAAGACTATACCTTCTCTCATTAATTTGGTTATCATGTATACAAAAAGATTTTTCCAATCCGACTCGCATTTAGACGAACAAACAAATTCAGCTTTATTATATTAGTAAGTACAGAATAACTTTTTAAATTACATTTCGCGTTTACAGTAAGAATATAGTGGCAAGCTAGCTAGTAAATAAAAAAATATAGGTGTATCATAGCATAATTATGTCCTTTTGGAGCTTCTCTACAGCCGCTACCGTATTCGACATTTGTATTCCCGTCTTTCATTCGCAAATCATGCTCAAACATCTCTAATAAACTGTCTAAGATATAGACGTGAGTTATTAAGTATACCTAAAATTTACATGGCGGAAGAGCTAGTAAGCCTTGACGTAATATTGTTATAGAATAAAATTAAAATGTGTAAATTCGTCGCTCAACTAAAAATACCGCTCAAGAGTTTCCAGGAGAAGCAAACAACTGTTTATTAAATACGGGTAGCGCCTAAGCCGGTTCAATACCGCACAATTCGGCATTTCGCCATTCTGTTTTTAATGGCGGAATGATGACGATTTACGCTTACATACATACGATAGGTACATTTTTTGAATAAGTTGTTCTTATTATTCGAAACGCTTGAACGTCTTTGATAGATCAAAGCGAGCGTAATAAATTTAAAATTAAAAAAAAACCCAGACAATTGGATTATACCTCGACCGATTTTCATTAAACATAGCTAAGAACACTCCCGACTAATTCACTTTTCAAACAAAAAATAAATAAATCTAAATCGGTCCATCCCGTCGTATTTGCGTCGGGGGTTAAAAACGGCGTTCAAACATCTCGACTTCGACGCAATATTTTTTCCTGTCCCACAGTTGCCCAGCTGTGGGACAGGAAAATGGGGGTGTCCGATAAGAATGTGATGGCTTATGATATAACCCACCACACAGACTTAGTACGGGTTGGTCGACTTATCGCGACTACAACTCACAACAAGGAAATTTCAATCAGAGATATTAATAATACGTACATATTTCCGATAAGTCCTTGATGTTATTAAATCAATTGAAAATTGTATTATCCATACCGGGATTAAATTTCCGACCTTTAATATCGTCCTATTATAAAATAAAAATTTAATGCTGTTCGTTCGTAAAGTGGTTATAAAATGTTGCCCGGTAATTGATGAAAATGGAAACTATTTTTAGATGATTAATACCTGGTGTTGCACGCGTCCATAGGCTAGGGCTACGGTAGCCGGTTACCTTGGGCAGGCTGTATGCTTGTTGGCCACTATAGTGGTAGGTATTTATTGGTTTATTATGTTCTTATAAAAAACCTATAAGAACATAATAAACGTAATCTGCTTATGGCGTATGGGTACCAGTGGTGGGTGTCGTCACGGGATTTGTTTTTTAAGTACACGTTAATAATATTTATACCTAAGTATTTCATGAATATCGTATGCAATATGACAACGGTGGTTTGATTGTTTTTTTTTCTATTTTTAATTCCAACAAAATGTTTTACTGAGTCTGTCTTTATGATTCGTCTGGTGGTCGCAAGCGAGATGGCAAAGCGGCAATTATGAAGTAAACTTTGATAAGATGACTAACGAACATAGCATCCCATATGAGGGCCAAATTATTCAACAAGTTGACGTCAACGAACGATCTCATCATAATTTATAGTAAATCTAAAATATTCTAAGCTACGTGTCATACATATACGTATAGGTATGTATAAAATTTATGGAAACACCCGTCAATTTTCTTTCACCTCTCATCGTCGTAAAGGTTTGCTTGTAAGTAACATGAGATGACATATTTGCATAAAATGCACGTTGCATTAAATATCCGTATAATCATATAAATTTGCACATTTACATACATAAATATTACAATTATATACTTGTTTGTAGTTAATATTAACAAGCTTTGAATTATGTTACGTTTAACCGGCTTCAGTTTACACCAATATTTTTCAATTTAAAAAAAAACAGTTACGGGTTGGGTGCATATTTAATTCAAAATCAACGACATCTTTGTAGTAAGGACCCTCGAAATTAACACCCGTATTATTTTATTTAAAAAAAATAGTATGGCGGCTCAACCAACGCTTGACAATAACTGTACGGAACCGAATTGCATCGCTTTCTTTACTTGACGATCTCTATCAAGCAACTCCAATCGCAGGCCGCGTTAAAAACTTGGTTCCAAAAAAAACCTTTTATACAAAACTTTAACAATAGGAACTGCTGCTCGCTTAATTGTTATTATTATTTTTTGGATTTGAAATATAAAATGTTTTCTATTTTAAGTTTATGAATTGAAATCAAACCCTTGGTTGACATTTAAATTGGGCATTGGTGTACTTTTATGGGCTCTGTGGCGTTCACTTAAAAATACCTACGACCACGAATACGGGTTGAAGTTGATGATGATACTTTTATTAACCCTAATAATTGTTTCGCATAGTATTTTGTTTACCATAACTATTGTTAGCATAACGATTTTGTAGAGTAATATTAAAAGCACTCAGACGTTCATTGGCATACAAATACTTATGTAAACTTGTACGCTTATTCGGTTTTGTGGCTTGTCTTATTTCCGTTACACAATAACCCACTGCCACAGTCTAGTACCTACCCAAGTTATATTAGATATAGTCGACTCCTGCCTGCTATCGTATATGTGGAAGAGAAATTCGATATCACAGGCAGTGGTCCCAAATAAATGAAAACAGGATTAGCCAAAAACATGATTAGGAACAGCTACCTACTAGTATTGCGAGTTTGAAACCGCTGCGCAGATCAAACTCAGGGGGAATGTATCACTCATGAACATTGTGTCGAATTCCCGGCGTAAGGGTGAAACATTTACATTGTATTGCCACTTGTATAGTTTTATGAAGACTAATGTCATGCGTATCGTCGGTCCCGACGCTAGGCCAATATCGATCGATTTTCCTATTGCAATTCGATGTTGACTATATCTTTATCGCCTTTATTTACACGGATTTTAGGGCCCAAGTCTGCTAATTCAACGCTTGTGGTTAAGTTTGTCGACTCACTGTTATTGAGGCAAAGATTTACTTGTTTCAAGTCTTGTTGTACTTTGTGTCCGCTAACTGGGTTTTTGTGAAGTCCCCGTGACACAAAGTTTGAACCCTAGTGCATTCAGTAGGTAACTTAAAAAAAAAATTGACAGAGTTTCCATATGAAATTCTCAGTAGCAGCTCGGAGCCTGGATTTCTCACCGGTTTAAGGCAATAGGCTCGTCCCCTATTACATATTAGTATACGTCTGCCTTATCCTTTGGGGAATATAGGCGTGATAGTATGTTACGTTACTTGATATTTGCCAGTTTGGTATACCAAAACTACCATACACCCTTGTGTCATTTTGTATTCCTCAAGCAAACAAACATATACAAGCAAATAAATTTCCATTTAATTTCCTAGACGTCTGGTCTAACCGCTTTTAACTTATCGGGAATAATTCAAGGAATTGCATCTATCAGCAAAATGTTATGAATTGAGGGGAAATGAGATGGGTGGCTCACAAAGCGATCGTATCACCCATATTGGCAAACACAAATTATGTAAACTTCCTTCTGAGAAAAGTTGAAGATCGGGCTCTGTGACGCCAACGGTGGACTATATGCTGATATAGTCAGCCTTATATATCCAGCTGATAATATATAGATGATGATGATGATTTTTATTTAACATCTATTTCTTAAGCCTATACATGAAAGTCGAAACAATTTTATTACAGTTTCTGTTACAAGAGAAGCCATTTTTTCAGGAAATTCCCGCATATAGGACGGTTGCCGCTACGGAAAACACGCAATGGATTATTGACATTCGCATGGAAAAGAGATATCTCACTTGAAAGGAGACCTGTGCCCAGCAGGAAGTCAGTAAGTGATAATGACATCGGACCCTGGTTCTAAACGAAATCAACGTTAGTAAAGTAATTAAGTTAATTTGAGTGTTTTCTTTGTGGTTACAAACAATACAAAACGCTCAAATTAGGTGGGTCAGAACTGACTACCACGAACATCCCGAAGATGGTTTCTTTGATAAGGTTCAACTGGTTAAGTACACAAAAGAGCTGCTACGATATGCGGGGTCAAGGTTATGGGCGAGGATCGAACGTGGAAGGTCGGACAGTTTAAGTTCTGTACGTACCTATTACGTACTATTCCATATTCCAGGAAAGTGAGTATTTTGTTAACCATAACAGCATTTACTAATAGTTTTGTGCAAACTATACTATTATAAAATAGTAGAAGACCTATTAACATTGAAGTAATTTAAAAAGACACAAGTATATTAGTTGGTTAGATTAACCCGAAAAAGTGCTTTGAGAATTCTTTATTGTTAGTTAGAGGTGGGTGAAAAACTACTAAATAGATTTTTATCACTATTTGTAAGCGTATGCTTTAAGTCTAGCTTAAACACTACTCAGTCTTCCATGGGACGCCGACAAAAGCTTCACAATAAAGAAAATGAAATTATTGACACTAACAAAATCATGAAAACTGAATATACCGTAGCGGTTGATTTCATACAGGATTATTCAAACAATAAAAAATTTGCACGAATACAAGCATGGATTGAAAATCCTCCATACAATTAAATATCCATATTTCACGGCATAAATGGAATCATTATATGGCTTGATTGAATTATATTTTAATTTTATGCGTAATACGATTAATAATGTTATTATCCACTCTTCATTTAATTACATTATCACATTTGTTATTTTACTAAGAGGTATATTTTATTTATTGTTTACGTGAACGTGAAAATATGAACACGCTGCGCCAATCCCAAATAAATAAACACTAAGACGATGAAGATAACTAAGTATTTAATTTTTTTTTATGGGATAAAGGGGTACATCGGTGATACATCGGGAGCGATCGCAACCCATGGACATCTGCAATACTAAAACCTATTTAAGGAAATGGGAGAGGAAGGAGAATAGTACATGTATGATTTTTGTATAAATTCTAACACACGTACACACACATTACTCGCAAGATTTTTTTATATCGTCTAAAGAAAAAAAAAATATCATTAATTAATCTTTGCCATACCATTAAAAAAATCTTATTTAGGTCAATGACTCCTGCAACACAGTTATTAGTAGCGCAAGAGTCAGACAATTCCACACTTATGTACAAATTTGATTTTTTGTCAATAGAGTATCAACTGTTTATTAGTGTCAGCTCATGGTCGATTTTAACCACAGTTAATGGGCGAGACCACGTAAATGAAGCGAGTGGTGTATTAGAGTGGGGGTGTGTTGCGATGAGCTATTTAGTTGCGTGCTCTGATTTTGAGCTATTTTATTTTCTTCTATTTGCATGAACTTTCTCAATATCGCCCAGTATGGCGGCTTTTTGAACGATTGTATAATAAATTTGTAGCCCAGGTACAAGTGTAAAGCAATATTTTAAGTCGTGATAAATGACACCCATAGTAGAAATCTTATCGACATTTATGTTTTTTCTTGATTCCCCGATTTGTGTAAATTCGCCTTTCAGTTCTGCGTTTTTCAGCAATAGTTTTTGTAAGTTATCCGTGTTGGAGACTATTTATTAGCTAAGAAATAAATAAAAATGTACTAAAGAATAGGTAATTGAATTTAAAATTAAAGTAAAAAATAAAAGTAGACTTATTTTGTATTATAAAAGAAAAAAAAATACGGTTATTGAGAACAATGGAGCGCAAGTTATTAGAACGAATGTAAATCAGAATCCAATAGTTCTAACTGGTCTACAATTATCTTTATGGATGAAATAGCGTTGCAATTTTTTTAGGAAAAGATATTCTGGATGAATGAATGAAAAAGGGTGTAAGAAAGAAACAGTATAGACAAGTACATTCATACGAACAATAAGTTATAATAACAAAAAAAACCTACCAAGTGCGATTCGGACTCGCGCACGGAGGGTTCCGTAACATAACGATTTATGGCGTATAAAAAAAAATACTTACTAGATCTCTTTCAAATATATTTTCGTTAAAAGTTTACATGGTAATGTACATCATATATTTTTTTTAGTTTTATCAATCTCTTATTTAGAAGTTACAGGGGGGGGACACACATTTTAGCACTTTGGAAGTGTCACTCGCGCAAACTATTCAGTTTAGAAAAAAATTATATTACAAACCTCAATATCATTTTTGAAGACCTATCCATAGATACGTCAAACGTATGGGTTTGATGAAAAATAAAAAATTTGAGTTCACAGAATACATCTAATGACCAAGTTTCAACAGCATAACTCTTATAATTCTTTGACCGTCTGAAGTCGTTCATTTGCTGAACGTGTTTGGTGCACTTTTATTTTCTTCTTAAAATTATTCCTTAGACATAATAAAAGTATAAGCAATTATTGGTGAACCCACTTTAAATATTTAACGTCATTTTATAAGATACTAGCTTTCCGCCATCGGCTTCGCCCGCGTGTTTTCTTGACTTTCCTGTATAATAATATGTATGTAAAAAAATGTGCTAAATGAAGAACCGCTCGATCGATTTTGTGTAATCTTCACATAAACCATCTACTAAATAGTCCAAACAAAGCCTAAACATTTGGTTTGGATAGGTGAGCCCGTTCTTGAGATATAAAATTACAACCAAAAGTGGCATTGCTTTTTATATATATTGATAGTTTTTTTTTTATATAAGTATAAATGTTGAAGAACAATGTCGCTGTCAAAACTTATCGTTCTTTGAGAAACTAGTGCAACAGTTGGCTTCACTACATAGTATAAAACAAAGTCGCTTCTCGCTGTCTATCTATCTCTATATATGCTTAAATCTTTAAAACTACACAATGGATTTTGATGCTGTTTTCTTTAATAGATAGAGTGATTCAAGAGGAAGGTTTATATGTAATAATAAAATATACATATCATAGTACAGAAAAGTCGAGAAAACACGCGGGCGAAACCGTGGACGGAAAGCTAGTATTATAACAGAATTATTTAAATGTTGAAGAACAATGCCGCCGTCAAAACGTATCGTTGTTTGAGAAATAAGTGCAACAGTTGGCTTAACAAATAAAAAGTGCTTATAAACTCACTGTTATGGAAAATGTATCTAGAACTTATCAATAAACTGTGTATATATATATATATATATATTCAAGAGTAAACAGGAATTCTATCGTTAAAGTAACATTTATCAAAATCACTTGTTCAATGTCTGGTCAACCGACACAAACGCGTTGTTATTGAGCTGCCTGCGATGTATTGGTATACCAACGTTTGAATTAAATAGACTAGAATAGTGGAAAAGCGACCTTATGACAGGTAGCAGAGTTGAAGTTGAAGAAGATAAATTTACAAGTGGTCATCGATTAGTATTATTCGCAATTAGTTTGAACTTGCGTGATAACGATTGTTCAGTTTGCCTTTTGGCTTGTCCCTCGATTTTGCCAAATTTTGCCTTCACAGGTTTCAGCTACAAGTATTTTGGATACGCTGTCAAATAGGAAGTATACTTTAGATTGTTTACAGAGCCTTTCCCGGCTCACATTGAGCCAAAAAGAATTTTGGTAATCAAGAGAAAGCTAGAAATGACCATTGCAAACAGTTGACGTTGCTAAAAACGCAGCACAAACTTATTAAACGACTTGAAAAAAAGAGGAATGTATAGGAGAGATTAGGGGTTGGAGTCGGAGTAGCAGCAATACACGCTATAGTCTGCAGTTTGTGCTATTGGACGACCATACTGGTAGAATTTAAACAACAGACTCGGGTGTCAGGGATTTTGAACATTACGAATCGATTGTGACGAGCTACTAATTGTGACGGCTGTCAAGAATCTTAAAGATACCTACTTCTACTTATTATGGCCGGCAACGCACTTGTGACTCTTCTGGTGTTGCGGGTGTCGTTGGTCGCCGGTAATCGCTTACCATCAGGCGACCCATCAACTCGTTTGCATATCCCATGAACAAAATATTTTTATGTTCACAATCTTCATGCCTAATATAGGAATAGAGCCAATGTAACACTGAGTAATAGAATTAAGAACTACTGGAGGGATTTTGGTAAGTAATTTGGTTTGTATTTTCCAAGAATTTTGTTAGTTTATTAACATTTTATACCTAAACCCGGTCACGCTCCGTTTAGCGTGCCTCAGGCTGATATTAATTATTATTAGATTTCGCGTTACCGTGACAGCTCCGGGATAAAAAGTATAAAAAGCCACTTACATAAAAATTCAACGTGCAGTCAATTTCAAGTCGATCCGTCGACAACTTTACAAGTTTTGTGGACATAAACATACGGAAACTGATTTTCTACATGTTAAGAAAACGTACGTCTTCTACGTAAATTTTTCCACCCTAATTTCCGACTTTACCTGTGGCTTTCCTACGGTTTTATTGCCAATGTGTTGCGATTGAGAGAGAAGGATGCCACTCTATACAGCGCCATCCCTTTCTGGCAACCTTAAAATCACAACGTCATTTCAGCACCTGTTACAGCCGTTAGTGATAGTCAGAATCTCTGAAAACCTGACGATCAGTTGATGCTTAGGATATCAGTACTGCCCCAAAATTGGGAGTTGCTTGGGTTTTATAGAGTTATAAAATCAACCCCAACATATTTAAGAAAAGGTGATTTCCCTTTTTCGAAGTGAAAAAGTAATCAGCTGCGTAATCCAAGACATACTAAGCAAGAAATTACAAAAAAAAAGTCTGCGAGTCTCGCAAAATAACCCTTTTCTTTGAGGAATAAATAAAGTTTGGATGACAGAGATAATTTTATTTGAAAGGAAACAAAAAGGGACATTTTTAAAGGCCAAGGTCACAAAACAAGGTTACGATGTGGTGGC
Organism: Subacronicta megacephala; assembly: GCA_958496365.1. NCBI lineage: Eukaryota > Metazoa > Arthropoda > Insecta > Lepidoptera > Noctuidae > Subacronicta > Subacronicta megacephala. Next base: position 16,080,418 of record OY292513.1, read on the forward strand.
ATACATTGAACTTCAGGCAGTGGGTTGACCTACAATATTCACCATTCCGTTTATTAGAAGAGATAACAGTCAAAATATTGATCCGTTTTTTTTAATGCTCGTTTAAATATATTTAAGCAACAATAAATCCAGGGGGATTTTTTTCAAATTATATTTTATTGATTAATTACGTTCTAAACATGGATTGAGTACCTACTACAATTATTGTTTCAGTAGATCTTTACCACAATAATAAATAAGATATTCGTGAAAGCGATTTTTAATCAATGCATTCACCATTATATTTTGACTGGACTGACAAAATTTGTATGTGAGGATTTGCCTCCTTGCTCGTAAGAGTGTGATGTATTAACTGTGTACTGAATATCTTACACCAAAATTTAACTACTGAAACAGTACCATCATGTATTGTTGCAATCTTTTTGCGATTGAGAGTGTAGAATGGCGCTCTATACATTAAATAGGGCCATCCCTTTCTCAAAACCTAAAGGTACGGGCTTACAATATGCGGCGCAATATTTGATATTGCGCCGAATATTGTAAGTAATACTTCGTTACCTTTGTGAACGTTCAGTCTACATATTCATAGCTCAGGTGATCCCTGACACAAGACGCCGTTGATTTCTGGTAAATACTTACTTAATGGACAGCGTGTAATGTAAGATTTTACTTATACAACCTTAATTTTTGTTAACCCTAAAGCCGAATCACCCCAACTTTAATTTGATTTGAAAAGTAGGAAAAACATAAAAAACGCAGTCGGCCTCAAAAGTTGGTCTTAATGTACCAATTTACCTAATTTATCAAATTTTCGCCAGGCAATGCAGGCGAGTGATTGACCTCCCCGTTCCGTGTTTCTTGCGCCGATTTTCGTAATAAAAATGGGTGTCCAACTTGAATAATTTTTAAAATATAAAATTATGACATAGGCTTAAAAACCATTGCAATCGATTCTGTTACTGATTCTGCACAAACTACTTTCGGCTTTCGGGTAAACAAAAACTAAGGTTGTATATACTATCGTCTCATTCATAATAATTATAGAATTGTCATCTACACTACATATACGTACAAAGTTTCAATTGAGTACGGTAATTAGAAGTAGTAGAACAATTCACTTCTAATATTTATTACATTGTTTATTATGTTGTTGTTTTTTTTTGTTATTTAGTTACAAGTGATGCGTGTTTAAAATATAAAATGTCTAATAGGCCTCTTAGAACTTTTATGTTAAAATAACGTGTCAAAACCTCAGATCAAATAAAAAGTTAGGATGGAACTTTGCGAACAAAGAGGTTTTGACACGTTATTTTTATGACAAAGAAAAGAAGACAAAACGATAAAATGTATAGGACGTTTTATATTTTAATGAATATGACGGATAATATTTATTTCTGCAAATTTCTTTATTATTGCGCCTCGCAAGAGTTATTGCGATATTGTATCTCAATAGGGAATATGCGTGAAGCCTAAATTGGTCTATTTTTTTTTTCGAATCTTTACCGTCGCCACATTATGCCTAAAGTTCTTTTTAAATATAATACGACACGCGTCTCCATTGGTCGAAACGAAGTGTGACGTCAGATGAATACCATTAGATTTATTGGTTTCGATATTCATACTGTGATTGTAATGTTTGACAGAAAAATAGCAGAGTTTTTAGTGAATCTAGATTTGTAATCAATCTGAGACGATGACTGGTTTTAATCCGGCACTATCAGACAATCTATCACGAATTGATGCATTTAAGATGACAGCAAGTTATTTTGCATCAAATTTCAATTTTACATCCACTGAGGTCAGCGAGTGAGTGCTTAAAATTCAATGCAAAACGTATTTCTGACTACTTCAAACTACTATACCATCACGCCTGTATACCTGCCCCTGTCTGCCCAACGTTATATGTATATAACGTTGGGCAGAGATGTACTCACGAAAATCTGCATAAAATAAATTAAAGGCCTACAGTAAACAACGGTAAACAAACACGGGACGCGTCATGTGACGTCATCCAAAGCCCGCCGAAAACGGCGGTGTTTGAACGGGTCAAATTTATTCCGGGTTTTCAATGTTATTTTAAAAAACTTATTCATTTTCGCTTATTCACAACATTCCCAAGACTATCTATATTTTTCCTGCATTATTTTATTAAAAATACCTGGATATTCCCTATTGCTTTCTGTCAGAAACCGATGCAAAGAACTTATCAAAGTGTCATCCTAATTAGAATTGCTTACGGGTTAAGTAATGATACATATTAATGGAAAATAGAACTACATATAATTTTCAACCCATTTACCGCCCTACTACTAAGCGCAGGCTTCATCTCCGAGTGAGAGGAGTTCCTCCATAGTCCGCCACACTAGTTTACTGAGGGTTAAGTTTTTTTAAGTGATTATCGTCCATATCGTCTGACTCCTTCCATTCCTTTCGGTACAGAACTCGTCCCGCCATCTCCTTCTGGGCCTGCCACGACGACGTCTCACGTTGTGTGGGCTCCACCATAACTAAATACTTGCTCATTATATGAGACTTGTGGCTAAGTTATTGTATGTAGTGTAGTGGCACTTATTAAGTATCATATCTAGCATAAGACAGTATAATACAATCCATCAAACCATAAACACGTCTATTATTACTAACATCCCTACATGGCGATCCTGCCAGCGCAAGCGCCTTGCTTTATAGTTATATTATAGAATACTGGCATCTTAATTATCTATTGAAAGCAAATTATGAAGTTATTAATTTTTGGACCGTAAAAAAAAAAAGCGAGACGAAAATGAAAACTAAAAAGCGGAAGAAGAAAAAACATCTCGAAAGAGACTCGGAGAAGGATTAGTCATTTCACAACTGGCGTGAGGATATCACCGCTGGTATAACAACAAGGATATTTGCCAAGCTGAGGATATTTGCTGACAATCTTGATTTTTCAGTGATGAGAACAGTGTGTGGAATTAGTGAAATAAATGCGAACCTAGTGAACGTGAAGTGTATTTGATGTTATCCAACATAATGTATTGTGACGAACTATTTTCCAGTGAAAGACAATACCCTGAAATGACCTACTGTACTATATTGAGAAAGTGTTCACCTTATATGTATGAAAAAAGAAACTAAGCCTACTTATTGTTTTTATATTGTAAATGATGTACTCGGAAATATTAAGTCAGTGACAATTTAGCCCAATTATTGTATCCATAGTTTTAATAAGAAATTACCAGTAACTTCTTAAATATTATTTTTCAAAAGTGTTAACTATTATCAATATAAATTATTGGTTTGTTACTAGATTAAGAGAATTAGTCGCATTTAGGTTGTTGAACATTCCAGCGCGCTCGTCATTTGACACGAGTGTCCTATTGCTTACCAAATAGTGCAAGATGTATCATTCCATTCCTATTAAGGAAATGTGTAACCGATGTAGGTGACTTTTTAATGTAATTTGCATTCAAATGTATAGGTACGATATAAATACTGTTTTTGAAGAAATATGATGTAAGAGTAAAATTAATATAACTGTAGACAACTGGCTTGATCAACCACGAGTTGCAGATTATATTTTAATACGAATATTTGATAATGAAAAATATAAAGACAATACTAAATGTTAAACGTAAAAATATGAATAAATAATAAATGGCCCTGTATCTCGATCATTATCAACGCGAGTCGTTTTAGTGAGAGAAATGGGATTGAAAATAATGTATTTCAAAGATATGTGATGACGAAAATGTTCATTATAAGAGGATTAAGAAAAATAAATAAAAGTGACGATTAAAAAAAAAAAATATTTATAAATGTTATGACTAAGTATTTTGTTTTCTATTGTCTACAATGGCCAGGTGGATATATATGAAAATAAATATACGATTATACTCGGACAAGACAAAATATATTCTATTCTTATATTCACTATATTTAATCAACTTAATAATGTGTTGTAACCTTAGTTTTTCGTAATTAATAATTATTTTAAACCAATGTAACTTTTATAAAAAAAAAATTATCCATATTTTTTTTATTCTTTTGCGATGGAGGTGTAGTGTAGTGGCACTTATTAAGTATCATATCTAGCATAAGACAGTATAATACAATCCATCAAACCATAAACACGTCTATTATTACTAACATCCCTACAACCATTATAACTATCGTGTTTTTTTTTTCAAAAATACGATTCTTTTATTAATTAATATCAATTTCAAAATTTAGTACTAAACTGCTACGGTGTTAACGTAGCTCAATGACTTAATTTAGTATTTTTTTATTACATTTTTCTTTGCGAAAGTTGTTTAGCAAGAGTACCTATAAAAAAGTGATCGAGTCATCATCATTAACCCACGCTGGGCACGGGTCTCCTTTCAGAACGAGAAGAAGTAGGGTAGCAAGGTTAACGTAATCCACGTTAACCTTGCTACCCTACTGCGGGTTGGCGAGTATTTTACACTTACATCAGTCACCCTATATTAAGAATATGTTTTAGTCTTTTCAGCAGCGTTTTCTAACCTGAAGAAGAATCGGAGTTTCATGACCTAAGTATGTAAGTTGCTACAATGTACGACAATGTCAACTGGCAAGCAGGAATCAGTTATCGTCAGTATTCATGGCAATACATCACGACTTGATGTATTGCCATGATTATGATAGTTATATTACCAATATAACCTGACCTCTCAACGTACTTAAAGCTTATACAATCATAGGTCAGTGCGGATCATATCTTGATGAATAGTTATGTACCCACAGCCGGAATATATTATATTGTAGCTGATAGGATAGGTAATAAGGATAAAGATAAATTCATATTTTAATGGACTTAGGTTTCTACATTCACATTTAGTAAACAAAATTCTTTATAAGACTGATAAATTCTCTTTACATAAACACCTTACCTTTCAGCTACACATTTGTTTTGACTAAGTAAGGTGTTTTTGAGACCATATTTTACCTTAAACTGCGAAGTATTTTTAAGTAATATTCGTAGGTATAAATGATACTGAAAGCTGTCTAGCCGGATACTGGATGGCCAGCCGGCGGAATATCCGGCGACTGGATAATCTGCCAAACTTTGCCACCAGCCGCGTCGTAACTTGTAAAGTTAGTAACTTGTTAACTTGTACCAGTAAAGTCACTGTCCCAATCTACCTATTTTTCGGTTAAAGAGCCTGTTACCGAAACACTGAAGTAATGATTTTTTAACCGACTTTAGAAACTTCGAAAAGAAGAAGGTTACTATTTTCGTCTGTATATTTTTTTCCGTCAATTGCGAACCGATTATGAAAATTCTTTTTTTGTTTGGAAGAATATATACTCTCGAGGTCCCATATTCAGCAAATTAGGATCTGATGATGGGATCCTGGAGAAATCGAGGGAACTCTTCAAATATTATAGGTTTGCCTACCTATAATATTTTTGAATTTTTTAAAGTAACTCGTGTATATTCTTTCGGAAAGCATCATTTGCTCAAGTGGAACTGTTGATGGAGACCACGGATGACCTCTAATTTATATTACCCCATTATTCGAAAACAGTGCAACCGATTTGGAAAATTATTTTTTTGTTTAAAAGGGTATACTCCCTAGGTCATCCTATTGCCATCAGGTCAGGATCTGATGGTGGGATCCTGGATAAATCGTGAAATCTTTAAATATTGTATTGCACTAGGAGTCTCGTGTAATTCGCTCCAGGGAAGTTTCATTTGGCGAAGTGAAACTGATGATGAAGACCACCGCTACACCGCAACTCCTCAGTGATAGGTATTTTAGGGATTTCAATTTGATTACTTTAATATAGTTGCATTTTATGCTCGTCATAATGCATAATTATGGTGAAGTACCAGGAGATCTCCTCAATAAGCAACGGCCCCTCATTGGGAAAAGCAATATTTTGTAAAAGACAATTAGCGGTTGACATTAGGTTATTGTAACTGAGGAATTAAAAACAAACCCACTGGAAAACGAGAAAATATATAAGGCATTTTATTTATTTGAAAGTGTATGCTCCTGAGGTGGTCTCATTCAAATATTTTGAAGATGCGATCATAAAAATGTTGAATTTTTTTTTTAAATAAAAATGTAACACCGCCTTTAAAAAGTAATAAAAACAATGTTAGGTATGTGTAAAACAGTTTCGGAAGTCGGTGGCTTTTAATTTTAGTAGATCTTTTGTTTCCACCACCGACTTCGAAACTGTTTTACACATACCTAACATTATTTGTATTACTTTTTAAAAGCGGTTTTACTTTTTTATTAAAAACCCAATATACCTCTTTTAGTTTGTGTAAGTTTTACGGATAATACCTACCTCGACTGTAGATTCTAGTCTTAAATCTGAAATGCAAAGATTCCTTTCAGTACGACATTAGCTGATGATTGTACAGATTCGGAGGAACTTGGGTATTAGAATTCATGAGTGAAGCAAGCTAATGGCATATTGATAGAGTTAACTATTAATTATTTGGCGAAATGAGATCGCTAACATTTTTTATTGTAATTTTAAGGTTAGAAGCTACTTGTGAGAATAATATTGGAAGCAGTTTTGTATTGTGAGTTCGTTAATTTTATGAATAGTTTGCAAATTATAGAAAATCCAGTACCCAGCCGGATATTTACTTTCTATCCAGTATCCGGTCTGATAGTAAAATAAGGCCGGATATTCGTTTCATCTCCATTTTTACGTTACCCAAAACAATGATAAGCATACCACTACTGGCATCACTTCTTGTTGGCGACATTTAGGAAGGTAAGTAGGTACTAGTACCCATACAGATGAAGTTCGGCAGAAGTGTTAGAAACCACCACCATCACTCTCATCACCACATAGACCTCCTGTATCATCTATCATGTGTCACCCTAACATCACCTGTAAATGACCCACACTGCCAGAATGCTTTTAAAAAAAATTACTCCTATTTATCTAACAATCACCATTTTTAACATACTTTAGAAGAGGAGGTTGTACGCACAAATACACATCAATTCTATTCTATTCACTTCTGTCTAATCTATAGTCAGCAAGATTTTTAGATTTTAAATTATAATGAAAATGTAGAGTATTCCTCTTTCGGCATCAATTTTTTGAGCACCTATGGTTTGTGCACCTAAGCTATTCCACTTACAGCACCGATAGGTATGTTTTCTTGGTGCTCAATGTGCTAATATATACCTATTGGTGCTGTAAGTTGAAAATGTTCACAATAGAAAGTAATTAAGAATAAAGTTTAAGGGTTAAAAAATTAAAAAAAAGAATGAAATACAGACAGCACCTACATTTTAAAGTAGTTTTTATTCAGCTAATTGTTATACAAGCTTAATAATGTTATAAGTGTGTAGTAATCCTCCGGGGGAAACCGGGCGAATGAGCGCGTGACTATGAAACTAGCCTACAACTTATTTTAAAATTTAAGAAGCAACTACTCTATAAATGATTTCTAAATCAAAATCTAAGATCATATGACGTTTGAAGGATAACATGAAGAATCCAATTGTCGCTTGCGTCGTCGGGTGGCGTCTTCGTGGAATCACTTACACTTGATGCTCTTCGATGTCTGACTCTGATATTTAATGAAAAATTCATTTTTTATAAATGCAAATTAAAGTATATATGTACTACCTACTTATATAAAAAAACATTTTTAATTGTTTCAGCTAATCTCCAAAACTGCTGGACCGATTGACGGGTCTTTTACTGGCAGATAGCTGATGTTGTATGGAAAAAATTAGATCTCTAAAAATCATGCTATGACCCTTATAAGCCAAGAAAAAGGAAAAAGTAACAGAAACGGTGGATCAAACCGCGGGGCAAGCTAGTTTAAAAAAAATGGAAATAATAACTATATGAAAAACGAATTTATCCTCTAATCAAAATGAAAAATGGGCAGCGGCATGTATAAGACTCCTACGCATCAAGTGAACATGGACATACCTACTCTAAACAAAACTTTAGATACTACTTACTTATACCGTGATACTAAAATAAACAAGGTTGTCTACTACACTAAAGAAGACCCTATTCACTAGTAACTACAAAAGTATCATTTGTGTTGTAAACTTGTAACTAATTGATGCAGGTATGTCCATGTTTTTCCACATATGCGCTGACAAACATTAACAAAAACAACAACAAATAACTACAATTTGGAAGTATAAAAACGATTGCAAAATAAAATATCAAGTCACCAAAACGCAAATCGCAATTAGAAAGTTCAGTAAATGGCCTAATGAAATGCATGGGTTTAAATTAAATTGTATGATATTGAATTATGAAAATTTATTCAAGTCACAAGCTAAGGCTATAAAAATAAATGATGTGTTAGTAGATATCCAGACTTCAGCATATACTCGTATATTTTAAAGAAGTTACGAAGAATTAGATAAATCAATCTCAATTCGTAACGTCTTTTTTTAAATCTGTATGCAGACATATCAGCAGAACCCATAACAGCTAAATGAAAATAAATGAAAGCTTCAAGCCTAATAAAAATGATCACTCATATACAGGGTGGAAGGGACATCGAAGCACAAACGGTCACCATAAATTCAGTTCATGATTCTGGATGGCCCAATGATTTTAAAACAGGTCAATTATAATTATAAACTATATTAAATTATTATTTCTATCTCACCCAAAGAAATTCTTAATTAATCAATTAGAAATAAAATTTGAAAGAGCATCAACTTCACACGTTGACTGGAATATTCATCGCTGAGCGTTGTGATCTCAGTGTTTTCAATACATCGCACGCTCAAAATATAGGTAATATTTTGAAATTCATTCTTAATGACATCCATTTTATTTATTCTTGCGCATCGACGTCATTTCCACCGGATATGCCTATAGCTATTAGGTTTGTAAATACTGAAGCGACTTGACGCTTTCATTACCATTCGCTATTTGTCAGTCGGCCTTCATTCATTCTCCCATAATTTCAGAACCATCTCACCATATTCTATCGGCATCGAAGATGTCATATTTGACTATATTATACTTATTCTACAACAATGAATTTTCTGCCAAACCTTAGCAAAAAAATTCACACTATCGTGGATTTACGTTGCTATGTACCTTTCGGTCACCTGGAGAGAGGCAGGGAATTTCGGACTCGCACAAACCAAAAACCGCACTTAGCTAGTGCGGTGTCCGGACCGGACTCCATCAAGGTACGAGCCAAGGCCTCGTTTCCAGCTTAAAGGCGCGCCTGAAAGAAGTCTCATACCAAACTAGCTTAATGTTTATACGTACCTAAAGGTCTTTCCAAGGTCTTGCTGGGTGTGCGAACTACCGGTAATGAAGATCTTTGTTTCCCGCCGCGGCGGAAGCCAGTGGAAGCAGTTTCAACTTCAGACATGATGCCAGGGTCGTCGTCAAACAAGTTATTAGTAGATGACGGGTAGCGCGGTAGTGGTGGCTGAAACAAGAGGTTCATTTAATAAAAGGCTTTAGATGGCATCCTTAGTACGACGATGCAAGCAGACACTTCAGTGAGCCCACAATCTTCGTCCGAAACTCTTTATGTCCAAGTATGGATTCTTTAGCAACTTATAGGACAAAAGTACATTATACAGGCTGGAAGGGACATCGACGCACATCCGCTTACCAAGAATTCAGTACATGGTTCTGGTCCCCCTTGCGGTGATATTTTTCGTCGGCTATGAAAAAAAACTGCCTTTTCATACAAAAGTGCACACGTACACACACCCTACACGGTCAAAATGTATGGAACAGCTGATTTTTTAAAACATAACCGACGAAAAATATTAACGCAAGAGGGTTTAGAATCATGTACTGAATTCGTGGTAAGCGGATGTGCGTCGATGTCCCTTCCACCCTGTATAGTATAAAATCGGTTAGTTATATCAGGGAGATAATAATGTTATTTAAAATCGTTCATAATACATCTGATTATCTACTCTTGTCTTAATAAATCACTAATATCGAATAATAGTCTTCTCAATCAGCAATCAACGTCTAACGTGAATAGTTCAATATATTATACTAAAATCACAAAACTAAACCACCGAATTACATTGAAATTATAATTTGAACACTTTTTAAGTAACAGAGTTGATTATGAGTCTTATTACCTGAACATAAAATGCAAACAAATAACAATGCTTGGTACCATCGCACTGTCAAATACAGCAATGATGTTCTGACATTAAGTTAAGTAAGTTAGTGTCGGTTGATTAAAAAAATTCATTTCAACAGATGTCACTGACGTCAACTCAAAGACATAAATTCAAAAAAGGACCGCAAATATCAAACTAGCGCAAATTCACCAAAGACATTTAAAGATGTAATGATAAAAATATTGAATTAAATTTGAACTGGTATCCCTAATTTTTTTGAATATTTTTGTCGTCTATAACTAAAGAGGGTTTCTTCACCTACGCAGAATTATGAAAAACAACGCTTGGTACTGGTAACTAACCTTAAATGTGTGTTTACGAGAGAACTTTTAGTCACTAAAACACGTAAATAAAGTTCATTGATAGGTAGTGGCCTAGGTTCTGAAAAATAATTGACGTATAGAGAGTGGACTGATCCAATTCTGAAAATTCACTGAAAAAGCCTGCACTATCGATAGGAAATTGATTAAAAAGTGGTTCTCAACTATCAGATAGTGGGCTTCGCTTTGTAAAATCACAAAACAAATAGTATTTATTTAATGTGATGTGTTAAAAAATTATAATATGGGCAACAACACATTGTCAGAAAAGCAAGCGTGCGTCGTCGCGACGGCGACGGTGCGCTGTGACGCACGTTGCGGGCACTGAACGTCGCGGTATACCTTATTACGTATGGTTGAGATGCAACATGCACAGTACAACACCAAATAAATAAACTACAAACAGCTTTGGCATGTTTTTCTCACGTTCATATAGATATAACGACGGTATGGTCAATTGTGTGCTGAACTAGATAAATAATAAGGAAACTAGTCTCAATCTTCATCCCTAAAGAATTTCAAAGGAGATTTGATATAGGTACATTGAACTGTCACTTTACCCGTTTGCTGAACAATTACTTACAACCTATTTTACTAGGTACATTTTTTAAGATCTTATAAATTTAAACACAGAATACATCCAGAGGGACATTGAATGCCGGAAAGCCTTAACACCGCCATTTTCTGTCACATTTAAAGCCACATTTAACACTTATCCTAACATTTGGACAACATCGATGGGTTAATTACAGCAAGCCCAAAAGTGTTAGTTCTTTTTTTTTTTTCAAATTATAGGTAATAGGTACCTTCGTCATAACTCTGCCTAGCAAATCGAATGACACTTGTCCACGGGGCTTGTTGATCGTAGCATATTCAGGCATCGCTGGGAATAGTGGGCGGTCGTGAAGCTGAAAATGTTAACTGGTTTAACGAGAAGCAGTAAAGCAAACCAAAGATGCGAGTCTGAGAAATTCTGCTGGGGAGACCGCGTTTGTAAAAGGCAAGTTCAGCAACCTTGGCTTTCTTTCTAAATCTTACGCCCCAGCTAGCAGAAGGTTGTAACCCTCACACAGTGTTCCAACTATGCCTGCGAGAGCCCGATTCCCGAAAGAGTAATAATGTACAATAGCATAAGGTGGTCTAATATGTATAATATTCTGTGGCGCTTTGTTATAGCACTTTTTTTTTATTTGACTAGGTTTTTTATAGAATGCAATGGTTATGGATGACACGTAGCATTATGTTATTTCTGCCTACATATAATTATTAATATATTGTTATTCTGTACAAACAAAAACAAAATAAAACATAAATCGCCAAAGTAGTCTTATAATCTGGCATCTCTTACAAAATGATGTTAACAACGTCGGAAATGATAAAATTATTCAGGAAAATTTTATGACTATCCGTTTGAAGTGCTCTTGCACATGTAGAAAAGAATACTCGAATGTATTATTGATGCTCGACGACTAATGAGCGGTATTGTACTGTATTGGTTTGAAAATATTGACTTGAGTGTATTTTTATTTCTTGAAAAATATTTTCGTATAAATGCTGAAGCGAATCATCTTCATTAATTCTATAACCACGTCCTACTCATTTCAGAAGTCTTCATACGGATCTTGAAAGTTTTTAAAGTCAGGTAGGCTGGACGATACCATCGCACTTAGTGTTTAAAAAAAATAGAACACAATAACAAAAAAATGCAATTCTGCCACTCTCCACAGTAAAATCTTGTTATGTCCGGTGCACTTTGATAGCAGCAAATTGTTTATAGAAAAATCCGATAGAGGGAAATGTAATTATTTCTGATAGAACAGTATTACTTTAGCAAAAATGTTACGCATTTTTTGAATAGTTGCTAGCCGTTGTTGTTTTACTTGGGGTTGTTTTCTGTCTGTGTTTTATATTGTAATTCATACTTAGTTGTAGTTGACTAAAAGATGTATATGAGTAGGTAGAGCGGAACAACAAAAACAACGTTGTGATCACAATGTGCGTTTGCCATAAAAAATCTATACTGACACTCATTTTATGGGAAAGAGACAAAGCATTCCCATTAAATCCCACCCCAAAAACTTTAAGAGCTTATATTTCGGAACTCTGTAAAACGTCTTCTTTTTTTTTAATAAGACTCAAATTTTTATACTAGTCCACCAGCCTATTGACGTCGTACCTAATGCCGTCAGGAACTCAGGATGAGTCACAAATTAATTAAGCAAAAGTGGCAATGATGCTAGTCTTCTGGGCACGTTACCAGATAAGAGCAATGTGGAGGAGTACTTCGATGCCTGGGAGGGACAATTTATTTTTATATTGTATACATTTTGTATAAAGATTATTAGAATATTGCCATTATAGCTATTTCAATAATAAATTGTTTAACATTGACTAGAAAACTCGAATCTGCTAAGGTATAATTAGAATGACTAAGCAAAAAAATGTGATTCGTAGAAAATGCTAAAACACAGGTATAAAACAGAATTTTCAGCTGCAATAAAAGCTGTTTATCCAAAATTGATAAGTAAAACTGTTAACCGTTTAACCTAGTACAAAACCTACTGGTAAGTACTAACACAGGTCATGAGAATATACACATCACTCAAGAAAAGCCCAAACGGCTATTCTAATTGTCCTTTAAATCTGGTCGGTTAATACCAAGTCAAGATCTTACCTCCATGTCAATATTAACTTGTCCAACGTGATGAGGTAAGATGTATAGGTTGTTGCCAGCCAAGGTATGGCGGCGGGGATCTTCACGGCGAGATGTACGTCCGCGTCCCCGGCTGGCTTCTCCGTCTGATAAGCCGCCTGAAAACATAAAAACCTTTAAAGTTTCGCATATCCATGAAAGAGTGCTTTACGAAGACCTTAGTCTAGTGGTCCTAAGCGTGACTGATGCGCTAGAGGTCTTGGCTTAAATTACCAGGTCGAGCAAATTGTTATGATTTTTTCTATGAACTTCTCAGCAGCGGCTCGGAGTTAGGATATGTGCCCTGCCCGGTTATTACATGGAACCTAAACATACCGGCGAACTGTAGATGTTTATTAAGTTCACCTCTGCTTCGTTGCTCTCCAATATTAATTTAAGTGCCATGTATTCTGGCGCCTGCTTATTGGCATTAAGCTAGCACAAATTCAAATTCCAATTCAAAATCAAATCCAAAACCTCACGCTCACCATCCGCGCTTAACGTTCCTAGACATAACAAGCAAGTTAGTTTAGTTAGTAATTATAAATCATATAGTTTCGTGGTAAGCGGGCGCGAGTCAGTTACAGTCTATCTTTGAAGCCAAAGAGATAATTGCAGATAACTATTCAGTAAATGAAAAAAAAATACGTGGCACGTCCATGATGGGAATCAGTATTTTGGTCGTTGTAATCGATGATGTCTTAAGGTCGATGTAATGTTGCGAATCTCACGGCCAATCGAATGGCCGTGAGGGGAAGCGACACGAGTGCAACACCCTGCCGCCTCTTCAGGTATCGGTGGATCCGAGAGTATGTTCCATGTTCCAAATATGATAGCTTTATAATCCGCACGACCCTCCCACCATAGAAAGATTTCGAGAAATCCCTTAAATATGCAAAACACACCTGGTGTCATTAAAAACGTCTAAAGTTTACCAGATATTAGAATTTTCATTTTTCCCGATCATCTTTCTTCATCTTATATTGTAATATGAAATATATTTCAAGTTGTATCTTTTATTTCTTGCCTATTCCTGATGAAGCATAAGCATATGACCAGCTCAAATAGCTTGCCTGCGGTTAACTTAGTGTGGAGCTCTAGATGTACTGTATAAAAATTCCTCACCCCTAGTACCCAATAACCGCAGTAGGGAAACCAAGATCTTAACATATATCATAGCAAAAGTTTTATATTCACACCCAAAGCATACCTTATCCTTTAACCGCGCAGAAATTCAAACTTTGAGCCATCCGAGGAATTAATAGAAAACCTAATAACAATGTAGTCAGCGTCCAATCCAATTCAAGGGGTTGGGTCTGAAGCTGGGATCTTAACATCATCAACTATGGATGTGGCCTCTAAACCAGTGAGGCTCTAAGTCGAAGCAATAGATATACGTTGCACTTTCAAGTTACACCGTCCTTCTCGCTAACTAACTTATGGCATTGTGATATAATTTCCGCATCAATGGTTTAAAAATTCAGTAAGTTATCAGAAGTTTTATAAGAAGGTTATATTGATCGTTTATCTACCAATACTGTATTTGATCCGATACTGTAAATAAGACATTAAACGAACAAGTCAAAAGGGTCAAAAGTAGACCATCATAATTCTTCTACTGATTGGATTAAAATCGCCCACAAGCCACAATACAGGACAATTGTTATGTGAATCTATGCTTGTGTCCAGTTAAATTATTGGATAGTACTATGGAGTGGGCCACATAGTAAGTAGTGATAGTCATGCGGTTTGCGTGGACAGGCTTGAGGTGAACATTACGCTCATGGTTCTATAATGCAAGTCACAGATAGAACGAATGTAATATGCACCCCCTCTCCTGACGATGAATTGAACTATAATCATCCAAAAAAAAAAGTATATATAAAGTAACTGGACCTTTGAAGAACCTGATGAAAGGTTGACCATTGTGCCTGAGACGCCAGCTCATGGATGTCTGCATTATCCTCAGGAACGGTACACAAACTTGGTCTTTGACAGTCGTTCAGAGGTCCATACTCTAGGTTTGTCAACGAGCAATGGACCACAGTATCCTTGGAGTAGAACTTGCCAATCGTATTAGGAACACAATATTGCGCTGCCAAAACTTAAATGCTGATGTCACGCGCAAAGCCCGACAGCAGAAATGGGACTGGGCGGGAAATGATTGCCGCATGCCAGACCCTGTAGGCAAAAGTTACCACAAATTGGATCCCACACGGAGCGAAGCCACAGCGTGGTCGGCCTAGACGGAGGTGGTGCGATGAAGTCGATTCTTTTGAGAAAGATTGGGTCTCTAAAACTTCGGATAGGTCGGCTTGGAAAGAGGGAAAGGAAGCCTTTGCCCAGCAGTGGGACGAAATGGGCTAGAATAATAATAATTCAAAAAATATCGTCTTTCACGACCTACTGTATACGGTTTGCTGTATGAGGTTGTACTGTATAATTATGGTTATGTACTGTACTCTATTGTATTGGAGGTACTGTATATCGTTTACTAGTTATACAAGTATCTGTTAAGTCCTACTACCGTGTATTGTTCTTCTAAGAAAGTAGTTATTTCAGTTGGCGATTCAAAATTTGGGAATACAATATATAAAATATATAAGGTTACGAAATAGAATATGTCAATTTTTCATTAAAAAACGCTGAAATGTAAGAGAGAAGCTACCCCAACAGAAAGCGAGCATCAGTCATGGATCATTCATTCATGCTTGCGCAATAAAGGCTTAACAACAGATGGAACGCTTTGAGCTTACATTCATATAATATAGTCGAGTTGGTAGGTACTTTCAGTTCTGCCAACTATAGAATGTATGAGCAATAAGAATATTTTCGCAATAGCTTCTTAGTACACCTTCCTAAAATAGAGAGTAGGTACTTTTTTTAGACTCATGGAGTTCTAAAGAAGTTACGTCGCATTCAAAAGGGTAGCTGTTAGAAAACCCACATGTCGTACGTAGCAGCCAATTAAAATGATTTTATAACTTCATAAAAATCTCAAGTTAGCATAAAATGGAAATATTTTCATCAAAGTATTCCATTTTGGTATTGATCGTTAAGAATCAATAACGATCAACGAACGTAGGTTGCCTTGGAAGTGTTCTCTGTTAGATTGATGACAGCTTTGGGATAGTTGTTATATTATTATGCATAACTCTGGATAATGTTACATGGAAGAGCGGAGCCTCTTAATGTACAAGCAATCCCTTGCTTAAAAGGTGATCTCCAAAGATTGTATTTAACGTATTGTGTAATTGCACCCGGACTTTTCCCAAATAAGATTCAAGATTCATAGATTTATTGCATACTAAGTTTACAGTCAGCAATGAAAGTTGCTGAACACGATGAAATCTTCAAAACGCTTAAACACGTTTATTATCCAAAACTTACTGACCCGAGATGTGGTAAGTAGTACGTGTTTCTACATACTGGACCATCATTTTTTTCCTAAGTGAATCTATTGAAAAGTTTTGGTGCTGTGTTGTTTTCAAAACTTGACGGTGTTCAGCAACTTTCGTTGGTGACCGTACAAATACAGGTGTTACATAAATGTTGTTATTGTTCTTATTACAAGCATTGCAATATTTTAATAAACACTGATTAAATAAAATATGTTGTTTAAAACCTAAAAAAAACTAACCTATTATCACATTCTAAATAATAAAATTGACCCGTGTTAGATACGATAAAGTACTTATGTATTTTAACCCTTTCCAATATTTTATCTTCATCGTAGATCGTCGTAGGTCCAGAGCTTAAAGTGAATTTCTTTTCATCTTGGCTCCGTCAACAGATCC
The DNA here is from genome assembly GCA_958496365.1 of Subacronicta megacephala. Lineage (NCBI taxonomy): Eukaryota > Metazoa > Arthropoda > Insecta > Lepidoptera > Noctuidae > Subacronicta > Subacronicta megacephala. The sequence continues at coordinate 16,097,357 of OY292513.1, forward strand.
TCGGTATCAAGCCCAAACTACTGATCTCGTCAAAACAAATAATTTGAGCCCAAACTAGAGCGGTTTACTAAAAGCCACTAAAGAGTTTATCTACCTACTGGTTCCATCACCAGATCTTCGATACCAAGCTCAACCTATTGGACTCATTTAAACAAATCATATGAACCTGCACTCGAACTGTTTACTAATTGCTACTGAAGAGTTCCAGTAGGTATCCACCTCCAGTTTCCAAGATACCAAATTATATTTCGTACGTTTCATTCTTCAGATATAATAGACACATGTAGTACCTTCATTGTACTGGCAACTCCGCACTAAAAAATATTGGGGGTAGATTGAAAATCAAATCCCCACCGAAGTAAGCGCTCCGTCACGCCTCGCGCTCACGGTGTTCCTCATTCTTTTATTGTGCGCGGCAACTAGCACACACTCTCGAATACTTGTTAAATTCGGTATAATTTTGTTAAAATTACTGTTCAACATGCCTAAGCGTAGCGCAGACAATAAAATTTGTTATTATGAGAATAAAATTAGAAAGTTAAAAGAACGTGATAATAAAAAACGCAGTCGTATAATTGTGTATTCATCTTCGTCGGATTCCGAAGAAAATAAAGGTAAGTCAATATATTTTTTAATAAGTGATTTCGTGTACCTACCTACTCGACTCATTAAAATAATAAGCATCTCTAAGCTAGCCTGGAGGGTATCACAATGAGGGTATCACGAAGGTGTAGCATGATGCGTAAAAACGTTCCTGGCGGTTGACTGCGGGTCAACACGAGGGTAAACGTTACAATGTTTTGGTCTTTGTTCGCATAAGAAACGTGACAATTGTTCGTTTCAGACGACGGACCTATACAAGATGATACCACCGCGATGCAGTTTCTCGCCCCAGCAGAGTCTCAAGACGCACAAATTACTCCTGATGCGCCGATTGACCAAGTGCAGGAGGAGCCTCCGGAGCTAGACCCGGAACTCCTTTTAGCGCTGGGTGAACCCACAGACGAGCAGCCGATTTACGGCGAGAATATTCACCACACATTAGCACAACGTTGGATTCCTTTGCTGAAAAAAGGACTTGCCAAGGATGTTAAGGAAAAAATCCTTAAAGAATACCAGATACCAGAAAATTGTAAACTTCTCAAGGCGCCTACTCTGAACCCAGAAATTAAGGCTGCAGTCTCGGAAATAATCATTAATCGTGATAAAAACATACAGTTAAAACAAGACCAGCTAGGTCTTGGTATAAGTGCCATGAATAAAGCTGTTACCCTGCTTCTTCTAGGAGGTGACAAAATACAAGCCATCAAGATCCTTTCCGATAGCTGTAGGATTCTGACCGACCTACATCACACCGAAACCCAAGTCAGGACTAAATTGATTATTCCATGCCTAGACAAATCTTTTACACCCCTTATAAAAGATCACGAAAGAGATGAGACTCTTTTTGGGGACAAACTCTCGGAGACTATAAAAGCCTCAAAAGCTATTGAGCGACAAGGTTCGCAGATTAAAAAGCCAGCTCAAAGGTCAAATTCACTGCCAACAGCTAGCGTATCAACACCCAGAACACGGTTCTCGGGAAACGGGACAGCGCCCCCTCGTTATGCCTCGGCGAACAGGGGGGGGCGAATTCATACACGAGCGGCTTCGGCGGCGGCATACCGGCGGCCGGCAGCGACGACGAGCCGACCCCGAGCATCCTCCAACCAGAGCAAGCACCGTGCCCACACACGACGCTAGCGGTACAGGTACACGCAGGTCGTTTACAATATTTTTACAACTGCTGGGTTAACATTACTAGCAATAGAACTGTCTTGCAGTGGATTCAAAATGGTTACATGATACCATTTACACAAAATGTTGTCCAACATGTTATACCGCATAATACGTTTACGAATGAAGAAAACAGGGATATGTCCATAGCGATCGAGAATTTATTGGAACTAGGCGCGATATGTGAATGTGAGCCGCTATCTGATCAATTCATTTCTAAAATATTCTTAGCCTCAAAATCTAACGGCGGCAAAAGATTTATTTTAAATTTAAAATTATTAAATACATTCGTAGGTCAAAGTCACTTTAAAATGGAGGACTATAGGACAGCTTGCAAAATACTTCCCTACAACGGCTTTATGGCTACGATAGATTTAAAGGAATCCTACTTATTGGTACCAATTAATTCATCTCAAAGAAAATATTTAAGATTTCAATTTCAAAACGAATTTGGTGAAAAAATTACCTATGAATTTAATGCTATGCCCTATGGCTTATCGTCGGCACCAAGAACGTTTACAAAGGTAATGAAAGAAGTTGTAACTTACCTCAGATATCGAGGCTTTATATCGGTTATATATCTCGATGATCTGCTATGTATTGGCCGTACATATACAGAGTGTTTACAGAACATTACTGAGACGGTTAATCTATTACAATGTTTAGGTTTTGTGATAAATTATGAAAAAAGCTCTTTGCAACCATCACAACAGGCTAAATTTCTTGGTTTTATTTATAATAGCATAGATATGTCTTTATCTCTACCTGATAATAAACGTTCTCAAATTACAAAATTAGTTAAAAAGTTTATGACCTTACCACGTTGCACTATCAAAGAGTTTGCTCGTTTAATCGGAGTTCTAACATCCGCCTGCCCCGCAGTGAGATACGGTTGGGTTTATACAAAACGACTAGAGAGACAGAAGTACTTAGCGTTAAAGACATATAAAACATATGACTCTAAATTTCGTCCTTCACCTGTTATTTTACCAGATCTTGAATGGTGGTTACAGAGCATTCATTCAACAGCTTCTTCCATAAGATTAGATAAATTCCAACTAGAAATTTTTACAGATGCCTCTAGGTCTGGTTGGGGCGCCTTTTGTAATAAAGAAAGAGTTAACGGTACATGGAAATCAACCGAGTTAGAATTTCATATTAATTATCTTGAACTGATGGCAGTATTTTTTGGCCTTAAATGTTTTGCACGCAACGTACGCAATTGCCCCATTCTATTACGCATTGATAATACAACCGCATTAAGTTATATAAATCGCATGGGTGGCATCCAATACCCCCATTTGAATGATTTAACGCGAGAAATTTGGCAATGGTGTGAGGAACGTAATTTATTACTAACTGCCTCTTATATTAAAAGCAAAGATAATAAAGAAGCAGATGAAGAATCTCGAAAAGTTAACAAGGATATAGAATTAACATTATCTAATAAAGCATTTAATAAAGTTGTTTCCAAATTAGGCAAACCAGATATAGATTTATTCGCTTCTCGCACAAATGCCAAATGTCATCAATACGTATCATGGAGATCAGACCCAGATGCATTAGCTATAGACGCCTTCACAATTCCATGGGATGGCATGTACTTTTATGCCTTCCCACCATTTTCACTAATATTAAAATGTTTAGAAAAAATTATGTTAGATAAGGCTGAAGGCATTTTCGTCTTTCCCTACTGGCCTTCACAACCCTGGTTTCCTTTATTACAAAACATGCTCACTTCAAATATAATCTTTATTAATTCTGAAAATAACATAAAATGGTCTTCCCCTAGGAATCCACAATTCAAGGAAGTTATCCTGGGTGCAGCGAAGCTCTCAGGAACGCATTTATAAAGCGAAGTGTCCCTATGGCCTCTCTGGATATAATGATGGCGTCTTTGGCCAAGAACACGTTACAACAATATAGTGTTGCCTACAAACAATGGTGGCAATATTGTATCAACAATAATTTAGACCCATATATGACTCATTTACCATCAGTCTTGTCATTTCTAACACAACAATATGATAAAGGCGCGGCCTACGGTACACTTAATAGTTATCGTTCAGCTTTAAGTTTACTTTTTGGTTATGATCTAGGATCTCGTGAACAGGTCAAAAGGTTACTAAAGGGGATATATAAGTTAAGGCCAAACATCCCAAAGTACGCATCTACATGGGATCCTCAAATAGTGTTGGAACATATTACTCAGTGGGGTCCTAATAAAGATTTATCTCTCCAGAAAATTTCTCAAAAGCTGGTTATGTTATTAGCCTTATGTACAGCTCACAGAGCACAAACACTTGCATCTATCAAATTAAAAAATATTAATATTTGCCCGGACGGAGTTAGAATAGTTATTTCCGATATCATTAAAACATCCGCGGCCGGTCGTGACCAACCAATTTTATTCTTGCCTTACTTCACGGAAAATATAAATATTTGTCCAGCAACAGTTTTAAAAGATTATTTAACGGTTACCCATGTCATCAGACCAAACTCAGTAGAAAACCTTCTAATAACACACAAGCGACCCTATAAGGCCACCTGTACACAAACAATAAGTCGATGGATTAAGCAGGTGCTGGCAGAGAGCGGCGTGGATGTGTCGGCGTGGGGCGCGCACAGCACCCGCCACGCCGCCACATCCGCAGCGCACGCGCAGGGAGTCACTCTAGATGTTATTAGGAAGACTGTTGGTTGGTCGCAATCGTCACAGATATTTGCAAAATTTTATAATCGCCCAGTAAACGATGATGCTCGTTTCGCAAGATCTATTTTCCTCCTCGATCAATAACCAATAAGTACTTTACCATTGATTCGATTTATCTCGTTATTCCTGATTTAGTATAAAGTGTCAACTCGATACCATAGAAGTGCTATTTCTCCTTTAATGTAATAAGTTGTTTATTAAATGAGACTTATTTGTGTATAGAATCAACAACTAAGAATTTGTGAATTTTGTTGAATTATAGTTAATTAAATGATTGGTAATAATAAACGACAGGTTTATTCTTATTACCTACTTAATAAAAAATACCAAAATTTTTCATCTCTAAACGTCTACATGTGTCTATTATATCTGAAGAATGAAACGTACGAAATATAATTGATGATTAAACGAACTTACCTGTAAGTGAAGTTCTATCCCAATTATATGAGTACGTTTCATTCGAAGATATAGGTCCCTCCCTCCCCAAAACCCATAGTTAGAAAAATTTTGTAATAGATACTCTAAAGAATGAGGAACACCGTGAGCGCGAGGCGTGACGGAGCGCTTACTTCGGTGGGGATTTGATTTTCAATCTACCCCCAATATTTTTTAGTGCGGAGTTGCCAGTACAATGAAGGTACTACATGTGTCTATTATATCTTCGAATGAAACGTACTCATATAATTGGGATAGAACTTCACTTACAGGTAAGTTCGTTTAATCATCAATTATAGCTTTGTCATCGGAACTACACATATATACTTATATACAAAGTTTAATTTCGATACGACTTTAATAGAAGTATGTTAAAATTTACAGTTAAGATTTTATTACATTGTTAGTTAGATACCAGGGAAGTTAATAAATAATTATGAAGCGTGTTAAAAAGGATCCAAAACTTATTTATTTTGAAACAGACATTTTTTACGCCTAGGGAACACCGATGATTTACGCACGTAAGTGTGTACCTATGTGTACCTTGCCGTATGTAACTCAACAAGATTTATTTAGATCCGTTAATCTTATTTTAAAAAGACGAATTTTAGTATTTATGCCCATGTTTAAATAACATACAATATTACAAGGGCCTTAAACATACTGAAATGTGTGTAGTTGTGTACATTAGAACACCTCTGCCTAACCCTTTCAGGAGTACAGGCGTGATAGTATGTTTAATTAACCGTCGCTAATTCGCAATTGTTGACTAAAATTATGAAATAGAAAAAATATTGAGTATTTATTGTTTTAGCAGGCAGCAAGTTACAATTGCTAATTCAATAAATTGAAAATGATATCTAAGTGTGTATCGTATCTGTGGGTATATAATCGCAAAAAAATCAAACACTATCATGATTTAAAATTGAATATATTTAAGTATTATGAATTAATACAACATTTAGACAATGATCGGAACAGAGTAACCACCAAGTTAAATGATTCTTACTAACAGAGATTAAACTACAAAGTCACTGTTAAATTTACAATATGTACCTACTCAGATACAAGGTGAACGTTATATGAAACATTATCAAGGTTTTATGGAAAACGTCATTTTTATTCTTAATACAATATACCTACAGATGTTACTTTAAAAAGTTCTATCTCATATAATTACATTGAAATATGATTTATATCGATAGACAACTTCACCACAAAATATGAACCAATGATGAAATTTTTCACAATATTAACATTACTCATAAATTTACAATCAGAAATAATATTGAAGCAATACGGATAATGGTAATAAAACGTTGTTATTAAAAATATAATTTTGAATACTCATAGGTATATAAAAATATTTTTGTATTTACATATATGAATATTATCTTTTTATACATATATCTATTAGAAAAATATTTTCATGTTATTGTACTCTGAACGTGCAGCGGAAAACAAAAACAAGTTATGAACTAAGCTTATATAAAAATAAGTCGGCTGTGCCTTTCCGTCTTAAATTTTATAAATATTTCAATATTAATATTTTTAACAATTGACGTGTTACCTAATTAGCGCGTCTATAAAATACTCCATTTAAAATATTTACACTAATAGTCGTTACACAAATAGTCGGGTATTTTTTATCCTAGTGATAATTATGCGATTTGTGAATCTATGAATTTGAATTTGAATTTGAAAGACACTTTTATGTTTTTTTTTTAAATAGTAGTGTTTTTATCTTTCTAGATAATATATGTAATGGTAAAGTTCCCACCCACTGCTGGGAAAAGTCCCCCAATCCCTTGATCCCAATCCTCCTGCGCTCAGTCCGTCAGGCAATAAAGTGAAAGATGTTTTTTTTTTCAACGGATGGTCGACTGCACCTAACAATTACAAGCCCAATGCCAGAAATATATATAAAATATTTTTACTTTTACATATGTATTATTATTATTTATTTATATAATTTTTGATCGCCACACAAATCATCTGCTTATAGTTAAAACTGATTGCAGATTAGCACAGAAGAGAAAAAGCAATTTTTTTAAGCGGCGGTAGCCCAATGTCTCGTGCGGCGCACTAGCGATCATGTGGTTGCTGGTTCGAAACCCACCCATTGAACTACCGACGTGACTAATAACACAAGCATTGATTGATATGATTGAGATATTCTTGATCTTGTTAACTCGTGCTGAGCTAGCACGAGTTAACAAGAACAAGAATACTAGTAATGTGTGACCCACTAGTAAGCTATTTAAAAAAAATACAAATACTGATGCAAGTATTCAGAATCTAAATGTATATAACCATTCCAAAGGAATCGCCAAATTCTTTAAGTAAATATAAATGACATGGTTAATACGCAAACATACATAAAAAAATGTAATGATATGCATTGCTTCCTTTTTAAGTCTGTTAATATCCAAAAGAAGAAGAATTATTAGGTACTTTATCTGCATATAAAGATCAAATCAGAGCTAACCACCAAATGTTCCATAATACTCTAGAAATATTTTTTTCGAAATATATATTCCTATATTATTGTGTACACTTTTATATAAAATACGGTATGTGCATACCCTCTCGCCTTTTAGGCCTACCTCCTTCCCGACATTCTACATATCTACATACATAATAAACTAAACAGACAATGATAATTAATAGATATAATATACCTAAACATATATCTTTAACATCTAAAATATATGAATCATTAATCTAAATAACATTTATTTGCAAATATCAAAACAAAATTACTGACACAATGTTACAAGTTTATATTTAGTATAAAAGTCTCTCAATTATGATGGTATCGCTTTGCTTAGATTTGCCTGTTTCCTGACTCTGCCCTCCCCCTTAAAAAGAACAGAAAAAGCACCAATGAGCAAAGTGGTGTACCACTATTTGTACCTCCCCGTGGAAATCGATCCTACGAGAACTCCAGAATGATAGACCATCGCTCTAGCTATTAAAACACGAATGCTGCTCATTTAATAACAAATATAGGTACATGTTATTTTGGAAAAACCTAAACAAATACATCCTTCAAGTTTCAAGCCTCTACAGCAGCTGTGGCTGGCCAGAGGCCTTATCTTTCAGTTCGTTCGTAAGTCAGAACTTTGTAATAATTGTCAATAAGTACATAATTTCCCCTTTAAACCGTCGGTCCCTAATTGATCCTAGTTTTAGTTGTATATTGTTATTTATTTATTATTTTTAGTTATATGTATTAATATTATATTGGTGAATGTCATTTAAAAACACACGTAAACGCTTTTTTTATGTACGAATGGGACTGCAAAGTTAAAACTATAGAAATAAAAATTCGAAAGTGCTTAAATATAAGAATCAATTAAAATCATGGGTTTTTTTATGTAAATTATTTTCGCAAGTGCTGCCCTCCTTATTCCTAGATGAAACTATGCATAAAGCAGATAAATAATATAATCATGGAAATAATAACAGACTTTTCCACATATCGATGACGACATAATTATTACAAAACGCATCCTGAATAACAATCTAATATTACACTGGTTCACTAATCCTTGATTATTTCTTGGTTGTAATGTTTGTTAATGACGTTGTATTTAAAAACTTTATTAACTCAACTGTAGATTTTCAAAACAATAATTGAAATCACAAACTTCACTTCACTTCACTTATTTTATTTCACATGTTCGGATTCACACACCATTTACACATTATACCCGTATAAAGCGAAGCTTCTCTGCAGCGCAGCCTGGTGCATGGATTCCCTTTCAGCAGCGCTGGCTGGTCGGCATTGCTCTGGGTTGTCCACCGTCCTTCCGAATTGGAACCCCCTCCTCTGTCGCTGCTGTTCGTCTACACCGAGACGACACAATTTTTTTAACAGTCAAGGTATGTAGACACGATGAAGGAACAATAGTCTGGATGCATGTTGATTGATGGCAAGGGTGTGAGATCACTATTTTATACATTTCACTGTATACAAATTATGTAACGCAAAATTTTAAACCGAGTGTAGCGGAACGCATTCAAATAAGTCTTCTAAATTCGCCTCGTTAAAAATTTATATAGCATGTAAGGTGAAAACTTTATAATATAATAATCTAATATTTTTTTTTTGTAATTTTTATATTTATTATTCGGCTTAGATACACCAACAAACTATACCCTGGTATGGCAGCAAAAAAACCCACAATTATTTGTGATTTTCTAAAAAAATATGCTTATTAAATCCACTTTAAATTTATGCTCTGAGCTTTGGCTATGTAATGTACCAATAAATTCGTATTTTATGCGTCTAAGATACCACGTTACAGGCATATGCCTGGTATTAGGACCATGACAAATACGCTTGAACCTAAGTTAAAGTTCAAATACTTAACTTATTATTTATATAATTTAAAACCAATTGATTTGTATGTTTAATATAAACGTTTATAATTGTTCGTAATCTGAAACGTTTATTATCTCGTAAATTACTTTATAACATAGTTTAAATTGGTAAAACATTTAAACGTAGTTTGTGAGTCGCTTAGCAAAATAATGTTCTATAGTAAAAAGTAGGAAGAAAATTAAATTAATAATGAGGTATCATCTACTACTTACTTAGGGTAATTATTGAAGGCGAACGCGACGAGCCGTCAAGTGATTGGTCGCAAAGTACACGTAAACTGCAAAGTCCACAAAATAAAGCGGCTAAAACTATTACTATAATAACTACTGCGTACGTCTCCATGTTTTTTTTTAAAGTGGTTTCTAAAAACACGTCCGTTCCAACTGACGGATGATTGCACTATCAGATCTTCTTACGCTTGTAAACAGCCCGACGCACGCTCCGGCAACGATATGAATCTAGCTACGGAATTTCAGTCCTGTAACTATGAACAAAAACTTATGAGCTTGTCATTATGTACGTAAATTTTAAACTTTTTTTAAATTTAATTACAAATAATATGCTTTATTATCGTTTGGTCGATTAATGCTTTTAGTGCTACGAAGGGAAAAAATTTTTAGACGACTGTAAATATTTTGTTTATATGTTTATATTTATCTGTATATATTTTGAGAGTGAATAAATGACACTCTAAAAAGTAATACCACAAATTATTCTTCTTGTCTTAGGCTATGGAACCTTAACCTTACCCAAAGGTTAATAAACGATAAGATTATTCTCATGAATTCAGAAGGACACAACATCATTGCGGTCATATAGGAAATTCCGGCCCTCATTGGGATTTCAGGATTATAAAACAACAATAGGTAGATAATATATAATAACAAATAATTAATAATATTCTTGGTCAATCTGTGGTCCCTTGGAGCTATAAAAACTCTAAATTCCAAGTCATACTATTCAAAAGATACGTCTCATATCCTTTTTTATCTCATAGTTCGACATTCGCAAACAAATCGAAATTTATAAGGTACTTCCCGTTGAACTAGAATCATGAAATTTGGCAAAAAGCATGGTCTCACAGCATAAGTAAAGGGAAAAATCTGAAAATCGTGAACCTGTGGTTAGGTATATTATATAATAAAAAACCTTATTTTTCCGCAGGAACCGCATGGAGGTATCAAGTTGAAATTAATAACATATACCAATGTCGACATTCGTTTGGAGCTGCATAAAATTCAAGCAGCTATGTCAAACGCAATAAAAATACATTTATAACTATAACAGCGGTTTAGTGCTTCTATAGCTTATGAATATCAGCAATGTTAATGATTTCGATGCAAGAAGCAAGTTTGTACGTAAACCTTAGGTGGGAGAAAAACTTCCATACTTTTTTTTTGTTTTAAATTGTAATTGTCATTAAGTAACCTCGATGCATAATGACAATGGGAAAATATTAGAATTATAAAATACAGCTTTTAATCTTAAATATGTGTGAAGCAAGTGAACTCTCAATTTAGGAAGCATAAGATATTTTATTGAACTGCAAAATATTACTAAAATGATGATCTGATTAAACAGTACATAGTAGCTTTATGATAAAATCATCAGCTTCCAGCCCTCTTTTTCAATTAGTTAAGGTTGACGCATTTCTTCATTTGTCCTCAAGACAATGGAGAAGATGCTAGATTGGTATATCGTAGATGTAGCCTTAGTCTCGCTCAGTCTCGCCTCTCTCTTTCGTCAATGTCAATAGACTTACAGTAATGGCAAATTTTCGGAAACTGCCTGGCTAGAATTATATACAAAGTTGAGCAGGCTATGGAGGACCAAGAAAGTGCATTCTGTGCGTTTTTTAATATTGAAGGTGCCTTTGATAACTCACCAATCTCACAGCTAGTGAATAAGTTTATAGAAAAAAGTAACGATCCAACCACTATCAGATGGGTGAGAGCGATACTGTCTAATAGAGATGCAAAACTTCATGATACAACAATTGAGGTATCTACGGTCAGGGGATGTCGGCAAGGCGGAATGTCATCGCCATTACTAATGATGATATCTATCGTGCCTAACTAAGCACATGAATGAATGAATGAATGATTTTTATTTCGGACAGCAAAAAGATCCATAGTTTGTTAGTAATATTACTTATGAGCGAATGTTAGTAATCAGATTGGTGAGGACTTTTATAATTTGACATAGACAATCTGTTTGTGCGGACCGCAATAAAGCACGCTTTACTTCACTTTATTACCCTCCGCACAAACTTGCCTAAAATTTCTGAGCTGTAATCATCAGAAACAGTTCTCAAGATGCTGTTGTTACTGTCCCTCACTCTCCTTAAGATGAATGCGGTTTTTATTCGTATGACGGCATGAAAGTCGTCCGTGCGAGCTATCGCAAACATCTTTGAGGCACTACAAAAACGGGGCAGTCTCAGCGGCATCCTGAAAACATTGTTGTACTGTATACGTAGGACATCTAGCGATATTTTGGTATGCTTGACCCATAGATTGGCAGTGTAGAGACTCTGACAGGACGCTTTAAATAGTGTAATTTTCACTTGGTCAGTACACTGTGCAAATCTACGTATCCCAGCATGTTACCCCTGACCGCCAGTGCCCTACGCTCCCTCTCAGTGTCTACATCGTCTCTAAGGCTATCGAGCAGAAAATGCCCCAGATATTTAAATTTGTACACTCTGTTTACAGGCACTCTGTTACATGTCTTAGGTATGCAACTTTGCGCTGATCAATGGTTTTCAAAAGTTTAGTGAACCCGACGTAGGACTTCCTCGTTGGTTACTTTTTGTGTCCAGGATATAGATAGAATACGTCTGTAGGCCCACATTTCGAAAGCTTCTATACGTTTCCTGAGATCTTCCTTTATAGTCCAAGCATCTTATCCTTATAGTATAGGCCAGATGTAACACTGAATCAGGCGAACTCGAAGTGGGATTCTGATATTTCGATTGCAGTGTATCTTTTTCATTTTTCCAAAGCCACTGCACGCGATTTCAATCCACGTTTTGACCTCTACATCGCTATCCGAGTTTTGTGTAAACCAGGTTCCAAGGTACTTGTATTTCTTCACCTGCTCCAGCTTTTGGTCTCCTACGAATATGCTTGTTTGGAGATTTGGATCGTTAGAAACTGCCATAAACTTTGTTTTGGATACGTTCATATTGAGGCCAGCTTTAACACTACATTCGTTAACACAATCGTCAAGTTTCTGTAGATCAGGTTTTGTAGACGCTATGAGAACTGAGGAGTGCAATTAGACGGTTATGCTGAACTCTGTCGAACGCTCTCTCATAATCTATGAAGCATAGAAAGACATCCTGATGCATGTCTCTACATTTTTGTACTGTACTGTAGTGAGAGAGGCCTTGTTCGAAGGCCTCGCTCGTGCTCACTCCGGCACGGAATCCAGATGCATCCATCCAATTTTCTTTATAGGTAGTGTGACAATAAAAGATTTCATCCAGTCCTCCGGTATGTGACCCGTTTTGTAAACAAGGTTGAATAGGTTCACTTGTATGGCAAGGTCTTCATTAATAAGTTTTAGACTCTCTATGGGGACATCGTCTGGTCCAGCAGCTTTTCCAATTTTAGTTCTCCACATCATTTTTACAATTTCCAATTTTAAGAATAAATCAGTCAGTCATCAGTTGGCAAGCAGCTGTGGATGTGCGAGGGATGGCCAAATTGCCAATCCTAGAATCGTCTGCAAATAGTCCTCTCCAATGTGTTGTTCTCATAGCATTCATCAAGCATTCTGCAAAAGGACTTAATGAGTGAATGGTGTGTCAAAAGTGATTTCTCTGTCAACGCTTTCAAGGCTGTTATTGTGCCTTCTAATAAAAAACCGCGTTTGGACAAACTCACACTGCCAAAGATGATCGGTAAAAAGATTATACATTCCATGGAAGTCAAATATTTGGGCGTCACTATTGACTAAAGGCCGACGTGGAACTCTCACGTTTCGTCTCTCCATTCCACATCCACTCAGCAATCGCTTTGCAAGAGTAACTTGAAATACCGAAAGTCAGAGAAAACTTGAAACAAACCACAGAAAGTTAGAATAGAAATCGCAAAACGGATACTCAGTCTTGGATACTTCAAGCCACATTCCAGTTTCTGCCACCATTTCTTTGGCCTGTTTTGGACCTCGAGGACATGATGAGCATGCACAACGCACTCCTCTTCTAAAATTCACTTTACCTCTATTAAACCCTTTTCTAGCAAGCCGATACAAATATTTTTAACCATCCGTACTATCCAGAAAATCATTATTAATCATTTGTGGCTTTTGCTCTTGCTATAGCAATGGCTTTCTTTGCTTTATTATAGTACTCGCTCTTCTCCATTTTCAAACTGCTCCATTTTTAAACAATTACCCTTTGTTACACTCTACCGTTCTTTAAATTTATTTATTATAGTTTGTTTTCATCTTCTTTCTTGTATCAATTATATTTTTCAACTGGTCATGTATCCGTATCAATCGTTCCTTAAGCCGCATTTATCGTCTGATCTTCTCAACTCGCTTCGGTATATCTCCTACTTTAATTATTTTATTCACCATTGTTAATTTCATTCTCTAACGTATTGCATTGCTGTTACTGCGCATTATTTTTATTTTCTAATCCATTATAAGATGTCAGTGTTGTGAGACCGGATCGTTCTTTGCAATCTCTCATTCGAATAACGCTGTTTCGTTTGACGAGAAAGTAATCATTTTGCATCATATGATCTCTACTATTGTACGTTGGCACGACGATGAAATGTCAGTTTTTTTGTACTTTGTATTGTCAACCAGATCGAATGCAGAAGTATACTGCAGTAGGGTTTCTCTTATATTGCTTCATCTCCGAATCCCCATTCCGATCCAAGTTTTTCATACGACTCGTACCTGTGTGTGTATCCGCCACAGGTACGAGTAGAATGTGAGTCAGCATCCCCAGATCCCAGACGTATTTCAATGCTTAATATTTTTAGATAACAAATATTTTCTTTCTTTCTATCAGCATATTAATATTTTTAAGACAGTATTTTAGTCATGCATGAGATACGTATAGGGCGCCTACCGGCCAGATGCGAGTGACGACTTGCGGAAAGCAGCTGGCAGTGACTCGATGAGATAAGCCGAAGATCGGGCTCTGTGGCGTTCACTAGGAGAGGCCTACGTCCTGCAGTGGACGAGTATGGGCTGGTGATGATAAGGATGATTTGCTTGTATAACTTCGAAAGGCAGTATAGAACTAAACTTAGTTTATTGTTATGATTGTTGGATTTCTGTCTGTTTTGTTAGGGTATTAAATAAATAAACCGATTTTAATTTTGTTTTCACTATCAGAAACCGGATCCAACAAAATAAATACTGGTACATAATAATTGTCTCAATTGAGATGGAACTTGATTTTATTGTTGTATACAGATCCATTGAAAGATGAAATCATCGCTGTTGGATTCGGATTACTTCTTTTCATTTATTCTCGGGACCGAAGCCGCGGGCAAAAGCTGTATTTATGCCAAGGTAGAATCGAACGTTTTGCGCATGCTCGAAAGTTTGTTTGTGTTGCGTTTATTGGAGATACCTGTAGCGACATACACACACCATAATAATTTTTATTTTTATAACTTAGCACCACCGCCCAATTAGAGTTTACCGATATCTATTAAGGAATAAATATAAAATTATTTCCTAATTTGTCCAAAGTAGGTAAGTAGGTAGGTATGAAGCTAGTTGTTTGACTCCTGCGGGTTCGATTTCCACACGGTACAAATAATTATGTGTCAAAAAGTTTTTAGTTTAAGGATTTGGGTTGTCCATTGAAATGGTTTCTTAGTCAGACATCTTTTATAATATTACTAGCTTTCCGCCCGCAGCTTCGCCCGCGTGGACAATACGATTTTGCCGGTTTAGGTTTTTCCAAAGTAACATGTACTATATGTATTTGTTATTAAATGAGCAGCATTCGTGTTCTTACAGCTAGAGCGATAGTCTATCATTCTGGAGGTCTCGTAGGATCGATTTCCTCGGGGAGGTACAAATAGTGGTAAACCACTTTGCTCATTGGTGCTTTTTCTGTCTGGTGTCAAAATGACCAGATTGGTATTAGTACGGACTCTGTAACAGGCAACGTAGAATTGCTCATGAAGGAAGCAATGTTCTCTGAAATCTATGCCTGCCACCCTTAAGGACTCACCCTGAATTATTTTTATGGGCATTGCAAAGTAGAAATCGTACTCAAAAACATAGTCGGATGGTATCAGTGGTATTTGAGGTAGGAAACGTGATTCCCCCGAATACATCCAGTTATCACAGTGGCTCTTTAATATTTTTGTGCAATGCGGTTACTCGCAGTCTAGTCCCGTTACATAGTTTAAATCGTTTAATGAGACGCAGCAGCATTACAGGTGTCCCAAGGAAGGTTAACACTGTTGAGGAACTCTACATGATAGTAAATTGCTTCATCCGCTTGTAGCACTGAATCGATAGACCTGTATTCAATTTCTGAGCCCTCCAACGACTTAAGAAGTATGTAATTAATAGCAGCTGCAATGTTTTTTTTATGGAGTTAGTATTGCACGTTTGCACAGCCAATCTATAAACTTGTTTGTTTATTAGAAAAATCAGGGTACACTCTAACTATTCAAACTATCATAGCCACCTGTCACTACTGTTACCAGCAGAGATGGTATACATATTTTCCTTTCGGATTCGGAATAATCCGCATTTCCTAATTTAAGTAATAGCTCTGAAAACTTTCCGAGAACCGTATCTCTCATATTCTTTTTTACGGATAATCATTATTTTGGGTTAGGGCTATAGGTATGACGATGGTAAGGATGCTCTGATTTCGTCTGCTCGGGTTCCTCTAGATATAACAGAATCTGACGACATTCCCCTGTCTGCAACTCAGGAACTCCACCGATCGCTCTTTTGCTGCCTCTGACATCTTTAAAAATCTAGTGTGTGCTTCAATTCCACCTTTGTGCGCCTTAGTTGTCTCATCCCACACGATAAATCTGCGATTTCGGAGAATTTGAGCCATGTCACTCTGCTAAGATATTATTGCACAACGGAGTTTCGACACGAATAAGACTAAGCGGAAGTTTTAAAGGCAGAGCCGCTTTCCCACCTTCCCACCAAAAGAGGTGTTATTCCAGATGCAGCTACAGCTAAAGTAATGTCCCGATTACTTTGTATTTTAGCCAAAAGTGAGTACGTGACACAAACTGGTTGGCTAAATAATAATATGTACAACTTTGATATGATTTTCGAATATTGTGATTCTCGTATTTATTTATTTTGAACGCAATGCATAACGTATTTCGTTTTAAAGGTAATAATAAAAATTAGGTGTTAATACAAATGCCAGATTTCTTTACTTGCACTATATAGGGGAAGTAACTCTTTTTACGCGACTAAGGGGTGAAATTGAAATTTTGTTGCTTTCATTGTATTGTACAGCTTAAATGCATATGTTCAAGCACGATAATAAACAATTTATTTAAAAATACGTGTTTCTTTTATTATAATGAAGAGTTTAAATACTTAATCTCAAGTAATTTTTATAATAAATAATTTATTTTTGTACAAACTTTAACACCCCTTTTAGGGATGAAATTCAAAAAGTCCTAAAATATGTGATTCTTTAATTATATTGAAGAGCATAAATATTAAGGTTCAAGTAATTTTGATAGTATAAAAAACATTTTTCACACAAATTTTAAAACCCCTTTTTACCCATTTAAGGGATGAAATTAAAAAAATCCAAAAATACGTATTTCTTTAATTGTATTGAAGAACATAAATATTAAATTTCAAGTAATTTTGATAATAAAAAAATATTTTCCATACAAACTTTAACACCCATTTTTACCCATTTAAGGGATGAAATTAAAAAAATCCAAAAATACGTAAATCATTAATTATATTGAAATGCATAAATTTTCAATTTCAAGTAATTTTGATAATAAACAAAAAAATATCCATACAAACTTTAACACCCCTTTTTGCCCATTTAAGGGATGAAATTTAAAAAATCTTTAACGACGTGTTTTATTATTTTGTATTTAGAGGCTTAATACCAAATTTCATTAATTTTCAATTAGAAATGACAGAGTTTCATACAAACTTTAAACCCCCATTTCACCCCTTTAGGGGATGAATTTCGAAAAATCCTTTCTTAAATGACGCCTAGAATATAAAAGCAATATCCTCACAAAATTTCAAAGTTCTATCATTAGTGGTTTCGGCTGGGCGATGATATGTCAGTCGGGACATTGCCTTTTATATATATAGATTAAGACTTTTTTACCATGGGAAAGCCATGCTTCTACACCGTTACCGGAGGCCCCAACCTTTAAACGGCGGGAAAACACTTTCGTGTCTGGTGAGCGGTTTTAAAGAAATCAACAAAAAATATAAAAATTTTATACATTTTTTTACATATAGATATTATCGTTTACTCCGAAACCTCGATGTGTTATTGGAGCAGTACCTTTAGTTGGCCTACAAATATTATGTATTTATAAACAAAACTTTCCATTAAAGAAATATGACTTTAATTTGAGTGGTTCTTTTGTTTTCGCCGCCGACTTCCGTAACTGTTTTAGACATAAAATTATTTTTTGAAGGCGGTTTTTCTTTTTTGTTATTTTTTTTTATGAAACTGTCATCATCAACCCATTACATTGTCCCACTGCTGGTCACGGGTCTCCTTTCAGAACGAGAGTATCAAACTGTTTTTTACTGGAACAGTCCTATATCAAGCAGTGATTGAATTTGATTATAATTTAATCAATATCAAATTGCATTGTAGATGTACCTACCTGGGTGGTTCCGGTTAGCGTTTCCGCCAAGTTATTGGCAAATATCGATCTTTAATAATGATATTTTGAGTGAAGTTTGAGGGGCTCCTGGCTAAGTCTAACTCCGCTGATTAACAGATCTGCAAGGTTAAGCTGCGTCTGCCGCGGTCAGTCTGTTGATGGGTGACCATTCTTAACATATCGAGACCCCTCGTGCCTCGGAGAGCACGTAAAGCCGTAACTCCTAGTTATCAAACGTACACCTATGACAATCGTTGGTTGTAGTCAGAAGTCCAAAAAGCCTGACAACCAGTCTGTCATTCGAAAATCGGTCATCATCATCATCATCAACCCATTACATTGTCCCACTGCTGGGCACGGGTCTCCTCTCAGTACGAGAGGGATTAGGCTATAGTCCACCACGCTAGCCTACTGCGGGTTGGCAGACTTCACACGCCGTCAAGAAAATCTCTCAGGCATGCAGGTTTCCTCACGATGTTTTCCTTCACCGTTTAAGCGCGTGATAGTTAATTATTAATACGCACATAACTTCGAAAAGTCAGAGGTGCGTGCCTTGGATTCGAACTCGAGACCTTTGACTTGGCAGTCCAATGGTCATATCACAAGGCTATCACTGCTTTTTTTTCAAAATCGATGTTGCCCAGAAATTGGGTTGCGGAGGTGTGATGGCAGTCCCTTCTTGTAAAATACTGATATACAGCCGCATCTAGTTAAACTGAAAGCCGCCCCTACATAATTGGATAGATTAGATAAAAGTCATTTTATTTAATGGCTGGGTTATTCTTAGGACAAAGAATTAGTATTGCCATTCAACGTGGCAATGCTGCCAGTCTTCTGGGCATGTTACCAGACGACAGTGATGCGGAGGAATACTTCGACGCCTGGGCGTGATAATCTGTTTTCGTATATTGTGTATAGTTTATTAGAATAAGGTTAAGCATGTTCATTTTATCTTATTTAATTAATTATGTGGTTTGAATAAATATGAAATAACATTTTTTATTTTGAATTATATTATTTTGAATCTTTATAGTTAAATGATTATTTTATTGCGTTTGGAACTTCTGTAGGTAAGGTAAGTGTAAGTACATACAAAAGTTCCAAACGGTTCCAAAACGGTCGGTAGCGCGATTGCTACGTAAGATGTCTTGGGTTCGAGCAAAGTGTTATTGGATATTTTTTTTATACTAAATAGCAGCTCGGTGTTTAGATTTGCACCGGGTTCATGGCAGAGAGCTTGCCTTTTATTAAGTGGGACCTAAAACATACCAGCGAACTGTGGGTGTATATTTTAACACATCTCTGCCAAACTATTCGGGGAATACAGCCGTTATTACCACATCGTAGCTATGTGATGTGTTATGGGTGATAAAAATTAGGGTTAGTATTTATATTTAAATAGTTAGAGGTTCCTTTCTTTTTAGTTCTTTATGTACCTACAAAATTTAAAGTTTCTAGGATTATTGGAAATGTACAAAAAAAAAATATATTATACAGAACCGGACCCCTTCATGACAGTTCAGAGAATAATAACAGGGAATTAAATCTTAAATATAAAAGTAGGACAAATTACATTCAGTGTGTTGGATAAGAATAGTAACTACATGTATATATATACATGCTATCCAGCATGTATTTTGATATATTGTATAAAGAAGAATATGACGATTCAAATATGACGAAATGATTCAGGAAAAAACTATAAGAGTTTCCTTTGGCTTGTCTTGGTAGGTACACTACGGTGACCCCAGATAATTTCTTAAAAAATATTGGTTATGCTATAACAAACGTAAGCTTCATTGTATTCTCGAAACAAACATAAGAAAGCCGAAGGGTAATTCTGGTACTTAAAAATATTTAAAATACATAATATTCTGCTGTTCAATGAGTAGCCTCTCAACAATATCTCGATAGTTGTTCAGTTTATACTTGACTTATAATATAAAATTATAGAATTTAAGATTATACTTGACTTGAAAGGTAGCAGTCTGCGTAACGTTGTTATTTATGTCAATGCGACGGAGTTAGCCTAATGGCTAGGGCGTCGGACTTGCGATCATGTTGTTGCCGGTTCGAACCCCACCCATTGCACTACCGACGTGAACCCACTCGTAACACAAGCATTTAGCTTAGTACGAGGGGTTGACAAGAATACTAGTAATGTGTAACACACATTGTTAGTAAGCTTTATTAAAAGAAAAAAAAATGCCCTTCAGAATTCACAGAAAAACTTTTCAAAAAAATATCTTCATGTGGCTATAACGTCTTTGTCTATGAACCGATTTGAATATTATTTTTTTTGGATAATAAGGTTGTGCTACAACATACTCAACGTGCTGCCCACCTCTTCTGCAGTTTCCATGCACCCGTAGGCATTCCAATGCGTCTACTGCGGATCAGAAGAGAAGTAAATTGTTTTCTCTGCTTCTCCGCTAGACTAACCCCCGAACCCTGGACCACTATCTTTCATAATCGTCGCGAGTGTCACGAAACTCATGCCGTGACTGACAGCAAGGAAAAGCAAGTATGGTTTTTAGTTTGTAATAGTCCGTCGAAATCCTTGACGAAGTTAGGGTAAGCCTTTGCCCGGCAGTAGGACACAAAATGGGCTGAATAAGAGAAAAAATATTCCGCCATCGATTTTTTTTTGTAAGATAATTACAAAAGATTACACTAATGGAATTTCTAAGAGCTCGTGTTTGGGCTTATTTTATTTACCTTGACCAGAAAAAGAACTTGATTTTCGGTCCATCTAATAAATGGTCGCAATGGTCTGCTGGCAGTGCCTGTTGCCAGAACCAACTTGCTGTCAAAAACACCCCTCACCCGCACAATATGTGTATTAAACGTAGTGCATGAGAGAATTGACATATTTTCGTGCAATCTCAGTGAATTCGCAAGAGTTTTGTTGAATTTTGTAAGTTATATTTAAATATTATTATTCTTTATGTTATTGCTTTGTATTAGTTTGTATTATTATAATGTGTAGGTTTGCAAACCACTATTGTATTGGGGTTATCCTGTAAAGATAGTGTGTGGAATAAATAAATAAATAAATATCGATTTCTGAGTGAGCTAATATTACCTTGGCGGTGCACTACCGTGCATCCAGATTGTAATGAAATATCGCATCGTGTATATCTGACATGGCGACAGCATGTCAATTTGACTCAATTAGCAGATTCAGGCCCTGAATTTTGTGATAATATATCGTCAAAATCATTCCAAAAAATATGACCGTTATTATAGGCAACATCGCTTTGAATCATTGCATAAGTTATTGTATTGAATACCTATGTCAGACTAAATAAATTATAAGTACTTTTCACCTTAAAAAACTTTTGAATAAAATATCTTAAAATTTCAAATGAATTTGTTAGCGGCGGAATTTGACAGCCATCTTATACATAAAATATAAAAACATTTATTTTGAAAATATTTTCAAAATATCTATTTATTTTAATACTAAATTTAGACGTAAACGAAACCACAATGTTTTGATCAATTAGTGACTAGGAAGTGCGTCGTACACTTTACCTCTTTATTAGTATCATTTAATCATACTTTTTAATTATGAAATAGGTATACAAGTGTCAGGAAATTTAATATAATACCTTCTCAGTTAGATATTCAGCCGCATCTGGGCCCCTAGACAAGTGGAATGAACGCTAATGCAATAGAATAGAATAGAATTCTCAATGTATGGGAGTGACACTAGCTTACGACATGACATGTCAATTAATGTCGTAAGCTAGTGTCACTCCCATACATTGAGAATTCTATTCTATTCTATTAGATTAGCGTTCATGCCACTTGTCTAGGGGCCCTGGTTAGATGGGAAGCCGCCCCAATATATCTTCTTCTTTAGCCTTAATCGACCAAATATTTGGTGTAGACCTCCTTCAATCCTCTCCACTTTCCTCTGTCTTGGGCAATTAGGGTCCAGTTGCTGCCCACCACTTTCTTGATGTCATCCTTCCATCTCATCTGTGGTCGCCCTCGAGGTCTTTTCTGGTCCCATGGTCTCCATTCTAACACTCTTTTACACCAAGAGTTTTGGTTTTCTGGCTACATGGCCAGCCCACTCCCACTTCAACTTTGTTACCCTTTTTGCAACGTCTGATACTTTGCTCTGTTTACGAAGCCACGTATTGGTTTTTCTGTCCCTCGATGTCACACCCACCATTTCTCTTTCCATTGCCCTTTGCGCTACTTGTAGTTTATACAGAATGGCTTTAGTCATAACCCAAGTTTCCGCGCCGTATGTAAGGACTGGCAGTATGCATTGGTCATCTCTCAGATCTCAGCCTTTTGTTGTGCTGACAGGTTCATTATGAATACAAAATTCAGTTTGGAGTAGGCTGCCCACCCCAGTCGGTCATGATGAATCCGGTCTTATGTTGAAGCAAAACCTTCTTACCCAAAAAACAAAATATTCAAATCGGTTCATAGACAAAGACGTTATGGCCACATAAAGATATTTTTTTGAAAAGTTTTTCTGTGAATTCTGAAGGGCATTTATTTTTTCTTTTAATAATACTAGCAATGTGGGTCACACATTACCAGTATTCTTGTTAACCCCTCGTACTAAGCTAAATGCTTGTATTACGAGTGGGTTCACGTCGGTAGTGCAATGGGTAAGTTTCGAACCGGCAACCAAATGATTGCAAGTCCGATGCCCTAGCCATTAGGCTACCGCCGATTCAGATTTGATGCACTTATTCGATTATAAATATGAGATCTCTTAAGTTAAAAAAAATATCAATCATTGCAGTTTGAAAACTGACGATATCAAACAATATATGACCAAAACACACTTTAAGTAGGTACCTAATCGGAAATATAAAATTACTTTAAGCAAAAGTATTTAAGTATCCGTTCCACGAAGTCTAAATATAACGGTCATAGGGTGTTTATAAATCTTGTTTATACTCCACTAACTAACCAAACCTAATTTCCTTCCACTCTCAACATCCGAAGTGACTCTACCCTGTGTACTACCTATACCTTAGATATTTTCCATTTTTACATTCTTCACTACTTATATTGTAATGAACAATACAAACGCAGTATCCTTGGAGTGAAACTTACGGATCGTATTAGGAACTCAATACTGCGGTCCAAAACTCAACTTGCTAATGTTACTCCAGACAGCTGAAATGGGACTGGGCGGGACAGGTTTGCCGAATGCCAGATCAACTGTGGGCAAAAGCTCCAACAAATTGGATCCCACACGGAACGAAGTGACACCGCGGTCGGCCCAGACGGAGGTGGCGCGATGAACTTGACTCTTTTGAGAAAGATTGGGTCGCTAAAACTTTGGATAGGTCGGCTTGGAAAGAAGGAAGGGAGGCCTTTGCCCAGCAGTGGGACGAAATGGGCTAGAAAAAAACCAGTCGACGTAAGGGTGACAAGGGACAGAAATTGCTAGGTGCAATCACAGTGAAATAAGTAAAAGACGATAAACAATATACTTAAATTATAAGAAGAAAAACTAAAGAATATTATATTATATAAATATTTTTCCTAATTTATATAAATACTAGCTTTTGCCCGCGACTTCGTCCTCGTGGAATAGTTTTTCCCCAATCCCATGGGAATTTCCCAAAATATCGTTATAATTTAAAGCCTATATGTTATTCTGATGTATAAACAATAATACTGTAAAGTTTCATCAAAATCCGTTCAGTAGTTTTTGCGTGAAAGAGTAACAAACATCCATCCATCCATGCATCCATCCTCACAAACTTTCACATTTATAATATTAAGTAGGATAAACTGCCTCATTAGTCTAGTGGTCCTAAGCGCGACTGCTACGCTAGATGTCCTGTGTTCGCTCTCCAGGCCGAGCAGTGTTATTGGGTTTTTCTATGAAATACTCAGTAGCAGCTCGGAGTCTGGATTTGTGCCCGGTTAATAGGTATCGCTCGCGCAATAGGCTCGCTCCTTATTACATGGGACCTAAACATACCAGCGAAAATGTGGGGTGTCCATTAGTACACCTCTGCCTAGCCCTTCAGGGACTACAGGCGTGATGGTATGTTATGTTAATGTACCTGCACACTGTGTAGACATATTGGGACTACAGAGATACATCAAAAGATTTAGGATCTATCAAAGTATTGTCAAATATTCATAAACCCGCCAAACGTAGCCCAATAAATTAAATACGAACATCAAATCAATTGTTGGGTCCGAAATACTACCGCGGTAGGGAAATGTGCAATTAATTACCCTAACCTTGTAGTTAGATTATCGTATCTTCCGGTATCGAAATCAAACATTTAAAACTACACAAAACATACCATCACGCCTGTATTTCCCAAAGGGTTAGGCAGAGGTGAACTTACCCTCGATTCGCCGGTGTGATCACCATTTACTGGGATACTAAGAATTTTATAGCAAAACTAACATTTTGCTCGAACTGGGAACCCAGGACCTCTAACGTACACAGTCGCACTTAGGACTACTAGAGTCACATTTAAAACTTTATGTGAATAAGAAAATGCACGTGGTAAAGCTACAGCCTAATCCCTAGCAATTTGTGACGAGACCTGAGCCCAGTACTGGGACTGTAGATAGTTTGATGATCATGGAGAAATCTTGCCCTAAAATCCCATTCTACGATGCGCATTAACTCATTTGTCATACCTATTAAAAGATAAGCAAATCTATTACAATACAAATTAAATATATAAATAAATATTTTATTTAAATTCTTTTTACAAAAAAGGTGTACATTTGTCCAATATATATAATTTAACAGTAAGGTATGTTATATGACGAGCGTCTTAATAAAAACGTAAATTATCTATTTATAATTATTGCAGCTTGAAATATTCAAACTAGAAATACATTGCGACCTGCCTGATCTAGGTCAGTACAAACCCGTGTTTCAGGCCATCTCTTTACATCAAATTGTCAATACATTTTATTTTAATCCGCTAATATGTGGAATAATGTGCCAGTACTCTTAGGGTGGGTTTACGTTCGTATTATTTGTATGTTACACCTACGAACACTAAATTTTAAAAAATATAATATTGATGAACAAAAGTGTGATGAATAACATTATGTAGTTGTCCCGGGTAGTTGATGCGGACAAAGCTAAGCAAATTTTGTCTCGAAAATTAAAATACAAAAAGGATTACTTGCTTACGATATTTTGAACAGAGGAAAAATTCATAGCATATATCATAATCATTATATACATATATCATTTCATTTCATATTACAAGTGGGTTCACATCGGTAGTGCAATGGGTGGGTTTAGAACCGGCAACCACGTGATTGCAAGTCCGACGCCCTAGCCATTAGGCTACCGCCGCTTGAAAAATAATAAATTTATATAAACATAAATGATTGAAAAAATGAGAGGAAGCCTTTGCTTAAGAGCATGCAGGTTTCCTTACGACGTTTCCCAAAACCGTTAAAACGCA
The DNA here is from genome assembly GCA_958496365.1 of Subacronicta megacephala. Classification (NCBI taxonomy): domain Eukaryota; kingdom Metazoa; phylum Arthropoda; class Insecta; order Lepidoptera; family Noctuidae; genus Subacronicta; species Subacronicta megacephala. The sequence goes on from OY292513.1 coordinate 16,122,953, forward strand.
TGATAATTAATTAATACCTCTAACTTCGCAGTGAGCAAAAATATAGCAAATAAAAAAAATAACTCTAACAAATACTATTTAAACTTACTTAACACAAACGGAAGGCCCACTAGGGAAGCTTCAGCGGTAAGGCTGATAAAGAGTTTCGTTCCGGATGGCCAATTGTCCACCATGAAACGATGTCACTTTTTCGTGCTTCTGGCCATCCAATAGAAGAAAGAGCAAAGAAGGAATAAGATCGTGGAGATCCGATGCACACTGTAGGTGCTGTCAAAAATTTCTGCATGATTAATAAGCTAGCAACTTTACGGCGATGTTCCAGGCTTTGTAGTTTAGCCTAGACAAGGGAGTCGTTGCCAATGAGCTTCTTGGCACGTTCCTTGAGGAATCCAAAGCCTCGAGCTGGTACTTAGCCTATCCATCCCAAAGGTGCGACTAGTACTCAATGCACGACTGATTCTGCTGGCGTTTATGCCATTTTATTACAAAAAAAAATAACATGTAGACCCAGCCTTATACTGACAATGAGACGCGACGATATCGAATAGCCAACTACCAGATTCTTGGAAAACATCTAATTAAAGACAATAATATTTAGATATAAAAGACAACAATGTTTTGATAATAAAAACGTTCTCATTTCATTCGGAAAAACCAGTTACTATTTTTAGATTGAATGTTTTAATATTGGTTTTCATTAGCTTTTTCCCGCACCTTCGCTCCCAAGGACAGTTAAGCACTATGCTTAGAAGATTACTTTCAACAAAAAAGTAAAACCGCCTTCAAAAAATTATATTATTTTATAATTTTTTGAAGGCAAAGAGTGATTATTTTGTTTTCGCCACCGACTTCCCAAAATGTTTTAGACAAATTATTTTATTATTTTTGAAGGCGGTTTTACTTTTTTGTTAAAAGTTTTTTTTTTTTTTAAGTTTTGTTTTTATGTACTTGTAAGCCAACTTAACACACTGCTCCAATGAGACAGCGATGTTTCGGAGTAAACGATAATATCATCGATGTAAACAATTTTTTGATTTTTATTGATTTTTTTAAAACCGCTGAACCGATTTCGATAAAATTAAAATGCGAACACCTCTGAAGTATGACCTACCAAACAAAAAAAAATCATCAAGATCGATCCATAATTGTCGGAGATATCGCGTAAACATACATATACAAAAAAAACACTGACGAATTGAGAACCTTTTTGAAGTCGGTTGAAATTAAATACAGACAAAATGATGATGAAAAAAGCAAATAAATGATTACGATAATCACTATTTCAATGTACTCAATCGTATAAAAGGAGGCATATATTTCTTATTCGAACCACAAAGGAATTTTTACTCGTCAAGTGCCATATTGTAGACACAGTGCTAAATCTATTGTTTTGCCCTAGCCACTACGTCATTGAATTATTAAGAAACCAAAGGAAGTTAAGAAGGAGATCAAACTAAGGATATATTTAAATTATTCAATTAAGTTGTGTTCTAGTTAGAACATAATCATTATGCTTTGCAACAGTAATTTTATATTCACGTCCTTCTCGGCCTGCCCACTTTTCTATTTAGGTCCATTGCCATTTCAGTTTAGGTGCGTGAAGACATCAGATATTGAGGATATAAAATCAAGTAAGTATTTGTAGGATTTCTTCAAAGCGAGAGGAATCGTATTCGAAATCGCGTCGCCTACTCATGGCACTGTATTGTCGTGCGGCAAACGATACGGGTTAAAGACAGATCACTTACGTCTGCGCCCTCCGGCAAACTTCTATTACTTCACGCCCACTTAGAACAAAATTGGTAGTATTTGTATAATATGTTCGCATTGAGCATTTTATCTGACTGACCTTCCCCGCTAATCAAACCTAACTTTATATTTTATGTTTTTTTTTTCAAATATTTAAAACGCTGAAGAAGTGAAGAATGTCTCTGGAAAACCTAATAACACTGTACTCGCAACAACACTGTACAGTTATTAAGGTCTGATAGACTTGAGCTGCGAGCAGGCGTTCGCTAGAATGATCGAAGAAATGTCTAGCTCGCAAAAACCGCAACCTTATAATTGTCTCATTAGTGTAGTGGTTTGCGATTGCTATGTTAGAGGTTCTGGGTGCGATTCCCAGGTCGAGCATAGTGTTATTAAGTTTTTCAGTGAAATTCTCAGTAGCAGCTCAGTGTTTAGACTTGTGCCCCGTCAACGGCAATGGGCCTACGTTCAGTAGTGGACGGCAATTGGCTAATATGAAGATGATGATTATGAATAGCAATAGTTTCACCGGTCGCATGTAATTGTAGGGCTATTACATGAGAGCTAAACATACCGGTGAACTTTGGTTGTACGATTGTTTATTGCCTACACCTTTGGAGAATAGAGGCGTGATGGTATGTAATTTTATAGTTTATATTCAAATACTTAAGGCTCACTTGCCCCCAATTATCACCACTTGATTTTTTTTTTTTAAAAGCTTACTAGAAATTTGTGTATTCTTGTTAACCCCTCGTGCTAAGCTAAATGCTTGTGTTACGAGTGGGTTCACGTCGGTAGTGTAATGGGTGGGGTTCGAACCGGCAACCATATGATCGCAAGTCCGACGCCCTAGCCATTAGGCTACCGCCGCTTTTAAAAATATAATAAAATTGTGTGTAGGTAGCCCAACCTTTTTTGAATAGTTATTTTTTAATTTCACGATCCCTTTGGACGACTAGATCTAGGGCACTCTGTACAAGCATTTCAATGCACTTAGCTGGTTTCGCAATCTACTAAGTACCTACGATACAAGCAATATTCTTCATCTTCTTTAACATGAAGCAGCTATTAAAGACCTTCAGGTACTGAGAATATTGGTTCTAGGAAAGCTCTATCGAAGCTACAAATTATTTCTTTTAAAAGGAAGTAGGTGCCGGAATCCATATCTAAGTACACTTTCAATACAGTTTTAATAAAAAGTATAGCCCCATTTACTTTGAAGGTGAACAAGAAAATATAAATAAATTCTGTTTGCTGAGGGTAAAGTAAATTGAAAATGTAATTAAAACACAGTAAAGGTATCCTGCTTTTGTGATAGTGACAAGTAGGTTATTACTCATAATATTATTGTAAACAAAACACTTTCCTAAAACTTATAGCTAACAGCGCGTGCCAATAACAAAGTTTGATTAAAGATATTATTTAGGCATTTTGTCAAAATCTTAGTTAAAAACCTATTATAGGTAACTATGGTAATGATACAGGAAACGTTTTTAATGATGCTTTTTAAATTGCTTAGTCTAATAGTTCTAAGCGCAACTGTAACGTAGGAGGTATCGATTCCCAGGTCGGGCAAAGTGTTATTGGGTATTTCCATAAAATTTCCAGTAGCACCTCAGAGACTGGATTTGTGCCCGGTTAATGACAATAGCCTCGCTCTTTATTATATGGGACTTAAACATACCGGCGAATTCAGGGTGTAAATTAGTACACCTCTGCGTTGTGATGGTATGAATTGCTGGGTATAAATTCAGTACACGTTTACATAACGCATTCGATATCGTTATATCTATGTATAGTTTAGACTGAAACTTATTTAAAAGGATCGTATATTTCTATAGAGAAAATATTCAAGTATAGAACGGAAATATGTCTCAATTAGGTACAGAAAACATGGAAACATCATACATTTCACGGAAAACTAAATTCAAACCAGTTCACTACTTATATTTAATTATGAAACAGAAACATGGGCCCAGAAGACGCCGATAGTGACCGATTTAATGACCCGCAGGGGGAAAATGCTGGAAATCACTAGAATTTCCAATTCGTTTATTCTACAGGAATTCAATATTAAAAGTGACCTTTGCATATGTAGAATACGAAATTCTTCGGTCACATTGCCAGAAACGATAATCGAAATCTGAAAGAGCTGATGGTTACTGGCAACATCGACGGTAAACGCTCTAAAGGTTGAAGTCCGAAAAAATCGTCTGACCAGACCCGCCCAGCGCATAACACCGTCACCACAAGGCACTTCAAGTCGCAAAAGACAAGCACAGGTAGCGCCAAATTCACAAAGCTTACATGGCAAAATCACAATCCTCAACCATGAGGAACGCGACTTGAGGAGAAATACAACAACAGGTGAATGACGGCTGAGCAGGACCTTGAAGGACGTTTATGAAATCTTTTGTTGGTACAGTACCTACCTTTTTATTGTTAAGGGAGGAAATCTTCAAAACGCGATAGGTGTTTGGGGATTGGATCGGACAGTGTTCTTACCCACTAAATCCACCCCGGTGACCACCATCAGGACACGGAGGGTATACAATGAAGCTTTTGGCCAGTGTTGTAAAGTTTAAGACATAATTAATACAACATTCCTGAACAGAGCAATTAATACAGGGTATATTAACAACGAGAAGCAATTTTAATAATGGCTCTTTCATCACTGCAGGCCCACTTAAAACTGACTAAAGCCAATTAACAAACTGGTGATTCCACGGACGGTGTTAATGATTAAATATAGTATTTAATACTTTACCTATACGGATTACATTGCAATAAATGAGGCTCTCCAAAATTCCTGCACAATCCACGCAGTCCGTGTTTATTATTTAACACCCAATTTAATTCACAATTTCTTGAACACACTATTTCCAGGATTAAAGACTATTAGAATTAACACTATGAACTCTGTTATAACATACTATTCAGATCTTATTTAGGACACGCATGCGCAATGACATCATCGGTCACAATTTGCTTGCACTTCTCCAAATAATGTGATGCGGAAACGGACGTTAACATTATGAATAAACATTATCGAAAGTTCATCCCGAATTTCATGCGCAAGCGTCAACGTCGTCGCACGCGCCGCGTGTGTCGAAAACTACGACACATCGACTAAATTCTGATGGAACGTTGATAGTATCGCCCGTAAAACATACCCAGATGCTCGGCAGTGCGTAGCTAGAAATCAACACAACTAGCTAAAAATAAACCATCGACACAAACGCAACGGTGTCAAGATTCGGCCGGCCAGCCCTATTCGAAGTCAGTTTCTGTGGCCTTTCATCATAAAAAGCATCATAATACATACGGTCTACTTTCGCAAATCGAAGTTTTATTTTATGTCATTGTTAAATTTCTATGATAAAAACTTAATTCGTAAAATGTTTAAGCAGTTACTGAAGAATTTAAGCCAGGTCATTTTAAATTATTGATCTTACATATTACTTGGTTTTCAACGGGCGATAGACACGAATTTCTATGATAAAAACTTAATTCGTAAAATGTTTAAGCAGTTACTGAAGAATTTAAGCCAGGTCATTTTAAATTATTGATCTTACATATTACTTGGTTTTCAACGGGCGATAGACACGAAAGTCAAATTAACTACGTTATGACTTTCCTAAGATCCCCATCGCCGTATCTCCACGAAGTCGCAGTTGTAATTGTATGCTTCAATTATTAAGGCTATATAAAGTGCTAATAAAACCACAACCTCAAATAATAGAAACAGAGCAAGGAACAGGTTCAGAAATTTAAAAAAAATATCCTCGAGTTCTCCCCCTATGATCAGTTAGAACAAAACAAAGAAGAATATGAAACGGCAAAAGATTTATTGCATTGCATTGAATAATACAAGAGGCACAGCCCGAAGAACTAAAATTTTATGAAGAAAATATAAATTCCTAAATGCAATCAAATCATCATTACCCACAAACAAATACAAAAGATGAACAAGAATTGAACAATTCTACACCATAGAAACAGAATCAGAAAACCATCCAAACTATTCAACACATGCCAGATCTTTTGTGTCGGTCCCATGATAGCGGTACGGGCAACGCTGAATTAAATGGGATATTTAGAGAAGCCCTTATTAACTTCAAATCAAACAATAACGCTTACATAGAAATTACACACAAGATGAACACAAGATGAACAAACTTAAACAAGGTATAAAGATCAAAATATAGACTAAAGAGAAATCGTCAAAAAAGCTCTCAAAAATGGTAAATTATGTCGACCATTTCATAACAATGCATTTTATATTAATGATGAAACAGATTTTAAAAAAGAGATTATACTAATATGGTAATCCCTTCAAACAGTAATATATGCTGCAGTTTGGACGGCAGCTAAAGTTAATAGAGGAAAACTTTCGAACATCATTGCTGAAACTCTAGTAGGCATAATTATGACAGAGAATCAATAAGCAAAAATGTCAAAGAAGATTAGATTATAAGATAATAAAAAATTTAAGAACTGAACTGACTTACTCTTTGTATGAAAGGAAACAAGACTTACAGATAGACAGAACACTAAAATACACGCAAGCCATGAAATCAGAAGCTAGACACTTTTAAGACACAATTAATTCCGTAAAAGCAAGCCAATCTATTGAAAGATTCCTTAGATTAAGATGGAATATGTAGGAGATGTAGGAGACTTTCAAGAAAAAACAAATAAATCAAACGCTTAAACAATACACTTGTACACAATTTAAACATAGACTTAATTCTATATGCTATACTAGACCATACGCGAGAAACTATAGAAAAAAAAGAATACCTTCCCGATCTCATTCTTAAGTAATCGATTTAATTTATTGGACTCAAAAGAATCTTAAGAATGCGATGCTTCGTTAACACCATCCTGACCAAATATAGTAAACATCATATGCTGGCTAATGTTTTACTTTCAACCACTATCGCCACGGTTTAGATTCCAGGATCTTTTTTGTTCTTTATTACATTTCTCTTACAATAAATTACATTATTATTTATTCAGAAAGCAATGGTATAAGAAGTAAATACTTAGTCATTAAAATGGAAAGAAGTAAAATAATAATCTATCTCTTAAAACTGAACTCGAAGCCACTTACCACGTAATATATCAAAAAAACAGATTTATATTGATTATAAGTTAATTATGTTAATTGTTATAACTCACCATCCATTCGTGATCCATCTCCATGCCAGTCTTCTTCTGAAACAAATTTTCATTGTTTTAGTACATAATATAATACATTTCAGCGTTGTTTTATGCGTTGGTCAGTTCTGTGTTTTTGCAAGAAATACATATTTTTATTGATATAGTTTGAGCACAAGTTAATAAATGGGTATCAACAATCGATAAACACAAGAAAGCCATGGTACATCCAATTTGAAGTAAGAATAAGTACGTGGGTTGTCCTTATTACTTATTAGAAAAAAGTAATTTATTTCACAAGACACCACATAATATTCATTATATTCATTCTAAAAAAAAAACAGTTCTTTATTTAAAAAAAACATTTGGGTAATATTTTAAATTTTTATGTGCATCTAATATTTTCTTGTCTTTAACTGATAGTTAAAAAATAACAAGAATGGCCCTGTATTTTTTTACGTGCTACAGTAGCCTTATTTTTTAAATCTTTCAAGGTCTTTCAGTAATTGTAGGTAGTCAATTCTACGCATCTAGCCAAGTATTCTGCCCAACAGAAATTGCGTTTAGAATACCGAATTTCTGATATCTGTAGAACTCCTTAACTTCAGCATTTCTTAAAGATTATTTAGTATGTCTTCTTTGCTTTTTTGAGAGCTTTCAAATGCGAGGCACTAGAACTTAAAGTTTGTCTCAAACAATTTGGAGCTATAGATTTAATAATTACCGTTTTATTCTTTCTGATTTATATTTATGGATTATCTTAATATTTTTTTTAGTATACGCTGCTCGTTGATAATTTTTGGTAGTGAACAAAGTGAATAATGTCTAATGTATTTTTTATATGCAACAAAACAATAAATGAGGAGATCCGTAGAAAAAAATACGCAAAATTTGCTGACATATCTGAAGCTGTAATTTTAGTAGTTTAAGTATGGCGTATAGCTTGTATAACTGAATGCTGGTGGGGAAAAAAAAATTAAAGAGGCCTAAAAGGACAAGAGAACAAGCAATTACGCGTAAGATAGGAGATGTTGGATGTAGACGGCATATTACTGGTCCTAGAGGAAATCTGTGCTAGCGGCCTTTGTTCAGTATTAGCTGTTTTTGGCTGATATGATGATGCACCTGCAAATTGTTGACAATGCCGACTTTTGGTGTACAAAGTGTAAAATAATACGGACTGATTTTGTATGTAGGAAAAAAAGCAAAGATATACATCGCAACGCACTGCACGCACCGACACACTCCATCATCATCCGCCCATATTCGTCCACTGCCGGACGCAGGCCTCTAAGTAAACGCCACAGAGCCCGATCTCCAGCTCAACGACACACGGTGGAACATAATTACGACCAAGAATATTAACAAGTGCTTACCATTATCCCGGCCTTTCCTTTTCTTCTTTCCACTAGAACTGGAGGACTTTGATGTCTTGTCCGATTTATCCTTACTTTTCCAACGGCTTAACATTTTCACTAATTCACCACACACACTTCACATTTTACACAATATATTGTTCTATCTATGCATTATCCAGTGAAACTTTATTATAAGCTTCCATGTATTAGTTTATGAATCGAAAGCTTTGCGCTCACAAAACCACACTTTAAAGTAATACATCTTCATAAAATGCTCAAAAAGTCACTATTGTGTATTGCTACATTCACTATCATCACTACAATTTTGTCAAGATATGTGTGTATTCGATTATTTCAATTCCGGTTTACTATTGTGGTTAATATCTATTTGAAATCACTGTTGTTTGTTTCACTGTTTTAAAGCTGGTTATGTAAAGAAATTTTTGATGTATATTAATTCACACTATTCCTAAATAGTAAAACAAAAAAGGGCGTGGTTAGCCATGGATGGTTTCACCTAATTACAGTTAAAAAATTTCTACTGTGTAGTAATTTCTAAATTTTGCGCAATTTACTGCATGACGGTATTACGCCGATCCAACGTGTATATCTAATATTTTTGCCATTTTGTTGGGTGCGTTATCAAATGAAATAGGTACAATACAACAAAATACCAAGCGACAGAAAAACATATTTTAAATAATATATTTCTATAATTTATGATACTACTGGCGCTATCTATTGGCAGAGTTGAATATCAATTTCGTATCAAAGCACTGAATCACCTTGTTTCTTTCCGATAGTAGATAGTAATTAAAATTATACAATCTCACAAATTTATAATAATGTCCAAATATTTTAAAATCCAAACTTCAAGGTGCTTCTAAGAAATTCTTAGAAAACTATTAATACTTTGCTTGACCTGGGTGATGACAGATGGAAATAAAAACTGCGAAAATTTGCATATTTTATATACTAAACGTAGTAAGCATGAGCCACCAAAGAAGATGTTGATCACGAAACACTACAGGTATACTAATACACAAATAACTAAATTCAAAATCAACACAATATAGATACCATTGCAATGCGCGCCACATTTCCATACTATATTAGTTGTGTACTTAACATTATAACAGCGCTGATCAAAAGATCTACAAGGTTAAGCTAGGCTTGCAGCGGTTAGTCTGTGGATGGATGAAAAGTTCAAGTTCAAAATATTCTAAGTTGGAAAAAGGCTAGGAGGATGATAACTTCAAAATAACTGCCACCGAAACGTTCACTAATAAAATAAACATAACATAACGCCTGTATTCCCCGGAGGGTTAGGCAGAGGTGTACTTAATGTACACCCACAGTTCGCCGGTATGCTTAGGTCCCATGTAATGGGTGGCGAGCCTATTGCCATTCACCGGGCACAAATCCAGACTCCGAGCTGCTACTGGGAATTTCATAGAAAAACTCAATAACCCCTTTGCTCGACCTAGGGATCGAACCCAGGACCTCTAGCGTAGCATTCGCGCTTAGGACCACTAGACTAATGAGGCAGTCATAAAATATATAAAATATACTCAGGTCAAATATGACCGGTATTTATTTTATCATTTAGAACCTTATTTGTTTTATCATTTAGAACTTGTATATTATTTATTTAATTTTATTTTGCTTTTGTCTGCGGTTTCGCTCGCGTTGTTATAAATTTTGTGAGTTTGTTCGCGTTGAGATTGATCGATATCTGTGACAAAATTCATCAAAATCGGTTTTTATATGGAAGCGTAAAAAACAAACAAATATCTATTATATTTTGTTTAGAATGTACATCAACGGGACGGGATATTTTCATGGACAGCCTTTATATTTAAGTTGTTGCTTTTTTATAACTCAAAAAAGCCAAATTCACTCCAAAAAGTGTTTTCCATTTCTCTGAGTAAATTTTCGTCGATGTATCCTGATTTCTTTACAAAAGTTCAGCTTTACTGAGTTTTTAAAAAATGAAGTGCAATGAATGAAACTTGTGTTACAATGACACAATTTTAAGCTTTACTGAAATTACAAATGATTCATAATAAATTATTACTTATACAGTCGCTTTCGCTCGAATCACGCCTCAATATTTAATTAACATCGCACGAGAAACAACTGAATTACATGGAATCACAATTAATCATATAGCGAATGTTGTCTTTCAAAATTAAGAACAATTATTAAACTAATAAGATGTCTTCTCTTGCTGAATTTGTCCTGAAATGAGAAAATAAAATCTCATAATTTTCAGCTCAGTAAAAGTTTTGCAAGACTTGTTGTCCGGTTCAAGTGTACAATCTTTATTTATTAGCACGCCATCTATTGCAACTATGATACAACGCAATCACTAGATGCTGTCTGTACTCTGAAAGCTGTTATTTTATTGCACAATATTGCCTCTAAAGGGCAGCACCGTACCGGGGTTATTGATCCATGTTCTAAAGTTGAAACGCGGTCACAGGAAATAAATTTGGTGAAAATAAATAAGGTAAAAAATACCTAATGTATTGGCGATATTTTATGAAAACAATGCATTGCGAGATTTAAAAAAGTGATAATGTGTCATTGACCCTTTATTCGCAGTAGTAATACCGATAATATTGATTTGCAAGAGGCAGTGTTGCCACCGTGGAGATTTTATCACCATAATTATGTTGTGAGTCTTTTCGATTTATTTCTAGAAATATTTGAGATATTATATCTATCTAAATAAAGATTTAATATTCTTATACTGCATACTAAACAAAGTGACTATACATTTTGTTTTAGAAGACATGTCCATAAAAACGACATCTCCGTAATTATGCAAGAATATAATAAATAACATCATATTTTTTTCAATCACGTCTGAAAAAATAACAGGTTAAAAATATGTTCCATTAAAAAAATTTAAGTTTACTAACTCAAGCTTATTATGTGGGAAATTATGGTATTTATATTTACAACAAAAATGGTTATAATTATAGCGAAAATTAAGGGTTTTCGCACGAAGTTCCTTAAGTTCTATGTTCGTTATGTGCTGGACATTATCCAGCCTAGTTAGGATATTATCGTCGAGCTGACTGTAATGGTTGATGGTTACGTATATAAAGGTTATTGTTATTATATTATTATGACGTTCATTTGCCATTCCATTCTGACCGGTGTAGTTCGGATTTTGACGGATGTGCCGCCATACTATTTTTAATGCGTTTTAACTTAGCGTTTTAATTTCCTCTAAGCACATAGGTTTTTTTTGTCAGTAAATATTATTAGCGTACTGGCATAATTTCCTTTTGGATAAATGGATGATTTATCCATTTAAGCAGGACATATTTCATGGACAGCATGTTAAAGTGAAAATTGGTTGAGTGGGCTTTTCAATGGATTCAACATACAATAGCGAGCTCAGGCTCTATCTCAGCAAATATTTTGGAGCGTAGGTATACTTTCTAAGGTTGAAAATTAATTAAAATCTGTTCAACAATTTTTGCGCCAAATTTTGGTAACTTCGTTTTTTAAAATATGTTAAAATTAAATTACCAAAAATCTAATTTTTGGGTTTGTAGGGTTTATGTAGGTAATCTCACCCTAGTCTTTTTTTTAATATCCTAAATTTTAATAATTATGTAGTATTGATTTAATAAAAAAAGGTGCTTGACATAAATAAAAGACGTGTATATTATTGTTTAATAACCGGGTATTGCAATTTCTGGCGAATTTTGTTTTGACGAAATTAGTTCAATCTGGATATATATATATATATCTGATATTTGGATAATGGTAAAAAATATGTTGGTCAAGTGGCAACACTGAAGGGGTTGTATTGCCGATAATCTGTGCAACAGGGGAGGTCTCTTACATTGTAATGGAAGATTTATTCCGTAATAAAACCCTTCGTATAACGTGAGGTAAGATATTAATTATTATATATTTATTAACCATTGCTTTTCAATTGTTTTATGAATTCGGAGGTAGGAAAATGTAGGTAACGTTTTTGCGGAACAGGGGATTCTGAAAGATAACATATTAAACTAATTATAATATTCTGACCAATAAACATTGTGTTATAAGTTAACTGTAAAAAAATTGCGAAATGTGATAATATGCTGAATTATAATCGCTTATAAGTGGGTAACATGGCACAGCAATGCAATTTTACAATTTTTATAATTTTTTGTATTTCTAAATTAATCGCTTCAGCGTTGCTCTCGCAAAAGAGTACCTAGTATTTTCCCTAGTGTGGATGATTTCTATTGCGTCTGCCAATTTATTGAAATCCCCTTTCCATGAGACCTCTCCATCAACACCTTGGTAACATGGTTTTTAATACCATAACACAGACCCTTGGTTAAATTATTGATTTTTGCCGATACAGTTTGATAAAAATAACCCTGCGCGTTGAAGTTGTACGCAAGTGGTTTTGCCAATATACAGTGTAATGTGTAGCGTTGTGTAAGTTTTGATGACAGTTGTGATTGTAAATGTTTTCATTGCCCTTATTAATTTCGATATTTTCGCACAAGATATTTAAGTGTAGTGTCCATAGTACTGCGCAGTCGTGAATAAATGATTTTTTAAATGATAGATTTTGAGATTACGAGTATTCTGTGGATATTTGACATTTGATTATCTCCATATTTTTAATAATTATCATGACCATAAATATGATTTATTTAAGTTCTTATTTTATGTTTGTTAACTTCCTATCTTATGTTTGCATGCCTTAATAAGGTAGATTGTACAAGGATCAGTATTATTTTGTTAACACCTTTATTATTGTACCTACATTCAGTGCAAATAAACAAATATTCTATTCTATTCTAGTATTTCCGAACGTTTGCGCATGTTTCTCGTTAACACCTTGTAAGTTCGGGCAGGATCGTTTTTTTTTCTTTATTTATTTATTGAGGGTTTAGTCTTACAAGATTATGTCACCCTCATCGGGAAAACAATATATCTAAATCTAAATTAATCTACCTCTACGTTTAATACCTGTGTTTACGAGACTGTACAGCATCCTGGCAGCCTCCGATGTGGGAAATGCAAGGATGCTATTACATTCTCCAGTCTCGCAAAACTTGTTAAATCTAATTAACAGATCTCTTCTCTGCGGCTCGTTCCGGACGCACTCCATACTGATGTGGTATACATCCTCTAACATATTACATTCTGTAAAATTGGGGGAGTCCACTTTACCCATTAAGTATGCGAATTTATTTAACGGTATGTGTCCGGAGCGGAGTCGAAGAGCTGTTTTTATAGCCTGTCTTCCCATGTCAGCGTTGTCTATCCACGCGCGTTTCAAAACACTTGGCTGTATCGTCGCGTTCCATATACCTCTACTCCGGCTTCTTTCGTTAAGATATTCTTGCCAAAAGGAAATACATTGTTGCTTTATTTTAAAATAAATTTCTGTAAAATAAGGTTTGCAAAAATGATTTTCACCATTTGTTAAAGCTTCCCTAGCCAAGCGGTCGGCCTCTTCATTCCCAAAAACTCCGACATGAGAAGGCACCCATTGTAACATAACTTTGATAATCAATATGGATCAATAATTATTTGCCCACCATTTTCAGGTGACCGGCGGTAGGGTAGGGCGGCAGTCACTTCGTGGACTGTGAACGTGACCGACCAACAACGGCTGTCAAAATTATGTGAAGGTATTTATCATTAAATCCATTTCGTTTCTAACGGAAATATACTGAGTGTCTAAAATGCTCCACAACGTTTAGTTTTAAATAGTGTCGCTAGGAAGATTTTAATATACCTATAGGTGTAGGAGAGTATAATATTTTCAAAATGATTCGAGTAAATGGCGGCTAGCAGCAACTGGATGAAAAGAGCTGAAGATCAGGCTCTGTGGCGTTCACCTAAAGAGGCCTACGTCCTGCAGAGGTCGAATACGGGCTGATGACGATGATGACCTCCGTGTTTCTCTTAAGCTTTGATATCAACGGCGCCGTTTTTATATCGATTTTAGAATAATCAATATGGTGTTCTGTAAATAGTAAAGGATAGTCTCCTCTTTCTCCGCCATTTTTGCAAGCAGGCCAAGATGCGGTTTCTAAATTTGATTTGATATCAGAGGAATTGCTCAAAACTTATTAAACATGGTTATACAAGGAGTCACATAAATCAACGTCAAGCCGGAAATGGGCAATAGGGCAAGGTGTGACAGTTATTAGAAAAATATGTCAAAACTTCAGGTCTTGAACTTTACAAATTAAAATCATTCAAAATAAATCTTAATAACTGACACCCTGTGATGATCTTTGAAGTCCTGTGACTACAAATATTAACTTTTCGAGGGTTTTTTTCCCTTCCGTAAATTACAGTTAAAAGTTAAAACCAGTTTTGTTTTAACTTTTAACTAGCTAACTTTTAACTAGCTTTAACTAGCTAGCTAGTTTTAGCCGCTGAATACTAAATACATCAACTCGAGAAGATACGCCCGTCTTATTACGCGATCATTTATAAAGAGATATAGAGCTTGCATTGCCCTTGAACATTTGTTGTAAAACCTTGTAAATCTGATTAAATAAAAATCTTAACTAAAGAAATCCAACAACTAAATTTTATTTCAAATGAACCTTTAACTAACAAATATTTTTTTCCCTCAATTAGAAAGTTGCAATTAGTTAAGTGTCATACCATTTTGGAATCCAGACTAAGTGCGCCATCTTTTAAAGTTACTTGCCAATATAGCGTAGTATTTTTTTTTACAGTACAGTTGGTTAAAGTTTGGTGATTTAATATTTTGAATTTAATGATGGACAAAAATCTATCATTTTATTTAAAACTGAGGCAGTTATGTTTTTACTTTTAACTGTAATTTACAGAAGGGTTATTCATGGTTACATCACAGAAAAAATACTGACGAAAAGTTAATATTTGTAGTCACAGGACTTCAAAGATCATCACAGGGTGTCAGTTATTAAGATTTATTTGAATCCTTATAATTATTTGTAAAGTGTGACCTAGATTTTTTTACATATTTTTCTTACAACTGTCACACTTTGCCCTATTGCCCATTTCCGGCTTGACGTTGATTTATGGGACACCTTGTATAACTAAATATTTTTTTTTATTCACTCGCAAGCTTAGCTTTGGGCGTTGTCAAGTTACAGTTATCAAACCCAATCATCATAAACTCATTTACCGTCCCGCTGCTTTACACTGGTATCCTCTCAGAACGAGACTGGTTAAGTTGGGTAATAGAAGGGTAAGGTTAGGTAATAGAAGGGCTAAGTTAGGTAATAGAAGGGCTTAGTTAGGTAATAGAAGGGTTTAGTTAGGTAATAGAAGGGTTTAGTTAGGTAATAGAATGGTTTAGTTAGGTAATAGAAGGGTTTAGTTAGGTAATAGAAGGGTTTAGTTAGGTAATAGAAGGGTTTAGTTAGGTAATAGAAGGGTTTAGTTAGGTTATAGAAGGGTTTAGTTAGGTAATAGAAGGGTTTAGTTAGGTAATAGAAGGGTTTAGTTAGGTAATAGAAGGGTTTAGTTAGGTAATAGAAGGGTTTAGTTAGGTAATAGAAGGGCTTAGTTAGGTAATAGAAGGGCCTAGTTAGGTAATAGAAGGGCCTAGTTAGGTAATAGAAGGGTTTAGTTAGGTAATAGAAGGGTTTAGTTAGGTAATAGAAGGGTTTAGTTAGGTAATAGAAGGGCTTAGTTAGGTAATAGAAGGGTTTAGTTATGATTTTGCATAAAATATGACCTACACTACACAGACTCTTTAATTGGACGTCATAATATTACAGCTCTCGGGAAATAGCTGTTCCGGGAAGTGCCTGTGTCGCATACGCCGGGAGCCAACGCCCAGTTCCAACGACTGCGATGTCCGTCCTGTGGACAACGCGCAGCACGTACCGGGGATATGCCCAGCTTTGCAGCAGAGACAGCACCGTGATTTGGTCGCCGTGGTAGGTGACGCAAATTGTTCTATGGTGGGATCAGAAAAGCATCCACTGCTGTCGGTTCGTAGTATACGCAACGGGCGCGGGCATCTGACAGAGCTCCGGCCTTAATGCGCAAGGTTCCGCTCCTTGAAGGGGTCTACCAACTGCAGACAACTGCCTATGGCTGTGGCAAATGTCAATAATCCTAAAGCCATGACTTTAGAGCAACGAGGATTTTCCGCACCGTAAAAAAATGATTGATTCATAACTAGCACAGAATGCAATATTTAGTACGATATGTATGAATTAGTTAAGCGTTACCCTAAGCTTTTTTGTGTACAACCCGCAATGTCTAAGCAATGCCTAAATATATTATTATTCTAAATAATGCTTTAATATACAGGTTGTGGCGTAAATGGTAGTAACCTATCCTGTAGGTACTGATAGGTTCATGTCGTCTCTATCTATCATGAATCACTATTTCAATGTCGAAGTTCCTCGGTTTATGACAGGTATTACCATTATTATTTAGATTTTTTATAATAATAATAAGAACCTTGGTATTTTCCATGCCATTTCATTAAAAAGAAACCTTTTCATATACCTATGTATATATTTTTAATTTTAATAATAATAGAGTCATCTATTCCCAAAACTTTGAATAAACTAAAATACATAGTAAATTTTCAAAGAGTAATTTGCAAAAATAAATTATTAAAATAAGGGGACCGATCAGGATCCAGCGGGGTATATTCCAGGGTGACAGTCTGAGTCCGTTATGGTTTTGCTTAGCCTTGAACCCTCTTAGCACATTGCTCGAGGCTTCAAAGCTTGGCTTTCAGTTGAGAAGAGGTGGACAGGTGATATCCCACCTCCTTTACATGGATGATCTAAAACTGTTTGCCCCCAACAAATTGCACCTTGTGGAACTGCTGAAGGTGACTGAAATTTTCAGCAGGTCCATTAAGATGGAATTTGGTGTGGACAAATGTGCGATCATGCATGTGAAAAGAGGAGGGATTATGGAATCTGAAGAATTTCATTTAACAGATTCCATAAACCTTAAATCACTCTCTTCAACTGAAACCTATAAATATTTGGGTATGTCGGAAGCGTTAGTCATCAAAGAGGCTGACATGAAGCAATCATTGCAGGAGCGCTTCTTTGGCCGCCTGGAAAAAGTACTTAAAAGTCTTTTATCGGGTGGAAATAAGGTGCGCGCTTATAATGGTTGGGTCATGCCGGTCTTGATGTACTCTTTCGGCATACTCAAATGGACGCAGACAGAACTAGACGCCCTGGATAGAAGAGTCCGCACTCTGCTAACTGCACATCGGATGCACCACCCGCGTTCTTCGGTCATGAGACTGTACATCCCTCGGAAATGTGGAGGACGTGGCTATTTAAACGCTAAGGCTCTCTCTCCACAACCGGGAGGTGTACAGGCTCAGAGAATATTTTCTTAAGACTGACACGGGGATGCATCGCGATGTGGTTGCAGTGGATAAGGGATTCACCCCGCTATCCTTGGCTAGAGAGAACTGGCGCAAACCTATAATACTTGATACTACTGGCCGCAAAGAGATATGACAGAGCAAGGAACTTCATGGACGTTTTTATCGGGCCTTACATGGACCCGATGTAGACTTCCTCGCGTCCGTGTCCTGGCTACGCTTCGGGGACCTCTTTGGGGAAACCGAAGGGTTTGTCTGTGCAATTATGGACGAAGTTGTAATGACGAATAACTACCGGAAATATATTGTAAAGGACGGTACGGCTGACATCTGTCGGGCATGTCACCGTCCAGGCGAATCGATCCGGCATATTATTTTAGGGTGTTCTCGTCTTGCAAATGGTGAATACTTGCACAGACATAACCTAGTAGCTAGGATTATCCACCAGCAACTTGCTCTTAAATACTCTCTTGTGGTCTCAGAGGTACCATACTATAGGTATGTGCCCGACCCAGTTCTCGATAATGGTCGTGTTACTTTGTACTGGGACCGATCTATTATCACTGACAGGACTATTATCGCTAATAAACCTGATAAAGTGGTAATAGATCGACCAGAGAGCCGTGCAATGATTATTGATGTCAGTGTTCCGCATGACGAGAATCTCGTGAAAGCCGAGAAAGATAAGCAAATTAAATATCTTGACTTGGCTCATGAGATTGTCGACATGTGGGATATTGACGCTAGTTGTGACCGCCAATGGTTTAATAGCCAAGAGCCTCGACTCACACCTGCGGAGGCTCTCGTTAGGCAGCTGGGTCAAGGGCGTGATGCAGAGAGCGGTACTCCTAGATACGGCGCGTATTGTTAGGAGGTTCCTCTCTTTGGGGCCCAATAGCCAATAGCCCAATAACTATTTTTTATATTTTTAAATGTTTTTATGTTTTTATATAATTTGTAAAAATATTTAAAAATTTAAACTAATATGTTGGAAAATAAATGGGAGAAAATATTAAAATAAATTTAACAATTATTAAATTAAATTCAAATAATATTAAATTTTATTTTATTATAATAATTTAATGGAATTTATGATCCTAAATATCTATTGTCATTATTTTTGTTTTTGAATAAACTAATACAATATATATTATTTAATGAAATTTCTGATTTAATACATATTTTATTAGAATAATTCGTTTTGGGCACCCAACATAGGGTAAAGGCCTTATCAGGCCTCGCATTGTCTGAAATATTTGGCGAGCCTTTTTTTATTGTGTGGAAATCCCAAGGGACTTCCGCCGCCCGGGAAAGGCGACGTGGCGTGCCAGACTCCACCCATAGTGGGTGACCTACCGACTAAAACCACACGGATGTTTATCCTCATTACTATTAGCTGGGGAACGGGAGGGAGTTGTCTTTCCTCCACGAATCTTTGGCGCGCTTGTACTAAGTGTGACCCGCGGTTCGCGCGATTCCCGGGATTTTAGGTCACTTTAGTGTACGTTTTTCGATCAATTATTATAGTAGTTTCGCTGGAAAACTTGTAGTTTGTTTACAATTTCTTTCGTAAGTGCCCAACTCCTGAAAGCCATAGGGCTGTGTGTGTAGGGGCTAGGGCAGTTTCGAATGCTTTCTTTAATGTCGCTAAAGAAGATTAAGTAAGATCCGGTGGCACGTTTTAGGGTTATGTGGAGTCCGAAGAGAAGGCAATAACACCGTAATACTCGAGTCGGGCCGCCTGATGCATTACAGGGTGGGTGATCATCAGCAATCCTAAAGCTGAGTAGGGTTCCTCCCTCATAGTGTCCTCGCGGACAATGTTGTTGAAATATCCAGTGTGTCGACCAGGGGAGCGTACCTTATAATTAAATTAACAAGAGGGTATAGCCTTAAGGTTAATTAGTAAGAGTACGCGTCGACGTTGACCCTTGTACGATGACATCTCTACAGCTGTTTATAAGATCACGAAGACGTACTTCAACATTGACATGGGGAGCTTTAACGCCAAAGTAGAACAATAGCAAATCCTGAGTTAGTCCACACGGCTACGGAAGCAGGAACCACAGGGTCTAAAGCTCCGCCGCAGCGACGCTGTGACAAAATATGAGATCGATTTCATGACAGACAGGAAGCATATATTCAGAGAATACTCTGTGGTCAACAGGTTTAACACCGGAAGTGACCACCGATAAGTACGACGCTCTCTTGATATCAATTTTAAGCTGGAAAGATCTCGGCTGATGACATCTACGCTCCAACCAACTCTGCTCCAAGTCGTTGTGGGATCAGAGAAAGTAAGTTCCAGCTCCATATGAAAAATATATTTGCTGTCCTGAAAACCACACTGGACGTTGGCGAGGCCCTACACTAAGTATTGGAAATTCTTAGGGAAGAGGGGTCGAAGTTTTTTCAACTTCGGCGTATGGGTACGGAGTTTAAACTCTCGGCAGAGACTCTTCGGTTAATGGATCAAAGACGTAATAACATTCAGAAACGGGCTCTCAGTTACAACTTTGGGAAGCTGGTGCGACAAGAGCACCGGCGCTACAATACGCTCCGCATAGTGGAGGCTATTGAGCAAAACCGGGGGAAAAAGTGACTGACTGACGAAGCTCAAGACATCCTCCTGCAACACTCTGGCCTCAGGACTGGAGATTCTCGCCAAGATCGAAGACTATTACGGACGGCAGTACGATTCGCATGCATCACGACCGGAACTCATTAATGAGGATTCCCGAGCGATATTGACACGCTATTACACAGATAAGCTGCCGCATATCTGCCTTAATGATATCGAGATGGCCCTAAGACAGCTTTAAAATGGAAAAGCCTCAGGTGAAGACGGAGTTTTTTGTTAATCAATCAATCAATCAATCAATCAATTACTTCGGCGCTTTTGAAAGCTGCAGGTGTACCTGTACTTCAAGAGCTCCGGAAGTTCTCAACAACGGGGGAACTCCAAAGGCGTTGAACAGAAATACGGTGGTTCTGTTTTAGGTTTTAGGGTTAAGTAGAGTAGAGGCTTATCCCGCTTCTGAGCCACGCCTATAAGCTATTCTCAAGGATGATCTCGAATCATCTAGCGAGAAGATTTGAAGAGGATGCTCCATTAGGGATAGAATTCATAATGAAATCATCCGTGAGAGATAAGAACCAAAGTAACGGACATAGCTCAAAGGATAAGAACACTAAAGTGGCAATGGGCTGGTCAGGTTTCTCGGAGAACCGACCACCGGTTCAAACGAGTTCTTGAGTGAAGACTGCGTCTAGGCAAATGTATTTTAAGACGCCTGCTAGCCAAATGGATTGCCGATTTGCGGAAGACGGCGGCAGCTACTGGATAAAGCAAGCTGAAGAACGGACTCTGCGGCGTCGTTCAAGTTCGAGATTTTAGTACCTTTCTTCAAGGATTTAAGCTTTAAAAAGTTATATTAATTTCTCGATAAATGCTATAATAAGCTCGAATAAGCAAAAATAATATTGTAAAAAGCTTTCATTTAAAAAAAATGGAACGGAAAGAATCAAGTGGTGGTATTATTTCATTTAGTCAAAACAAATATTATGGGCAATACAGTAATCCGAGAAACTTCGACATTTAAATAGTGATATATATATAATAGATAAAGACCTTATCTACCAGCGCCTTCTTGACTATTCATTATTTACGCCACACTCTGTATATACTGTGTTTAGTTGTTGTCTATTGTGTATTTCGTTTGAAAAATAATGGGAATTGCAGGGGTTGGATTAAGTGAATTAAGTATAAAATCATTTTTCAACAGGTTCACTGGCTTAACCGTTGCTTAATGAAATCTTCGTTCCATGAAATTTTTTAAACGAAATATACAGTACTAAGCAAATTTTAAAAACAGTTTTTTACTTGTTGTCAATGAAATCTGCGTACCTACATTAATATGTAATTGTTGGATATATATATCTCTAGTTGGTATGAATTGATGACAATTAATTACTATTTTTTTATTTTTAGTTCTCAGTAATTTCGTTTTTATAGAACTATTTGTTTTTATTTAATTCGCAAACAAAGTTATTTTCATGAACTTATAGTTATTTCTGGAAAATGATGGCACATTCTTTTTTTGAATAAACAGGTAATTCATTTTAAAGCTTAAAGTATTCAACTATAGACACCAAAGCAAATCTATTGTCGTGTGCAACGGGAGACTCCATAGGGACTTTGCTGAATGAATGCGGTTATTTTATTAAGTAATCTAGAAACCGTATAATATATACACAGTATATTATTACAGCACATCAGCGTGACAATGGTAATGGTTTGAATGAAATGCAGAGTCCTGCTAGCTAAACTCCACTACCGATCGGATGCTGCTCTGGACTGAACCACGTCAGCTTTCTATAATGCATTACGCCCACTGTGTTCACATTTAGGTAAACTTTTAACGTTTTAGAAAAACGAGGAGATTCTCAGGTTTTAAGTTATTCTCTTAATACCGATTGCAATTTATATTCGTAGGGTTTAAAGCGCATCTCAGAAACATTGTTTCACCCTGAGGTTGCAGCTGAAAATAGCTTTGGACGCCACGGCTAGATGGCGCTGATATCAAAAATGAATTTTTGAGTCTGAAAATGATACTGAATCACTTCCATCACTACCACGATTATTTTATTTTTGGAATTTTATGATTTATGTGTCTAATATTATTATTTTACAACAATTACAGGGACTTACAATCATAAAGTTTATGTATTTGTTATTGGCCCTATCGTGTATCAATTGACAATAAACAGTACTGTATCGATGTGTATTTGCTTGATGTTATGCTCGTAATATATGTTTACATTTTGTGTGTAGGTACAGTCAACAAAATAGTTAGGTATACATGCATCTACCGAACGTCTGTCTTGACATACGCCAAAGCGTGTCATGAAGGCTGCTAACATAGGAACTCTAGCATTTTGGCACGTATTGCGAGATAACGGTATTATAAAACACATATAATATAGTGAGCTATATACTCTTTTGTTGACTGTACCTACATTTTGAAAGCACACGTCTTGTGCCTACAGTTACTGTTGCAGGGAATGTTATAGATTATTTTTATTTTACATTAAAATTTTGCTTTACGAATGTTATGCTTAATTTGCCAATAAATGCCTGATCAATGTTCTCGTGATCCCTGCTTCATTATCCCTAACATTGTGCTAAAAAGGACATTTCAAAATCCATTGAAATGAATTTATTAATGTGGCCTTATATTATTAGCTCAATAATGACAAAACAACATATTCCTCATAAGTAAAAGTAAGTATGGAATGAATATTTAAATTCTATAGGAAATGTTTTTTTGAGAAATGGATTTAGGTAATTTAATTTGTTTGGTCTGAAGAATGAAAATCTAGTTAATAGTGCCATCTTTCGCGTCTTTTAAGTACTCAGCTGAGTCAAGGAAAGTTTCATGATAGTACCTCAACCGTTTTATAGGTGTCGCCATGCAAGCAGTTTTTACTCTAATGTACCTCCATCTATTCTGAATCACGGCCGGCGGAGAGCATATAATAATACACAACAGAATGCAGCTCCAGAAATATTTAAATTAAAAATTTATACGTTAGGTAATAAAATTATAGTTCTATTTTAAGTTTTCTCTAGAGCAGATTCGCGTTGTTAATAGTTTACTCTAAAGTTCACCAGGAGGCGTAACTGTCGCTCTCTTCATAACAGTGAATTATAGATGATTACCCGCCTCCTATCTTCGATGTTCAAAAATTATACTGAATACAATATTTGATACTCCAGTAAATAAATCAAACAGCATGCATCAAAGAGTGATTATTTGATGAAACAAAATCACGGATACTAGCGCCATCGAGCGTTGTTTAAAAGAACTTCCTCGCGTGGTGCGTCACTACGGCAGCGCATGGATTCAGAACCATTTTTAAAAACGATGGTCTTGCTTGTTAGGAATTAATTGGCTGGAGATACCTACGACCTCAACCAAGGTTTAAGGGGCAAATATAAGTCCGACAGGTGGCGTTCTATTAATTTAGAAATATCCACACTATGAAAAACAATAAACGGTTCAGAACCTGTAAGCTTCTATGTTTACTCTGCATGATTGTTTTTACAAGTACCTAGCTTTCGATATTGTTTTTTTTTCAGTTTCAACATTGATGAGACTGTATACATATATGTGTAAGGCTGCGTGCCGCGGTCTATTTTATCTGCATTGATATATTTTTGCCGATCCCATTCTCAATTTCCCAAAATAATTTCCTAGCGGCTGTACCATAGGAATATAACCTAAGCAAAACGAGTTTATATAGTTCCCGGGTTTTTGTGATGACTGAGTGTGTAGTATTTCGATCAAACAAGACAGTCACGAAATTTATAAATAGCGAGCTTAAGCTAAAAACATCTACTTACAAAGTGAGAAGCTTGTAGTGCTAAGACCATTATATTATGGTGCATTTCCATTTTCATGCGCTAATCACTTGCTAAGGAAAAGTCGACGCAGTATTGGCGCTGTCCAAACCCACGTGTTGTGGTTTGGAAAGCCTCAAAGTTCACATCGTATTGAGTATGAAAGTTGTTTTTTATTGCATTTGTTCCATGAGTCAAAATAAATGAATAATTATTGAAATTAATTCTATTATACTTATAAAATACTAACTGACCCGACAGTCGATGTCCTGTCTTTCCTATGAATATTCAAGACGAACTAGACTAAAAAAAAAATATGGTAAAATAGTCGTTAAGTTTTCATACATTTTCTAATTTACAGGACAATTTTCTTATGTTTTTCTTTCATAAGAATCTTCTCCTGACAATTACAAACACAACAAAGAAATAATTAGCGAAATAATAATTGTTCCACCGTTCGCGCGTAATGCCGTGACCAAGGAAATAGGGATTAATTTTTTTATAAACAGAAGAAGAAGATAAAAAATAAAAATGTTTCACTTCTATAAATGACATCTTCATAAACTTAATAATGATTTTTGAATATAATGCAAGAGGCTATTTGGCTAAATATTTTTTATGTCTTCATGAAAACTTGGGCATAAATAGAGCCGAAATACAAAGACAAATACACAGAGACCATTATATGGTAATGTGACGTCAGTTGTTCCGGGCATCATACAAATTCCACACTAACACTCGTTTTGTGGCAAAGGGACACGGCATCCCCTTTCAATTCCCACAAATAACTTTCAATGCCTATAACTTCGAATTTGTCAATTTAATATATTTTTTCAGTATGTACGTACGTATTTAAAGGTATTTTATTAAATTATGATGAAAAATTATATCTATATCTTTATATATAAAATGTGTTTCTATACCTAGTCAACGAATTTACTGATTTCAGTCATCTTATTTTTTAAGTTTTCTAATACTTTGTACACACGGCCACACATCAAGCTATGCAAAACCAATTTAGACTGACCTCCTATTTTAAGAGTTTTTCTACAATTCAAGACCAGCTTATACTGGTTTTGTATAGTTTGATGTGTTCTTGCGGAGAGAAAAAATATTAAAATAGAGCAGAAAATTTTAAAATATCAGAAAACTTAACAACTATTTTAACTTTACGCGTTTTTGATTATCTATTCCAGTTCGAATTGAATTTTCATAGATAAGATAGGACAACACCTGTCGGGTCAGCTACCTACTCTTTTAACTTGAAAAATATATACAACGGACCTACGAGTATAGTTATTTCAAAATGGTCTCATTATAAATTTGGTCTAAATAGACATTATATGTATTTCATGAACGCTGTTAAATTATTCAAAACTTGCTGCACCCGTCCACACGTTAGTTACCAACTGTAGCTCAGAAAGTAATCATAAAAAATACGCTTGTGTTCGAATGCAATGTTGTTTTAATATTTCAAAGATATCCTGGAAGAGCTTTCAGTAATTAAGATTTTAAACAAACAAACATTTACATACTGATTTATATATATAAAAATGTTAATCTTCGTGATAGTTTAGACAAATCTTAATCTTGTCTTAATTGCACGGTATTGTCCTATACCAAAAAATACTCGACTAAAATAAATATATTTATTTCTTCTCCGTTCCAAAACAAGTAAAATTGTGTTGAGAACTTAAGATTGAAATGAAACATTTATTTACAGATTTTATCGTGTTACGAGTATTTTGATATTATTTAATTACCGAGTATTCGGATCCTTTTCAGCATCAGTGTTCACGGGTAGACTGAGGTGTTGAACGTCTTAATGTTAATATAGGTACTACTTAATTGAGTTCAGATCAAAATTTGACATTTATTTACAACACAGAGGAAAGCGGGAAATATTTGATAATTTTTCCAATTCAGAATTGGCTTTTAATTGCAGCGGTACCCTAATGGCTAGGGGCACCGGACTTGCGATCATGTGGTTGCCGGTTCGAAACCCACCCATTGCACTACCGACGTGAACCCACTCGTAATACAAGCATTTAGCTTAGTACGAGGGGTTAACAAGATTACTAGTAGGTAATGTGAGACCCACATTGCTAGTAAGCTTTTAAAAAAAAAATACAATTCAGAATTTATAACGAGACCACCTTAATATAAGCTAATAGCGCGAACATATCTAGCTATACAAATATCGCCGAAGATATCTACATTAAATATAAATTGTGTAAATAGTACGGTTACATCAAAACTGCACTAAGTAAATAGATATTTCAACTGAATTAATTATACATTCGCCTTGCCTTATATTTATTCTTACCAAGCTCCATTTTACACATCTTGCTGTAGGGCACTCTAATAAAGAAATCATTAAAGTGCCTGGATAGCCATGAGTATCGATGTCCATGAGCCAAGACAACAACACTACAACAATAATAGGAAGATGAAAGTGGAATTGTTTTTAACGAAACTATTTGGTACAAAGTCGCCAAAAACGCGACATAGATGGAGCTTGAAAATCGTGGTTTATTATTATTGCCAGATTGCGTAGTTTATGATGATACGGACTTCAATTTAACGTCAAATGGTATCATTATTTTGTCCGTAGGAGCTGGGAGCAATGGATCGCTCACACGCACTGGCCCGCACCGCATGGATGAAGGAGCATTTGCAACTGATATAACATCGGTCAAATTCCACGTAAGTATACTTATGTTTTTGCATAACCTTTTTTTCTTTTTTTTTATAGGATAACTCGGCAAACGAGCAGGCGTTCTACTTGTTGGTAAGTAGTCATCGCCGCCCATGGACATCTGAAAAACCAAGGTGTTGAAGATGCGTTGCCGAGCCTATTTAGGAAAAGAGAGGGCAAGGAGAAAAGGAGATGGAAGGGGATTAAGGGAGGAATTGGGCCTCCGGCCCTCTCGCTCAACGAACGAAGCGCAGTGGCGAAACGCTACTACTCGGACGTTGGTCTTCGGCGAGATTGTAGTACTTCCCCGGTCAAGCCGGCCCATTCATGCTGCGAACAGCGTGGCCCTACCACAACAGAAAATAACCTAGTATGTACCTACACAGAAACATGAGAAATGGACTTTGTTTGTTACTTCGTAACATAAATCAGATTATGAGGTGGTTCATTGATCGTTGATTAGAGGAAGCGATATGAAATGAGACATACCTATGTATATTTAGGCACAATAGAAAGACATTTTTATGATTTTTAAAGGCCCACTAGACATCTAGTTTCTGTCTACACCAGTGGGGAACAGGCGTGATTGTGTTGCGCAAACTATGACGTAATGCATGGCACGTGCGAGTTCCCGTTTATTTCCGCTGCTTGGTCTATCGATTTTCGAACCTAATTATACGGTTGAAAGATGTAAAAGCTATCCGAGGCTTTTGTATCTTTCCTGCACGTTTCTAAGATAAAATTTACATTCTCATCTTTCTCATACTCCATTTATAAAACATTAAACAAATAAGGCTATAACGCCATTATATAGATCCGTTTACATACGTATATACGTACATACCTTTTACGAAAGGGGTAGACAGCAACGACATATTTGGTGTGTTATTAAAAAAATAATTAAAGTATAAAATTTATTTAGCTTTAATAAAATAACAGTACCTATTAATATTTCGCCGTTATGAGTAAATATTGTAAAATTATAACGACTAAGATTTAATATTAATCTATATGGGTATATTATGTAAAAATAAAAACGGTAAAATTACAAATGAATGTAATACTACTACCCACCCTTAAAATTATTATATGGAAATGAGTGTATCCATATTTTTTTCATTATAGAGCTTTAATTTTTACAGTTTAATTTTAAATCATATCGTAGCGCGTTCTCTCGTTCCCATTAATATTTCACCATATACGAGTAAGTATACCACGGAGATCTAATAGATTATGTATGTACAAAGGTTGCAAGAGGGCGAGAAGACCAATCGATACGGGGCCAGCAGGGACCAGTTGGTACAAAACACAATAAGGTAAGTGGGATGAATTTATTATATTCTAATCCTGATACATTTTAGAGGGTTCGGTTTCGGTATATATTGAAGTACGCGATGAGGTTTGTCACCGGAAGCTCGTTTTAAGGTGACTGCGTCAAAATAAGCATTGCGCCAACAATTTTCTTATGAAAAGTAACGTTATCAAAATATCCGATAACAAGAGACATCTTTGGATTCGCACGATTCTACGTCGTAGTGTCTAGTTATATCAAAAACGTCGAAACAATTTTTTGGCGTTGGGTGACGCCCTAGTGGAATCCTCAATTACTTGTCGCACCCAGCAAGGTTGACAAAATAAATTTGTCCTCGCGTTTTTGTGCCAAGGCAATGGCTAGAGACGAGATAATGTGACGATAAAACTATGTCATGCGGCGCATTTTATCATGCTATCGACCGAGCTTATTTTTATTACAGAATAGACTATTATTGCTCACGCCACACGCCCATAGAAAGAAGAATTTTAACGTTTTAATTTTATACACGGGAAATTGAACTCTATTCTACCTAATCAATACTGAAATTGTGCGCGGTAACCTTATAGGTCGGTGGAATTCTTCTAATTTTTGCCAACATTTTAAAGCATATAATACATGATTCAAGTGTACCTAATATAATATTAAACTGCTAATGTATTCCAGCATAAAAACAGTATGTAACCAGTTTGAACTATAAAATTAAACATAATTATGTAGCGTATAAAGTTATATAACCCGAGGTTGTTTGGACGCGTGCCTGTAGACAAGTTGGAAAATTATAATGGTTGAAACAAAGTGTATGTAAATGATATAGCTTCATACAAATTCAGCGTTCACAAATGACGTTAATTCCCTTTATTTTTTTTTCCCGTTAGTTATATTTTTTATCTCTTGTTGATTCCAACTTTAGATTACTGTTTGTCAAATAGTAATGTATGTATTATTTTATTATTAATTCGAACTACAAGATCCTTATAATTTCCGAATTTGGATATTAAAAAATTCATTCTGCGAAAGTGAGTATACATTTACTAAGTACTTTAGATTTTAACGCTCGGCATCTAACTGATAGACAGAGAAACACTGCAGTTAATGGTTCGACACGTGGAATATTTTATTCTAGGAGAGAACTACGAATTGCGGGATGGGATGGACTCAATTAGTAAGGCGGGTTGCAGGCAGATGGCGCAACGCGCTAAGTTGAGGCAGAGCGGCAATTAACGTGGCGTTTGTGTTGAGAATATCACGCAGTTCCTTTACACCTAGCACTTAGTACGATAAAGTAGGTAATTTGGTATTTAATAAGTAACCGACCTTAGGCTTTTAGTTATAAGGTTGAGAAGATTGTAAGCAGGTATAGGTATACTACTAATGATCATACGGCGTATATATATATATCTATATAAACCTCATCGTAACTTTTTGTAAAACTTAACAACAGATAACCATTTCTACCACAAATATTCTAAACTATTAATCATAGCAAATATTAGAAATTTATTAAAGAAAGAAAGAAAGAAAATATTACCTGCAAAACAAGATGAGACTTAGAAATAGAATTATATATTTAACAGATTAAAAATATAAAATATGTGTGATTAAATGACAAAGAGATTGATTACATTAACCGAGTTGATATTTTAATAATCAGGCATGTTAATTGACGTTTTGACGTTTTTGTTTTTTTTTTGGATTGATTTTCCATACAAAAACTGTCATAACGTAAAAATTTATCCGTCGGATAAAAAGTATCTCTACAAAAAATCGCCCCTTAGCACAATTCAATTAAGGGGAAAGAGTTTTAAAAACGATCCTTGTGTTCAACCCTTCAAGTCCCATATTATAGACACAATTCAAAATCTATTCTTTCGGTACGGGCGTCAGCAAATTAATAAATTTTATTTCATTTCATAAAAATAATCATTAACATAAACTTATACATTTTAACTAAAAATGTAAATCCTACTAGGTAGTTTTTTTATTTATTTCGGCGCTTGTTTTTAAACTACATATATTAAGAACATCTGCGTAAACCGCAGATGTTCTTAATATTAGACTTATATTAGACTAGACTAAAAAATACCAAACTAAATGTATTAAATAATGATTAAACAAAAACTGTAATAACACTAGAACTTACTGTATTTTGTAGTGTATTTTCTATTTCGAATGAAACGTTTAATTTATAAAATTACATCTGCAGAACAATCAATACGAAACGCCGAGGCAGTGTCCATTTTGTGTTACATTCAAAATATTGTGTAATTCATCCTTAAAAGGGGCCTAAGTATTTTTTAAATCAAAATATGTACAGGTATCATTTAAATATATATTAATTCATTATATTTATTCTAAACGCTCTGCTTTGATAATTTAGTAACCGATTTAATTTTTAATTTAAACTCCCACTATTTCAAGTCTATTTTTTTTTTATTTTACTTAGGTATACCTAAGTTTATATCTACACTTGTTTAATCATTTAAAAATGTAAGTTATATAAATTCGATATTACGTAACCATTGACATTTTTAGATAGAAATTGATTAACTGAGCAATATTATATTTTTCGCTTGTCTTATATCTTTAATTTGGTAATCTGATATTTTTATTATAATCTATGAGATTTAAATGATGACTATATAAGATTTAAAAATATCAACACATTCTTTTCACTGCAGCGAATTCGTAATTTAAATAAACACGAAACACAAAAACGAGCATGGGTTTTCCGCACTCAATTCACATAACCGCACAAAAAAAAACACCACTAAAGTTACGCCCGCGGCGGATGAGATTTCACGGAGAACCGTCCGCACCGAGGACAAATACTCACTGATACCATGCGGATTATCCACAGGGGCGAACGGGAAAGCGGGATAGAAAAGTGCCACCCGACCCCCTCCCTCTTAGGCTGCCATTGTATTAGGCAGTTGCGAACACGTAGGGCAGTAACCATTCACGTCTTAAAAAAACACAAATGAAAAGGTAAGGAAAATTATATCAGATTCATTAAATAAAAAGTAAATATGATTAATTGACAGCCAATAGAGGATAAATTCATGGAAAAATATTTCTATTGGTACAGATAATATTATACGAACATCAAAATATGTCTTTACCTAACTCTGGGGAACGGCTAAAAATAAATACTTGGGAAATTTAATCAAACAGATGATAAATCATCGAAGCAGTGTTGTAATATTTCCAATTGGAATTTAAGGAATGCGTCGTTACCACGTGGATCGTACATAACATGCCATCACGCCGGTATTCTTTGAAGGAGGTGCTACCATACATTTCATTCAAAACCCAATATTTCACACAGAATTATTACTCGACCAGGGAATCTAAACCAGGACTGTTAGACTAATGAGGCAGTTGGATATTTATTTATTTACTTAACACTAGCAAGCAAACACACAAAAGTAGTCTTGTTCATAGGCGTTAAAGTCTGCCTTCACTGTTGTTTGCAAGTGGTTTAGCATGGTTAATTTCAATAGAAAGAACCGGTGTAAAGACGATACAGGTCGTGTATGTTTCGCATTCTTCTTTATTTTCTTAGCTAATTTGGATTTTTATGCATAAAAACACATGCGATTTGTGCTCAGTTATTTCGGAAAACTGTCATTCGTAAAATGCTAGGAAATGGAAGCATAATTGAGAGGAAAAATAAATATTTACATACATTCGAACACATTCCATACAGATCGAATGTATACATTTAAAATCAAGAATCCAAATGGCAATATGCCATTTGGATTCTTGATTTTAAATGTATGCGTTCAGACGCTCGTAGTACGCATTATACGTAAGCAGGTTTGTACGTACGTTGCTCGTACGTGCGTTGTACGTTCACTCATGACAATGAATTGTATCAACCCTTTGCACGTTGGACAATGGATAAGGCCAATAAGGGATAATGAAAGGGAAAGTTATTTAGTCTCTAAAATGTATCGAGGAGAATAGTAATTCTGCTATATATAGTGCCTGTAAATATTGGTCTGAAGAATTACCCGTGGAATAAATTCTCGTTAAAAATATATTTTTATTTATTTTACACAATGGTATATACGTTTGAGACAGGGTGAATAAGCACTCATGACCTAGATGTGGTCTCCTTTAATTGACACGACACAAAGAAAAGTCAAATATTAGATCTATAATTAGTATGTAAGGTTGGAGATCCAAACAAAATAAATAGATAACAGCCGAATATACAAGCCGGCTGTACCATCATAACTGAAATGAATGTTGGTAAACACAACCATAACACAGGAGAAACCTTTTTATAAACAAAGCTTGTTAAAAGAAAAGAAAATACAATTCCTTTTGTATTCTTTCATCCTCAAACTTCAAGAACCCCCTTGAAATGATTCTAAATGTCACCTCATTTATAATTCAATTCAACAAGGCATTGGGTGACGCCAAGAATCCGAATGACGTAAAAGAATAAAAGATAATGTCGAACATGAATACCCGTGTAAATAATTAATTTGTACTGTAAAAACAAATATATATTAGATATTGAAACACAATGTTTTTCCGTTACCAACTGACTGCTTTATTTTCTTACAACAAATTGAAATTGAAGCGGCAGTAGCCTAATAGCTAGGGCGTCGGACTTGCGATCATGTGGTTGCCGGTTCGAACCCCACCCATTGCACTACCGACGTGAACCCACTCGTAGCACAAGCATTTAGCTTAGCACGAGGGGTTAACAAGAATACTAGTTATGTGTGACGCACATAACTACTAAACTTTTTATTTTAAATAAAAAAAATATTAGGTATAACATTTTTTAATAAATAACCGGAGTAGGTACTTTATTTCATGGCTTCAAACATTTATAATATAATCTAAACTAATATTATAAAGAGGAAAAATTTTGATTGTTTGTGTGTTTGTTTGCGTTGAATAGGCTCTTAAAAAACTGGACCAATTGGAATAATTCTTTCAGCAATAGAAAGCTACAATATTCCTAAGTGAAAAAGGCTATATATTATACCGTAAATGACAAGAAACGTATACTCCACGCGGGCGAAGCTGCGAGCGGAAAGCAAGTAATAAATAAACTAAGAGAATGACTAAGTTTCACATAAGTTTGTTGGGCATGATGACATTGGTTAGAATAAGGACTACGACTAGCTATTCTACACCTAAAATAAAAAAGGTTGTTCTGTAAGAAACCTACTCGAAAGACTTGTAGTTTTTTTTTCTAGGTCTTAAAACTTTTGGAGATTGCGTGGTAATCAGGCAGTGAGTATTCAATACTAGAAAATCACGATATCCGAGTCTGCTTATCTGTTTTTGGAATACTCCTAAGAAAATGCAAGTCTGTAAATGGCTTTTTATTATTATGTTTTAGCCGGTTTTGGCCGCCGTTTATGTTTTTTGCTCAGCTCTGCTAAGGGTCGCACCGTGTTGTAAAATAATTGTCTAAGTTACTCCTTATATCCTAAGCTGCTGAGCACATTTGGATAAAATAGCTCACGCTTAGGATCACTAGACTAATGAGACAGTAACTTGAACTCTTACCATGTGATTATTTCTATCCTGGAATTCTTAATAAAACACAAAAAAAGCGATCCAGTTTCTATGCCTCCTCGGCCGACTTCGCGTTTACAATTCCATTGCGTTGTTCCTACTCGGTAGTAAGCCTCACCCAACTATTCGTATTATTAGGCCGGTGTACCATACCACTACTTCAACCGCGTCGTTTGCACGCCTACGTCACAATACAATTTGGAATGTATGCGGTATCACAGACGCAATCTACAATCTACCCTTTTGATCCTCAAAATGTAACTACGCTCTAAGCTTTCTGATGGTAATTAAATTTACTCCCCGACTGTTCTGAAAATACTGCCGATTCAAATACTTACCAAACAATCCATGAAATACTATTTGACTAAAAAGGCCGCATTGACTGCAGAATATAGAAGATAGAAAATGTATAGGAATGCCATTATGAATTTATTTCAGAATGATTTCTTAGTGTAGCATAGTACCTACCACTTTCAGACAATTTCAACTTACAAAATTACCTTATTATTTCAATACTTTCCCCTTCACAATAGCATCGATGCAGTATAATTTCACGAACTATATCATAGGATATGTAAACGTCATCTTATAAATACTCCATTAAATATCTTTTGATTGGCCCATTCATTGAATACTCCGTCGACTCACTGAATAGGCGACTAGTTAGTCAGACGCTATATCTGACTAACCAATAATAGAAGTTAACAATTATCAAATTTCACATATTCTTTCTGAATTTAAAGTCGCTTGAAGTCCCAGATAGTCCAGCCATGCAATGTAGAAAGGCTGTCCAATCGCTGACAAGGGGATGATTAAATTGAATCGTCCTATGTCTGCGGGCGGTTTCAACTAACTATGACTAGAACTTGTGACGCGACCGATAAATACGTATCTTGTAGATACAATCAGTACCTACCTAGTCTAAGGACGATATTTTCCACAGTCGCTAAGTATGTACGCTGTGTACATAGCGACTGTGGAAAATATGGAAAACCAGTTTACGGTGGCCTCTTAATGTATGCAAAGCCCATAAAGTCTAGATCAGCTTAAACTGGAATTGTATAGCTTGACCCGTAGCCGTAGTGTACACACGGCTACACATCAAGCTATACAAAGCCAGTTTACGCTGGCCTCTTATTGAATGGGAAGCCAATACAATGCGAGATCAGTTTAAACTGGATTTGTATAGCTTGACCTGTAGCCGTGTGTACTAAACAAATGCAACGTAGATAATCGTGAGTATACATCATAGGTACTTAATTGACGTCAACATAAGATATACATTTTGAAATAGAATTCCATATCACAGATAGTATCTTCTTCACTTAAAAACCTTAGACAGTCCTACCAACATTAATATCATGGATTTTTATGTGGTTGTATTGCCGAATATTTGGGTAAAACAAAAAGGTTGGGTTAAAAGATCGAAACTGCGATATGACCGACTGCCAAGTCACAGTTCTTATCTAAGGCACGTACCAACTTTCCGAAGTCATGTGCGAATTAATGTAATTTATTATCACGCGCTTAAAAGAGGGAAGAAATTAAAAACGTCATGAGGAGGCCTGCGTGCCTGAGAGATTTCTTGACGGCGCGGCGTGTGGAGTCTAACAAACCACAGAAGGCCAACATGGTGGACTATAGCCCTATCCCTCTCGTTCTCAGAGAAAACTTGTGACCAGCAGTGAGACCATGTAATGGGTTGAAGATGAACGCAATGATGACCCGCGATGACCCGCGGTACACAATTAAATTTTACGAATTTCCATGATAAAAAAAATCGCAAACTTTTTTGCACACTTGGTGTGTAAACTACATTTGCCGGGTTAAGCCAATATGTTTCTATAATACGAGTATGAGTATCGCCCTGATTTATACGATGGGGTACTTTTGTTAGCTTAATCAGGCAATTCAGGTATCGATACTGCAATCGATGTTTCTTATCGATTAAATCGGTTTGCGTTTTTGATTCGCGAGTATTATAAAAACCTGATTCTGTACAACCCTTTGTATGCCGACCCGCGCGACAAAAATGTCCCGAATGCCGCGTCATGCTAATACAATTGGACGTTCCGGTTTATGAAGCTTAAAAAATTGGAGCTTGCACAAAAGCTTGTGGGTTAGAGTACCTATACAAAGGACACTGATTGCGGAAAAGTGATTATTGGAATTGTTAAAATGCAAATCTACTGAATAGATATGATTTTTATATCCATCATATATGCTTCAACTTGTATGATGGTAGTTGATTCGTGTAAAATTTTGATATTTAGCCGCATCTTAGTAACTAGACCCGAACGTAGTTGAGAAATAATTCAAGGATGGTGTACAATTTTGTAACTATTATGTTACGAGTTCGCTGTATTATGTGCTGGTTCGAACCTACCTATTGTACTACCTACGTGAACCCACTCGTAGTACAAGCTTAGCACGAGGGGTTAACAAGAATACTAGTAATGTTCGACCCACATTGCTGGTAGGTACTTTTAAAAAAAAACCTGTTAAGGCAAGAAATTTAAGACAGAATAAGAAATTAAACTTATTGTTTTCAGATAATTGTAGGTACTCGCATCTTCTTAAGAACACTTGATGGAAATTGTCAACCAAATTTAAATGGGTGGCCCCATTTGTCAAGTGCCTAAGGTATATTAAATAAAAAAATTAAAAGAATGCAAAGATATCGTGGAACGTACACACAAAAACAAACAATCACCGTATACACTCTAAATTCAATTCAATTGTGTATTTTTAGAGAAAGCTTCGAAAAAACAATTTGCTAGGCGTCAGTTTAAACTCGGAGCTATAACTGGGAATTTCATTGATTTTAACGTAACGTGTTCTCCGAGTCATGGAGGGGTCTTAATTATATTAGGGGGAAAGAGATAGACGGGGATCCGCAGATTAATTGTATTGTTAAACCCAATTATCCGAAAACGTGTACAGATTGTGATAGTATCAGTGTAAAAATATTTTTAATCCGCCCGGCGCGCGGCGCCCACTCATTTTTTTTGCTGCGCAAAAATTGGAAAAATCTTTCAGGTTGGGCATTTTCGATTTTTAAAACCCTACACGAATGATACTTCGAACTAATGATGTTATAACGGCTGAGTGAATTTCCATTGAAAATAGCGTATATCAATATTCTCGTACAAACACCCCGTTAAACTAATCAAGCGACGATAAGCGTCCAACGAGCTCGTGAGTGAAATATACACTGACCGCGGTATGCGTAGCTCATTGGTTGGATAAGATTGGTTGTTAAATCTTATCCAACCAATGAGCTACGCATACTGCGGTCAGTGTATGGATGGATAGCCATCGTATGTTAAACAGCGAGACCTCCCCGTGCCTCGGCGAGTACGTAAAATCTAAACTAATATAATAAAGAGGAAAAATTTGATTTTTTGTTTGTTTGCATTGAATAAGCTCTGAAATCACTGGATCGATTTGAATAATTCTTTCACCAATAGAAAGCTACATTATTCCTGAGTAACATAGGCTATATAATTTATCCCGTAAAATTACAAGAAACGTATACTCCACGCGGGCGGAGCCGTTAGCGTAAAGCTAGTAATAAATAAACCGCTGCTCCCGGATGCCATACAATCTACGTCAATGGTTAGTTGTGGTCCAGTCCAATAAATATTGATAATGAGCCACAATTGGTTATAGTGGGAATCGAGCCCAACATTGGGAATAATTGAATTAATCGCTCCACCCCTAACTGTACTAGTGCTTTCTTTCAATGTACCTATATTTTCCCTCAGATCAAATAAAAAGTTAAGATGGAACTTTGCGAACAAAGAAGTGAGGCCGGGTAAAACCACGCCTAGCCGTTTACACATAATTTTACACTATAAACTACGCCTTATTTTGACAGTCGAGCTATCAAGCTATCGAAAGCTCGACTGACAAGATAAGGCGTATTTTCGGTATTGTTATATAGTGTAGAATTGTGTTTGTAAACGGCTAGGCGTTGTTTTAGCCGGCCTCACTTCTTTGTTCGCAAAGTTTCATCTTAACCTTTTATTTGATCCGAGTATTTTCCATATTTGTTTTGTTTTGAGCCGGGGTGTCCTCTATTTCCGTTATGTGTTCGGTAGTACGGAAGGCATTTTTAAAAATTAATATATTATAAACAGTCTTAGGTTATGCACCTAAGTTGTTTCGTTATTATTTTTCTTTTTGAAATCAGTAAATATTGAATAGTTTATGTGATTTTGATTTTTTTTCAAGATGATAACATAGACGAATTTAAAAAAAACATGGTACCTATTCCGCAAAAAAGTTTTAAAATCTTACATCTTATTAGCGTTTAAAGCTTTTGGGATTGAGAGGGGGATGCTTTGTCCCTTTCCAGCGAAACGAGAGTTAGTTAAGAATTTGTTATAAATAGTTACGTGGCGTCACAAACCAATATAGTTAACTCTCTATATAGCATAAAATGTAAATGCCTATAGCCTGCCTATAACTTACTATCTACCCACTTTTACTTACTAACTTATTATGAACCAATTTAAATATTGCTTTTATTGTTCGGTCGTGTTTATGGTAAAAAAAAGTTACGATGCAATATGAATGTATCACCCTAAAAGGCGATAATTTGCATTGAAGAATAAACTGAGTGAAAGAAATAAATACACATTCAGCTGGCCTATTGTTTTGGGTAATTCAAAACTGCCCATGAAAGCAACTGTTACGTCTAGTTACCGTAAGTTCCACGTTATTATAGTATGCCCTGGAAATGAGGTCAAAGGGGGAGATGAAATTACTCGGGCGAAACCACCTCTAGTACCCACGTACCTATACATATTACATCTACAAGAAACACGGACTGCTCATCTAACAAACTGGAACACTCATTAAAACTTTTCTATATAAAATCAATTTTGGACTACAAAAACGTTTGCCTTTTGCCTTTATGGAAATGGCGGCGTGATTGATATTTTATATTAGTGCGATAATAGACAACACATTCTTCTTTTTTTACCGATTACGAAAAAGGATAAATTACCACGAGACTGCCTCGTTAGTCTAGTGGTCCCAATCGCGACTGCTACGCTAAAGATCGTGGGTTCGATCCCCAGGTCGAGCAGTGTTAGTGGGTTTTTCTATGAAATTCTCAGTAGCAGCTCGGAGTCTGGATTTGTGCCCGGTAAATGGCAATAGGCTCGCCCCCAATTACATAGGACGTAAACATACCGGCGAACTGTGGTTGTACATTAAGTACACCTCTGCCTAACCCTTCGGGGAATACAAGCGTGATGGTATGTTACGAAAAAGGAAGGGTACCTTATGATTTTAACGGTCTATGTATGGATGTTTAACTCTAGCTCAAAAACTGCAGATCCGATTTTGACAAATGAGGTGTCGAGTGATTTGTCTTTACAGTAAGATGGCTGTAGGCTAAAATTTTTTCAAAAAAATATATAGTATGGCCGACAAAACATTAAAGTAGGGAAATTATTACTTTTACTCGACTTTAAGGCTAAACCGTCAGCCTGGGGTGCGAAATTCAATTTTTTTTTTGGTTTTTCGCAAATTATTCGGTTATAAAACATTATTAAGCAAGACCTTAAAAATTAGTCAACTATGTAGCCTATTATGTTGTGTTATCTAGCAGAAAACCACACGTTAGTTTCTGATGCTATTCCAAATTCTGATCCCAAGTATCATTACCGTACGTATCAAATTAGTCAATAATCTAGCCTATTAGGTATGTTGTGTTATCTAGGAGAAAACCACACGTTAGTTTCTGATGCTACTCCTAAATCTGATCCGAAGTATAATTACCGTACGTATCAAATACAGACACAAATCACACAAACGGTAATTGTAGCGTGATTAATGCGAACGACGTTAGTACAATATTATGTTTGTGCTAACAATGTAAGCTGCATTGTCATATGTGGTTATACAATGCGTTAACGGTCCATAGCGTAGCTAGTAGAATTCAATTGAACATTTATATAATCAATTCATAAATAAATCAATTAAACTATGAAAATATGAAAAAAAAATGCCTCGCTAAGCTATGATGCTACGATAAATCGACTTTAAACAAAGTTTTTTTTTTATATCTGCCAGAAGCGAAATTATAATTTAATTTATATGTACTGGTTTCTAACACTAACGCGAATATTAGACATTGAAATAAAACTACTTTTTACGGATTTGACATTCGGACGACAAACACCTCAGTCCACCCGTGACCATCGATGCTGTAAAGGATCCGAAAAGTCGGGAATTAAAAATATCAATATAACGCGATAAAATCCGTAAAAAGTAGTTTTATTTTAATTTATATGAATAAAAAATAAGCTATAAGGGCAATTCATTGGAAAGAAGAGTTAGGGGATTAGGCATATTTTGTATATATTTTTCTATAACCGAATAATAAACAAACGCGCACAAGATTAGGTACATGATATCGCGGCAAGCCCAAAAAGAGACGATGGGAATAGCTGCTCTATGAACTTTATTGAAAGGATTGGCAGCAGAAGGACCTAAATCGATAGGTGTAGATTAAGGTACGCAGACCTTTGCCCTGCAGATCAACGATAATGGTTTAATGAAAAATAGTGAAAATTCGAATAATTGCTTTTACGGAAAGTAAAATTGGTAAAGTTTCTGAAAAAACCTCAGGATTAGGTTTAGCCTTCATCCATTCACAGATTCAAGCCGCTCTTTTTATAGTAAACCAATGTGTGTCAAACACTGATATAAAAAACGAAAAAAAAAACTTGTGTAAACATTTATTTGTGTATTTATTACAGTAATTTTTTTCTTGCGCGCTTTCATTCTACTTCTTTTGACAGGGCAGGGTTGACCAAACGCTTTACAAAAGCCGGACAGGCCGGACTTGTAGGTATACTTGTCCGGACACGACTGTAAAAAGGCTGACACCTGGCAGCCCTACTCAAGCTAGATGTAAAACGATTTTTGTGTAATTGTAAAATGTAATGATACTTTTTAATCGAATAATTACAAAGCGTTGGTCCAACCAGATTCGCTCGAAACTTGACTTGAGTGTGAACAACGCCATTCATGCTACAGAGAACGGAGGAAAATGGCGATAATTATAGTCTATAGAAAACAATTGCATAGAGGTCACGCCCTCAGCAGAGCTGTGCGGAGGACGACTCAGTGAGGAATCGAATTATTAATTAAACAAACGAAAGAATACTTTCTATAAGCTCTAAATGAGTTCAATCAATGTTTCGTAGACGGACAATTCCGCTACTCAGAGTAAAAAAAATCGCGAATCACAATCGCAGAAATTACTTATACTTATTACTTTGTGTAAGTAGTAACAATAACTGGTTAAACTTGAGGAACACTTGGACTATAACAATGTTACAATTTATTTTGTAATTATAAGGAGATATTTGTTTATAATATATAAAGGTTTTAAGGATAGAGATTTGTAAAGTACCTTTACAAAAACATGTAAACAGACATGACCACAGACAGGACTACCAATTGAAAACTATGACAAAGAAGTTCAAATCCAGGCTGCCTGTTCATGACAATCAATAGACGCCTTTGTCTAGAATAAAGTGCAGGCATCGCTCAACCTTTATCACAGTTCTGTAGACGCTGTAGCAAAATGAACCTTATTCCTTTAAAATACGCACACATTCAGATCATAAATCGCGTATTATGCAATAAGGCTTTCTGAATAATGAAGTTCAGGAGAACGCGACGTATTCTTGCTATTTTTATCGGTCCTACATTCGGGCGTTTTCGGACTCTTCATTATCATGTAGAAATAAAAACACTTCTTTGGCCTAGAAATCTAAAGAAGTCTTTAGATTTCTAGGCAAAGATTAGATTTAGATTTCTTTGAAGGTTTCGATTTCTTTCTTTTTCTAGGAAAATAAGTGTTTTTATTGGTATGTTCGAGTTATTTTATCATCAGATAACTAGAAGAAAAGCTCAATGCGGGGATAACAAGCGCAATGGTAATTTATTAAAATGATCGCCCGCACATGAACGAAACTATTGGATTCGCTTGATAAACTGTCAAATTTCGACGTCGTCAATTCTGATTGTCGGTTTTGAGACAATAAGATATCAGACTAGGAACCCAAGATTAAATATTTATGTAAAGTTAAGTAGAGTTTCGCGTAGCAGGCGCTGCTACTCAAGGACCGACAGACAGAATACACCTCTGTTAATATTAGGTAATTATTTATAGCATCTCGGAGTTAGAATTTATGCTCGGCAATGATATATATGGATGCGAAAAGCGGAGGACAGGGTGAAATGGCGCACACTAGGGGAGGCCTACGTCCAGCAGTGGACTAGTATATGCTGATGATGATGATGAATGATATATAATTTAACGGCAAAATCGATTATGATTATAATACGGTTTATAATTAGAGATTAATAGATTATGTATGACATGTGGCGCATGTGTATGACAAGATGTATGAATATGGACGAAGCAAAAGAAGTATGCAAAAATCGTAGCAGATGGCGTTCTGTAGTTTCTGCCTACCCCTATGGGAAAAAGGCGTGAGTGTATGTATGTATGTATGTATTAATAGATTATAATACGGTTACTACACAGTTTATTCGTCACTGACGTAACTTTGAAACTGCGTCATATACTTATTCTTTATCATATCCATTCAAAAGCACACTGTTTGTATATTAAGATTCGGGTATCGAGGTCATAGTGAATAAGATGCCAAGTCGCATGTCCCCAACCGCAGAGCAAGGTAAAACTAGTGTGCTTTTTACGAGTCAGAAATAATCCGCTG
This sequence comes from Subacronicta megacephala, assembly GCA_958496365.1. Lineage (NCBI taxonomy): Eukaryota > Metazoa > Arthropoda > Insecta > Lepidoptera > Noctuidae > Subacronicta > Subacronicta megacephala. The sequence continues at coordinate 16,165,309 of OY292513.1, forward strand.
CGACATTCAGCGAAGGACGTACTTATAGCGAATTTCCGGACTATAAAAATGTTACTACATTTTACGTTGCAATTTTTCTTTATTCAAAAAAATCTGTCCGACTTCATGACGTAGGAGAAAATACTGGTGTAGTGATTTTCTCCTGTGACGTGGGTGAATAAAATAACTTTTAATAAATAACTAAAGCCGCCTTTAAAACATAAAAAGAAATAGGTATATAGTAGGTATGCTTATAATATTTGAAGAGTGCCCTATTTCTCCAAGATCCCATCATCAGATCTATACGGAATATACGGTACGACTTTAAAATAACCAAGAATTTTCTCAAATTGCAATTCGAAGCGGCGGTAGCCTTATGGCTAGGGCGTCGGACTTGCGATCATATGGTTGCCGGTTCGAACCCCACACATTGCACTACCGACATCAACCAACTCGTAACACAAGCATTTAGCTTAGCACGAAGGGTTAACAAGAATACTAGTAATGTGTGACCCACATTGCTAGTAACCTTTAAAAAAAAAAATGGTGAAGTAATCGATGAACATACATAGAAAAAAAAAAATATACACCGACAAACGTATATCCTACCCAGTTTTGTAATTTCTAAAGTCGGTTAAAAACAAATTCCCGCACATGAATCACGCATTGGTTGTTGCGGGAATCGATCCCACGACCGCACGCAGACGCTGGTCGTTCAGCTGCACATATGGTAGATAAGATGCAATCTACTATTTGTCGTTTGAATATTAGATTACAACTGAGTATATTTAATTTAATAAAGGTACAGTAGCTTAAAGTAAAAGCTTCAAATGTATTGTAAATGTCCTGGACTCGCATAAATAATGAAATAATGCATGAATTATAGTGTCACATTATTCTCTGCGCAATCGCAATATTGAAGTGATTCATACATTATATAATTTGAATAGCATTACCTTTCTAATGTGATAACAATTTCCCTTAAATGGGTCTGTGTTTAGTGTGTAAAATGCGAATGGGTATATTCCTTTGTGAAACTTTCGAAACTGTTAGTTATTCTTTATTTTATTTTATTGAGAAGAGAATAAAGTCTGTAAAAACGTTCACATTCGATATCTTATATATAAAAATTCTCGTGTCTCAATTTTAGTTACCACACTACTCCGAAACGGCTTGACCGATTTTTATATGCATATTCAGTAAGTCTGAGAATCGGCTACTATCTATTTTTCATACCCCTTCGTGATAAACGTATACTCAACGCGGGCGAAGCTGCGGGCGGACAGCTAGTTACCCTATAAAAAGTTAGGCTATGCAAATATCCTCAACCAAATTGCGGATGTTCTTAAAAAGGCCAGGTTCCGAGCACCCTTTACCGACCGAATGTAGATGAAGCTAAAGTAGTGTGCCAGGATCGTAGCAAGTGGAAATCTATATTTTCTGCCTACCCCAATGGGAGACAGGCATGAAAATGTATGTATGTATGTGAATATTCTATTGATCTGAGTGTAAACTGGTTGTGTATAGCTTGATGTGTAGCCTTGTGTACCTACATAATCTGTACGTATATATAAACGAAACGATAAATCGGATTGAAAGGACAATTGACTACAATCTTGTCATTTTTCCTGAGTATATCCTAGTTCAGGAGTCAGAGCACTTTGGGTCCTTCAATGAAGAACAGCGCTGTAACATTGCCTCGGTAATATTACAGCATTAATGGTGATTCAGGGTGCCCTTTGTTGGCAGAATGAATGTATAGTTTTATTTTCGTTTAGTTTTACCATACCTTTACCACGTTGTATTAAAACATATTTGGTTGATAATAAAAGTTTTGATTATTATTGTTTTACAGCCCCAATGTTATGGTTTTAATGAACACACTGAAACGGACAACGAAAAGAAACGAATTCTTTTTTCCTTATTAAATACAGAACCCTATAAATTAACGGCTTAAGCCTCACATTTACGAGAAGACAACTTGTATTTTTTCCTTCAAATCCGAGATCCCGTGTTCTTACAATATAAAAATATTAATAAGCTAAACAATTTTTATGTTCATTAAAAAATTGAGCCCCTTTTTTCCCGGTATTATTAATTGGCAAGGTTATTGAATCACAAAAAACTAAGCTCTGAAATATTTTTGTTACTATGCCTTGTGGCCTAGAAAGGGTCGCTTGAAGGATAAAAAAACAGGTCTTAGATATATTGATGTTTTTTAATGCCATGGTTAATTTATGAGTTAATATTGATCTTGAAGTGAAATTGAGAGATTGACGAGCTGTTGGCTATATGATGACAGCGCTGACCTCGTATTTGTAAGCTTTTCGTTCACTCGTAGGTCATCTTATACTGGATATTTAGAACACGTTCGAACTGTAATTAATCAATCGTAATTTCACCAGTAAGTAAGTAGTGCTTTTCTTAACTTTTACTTTAATACTCTTAAAAAAATATCATTCGATTCTAGTTCTTCACATCTTATTGGGTTCATATACTACGCCTTTACCTATTCCCCAAAAGGATAGGCTGATGTGTACTAATGTACACTCACACTTCATCGGTATGTTTTGGCCCTTTGTAGGGAGTATAGGGGTTCTTTGTAGGGGGTCTATTGCCATTAACCGGGCACAAATCCACACTCAGAGCTCTACTATGAACTTGGTTCAATATTTTATTGTTCAATATTTATAGAATCTTATTAGGTTCAATAGCGATATTTAAGATGACGCCTTAGTAGAATTTAATATAGCTCATTCCTAAATACCGAGACTATTTACTGGCGCCGCATTTCACCATGTAAGAATAGCTGGTACTCTTCGAATAAATTTAAAAAATGGGACAGAATTGTATGAAATAAACTACCCAATAAGTGTAGTGATAACCTAGTGAAATGACCTTTAGACTGCCAATTCAAAGGTCTCCAGTTCGTATTAGTAATTAATTACCAAGCGAAGGAAAAATACGACCGCGGGCAGGATATATATATCGTATTTTTCCTTCACTAAAATAACTTAATAATCTTTGCATGGAAAATTCCCAAAACAATACAAAAAGATAATTAGCAAGCGTTTAAACGGTGAAGGAAAATATCGAGAGGATACCTGCATTCCTAACAGATGTTTTTGACGGCATGTGTTTTGACGGCATGTGAAGTCTACCAACCCGCATTAAGCAAGAGCGGTGGACTATAACCTAATCCATTTCATTCGGGGAGGAGACCCGTGCCCAGCAGTGGGATATTGATGGGTTGATGAAGATGATGAAACTGCTCAATCATTTAATAAAATATACAATGAAATGTACTTAGCTGTAGTAAGACAAGTAAAGCAAGAAGAATAATCCATACAAAGAAATAAAATTGGAAAGTCTGTTTGTATGAATAAAATTACCGCTTTTTACTAAATCCATATACACGATCCATTTATCAAATTCATTGTTTTTTACCTTTTTTGTCCATCTGTCTGTTTGTTCCGGCTAATCTCTGAAACGGCTAGACAGATTTTGACGGGACTTGCACTGGCAGATAGCTGATGTAATAAGGATATGTAGCTTTTATTTTAAAATTTATATATCTATTACATAGAATAGCCAAGAGCCGATAAAACACACAAGCAAAGCCGCGGGCGGAAAGCTTGTCAATCACTGAATTAAAACCTTTAACCAACCGAACTAGTCAATCAACCAACTATACGGTCCGATAACCTGTTCGAAACCAATATGAAAACACGAACGGTCAACATACGAAACCGATCAGGTAAAAACAACACGGAATATTGGCGATCGAATTTTCGAAGCTTTGCTCAGCACTTTGATATTCGGACGAAAGCGTAAATACATTAGCAAAATATCTGTTACAAAACGCGAATAGTGTCGGTAATCCGCTTTGGGCTACGGGCAAGTGTACACTATAGCCCAGAGCGTGTTGAACGACGAAATAAATCCGACGATGAATGGATGAAAAAAAATTGATAAAGAAATAAGGAAGTTTCCCTGGCTTTTCTATGATGTGATAGAAAAGCCAGGGAAACTTTCTTATTTCTTTATCCATTTTTTTAAGCAATTTTACTAAGTACATACTGTTGTCCGCGGCTTTGTAATTGACTCAAGTCCCAAATTGATTAAATATAATACGACTATAATAAAAATATAACGATATTAAGGATATATTATAACTCGGCTTCTTAGCGACGTATCAAGATTAATCATGTACCAGATATTAAGGTTGACTTCCAGCAATATAACTGCGGAAATGATAATTATTTTGACTTGTATTACTTTTATAAAAACCTCTAATATTAAGTATTTATCTATAGTTACGTATTAAATTTGTAAGATTTTATTGTAAGATGGATTTTGGCTGTGGCAAGTCCGATTTAAAATGTTGTCTTTCTAAACGTTAGTTTTTTTTATGGGATATCGGGCAAACAAGCAGACTCATCGCCAGTTGGTAAGCGATTACCGACGCAAATAATTTCACAGCGATGCCGTTTCTTCTTAAATACTGTGTTACATTAGCTTACTGTAACTAACTCATTTATTATATACATATTGATATATTATATTATATGGTCATATATTGATATGACCATTGGACTGCTAGGTCAAAGGTCTCCAGTTCGAATCCAAGGCACGCACCTCTAACTTTTCGAAGTTATGTGCGTATTAATAATTAATTATCACAGCGCTTAAACGGTGAAGGAAAACATCGTGAGGAAACCTGCATGCCTGAGAGATTTTCTTGACGGCGTGTGAAGTCTGCCAACCCGCAGTAGGCTAGCGTGGCGGACTATAGCCTAATCCCTCTCGTATTGAGAGGAGACCCGTGCCCAGCAGTGGGACAATGTAATGGGTTGATGATGATATACATATTAGCTTTCCGTCCACGTCTTCGCCCGCGTAGTTTCTAGGCTTTTCTGAACTATAATATTCATGTATTACTCATATAAACCTTCCTCTTAAATCACTCTATCTATTAAAAAAACCGCATGAAAATCCGTTGCGTAGTTTTAAAGATCTAAGCATACCTACACAGGGACAGACAGACAGCGGGACGACTTTGTTTTTTTTTTTTTAAGTTGTTTTATACTATGTAGTGATGATTACAATAAGCTTTAAGTTATTGTTTTTGTTCTTGAATGTAAGTACTTAGTATATGTTTTAATGTAACCAACTTTTGGTAAACCACTTTTTTTTTAAATACCTATAATGGCAATTCCTTATATGCATGTGTGTATAGGCTGTAAGTAAAAAAGGCAGAGTAGAAATCATGCTATGCTATACTTTTATTCATGAAATTTTTAACAAATGTTCTGTTTTTATCGATTTGCCGGTTCTCATCCTTATGATTAATAGAACACAGTCTAAAATCAGCAACGTATTTTACCATAAGTAAAAGTGAAGACCCAAATAAAATGATTGGCAAATATAAATAAATTCTAAGCTGAAAAAAAATCAAAGCCTACGAAAGAGGATAACGACGGATAAAACTCACAAAGAGACATCATGAAAATTGACCCAATGTTATTTACTGGTAAATAAGTAATTTTATATTTATTAATATTGTGTTATCCTGTTCAAAAAATTTCAACATTCGTAAATAAAATATCAATGAACTCGGAATATATTTGAGATTGAGGCCGACGATAAGTTCACGTGCAACACTGACATCATGACCGATATTTTATCTAACGAGCAAGTGTCTACAAAAGCACTCATTATGACGTAATCATATTGAAGCTCCTTTATAAAGAGAGCTGCAACCTAAGTCCTATGCCTTCCACATTAAGCTCAAAATGGTATGTCAACCTAGATTTTGGAATTATTTTTATGTTTACTGTAATTTTTTTATGCTGTGCCTTTGAAAAATAAATCAAGATACACTCGTACGGAAACGAGATAGGATAGGAAAAGGATACGATGAGCTCATTCTGCGTGACTGGATTAAATAATAATAATCATCATCATCAACCCACATTGTCCCACTGCTGGGCACGGGTCTCCTCTCAGAATGAGAGGGATTAGCCTATAGTCCTCCACGCTACCCTACTGCGGGTTGGCAGACTTCACATGCCGACAAGAAAATCTCTTAGGCATGCAGGTTTCCCCACGATGTTTTCCTTCACCGTTTAAGCGCGTGATAATTAATTATTAATACGCACATGACTTCGAAAAGACAGAGGTACGTGCCTTGGATTCGAACTCGAGACCTTTGACTTGGCAGTCCAATAGTCATCTTACAAAGCTATCACTGCACTCAATTAACAAATACAAAGATTAAATAATAATTAACAAAATGTAGGGTAGTTGTTGGTAATTTTGACATTAGGACGACCAACACCGTAGTCCACCTGTGACCAGGGATACTGTAAAGGATTAAATGATATCAATATAACGCGATAAAATCCGTAAAAAGTAGTTTTATTTCAATGTCTAATATTCGCGTAAGTGTTAGAAACCAGTATCTTTTCTTATAGTTTTCATAATAACAACGCTTTATTTATATAACAGTGGAACCTTGAAACTACTGAGCAATTCAAGTGAATTCTGTTTTGCAAGATAAACATAACAGAATGCTTTCAATGGCTTTTCTTAGTTTCATATTGAGAGGGGCACTCGTTTATGCATCGTTGTTTTCTTATTACTAGAACAGTCGTCAGCAAATAAGGTGGAAAAATAACAAATTTCTCCAAATTATTTTAAACCTTAAAATGTTGGTGGTTAAGTTCAAAATCAACTGAGAGAATTTGTCATTTTGTGGTCATTTGATGTGCTAGCCACCGTACATTGTTTATTAATATCCCACTTGTAGTACAGTATTATAGATTCTTACTAGCTGTGCGTCCGCGGCTTCGTCCGCGTGGAGTATACGTTTATCACTTAGGGGTATGAAAAATAGATAGTAGCCGATTCTCAGACCTACTGAATATGCATATAAAATTTCATAAAAATCGGTCAAGACGTTTCGGAGGAGTATGGTAACTAACATTGTGATACGACAATATTATTTAAAAGATATTGTACTTGTAACTTATTTCATTGATTTTGTGCTACCGCACCTCAAAAGAAAAAATGTAACCCTTATACGATCACTTTGTTGTCCGTCCGTATTTCTGTCAATCCAAACGGACACACAGAACGGACGGACAGAAGGTATCCAGTTAAAATGTAAACCATAATAATATAATCACATGTCATACAGTCCCTTGAAACTTTGAAAGAATCAAACTTCTAAGTTAACGTAAAAAAGGATACAGCCATTAGGGAATCAGTATTTTCCGTTGAGCTAGAGTTATCAATTAAAACTGTCTTATACTAAAAGTATAGGGAAAAATGTAAAGACATATAACCGCGCGTCTCAATTCCTGACCTATTTATAAAAATTACTTCTTTAAGTGACCTTTATCGGTGAACCGAATATTAATGATATATTCTTTATATTGTAATGTAAAAGTTGAATTGGAATATTCTAAATAAATGAATACAGCTCTGCCTAACTCCTCAGGAATAGAGGCGTTAAGGTAGGTTTAAAAGGAGGTTCGGAATTTAAGACATGACCTAAACTAATTGGGATAACAGTATCATTCTCAATCTAATTTTGTTCTATTTCTCTGATTTCAATCCAAGTTTTCTGGAGCAATGTCGTAAATTGCTTCAGGCTTGCTTTTAAAATAAACAGTTGACCCAGTCGTTCAAATACGGAATGAATGAAATACTAGGGCTTAAATCCATTTTCCTTTGAGTTAAGACATGCAAGTTATCCACTACGATTTTCATTGCAAGCAATTTTATTAAAAGTCTCACAGTCCGCACGTCCACTAAATGTGATTATTTGAATACTAGCCGTTGCACGCGGTTTTATTCACGTTTCAAAATGATTATCTTACTATAGCTTTAGGCGGCGGGGCGCTGCGTATCAACTGTGATAACCTCATCCAATTTGTGAAGTAGTTTTTGCGTGATGCGTGTACAAACATACAGAAAAACTTTTTTTTTATTTCGGCTTCTGTTGCTCCAATGGAGAGTTTAGTTTATCTATTAAGTAGTTATTATTATTTTTCTATCTATTAGGTTTTCTGTAATATCGATAATGCATTGACATCGGCCTGTTATCAATTTATTGTAAATATTTAATAGATGTGAAAGGAAAAGCATAAATAATAGCGTAAACTACGCAATGGCTTTGATATTCTAGTAAAAACAGTTTTTATGTTCAATTTAACTTCTATTGACCTCTAAACAATTATGTACGCCATTAATGGCAAAACAGGTGGCTACGTAATATTAGTTTCTGTTTTAAGATCTCGCATGCAAACATTGTTTATTCTTATGTTTTGTATTGTACTACTCATGTTTGACATGATAAAAATTATCTTTATCTTTATCTGGTCAAATAGTATTATGCCGAGTCTTTCGGATTTTTTGGAATTAACGAATTAAATTATTAGATATGTGAATGTTTGTGCAGTCTATTAGGCGGGGTTACTAGTTGTAGTATCAGTGTAATACATATTTTTCGTGATTCTTCGTGTCTACGAGGCTACGAGCCTACCAGCCTACGACGCTACGTAACTACGATGTTGGAGATTTTTCGTAGCTTCGTAGGCATTGACTACGAAAAATCTGATCTATACTAAGTACCCAGATCAAACGTGAATGCTCCAACTTAAAAACTGCGGTACTTCTTTTCACTATTAATAGTCCTGATATAGAGCTTGACAACTCTGTCTTATGCAGATCCATCCATAGAAGAAGACATCATTACTATTAGTTTCTGATAAAATTATTTGTATTCGTAAAACCGTGTGCAAAATCTAGTTGTCAATAAAAGGAGGTTAATACTTAACTCAAAAAATTGTGAGAGAAAACTTGAACAATATGTATGCACAATTCGTTTTGAAAGCGATACAGATTCGTTTAATTAATACCTTTTTAGATTTCCTAGCTTTGTACAGGAATAATTAAATTAGTTGCTTCTGCATATTCCTTCGTTTATAATACATTTGCTTGATGAAAGTATTCGTACAGTTTTGCAGTCTCATGAATTATATATTAATAAGTTGTATACCAATGTAGTCTTAATATTTAGTTCACTATTAAGGAAACTTCGGTTTCGGTTTTTAATCACATATTTTCAATTAGATTTTTTTAGTTATTTTATGCAAATCCAAAGTTTTTTCTATTTGCCTTAGAGAGTCAAGCCGCGGGCAAAAGGTAATAAATAAATGATAAAAAAAGTTGGGCAACAATTTTGTTTTTAAAACGCGATTTGCTACGAGCTACGTGCTACGCAGCTACGAGCTACGCTGCTACGAATGCACCAATCATGATAGGCCATCTCAGTAGTTTTTTGAATACGTTATCTATGTCCTTGCACAGTACATGAAAATATTTCTTTCTTCAAAAAGAAGCAAATATGCCTCAAATTCTCACACAGCGATGCGTAAACGAGGCTTCGCTAAGCAATCCGATTGCCGAGACGAGCGAGTCGGTGGCTCAAGCCGCCGCTACGCGATGACGGACTACCGTAGGTAACTTCGTTCGACCGATCGAATCAATTCGATTTATGAGAAAAGCAACTCGAATCATCCAATCAAAGGCGTGATTCGAATTGACCCATCGACCGTGATGTACGGATACTATCCACGACAAAACGTTGGAATTGTATGCGTTTAGAGTGAGAGGTTGTTTGTTTGTGCAAATGAATGTTGTAATTTATCTTGAAAACGATTTGGCTGATTAAGATAAGGTTTTCTGAAATGGGTTTGTGATTCATCAAAAATAGTTTATAGATAGGTATTATGGTGTTAACTCATCAGAGGGCGCTGCAATAAACTTTATTCAATTGTCCCAATGAGTTTTTTTTTATGATTTTAAGAATAATCACTATGATAATGGCATAATAACAGATTTTCATTTGTTTTTCATAATACAGTTTTAGTTGTAGTCTTAGTGGTCAAATATTATAAATAACGACATCTGATATCGGAACAGGTTTTAATATTTTTCTGGGAAAACTTCTTATAAATTTATTTTCTTTCTTTCTTTCTTGAAGACTACAGAAATATTTACCCTTCCAGTTTGTTGTTATCCGATTAAGCGTTTTTTTTTTTGTAAAAGTTGTTTGCTGAAGCGCTGATAGGCTATATTCTTTCTTACGCTTTCTGCTGTTCTAACCATTCCAACTACATTGTCGTCTCGCCTGAAATTAATAATTTTTCATGTATCTATTTGACCTAACTACCTCATGTGTTTGTTTTTTTGTGAAATAAACTAAAGTGCTAAACAAAATGAGTTTAAGTGATTGTGACGATGAAACCAGATTAACGTTAAAAAAATCTATTTATGAAAAATCATTTTGTGATATTTATTTTTCTTTTTATCCTCTCATAATTATCGCATTGATTTAAGTAACAAACAAATTAAAAACTATTTTTAAAGTTTCTCTGCTTACCCATTATCCCGAAAATAGGCGTAATTCTAACTTAATCAATTGTATATTTTAAATGGTTAAGATATAAAATATCTAATTTCAGTAACACGTGCACCTCTCGCGCGTTTAAATCATTTGGTCTGAAAACTGAAATAGGTCAAGTTAAACGCTACTAAATTTCGTTCAGTGGTTATTTCGGAATTTATTGGGCATGTGCTTCCACACCATCCCACAGCTGGGCAAATGCCAGTATTGGATATATGTGAGATAGCTTTTTCTAATTTGTGTAAATTTAGTAAATTATATGTAATTTTAAACATATTTCGCATAAAAAAGGAATTGTTTTTATTTCAGCTTTGTTTAGGAAATAGCCTTGTTTTTTTACATTGCTACAAAGCTATCGTTGCGTAAAATTCTTACCTTTTAATCGTAGTATGATAATAATATGTATTATACTTACATAATTATTGTATGGTAAATGAATTACAATGTAATTGTTGGTTAAATCCGAGACATGAGTTTGAAATTAAATTTGGAATAGGTTTGATTATAAATAAGGGTTGTGTGAGTGATATGTATTATGTGAGTTCTTAATTTTCTATTTCATTATTCCGAACCAAGCGCTTATGCCCTTACTACAAGGTCACTGCGAATGGTCAATACAGGCAGCGTTAGCCATTCATGATGGAATTCTTATAAATAATGCTAAAAAAGATAAAAAAAAACTTAAAATAGTTCATCTCTATAAACTTTTCCCGCCATGCCGGCTGAATGAAATGCACACACACATGCAAGCCTATGGAACTTGAGTTGTAGTAAATTTGAACCATCTGATATAATACCAATACAGCTACAGTACATCAGGTGATTTATGAAACGATGTAAATTCATGACATTAATTTCGCTCCTAGGTTCTAGTACGCAAGGGTGATTTCAGTTTGTATCGGAACCTACGATCAGGTTGCTAGCGAATCTAGTGCTTAAATACAGGAAATGCAACGCACAAAATCAAATGCATCGCCGACCTCGTGGTGGTTGGGCGTCGATGCGCCGTAGTAATAAATCACGTGGCCTCCCCACCAGTCCCCCTACGGTAGCGCACTACGTGACACGAAGCCATTGAACCACACCCATAGCTAACCGTGAACTAAACAATAATAAAACTTTTTAAAAGTCCTATGACGTCCAAACTCAATCATAGGCGGCATGTAGTGTTCAAGTAAGTACCTAGCGGTTACTTTGGTGTTTGTTTTATCACAGTTAAAAATGTGTTGCAGCGGCTCACGCGCGGTCGGCGTTCTTTCGCCGGTATAGGGTCGGGGGCGCCGGCTGCGCCCACGGACGCCCTCTTTCAGACTGAACCATTTCTACTGATGTTTTTGCCGTAGATACCTACTCGGCTAGTTATGGCGGTCTTGTTGCGCAGCGTGGGGTGCGCCACTTGCGCGCAGCTTGTCGCCAACGATCGATGCGGGCGACGACCTTGCGCGGCGGAATACCAAGCGGCCCCCTCGACCATATCTTCACACCAAATTTTGGCAAATATACGGGAAGAACCCCACGACGTCCCGATCGAAATGCACAAGGCGGTAGCGCGGCGCGCCCGCCGGGCGGTGCGGCCCGGTCCAGTGAGGGTGCAGCGCTGAGACATGTACTCCATAGACTTCAACGACAGTTCCACACTAACATTAACAATTTAGACGATACAAAAATAAATTTATCCATACTTAGTTCTATTTCATCCATCAATCCCATTTCGAGTCCCAATGTTGGTTCGTCTAAGCAAGTTTTAATTCGAAAAGCGCTTTTTTCGAGCGCATCTCGCCGATTTTCGTAAAGCGCTTATGTGGAGCACGTCAGTACTTGTGTGGCTCTACTGAACGTATTATTCATTCAGCCGTATATGCGGTGCTAGGTAATGGAAATGTGGGATATTTTCCTTTCCTCCGATGCACTGCTCACATTGCTTATAGCTAAAATCATAACTTTATATAAACATTAAAAAGCAATTAATAACAGAATATATCGTATTTAATTTACTCGATTTTTTATAATATACTTACCATTATTGTAAGAGTGTGTTTAAAAGTTTTTTTTTACAGACATAAATGTAATTTATAATTACCTCTTTTCATTTTATCATTATCAATTAAAAAAAATAGAGCGGAATATTAAATTTTATAATTTAGTAAAAACATTTTCATGAATTGAGCCGTACAAATGATTTCAACGAACGTTATCCTGTGAAGTGAGAACAATGTACGATGGAGTTCCATTCACGAGCCACTTGAATTTGCCAACTTTTCCACGAATCGAGCTTACGGGACACCTCGGGGTTTGTATGATCAATTTAATTACACATAGTTAAAGCCCACTGCAAAAGGTTCTGCAAAATTTTTGTAGTACCTATCGTACTACCAGCTATCGCTAACAGCTTATGTTTTTGCAAAGAGCGTTTTATACTTAGCTTTCTATTTATTCTAAGAAATATAGTCTTGTTAAAGGTAGGGAGAGTGGGTGACTAGTTAAAAGTCATACCAAAAACCTGCTCTATAAAAAGCAGGAAACCCCGAGCTACTACTGAGAATTTCGTAGAAAAACTACTAAGACTGCTCGACCTGGAAATCGAACTAAAGACCTCTAGCATAGCAGTCGCGCTTAGGATTTTAATCTTCATATTTATGAACGTAAAAGACAAATTATGTTAAGAAGTTGTAGGAAATTGAAACTTATCGATACCGTCAGATAAGGCGGCGGAAAATTAGCTGAACTGGGTAAAGTTTATCATAGAGATAAAATGAATATAATGTGCACAAACGCATCATAATAAAGTTTCATCACTTAACACGGTTTAAATATTAAACACATTTTCACATCCAAAGCAAAAAGATTAAACTGTTCCCATCATATTGACACGCGCATTAATTAGTTATTACCAATTAATTAACCAACCAAATATAGTTACACCCTTCAATCTTTAATTGAAAAGCAGTCATTTTATTTGCAAATAATTTTACAGCAGCATTTTATTAACATAATATGGTTGCGGTAAATTATTTAAATAAGCACTGTTTTCGTCGGTTGTGGTAAATAAATGAAAAATAAATAGCGTGTTAGTTTTATTTAAAAGTGCAGTTGACTGGGGACGGCTTACTGGAATTTAAACTGGAGGTTAAATGCGGCTGCGGTTACACCGGAATAAGTCGCGGAAGTGGAAATTCTGTTTCAAAATCTTGTTTGTAAGTCGAGCCAGAACGTCTTTGACACGACCGTTAAGTCCAATAGCAGAAAAATTCTCGGGCGTCGCAAACACGTCGACTTGCCACGTATGAACGAAGAAAGTGGACTTGTATAAGAGTACAAAGTAGACCGGGGTATCGTAGGGATCCGTACAATGATATTTTAATTGTTTGATGTTATGGATTGCCTCATTAGTCTAGTGGTCCTAAGCGTGACTGCTACGCTAGAGGTCCTGGCTTCGATCCCAAGGTCGAGCAGTGGTATTAGGTTTTTCTATGAAATTCCTAGTACCAGCTCGGAGTCTGGATTTGTGCCCGGTTAGTGGCAATAGGCTCGCCCCCTATTACATGGGACCTAAACATACCGGCGAAATGTGGGTGTACTTTAGTACACCTCTGCCTAACCCTTCGGGGGATACAGGCGTGATGGTATGATGGTATGTTATGTTTTGCATTTATGTCTGGAATTTCACTTTTTTTCTGCGATATTTTATACTAAACCTTTTATTGGTTTTTATGTGAACATTTATCTACGTATGGATATTATTATCTCACACTGTATGCACATTGCGCATACAGAGACATTTGAGATAATCAAACTTCATAAAGAGAAGGAGCGCAGAAAAATATTGCAATTGGATTTCGGTTACTGGACGAGCGCTAAGTAGTTAATAAATAGTAAAAAAATATATAAATTTGCAAACTTCGCTGATAAGTGTATTTTTGGACAAGACCGAGGTAAATTACATTTCGCAATAAAAAAAAACAACTGTTTTTAAATCACACCTAAAATAATGTAGACTTATACCAATTTCGAAGTGAATAAAATCATGAACTTCCTGAGATCTTTAGTGCGGGACCCTGAAACCGTAGTTCTGTAAATTACGAGTCATGTTTCCACCGAGCTCCAGCGTGGAAAATGCAAATTGACACTAACTAACGCCGGCACCATTTACATACATATACATAGGTATGTATGCCAGTGTAGTAGGTATAATGACTGGAAACTCACTTAGAGCAAATAACGAACGTTGAAAAACAAACTAAAGTACAGTCAACAGCAAATATATCTGCGCATTCAAACTGCTCAACATGTCAACTAAGGAAATTTAAGTTTATCTCAACGACTCAAAGGATATTTTACAATGAACAACGAACACGACAGCTGTCATTCGGACATGTACTGTATCCTCTGGACATAAAGTTTAATTTCCCTAGTTGCTCATATAATTATGAACAGTCTTTTCGTTTAGATATATTTGATGCTGACTGTACCAACTCATAGTTGATGTTTCGTTCTTGAATAAGTAATACGACGACGGTAGTGTTCTGTGCCAACACTCATCGCGAAGAGATTGAAACTTCGTCTTTGGCCTACGAGTGCCTACGACGAAATAGCAAAGCCTCATACTTCGAAGTGGTGTTTACGTCATCACGATGTTCCACAGCGATAGCAAATACAAAATCGAAATCTGCCTCGTAATTAATAATGAACTGAAATTTTCTCATAACTCCAATCCATATCCAATGATACGTCGTATAACTTCATTTAGATTCGTGACACGTCCGCCACTTAAGTTCTGTGCGCCAACTGAAGTGGCGCCACGCAAGCGAAATTTCACCTCAATAAAATCCTTTGATGCATGAGTTTACCGGCAACAAACCGTCCTTGGCTTCGTCTGAAGTAACTTAAAGTACTTTGATTCCATTAATTATATGTAAAACTAGCTGTCCCGGCAGACCTTGTTCTGCCCTATTTCTCTAGAACAAAATGACAACCAAGAAAATGCTACGCACCGAGAAAGTAATGATGACACGTACATTAGAAAAAGAAATGACATGCAACCTCTAATCAACTTGCAAGCATAAGCAAAGATAATCCTAACGGGGCTTTTTTTTATTGACACCTAGGGACAGAATGGTTTGTATGGGAAAAGAACATTGTTGTTTTTTCTCTCCATTAGAACCTTCCTCAGACTTTATCAAACACAGTAAAAAAGAAAGCAGCCAAATAGGTTCAGCCGTTCGCGAGTTTTGCACTTAGCAACACATTTAGTTATTCATTTTTATTTATATAGATATATAGATAGATACGTTCTCCGTGACACGGTAACCGTCTTTAAAAAAACTTAGAACCCCGTGCTAACTGTAAAACAATGTTGTGTAAGTATAGTTATAACCATAACGCTAAAATGACATAAAAGAGCTATAAAGATAACTCCCAACATGACGTGCTTAAATGTTTGGCCCCAATGTTGGCTCCAACGTTATTCGGCTAAAGTTAGGATCGATTAAATAGTGTTTCCGTACCTGACATGCCAATGTTGGCTAGTTGGCGGTCGCCTACCGCCCGCAAACTAACATTAGGGCCAACGCGTCATCATTGGACCCGATGTTATAAAAGCTGGCAAAGAAATAACGAAATTTCAGTAAACTACAAAGCCAACAAAGTTGAAATTGGCAGATCACTATAAAAATAAAACCACATAATATGTAGGTACTCTTTTAAAGAACCATGGACTTTTTTAAGAATTTGGCTGATTGATTAATTAACAACCAAAGGCTGCAGCAGAATTTAATACCTTTTTCGAAAGTCTAGGTTAATTTGCTCTCGTGTAACACACATAACTTTTCACTTCAGCAGCGAGAACACTTTAGGAGATAATAAATATTTACAGGTTAAATATCAGTTTATTTTCCACACTGCAGCTGCCTTTTTCGCGCAGCTGCTAAGCGTGAAAGGGGTTTGAATCCCAGGTCGAAGAGTGTGTAATTAGTTGTTTCAATTAAATATTAATAGCAGCTTTGAGTTCCACCATCCCCGTTCCACTATCGGACGTGGAAGTGCCTAAATCTCGCACGAAGCGTTTTGCCTCAACAATCTTTGTTCCCCGAGACCAACAATTTGGGTGCCTTCAAGACGAGAGTGATTAGGTTTCTTCTAGGCAAGCGCGCTCCATCGTACACCACTTCGTTGCTTTACATCAAGCAAGTTGCGGTCAAACGCAAGCCTATTAAAAAAAAGGTTTCAACAAAGTACTGCATCAGTGAAAAAAATATTGTCAAAGAAAAATTCATGCTCAGATAGAATTAAAGTTGCATCCTACGACTTGATACGCCAAACGCTTTAGCAGCAACAGCTAATCTTCCAAGATTACTGCCTGTGATATCGAAATCTTGTAAATTGTTCAGTGCCCCATTTAGAAAGCCGTGTGAAATGTTTTAGGGAATCCAACGACATGCTTGGTTATTTAATTATAATTTCATAGCTGAGTCAGGGTTGAGCGGATCATAATTAATTAAGTAACCATCAAACTTAAGCCAACAGTTGAAATTTAGGCGGCTGCGCTGCCTGGTGTAGTGAGAACAATGAAATTCTTTACGTTACTTCTGGGACCTCCCAAACTTGCCCTTAACAATGTTTTGTTTATAACTATTCTTGACTGCATAAATGTATTGTTTGCAATGTTGAGAGTAATCACGACTTTTATGAAAAACAAAAATGTTGCAGATAATTGAGATCGCGGCGCAAAAACTATTCATGCTGTTCTAACGATAACGGGTTGTTTATATAATACCATAGCTACTCACATTTAGATTAAAATGTATTTATACGGCATGTTTGTATGTTTGTTTGAACTTTAATATTTAGGTCAAATCTTGCAACTAAATATTAAAGCCCCTATTGAAAACCAATTGACCTGAAATTTTTCATACACATTTAATTTGGACAATGCTTATATTAGCAACTATATGGCGGACTAAAAAACCTTGTTTTTAAATATTTCTTTCCTGTTAATTAATTTACATAATATATTTTTATCGTGCAAAAAATAATGTCATTTCATTTAGAAAAGTTGCCGTGTAGCCTTGATAATCTTATTTATCCCAATTCAACATCCGTAGGAATTCAACATTTTCTTACTTAATGTTGCTTTAGATATCCAGTCCTCGAGGTGGCCATATTTAGCCCTCCAAATCGTCGTGAATGTATTCCACCAAAGATTAGGCGGAGGTGTAGGTACTATTGTACACCCAAATTTCGCTGGTATGTTAGGTCAAAAGTAATAGGGGGCAAGTCTATTGCCATCAAACTCCGAGCTGTTACTAGCAAGACGAGATCATCAGTGTTATTTTCAGGATAATTCAGGGCAAGTGCTAGTCCTTTAATAAAGCATACACTAACATTTTGACTGTAAATAATGTGAACTAAATTAACAGTGCAACTAGTTTCAGCAGTTTACTAAAGTTTGTTAACGTTGATTACTTAGTTAGCTGCTCTAGTTACACGGAATACAGACAGTTAGTTAGCATAACATCTTAAAATAGGGAAGCCGGACCGGTACATTATTAAATGACCTTTCACGAGAACAGGTATGAAAACGAAGAGCATACATACGGCTATCAAGCTATACAAAACCAGTATAGGCTGGACTTGAATTGTGCGGAAAACGTTTATAATGGGAGGTCAGTCTAATCTGGGTTGAATTAATATAGCATATCGAACTGTGACGTCACAAGCCGTAGTGCTCTCTCTGTATAGCATCAAATGAGAATGATAATATTATTTTTGTTGTTATTGGCCCTATTTATATTCAAGTTTTTACCACGAAAAACCACCATTAAAAATTACCATTAACAAAAAATTGACAAACTAGCCTATGGGTTAAATTGGGTCACGTGATTTTATTTCCGCAATCACGTGTAACCGTTGGTAACACGACAAATCGAAACAATTTATGGGATATATCGTAATACTGAGAACTAATTGGTCCATAGACATGCACGCGTTCAAAAACAATAGATACTGTGGGGATCGTAGCAGAGCGCCAGGTATGTTCGAAATAATATAGGATTTAAACTATTAAATCTCTGGTTTATTCAAATTATTAGGAGGGCGAAGCCCTAGCAAAATCATATGTCGTCGTCTTCTGACTGACGTCTCCAACAGTTCTCCTTTCAAATTAGATAGATGATTGCTTATTCTTAATTAAAATCTTTATGGTTTCATTTTAAAGAGGTGTGATACTACGATCACCACATCAGCTACGCCCCTGCATATGGATAAAACTGGGCACAACTCTAAATGTTTTATCCATTCCTGATAAGCAATCATCCCCCTACCTGTACCTGACTCGATTGCGTTCGAAAAAGTTAAAGTTTTAGATATGATATTAATTATTTTTATATTGAGCTTCGTAGACCCTTATGGTGTGATGCTTAGCATTTAATGTATTAAACTTTGAAGCATCAGTAGATAGGAGGGCGCTTCGCGTTTTTTCCAGGCGTTTTGGCGCGTAGAAGTTTAAGGCGTGTTGCATATACTTATCGTGCAAAACTTTATTAATTTCAATTATAATTTAACTATTGAACCACGCCACAAACTATCCCATTGCGAGGGACGATCCTCATGTATTATTGTAGTGAATTATTAACAGTTCTCCTTTCAAATTAGATAGATGATTGCTTATTCTTAATTAAAATCTTTATGGTTTCATTTTAAAGAGATGTGATACTACGATCACCACAATACTGTGCCCACTGTGCGATGTCGCACAGTACCGAATAGGGTTGCCAATTTCACCAGTATGAATTGAAATTGCTCCATGCATCTGAATTAATTGTTTCTGAATACGAGTGATGTATCAGTCACAAACTAATAGCCAAACGCCTTTAGATTATAATTTATCAAAAGCGTCATATTGTAATTTGGAGTGCCTCTACACAATTTTCTAATCTTGCTCGATTATTTACTATAACAAATAATCGCGCAAGTGGCGCTTATACAATGAGTGATAAACTTCTCAGTTCTTTGGCAGATTCTTAATGTTAACTTCATCTTTGTAGTCTTATTTATTATATTTTATGTATTATATTTTATGTATTATATTTATATATTTTATATATAAAGTAGGAAAATTATATATTTATAGTCATTATATTTTTCTTCTTGTATATTTAGTTACATTATTTTTCGTCTTTAATCTCTATTGAGATTAATGATGAGTGCACCTTCCAATTTCTGTCTCTGCATCACCCTAAGGTCGACTGTTAGAGAATGCCTAAGGCATTAAGTCCGCCTCTGTACTCTGTGTGCATAAAGTATTAAATAAATAAATAAATATACACATATACGAGTACACTTGTCGGTCACAATGACAGTAGGGTTCCCGCGATTAGACACTATTCTTTAGTCAAAATTACTCACTATTTTTCATTATTGGTTTGTACAACATAATTGACAGGCATTTTTTATGAAAAATTAAGTTTTGTTTTGTAACTTTGTAACGAATAAATATTTTTTTAGGATTTTTTAATGCATATTCAATTCAAAAAGGAGAAGGTTGCAATGTAGAGATTATCTATAAGTATCTGATTGCACAAAAACAAACCTAAATTGTATGTTACGAGCGAATAATTCGAGTATTTACCATAATGAATGGCGATTAATCGCTAGCCAATATTATTCGATATACCCATTGTTCGTAGATAGCCAGGTGTTCTATATTCCATAACATCAACACCCACGTAAGCACAATAAACCATCACGCCTGTATCCACATAAGGTTAAGCAAACTACTGAAAACGTTTTGAGGTCATGTGAGTTCAGCTCATTGCTATCAATCGGTCATGAATTTGGATTCAACATAATATGTTGAAGTTTGCACGTAACGTAAAACATTTCAGCATTTTTAAACATTACATTTCAGCGGTAAGTTTAGGTCAATGTTTAGATTATAGAATAAAATAATCAAAGCTAAACGGCGGCTAAATATTAATTTAAATTCCAATGAGACGAATTGAGGCAATCGGATACAAAAAAAATCTCTCAAAGCGCCGCGGCCCTAATCTCATCGAGAGTCTCATTGTGCGATCTGATGGAACGAGGAGCGTTTTCAAACTGTGGCACAGAGTTACTCAGATGATTGATTCGCTAATTATTCTAGGTGAATGACCGACCAACGCCTGCGTCACCTGTATCTAGATAGAATACGATGTAATACTTCGCTACCTGTATATATAAGTGTATGTGTGTGTGAAAATCCTTTTTGTATCCGCCAGCTATCAATCAGACTTGATTGAAATGTTACTATTCAGTACCGGAATGTTATTGAAATCAAACGGCATCTGTATCATGATACTGCACCAGTTACCTATTACAGTACATTAGTACCGGCGAAGTGTGTGTGTGTACATTAGTACTCGGCCATTCGGGAAATACAGGCGTGATGGTTTGTTATTACAATCTCGTTTGTGTACTATTTTTTAAGTACACACTAAAGCTTTGAGCATAATATCTTTTAAAAAATAAAACTGATATTTCAAGAGTACTTATATTATACTATCAATCACTCGGAGGATATTGCAATATTACAACAATGGAGTAGATTTCCAGGAAACTTTCCTCGTTATCTCTCTCTGATAATAACTATGCAGCAAAGCAAATACCGTATTCTAAGGGTTAATTTATAAATTCAATCGGAAACTTTATTCAAAGCACTTATAGCAAACTGTTGCTAACTATGAGTACTTACAGCTATTCTAAAGTAAGTAGTTTTCGCACGCAATTCAGGCTGTATAATTTAATTACACTTAGGAATTTCCTTGTTTGCCAATAACTGTCTCACTGCTTGACGTAGTTCTCATTTTAGAATGAGAGGATCACCTCTCATTATAAAATGAGAACTACGAAGATATCAAGGTAGCCTATTACGTTTAAAACTAGTAGCGTGAGTCTTCCAGGCAGAGTTTCCTCACAGTTTTTAGAGATTATCTGACAATCCTGTTGTCGTCATAATGTACCAGCGAATAATGTAAAAAAAATATATTTTGAAAAAGTGTCCATGGAGTTTCTTACCGGATTCTTCTCCATGGGATCAACTTTTTGGAACCGTGCAACTAAAGTCAATAACGTTTCATAAACGCTTGTAAAAAAATGTTTGAAATAAAAACATTTGATTTGATTCGATCATTAATATATTCGTTTTAACAATTACCTATCACAACGACGGACATACAAACCACTGCGCCCAATGCACGGATAAAACGTTGAATATTTTTCATATTTATTGGAAACTGCGAGATGGTATCATTTATTAACAAACAGGTATTATTGGCATTTCTTTTTAATCTAAAGCTGTGCATCTGCGTTAAGATTGTCATGTTAGCCCACACCCACTTCGTATTACGGTTAAGCGCATCAGACGGCATTTCAATTTGGATCGACATTCGAATCTAGAAACCTCGTTCAAACACGGTAAATAAATTGGAGCTAACTGTCCCCCATTCTTGCATCCTGTCATTTCCAGATTTTTATTTTCAATCTAGGTGAGAGTATTTTATTTCCGCCAATAAAACGTGTGCATTTAGCGTGTATAAAATACTTTGCTATCGATTTGATTAAGGTTGAATATACGAGTGGTCAAGTAGTAGGTACTGTCATAAAACAAAGTGATGTCTGCGTACAGTTGAAACTTTGATATTAAATCAATATACGAATATTAATACTTACGCGAAGAAAAAACGTTGAGCCCCTTTTTCTTATTGCGCACATGGAGGAGTGTGACACTGATAAATAGTTAAAGCTTATATGTAGGAGAAGTGCAGAATGCTTATATTTTTTTACAGTCATTCTAAAAATACAAAAAAAAATACATTACACACACTACCATGCCTTTCAAATCAAATCAAATCATTTATTATTCATTGCATTTTGGGTATAACATGGTCGTATGGTTAATATAAAATGAATCACCAAAATCTGCCTGCTAGGCGTATGAATCAATGGACATAATGTAATCAAACAGTGACACTAAAATTAGCAAAATCAAATGAAACATGTCAAGCTGTTAACAAGTGGTAAAATAAAATAAGATTAAAATTCCATAAGTTACAAATGTCATCAAATAAAATTATATTAATTATACAATCGAAAACTAGCAAAATCAAATGAAACATGTCCAGCTGTCAACAAGTGGTAAATAAAAAAAAGATTAAAATTCCATATAATAAGTTACAAATGTCTAAGATAAAATGATATTAATTATACAATATATATATGAACAATACATGAGAATATAAAATGTCATCGTCTAAGTTATTCTAAGATAATGTAGATCAATTGCAGCAAGTAAACTGTCGAGTATTCTATTCAACATTATTATCATTTAAAAAATCCTGGATATTGTAATAGCACTTTTTTAACAAAATAGATTTCAATTTATTTTTAAATAGTTCTGTATTGTGAAGCTTTATGAGATGAGGTATTTTATTAAATATTTTTGGAGGTATGCATAGTAGACTTTTAGTCATCAAACTAGTTTTTGCACTGTGCATACATAACCTATTATTATTACGCCGATTTCGCCTGACAATGTCTGATATGCATGGAAATAATTGAGGGTTCTTGTGTACAAAGATTGCAACTTCTAGTATGTATAGAGACGGAAGTGTCAGTAGGTTGTATTTGATGAAGTATGGTTTGCAACTATCTGTAGGTTGAAGACCAAACATGGATCTTATGCAACGCTGTTGTGCCTTGAAAACCATTCCACTGTTAGTCGAATTCCCCCAGAAAATTATGCCATAACGCAAATTTGAGGCAGCTAGACCATGATAGGCTACAAGTATAGTATCAATATTAACTAACGCGGATAATTTATAAAGGGCAAAGGCACAACTGCTTATCTTTTTGCATAGTTCAGCAACATGATCTTTCCAATTCAACTGTCTATCAATATGCAAGCCCAAAAATTTGGTTGATACTACTTCATTTATACTATGATTATGATAGCAGACATTAATGAGGTCATGTAGTTGAGGCCTTTGACTGTAATGCATGACTTGCGTTTTTAAGAGATTAATTTTTAAATTATTGTTGTCTAACCAGCGAATGATTGAAGAAAGACAGTCATTAATGTCATCTTGATATTGTTCTGGCCTTGTGCACTGGATGGATACAGCACTGTCGTCTGCGAATAAGGTCATTGGATGACTAGTGCATTTAGGCAAATCATTTATATACATTATAAACAAAAGCGGGCCTAAGATACTGCCCTGTGGTACGCCATATGTGACTGTTCGTGATTTAGATTGAAATGTTTCGTCCTGTTTTGTACATGTATTTATTCTGGAAATTGTAGTCACTTGTGATCTGTTAGAGAGATATGATTTTAATAAATTTAAAACGTTTCCACGAACTCCATAAGATTCAAGTTTTCTCAATAGTATATGGTGATCTACATAGTCAAATGCCTGCGTCATATCACAGTATATAGCACAAGTTGGGGTTCTTTTATCGACATTTGTAATTATTTTTTCATAAAATTCATAAATAGCTAAATTGATGCTTTTATTTTTTCT